>CM075855.1:56176602-57388269 GCA_037975125.1 Latrodectus hesperus
TACATAAAATTTAAAATATTTTACCGTAAGAAGAGAAATAAAGTAATGTACTGATCTACATCTATTTATTTAATTTTCATCTTTGACAAAAATCTAATAATTGCAGTAACCTGAGGCTATTAGTTCTCGTCCTCGTTAAGAATTTTTTTTCCTGTACCTTTTTGATCAAATTGAGAATATTTTTGTTGCTCTTCTCCTAATTTATAAATTTATTTTCCTTAAAAAACATTAAATTAGTTTTAGTGCAAGTATATATATTTGATCTAACATCGAGATAAAAATGTACTAAATAGTTCCACTAGTATGTGTATTTATCAATAAAAAGCTTATCAGTATATAATCATTGAAATTGTACTGTTTATCATCTATATCTAGTATTAGTTCCAATATTTGATATTTTATAGATTGACTACAGGGATACTAAAATAAAATGTTTTGCAATAGCGTGTACTTTTTTCCTTTGATTTAGAAAGAAATCTATTTAATTATATTTTAATTTGAATTTAAAATATGTCTAATTTTCAAGCATATTGAGCCTATGTGAATATGTTGAGAAAATAAGAATAGTTTTTTAACAATATTCTGTTTATAAAATTGAATTATGAATATCATCTAAATAATTCAATCTCATATATTTTTTGTGTCGATAAAAAGTAACGCATAGTTAGAATTTCTGTTTTATTATTAAAAATGCATTCGTTAATCAGCAAGTTGGGTTTCATATATGTCAACGGAATACCTATTGATGCTGATAAAAGTAAATTCTTTGAATAAATTATGAGGAAGAAAAAAAGCAAGGAATATATTTGCCTATAATTTATTTCCAAAAAATTTCCTTATAAGTAAGGTAAAGAAAATATTTATGAATTCAAAAACTGATTACATAAAAGCAGTTTTTTTTTTTCGGATTTTAATTAAAACTGAGTAAAACTATTTTCAAGTAAAGTGAAAAAATGTGGAAGTTGATGTAAACACAATTAAAATATTTAATTCAATAAAGCAACTAAAATACTTTTATTAAATAAAAAAGTATGAATTTAATATACTAATTAGTATGTAAACTTTTTCAATCAAAATATTCGATAAATTTGATTTATTTCTATATCTCCGATACCATTTTGAGTCACTATATATCATTTGACAGAAACTAAGCTATATCATGTATAAAATAATGAAATTTTTAAATGCAGTATTTCCCTGTTAAGTACGATGCTTAAAGGCAGCTGAATTGTTATGTCTCTGACTTACTCTTCAACAAGTCTTGAGTTCGACTCCCATTTCGCACTAACAGATATATAGAGATTCGGAATCCATTTTAAAATAAAAGTTTTTTTATTAGAATTCGCATCTAATTATTTTCAGTGGAACAGTAGTAAACAAAATAAGCAACCAACTTAATCTTGATTGAAACAAAATTCACATAAAAAAAAACTTATCTCACGAATTTCGAAGTTACTTATAATCAGCATTGCTTTGTTACAGATATAATTTGTATTTATCATATAAATTTTGATTAGTTTATATAAATAAATACACGACATTTATAATTTTAATAACAGATCATAGTCATTTTTGTCTACAAGATCGAAAAATAGACTTTTTTATGATTTTTTTCTCTGTGAAAAAACTTCTTACTCAGAAAACATGGTATAAAAATTTAACGATGAATGATATAATAAATCAATAAAAGTCATATTTTATTCCAGATTCTAAAAATAACTATTAGAGCAATAAAATTATTGGGTGGTTAAGAAAGAAACATAATTTTTTGGTAACTATTTTCCGACAATGTATGAATATTAAATTATATATTCTCCTCATTTTGGTACAATATGTTTTGCCATTTCGCTTGTATTATCATGATTACACGCTTATAAATTTCTTATCTTCTGCTTGTAAGCTATTTTTCATTTGATTATTTGGGGTAAGAGTTTTGCGGTCTAAGATATTTTCTGGAAACCGAAATGTGCTATGTCTGGAAAATATGATGGGTGCAATAGTGCAGCCCATCGTATCTGTAAATACTTGGTGAGATACCAAGCTTGTATTCATTGTCTTGGGAAAAATACAAGACTTTTCTGTTGATAATTTTGATCCTTTTTTATTTTTGATTATTGATGGAATCAGTCAAAATGCTGATGATAATATGTTTCAGAATCAATCATGGCATTGTTTGTAAAAAGTGAAAAAACAATTCTCTTCAGAACCTACGAAACAAACAAAATCATTTTTATATACATTTGAAGTGCTTAAAGCTGGTTCTTTTTTCTTACTCCAACATATCTTGCGTTTAATATAGTTGTAAACTTAGATACAACCACTGTTTGGAATTTTCATATTAGTAGAGAGCTCATCCAGGATATATGTTAAAAGGCACGCGATACTTCGATTTTGAGAACATTTGCTTTAGAAACAATAAAAGCCCTGTATCCTGAGCCCGAATGGACCCACATCTACACCTAAGGATCACTTGTAAGTGACACAGACACTGTGCAGGAGTACATAGCAATCTGTTCTCTTTCTATACCCGAGTAAGAAAAGGCAGAACTGCTTTTGTTGGAGAAGTAGCTGCCATTTGCCACTTGAGCACCTTTACAAAGGCCGTCATCTTCTGTGACTTCAAGGCGGTGATTCTCGCGGTGAATTCTAATACAACCCCTGCCTCTTCTGACATCCTCGAGTGCAAAAATGTACTGATAGGGTTGTGGAATTTTTCAAAAATACATTGTATTACAGTGGATTCCATAACACTGCGATGTTGCTGGTAATGAGTTAACCGACTACCTTGCTAAGCAGGGTACTTCTATCCAACAAACATCAAGAAAGGAAATTCCCCTCAATAACAACAAGCTGCTCATTAAGAAAAAGATGAAGAACATTGTCTTAAACCAATTCTCAGAGAGACACTCGAACAAGACCTGGTGGAATAATCTTCAATTTATCCCTAAATTGCCTAGACGCAAGACTGTTGCAGAGTTTCGTTTGGCCACCGGACATGACTGCTTTCTTAAGCACCTGTCTAGAACTAACATAGTCCAAGAACCTTTCTGCAGGTTCTGCGATCTTCGGGAGGAGATGGACGTACACCACCTTCGTCACTGTCCAGCACTATCCGAACCTTCCTTGTGCGATCGCTACTGAGGTGCTCGAGACATCCTCAGCGCTTTATAGACTTTTCCGTGTTTACTTGTTTACTTATTCTTTCTGTATTTGTAGCGCAGTGGTCTTTGTAAACGCGGCCCATTGGAAATAGTATATATATATATATATATAGTTGTAGACAGTCCATTGCTGATATCCAGAATTACTTCAAAAAGGAATCATTTTCTTGATGTCTGAGAATCAAATCCAAGATGTCAATGAAATGGAAAAATGGAAAAAAATTCTATAACAACATGTGTTGTTGTTGTTGTTGTTACTAATGACACTTGGACAAGCCAAGCTCGCTATGCCGTTGGCAGTGCGAATTAAGTCAAACGGGTGCGTCTTTCGTTTGGAACAGAGCACCACGAAGGTGAAAGTACGTCTTTGCTCTAATTAAGGTGCCTCGTAATTTTGAACCAAGGTCAGGGGACGAGGCCACACCTGAGCTGGCACCCTCCTCTCCACATCCACGCCACACCAGCGGAAGGACTTTGGACGTCACAGATTAACGTAGACACGTCCCCAACCTACGGAGTTCCAGCAACTCAGTGAAGGAGAGTACACCGTGGTCTCCCTCCCAACCACTGCCTGCGGCAAATGATGCTTCACTTTGCTGAGCTTACGGGAAGCGGCATGAAGCTACTGAGCCACTGGAGCTCACAACATGTGTAATCCATATATTGAATTTTGAATCAAATCAAAGTGTTTCAAAAGATCATGAAAGGTTCAATTTTGTAAATTTAATTTTATGTCGATTATTCGTGTCGTTATTTGGCTATTTGCATCAATCATTTTGCTTTCTTCAGCTTCAACAGAATTTCTAGAAGATGCTGCATTTTCTACATCAAAATTACCCGAACAACAATTCGAAAAATCTTCATTCTCTTAATAAATATTTTCTATATTTGGTAGGTAATAAAAAAATAAGACAAAGAGTATTTCGCAAACAAATTTATCTTATTAGATATTAAAATAAATCAAGGTAAAATGTTTTGATTATTTAATAGTTAAAAAAAATACAATAAAGTTCTTTCTTGGGAAAAAATATCGTAAACACGTCAGTATATTTAAAGTTAGGGAAGAAATTTAACTTTTATTGAACATTTGTTACTATTTACCAATCTTGAGGAAAACAAAGTTTAAAATTATTTTAAAATTTTTAACACAGTGATTATTAACTTCTTTAGGCATCATCCATATTAGAGAGTTACACCTAGACTCCATGAAAGGGCTATATCGGACTTTATTAATAAAGTTGGGGACCCGAACAACTGGAACTAGGAAACATTGGGTTTAGAGTTAATAGTACAAAATGCTGATAAAAGCAGAGGTGCCCAATATAATACAAACCCAACTCTAAAAAGAAGAAGAAGAACACAGTGATTCTACACAATGATTATATATATTTTTTTACACTTATAACACGCACAAAAAGAGAGAGAGAGAAAGAATTTTCCATTATTATTTTTTAAACTAACATTTTTTCCCCTGTCATATTTTTACAACTTTGGCATGAATAATACTGCGATTTTTGGGCTAAATTTACTTTGAGTTGTTTTTTGATACTTAATTTAGAAATATAATTCTTTTTTTCTTTTAAAAAAAAAAACGATCAGAAAGAAAGTTATTCCTTTTTTTATTCATCTCACTGAATTTCAAGCATGAAAATATTTTATTCAATCAAAACATTTCAGTCTTACAAAGTATTAATATTATTAAAAATTTAGTTTTTGGATCTCAATTTTTTTTTTAATAATTTACTTTTTAAGCATGTCAGCATACATGAGTATTGACTACATTTTTTTATTTTAAATTAAACTAAACTCCGTGGCACGACAGCCCATGTGGGCCAAGGCCCACAATGCCCATAACGGTTTTCATGACAGAGGGCCCTGGGGTGCAAAGCATATGTCCCAGTTAGGTGATGAGACTAACGTGAGATCCCCCAGTGTTTAGTTTCCAAGCATGCTTGGTACTCAGTTTATCGACCCATTGAAGGGCTGAAAAGCTGAGTCGACCTTACCCAACCCGAGGATCGAACCTCGGATTTGTGCCTTGTGAGCTTCAAACGCTGCCACTTCTAACACTTGCATCGGCCGGGAGTCGAACACGGGTCAACTGCTTGGAAGGCAGCCATTATTTTATTTTAGTGTTGCTAAATTCAAAACATAATGTTCAGTTGGCTTGCGTCCATCATTTTGTAGAGAGTATTCGGATCATAAGCCGATAATTCCGCATCCTTTATCTGATAGGATTATGGGTTCGATATCAGCCACTGTTAAACAGTGGGATTTTATTTGTTTTTTTTAACGCTCAACAAGTCCTTTTTTTTGTACATGAGGGCTAATTAGACCAAAACTTACAGATCGGAAATCGGAATATGGAACTTACGTTTCTATTTTTAGGGTGAGTCATTTCTGATTCTCTTATCGAAAAGGAAGAAAACTCTATTGGAATTTTTAAAAAAGGATTTTCTTTATCTTTGTCTTCTGCATTTGTAGCAGGAATTGTCTATGAATCCGTAAGGCAGCACGCTATAAACTTCTAATTGACTTACAACGCTTTTCTGCTCTTAGACTAACTAGAGACCGTGATATTAAAAATCTAGTAATGATTCTCTGTTTTATAGAATATTAGGTTTCTGGTTCGATACTATAATGAATTGAGCAATAGAAAATAAATTTGCACTTTTGCTTTCTGCGTACAAATCGTTTGGGATGTTCTTGTATTACTTGAAAATCTTCAAGATGTGTTGCGTTTCAATGTATAAAGACATCCTATGAAGAATTGCTACTGAAAATGGTATGCTTTAGTTCAACAGTAAATTATGAGAGTATTAAAAATTACAGCCATAGGCAGTCAAGTAATACATGCTTTTTCATTAAATTGTGCGTTATGAATTCTCTCTAAACCTATCACTAGCTATGTTTTCAAGTTTTATGAAATTATATCATCACAATAAATTTGAAAGGATATCACTGACAAATTCATTTACTTGTTTAAAATATGGATATTTACCATTCTATATTTGGGAAATGGTTCTTGTGCAAAATACAGTAAAAAGAATGTCAAAATAAGTAAAAAACTCTTTAACAATATGTAATTTAAAAATGTTTCATACATACCAAGTAAGATACTTTAATTTATACACATTCCTTACCTCAGAAACAAATTGAAAATATTTAATAATGTAATTACTCCCATATAATTAACATACTTCTTTTTATTCCTTTTAACTCGCATAATTAAAACCTCTCAACTTTGATAAATACCTTAGGAAATTCGAATGCCTATTTGAATAAAGTTTTTAGGTTAGAATTCTCCTGAAACAACCTCAATAAATATATTTATTCAAACATTAGTACGGATATATTAAAACAAACAATTGCAGGCCATGAAGAAGAACGTGAAATTAATGAAACAGACAAAAACAAACAGAAATTATTTCCGCAACATCAATCATTCAGCTGAGTTCTCCAATCATCGTGCAATTTACATGTCTATCATTCAAGTGACACGGGGTCTACAGAAGTAAATGCATGTTCTTTTTTTTCCCACTGCGTTTATCTATAACTCGTACGAGAGAGTGTTCTTGTATTTATTAAATTATGACTCTCTGCTCTGTTGTATGGAGCAGTAGTTAAATAATAATTTAATTATTTATCTATCACAAAGTTCTCAGAACTTTAAACAACTGTAAATAATAATAATTGGTAGTTAAGTCGAGATAAAAGTAATTTAAAGACGCAACATGGGAAAGTTTTCTTGGATATTCTTTTATTGTTTAAATGAGAATGTTGCATGCTAGATGGTTTTATTTCATTTTTATTTTACTTCTTCTTGTGTGCTCACTTATTTAAGTTTCTATGTTTTAATTGTTATTTGATGACATTTGTTTGAAATTACTGTTTGTGCGGATATAGATAATTGAACTTTTTTCGATTACTCTATTGTACAAACCTATTGTTCGACGAAAAATAATTAATTTGTAAAATTGCTTTCTTCTTCGTCAGCATTCACGAAATAATAAAAAGCTGAGCGACATTCTCGTATTAAAAATATACAAATGATTTTGTCTAAAAAAAATGTATTATTGGATGTTTCAGCACAAAGAATTATGAAAAATAAATGAAAAATGCAATACTAAATCAAATATCTAAGTTATATACTTTGAACCAAATAGTTTAACATCAACTTCCTTATAAATTAACGATAATAGCAAGCAAACTTATAAAATATTTAAAATTAAAAAAGATATATTTATATTTTGTTTTTAAGTTGGAAAAAAAACGTGTATTTGAGTTTATATATTTTCGTGAATAATTAGCTTATTAAATCATTATACAATTTCTGATGCAAGTGCAGTGGAGCTGAGAAGTACTGAATTTGTACTGAATATAGAATTTGTATTTGAAATTTTTGGAATTTGAATTTCTAACAGAGAAATTAATTCGCTAGAAGCAAATAATTATTAAAAAAAATTGGTAAATATAAATTTACAAAAGTAAAGCAATTTTATGTAACAAAATTAAGTAACATAGACGTTTAATAATAATTATTTTTCTTCTCATTTAAAACACCATTTCTTTTACTTTATTTTATTAGATTCACTGCTTTTTGCTAAATATCTTTACTCTTCTTTATTGAACTTATATTTTTATTTTTTTTTCCTGTACTACAATAGATGATCTATTCATTCACAATTGAATAAGATTCAAATAACTATTATTTCGTTACATTAACCATTAAAGTGGAAAATCATTTGAAGGATAAGAAAATCGTGTTTGTTAAATATGTAGAACAATAAAGAAAAAACTGTTTTACTGCAAACTGTTTGAACAGAACAGATTGAGATAAACACTGTTCCAGATTTTCCTACGAGATAATCCTTCCATACAAATAATTGATAAAATTAACTATTTATGAATGAGTCTTTTGTTGAAAAAAATTTATATTAAACTTACAATGGACAAAAATGTCAGTTAGATGATAATTAAATAGATTTGTAAGGAAAATAATTTATCATATGGTAAGATAAGGAATGAAAAGCAGAATTCTAGTTAAAACTGATTAATTCATAATTCAATCTATCAAATTTGGTTTTAAAATTTTCTATCCTAAAAATGAATAGTCTTTCAGAATAGAGGATATTGATTGATTGATCTTAAGTGTTAGAGTAATCAATCATAAAATATGAAAAAAAAATTAATTTATAAATAACAGTAACGACTAAAATCAAATGAAAAGAATTCAAACTTATGTAAATAACGTAAATATTATACAGAGAAAATGCTTTTTTACGTTTATTAAATAATTTATAAAATCATTAATGCAGTTAATTAAAATTTACACATTAATTTAAAATTTGTTATCGTTTTTCTGTAGTGTAAGTGAAATCTATCTCCAAATATGTATTAAACTATCTGAACAAAAATAGCATCCACACCATGACAAGATTTATTAAATGAGCTTCTCAATTACAAAATAAATTTAAAAAAATGAATATGCTAGTAGTAAAAAAAAAAACCATGAGAATATTTATAAACTTGTAAATAATTTAAAATAGAAGATTTATATACATAAAAAAGTGATTTTATATATTACATATTAAAATTAAAACTGTCATAATTAGGAAACACTTATTAATAATTAAGATAAAAAATGATAATTAGATTGCCATTTATGTTTAATTTAAATAGCTAAAGTAATTAATTACATCATTCCCATTAAAAAAGACATTTTATTCTTCAATTTAGATTTATGAAATAATTATTGTTTCTGTTTTAAGTTTACATATTATTGGATGTATTAGCATAACATTACTTACAGAAAAAATTTTAATTAAAAGAAAATTTTTAAATTTTTATATTCCTGTTTGGCTTAGTTATAAGTTTTCCTGCTTACGTTTAAATAATTTCTTTTAAACATAAAAAATATTTGGAAAATTAATTTAATAAGGATGAAACTCATAAATCCAAGAATTAGAGATATAAAATTTGAGTCTCAATTTATTTACTTTTATTTAAATCCTGAAAATCATTTACAAAGTAGCATGAAATTATCAATAGTATTAATAAATTAATAAATATAAATTTAATTTCATTTGCTAAATTAAATTAACAAAGTTGTAATTTTTAATAACGTTTATTTAGAAAGTTATCTATTTAATACAACTTTTAATTCAAATTTTAACTAAGAACTATTGATCTAATAAAAATGCATCGTTATTTTTAATACAACTATATTCTTTAATAAAGATTTTGAAAAATTTAAATTATCTTTTTTGTAAATTTATTAATTTTCAAATTTCAGCAAATTCGTAAATGCAAGTTTATCTGAGAAAGCAAAATAAAAATTTCAATTTTTATATCATAAAATGTGCAGATGATCCGATCTATAAGAATATTGAAATTTTGAAAAAGATTCTACAATAAAAGTTTATAATGCGATGACAATGAAAAACAAATTTTACATTTATATCTGAGTATTGACTTAACAATGATAGCGTAAAATGCATAGTGAAAACTGTAATTTTAAATTAATTAATTTAATTCTCTATCTGAATCATATATGTGCATACTTTGCGTTTCTTTAAAATTTATTTAAAAATTCATAAATGTAAACAAAAGGTCATTTGATCAGAGATTGTAACTAAGCATAATAATATATTAGTCAAGTTATTAAAGAGCTGCCCTAATCTTTCTCCACTCCAGAAATTTTTAATCTGATGAAATATAGTAAGCACATCTTATTTCAAGTAAAGAATAAAGTGGCACTGTATAAGCATTTTTAGAGAAAAAAGCCTTACTATTTTTAATAAAAATATAATGTGAAGTGATAAATATAGCTATTTCCAAACTCTTCTTTTCGAGGTAACACCGCATGTTCCAATAAAAAAATCCTATTATGCGCTATCAAAATAAATTGAGTTTTCTAAAATGGAGAAGATAATAATGCACAAGCTATCCAATTGCGCCAAAATTAGAATTTGTGAATAATCAACTTAAAATTCCTGATCCAATTAACATTGCTTATATTTCAAGCCTGAAATAAATCCTGTCCTTCAATAAAAGTAATGAAGGAATTGACACTCAAAGAATGATGTCACAAAAACCAACATATCAAACCAGAAAAGTCAACAATATTTGCTAGATTACTACGTTTTAGTCTCATTCCCCGTTGTATTAATTCGCACATTAGCAAACTCTTTTTTTTTAAAAAAAAGGTCATTAATCAAAATAACAGATTTTTCAAGATGGAGAGATACTGGAATGAAAAAGTCTGAATCATTATAGCCATATGCTTGAACAACTTCAGCTTCGTGGGTTGTGGTAGCAGTAATTTGACACATTTAAACCACGAGCACCCAATCAACCGTTAATGAGCACCCTGAAAAATGCGTCTTTGGGTCGCAGAAAGGGGTGTTCCTCAAAACCCCCCTTCTACACGCAGCGGGAGGATTTTAAATGATTGATCAGTTACTAACGATATCCCCACTTTTTTTTCTTTCCTTTTTGGTTGCAAAAAACTCTTGGAGATTGACGGGATGGAACACAACCTTCTGGACGGCCCGCTGAGCAGATCCTTAACAATTTTGGGGGACAATTCCAACCAACTCAACAGTTCCATCCATGTTTCAATAGAGTTGGATCTCGATGAATAATTGCTTCCCCAGAGATTCTCAGCTGTCATGAATTCCGTATAAAGATTGATTCTTGGTTATCAAAAAGGAATTTGCATTAATTTTGAACAAAAAGCTTTACGTGTGGACGTTGCTGATAACTTGACCAAAGTAGAGTTTAGAGCAGTGCTCATTAATTTATTTTGGAAATCTGCATTTACATTTTTTTTACTGTTTGCTTGATAATATTCTTTACAATAAAGTATTTCTAAGAACATTACAAATTAGACGAGTTTTGAAAGGTTCTTTGCCAATATATGTTTGCTAAAAAATGAATAACTACTAGTTTATTTCCAAATCATTGAGTTTTATATAATAAAGTAAAAAAATAATGATAAGGTGTCAAAAGAAAGCAGAAAAGAAAAAAAAACAATCTTAATACATGCTGTGGAGTTTAAATTAACAGATTGAACTTTTATTAACCCTGCTCCATTCCATTAATTAAGAATTCAAACAATTTTTGTGTGAAATAAATTATTTCATCTTTCATAGAAATAATTTATCCACCAAATTACTGTATTGATATCTTAATTAAACTAACAAAATACATTTTTGATTTTATATTAATAAGAAAAGATTAAATTTTCTTTCATTTAAATTACTTTTCTTTTTTCCTATTTCTCCGAGATTCATATTCATTTGATGAACTTTCGATTAACAAAAGCTCTACGGTCGATTAATAAAGGCTTTAAATACTATCTAGTAACGTTAATGAGTTGCAGGTAATATGTGATTATTTTTCTTTTAAAGTTAAAGAATAATTACCAATGTCAGCAATTAAAAGGGTAAGAACACACTATAAGCACAATAGGTTTCCAAATATACCATTTTTACAAAATTTACTTTATTCTAATAAATTGGTTAAAATTTAAAATCATTATTATTTTCTAATATACTTATCTTTGATGAAGCAATAAATGATTAACATACAAAAAAATTAACTATTCAAAAAGGAAAAGTTAAGTATAATTGAAGAAGAAACCATTGTTTACTAAGAAAGATAAAAAAAACTAAACATGGCTAAAAAAATAACTTTTCAAAGAGGAAAAGTTAAAAGAGGAAACGAAAAGTTTGAAGAAGAAACCATTGTTTATTAGGAAACTTAAGAAAGCTAAGCATAGCTAAAAAAATTAACTATTCTAAGAGAAAAAGTTAAATATAATTGAAGAAGAAACCATTGTTTATTGGGAAACATAAAAAATTAGCATGGCAAAAAAAAGTTAACTATTCAAAGTTATATATAATTGAAGAAGAAACCATCGTTTATTGGGAAACAAAAAAATTAGCATGGCTAAAAAAAAGTCACCTATTCAAAGAAGAAAAGTTAAATATAATTGAAGAAGAAGCCATTGTTTATTAGGAAACATAAAAAAACTAAGCATGGGTTAAAAAAATATATGGATGAAATAAATACACGAATTTTAAAATTGATTCTATTTCAAACTTGTTTATATTTGCAGCATACAAAATTAATCGTTGTTTTTACATGCACATTAATTCTTATAGATGTATTAAAAACCTTATAATTATAATACTGTTTGCCAAATTTTTAAAAAATTAATTTTAAAAATTAAAAATACAAAATTTTTTTACGTTTCCGAATATTAGCTTTTTCTGGGAAAATTGTTATCAACAAAAATTGCCAAGCCATTATATTTAATTTATGACACTTAGCTTCCAGCCAATCTCATCAGTTTTATGTGTGAATATCTTTTCCCACTTAGTTAGAACTTTATTACCTTTTAGTGCAATCAATTACATTCTTAGCAGCTCTATCCTAGTGACAACCCTCAAGATCCCAGAACTCCTGGCGAAAGCAGTTAATGAGGGATCTCACTTTTACGACTTTGCTCAAGGGCATGGGAGCGTCTTTTCCAACGACTTCAAAACATCTGGTGGAACCCATCTTCCACAAGACGAAGAAACCAATTTTAAAACTGTCTGGGGAAGCAATTTACGACCTCATTAGCAACTGTCCCCCATTTCCTGGACGGTCCATTTCAGATAGCCAAGGGTCAAATCCTTGATGGTGGTGACGATACTGAAGAGCTATTTTCCCAGACTTCCCAAATTTTTCTATTATCAGTAAATTTTGCGTATTTGGGCTCTAAACTACGGAATCGGCGAGACGAATTTTGACTGAAAGCCACCCAGAAATAGCAGGAAATAGGCCTAAAGCATAAAAATAGGCGGCATGCCTCTAGGAATAGACCTGAATGGAACCAGGATGAAGGTTCTTCTCGTGCGGCCATTATTCATTGTTATCTACAACTGCAGAAGTGTGTATCCAATCGCTTTTTTATCTGTTCATAGAATTGTTCCAAGTGATCGGATAACTCAGCTTTCTGCTGAGTTTATGGTTGCCATTTACTTTTATCTTTTACAGATGCAATATATTTTTCGTTATTCTGATCATCACCACTGTCTGATTCAGGACTAAACTGACACACAATATAAAAGAAAGCTTATTTTAAGTAAATGGCATAGAGTTATTTATAATAATAAACAAGTCAAACTGGAATAATGCTGGTCACTAAAAATGTTTGTCAAAGTGGCAACTGCTATAATAATACTCTCATCCCAATCGTTTCTCTGAGTTCAAATAATAAGTAACAGCTTCTACACAAGACATTCAAAGAATTAATGAAAATATGTGTATTATTCTTTATATTTATAAAAATTATAAGCTTTTTCCTACCTAAAAAAATTCGTATTTCTTAAATGAATTTTTGGAAACATTTTGACGGCTTATTCACATCAAAAAGCTTGAGAATTAAATTATATACCCTATATATGATATATATAGATATATTTCCATATACTATGTATCATATATATAGTAATATAGTATATATATATATTTGTTTTAGTTTCTTTTAAAATTCACAAGAGAAATTTGCATTTATTCTTGATGTTGAAAATTTTATGTTAGTCATGATATTTACACCTCTTTAAAAAGTACCTAAAATTTTTAGGTATGCAATCAACTAATTGAAATTGTGAAACGATCTAAATATTTTAAACAAATACAATACACTGTTGAATGGAGCCTTGAAATTATATTTCTTAAACATGGATACATTTTAATAAATAAAATAAGAATAATAATAAAAAAACCTAAATAAGTAAAAAGTATTTTATAATAGCTGCCTTTGAAATTATTTTAAATTTCTGCTATTTTTTCATTGATTTATTTCATTTCAGCTATTTAATTGAGAATTTTATGCGTGAAAGGACAATTGTGGTAGATAGTTTTAAACAGTTATATGAACCAATGTTAATCATGCTTTTATAATATTTTATCTGACATGGGAAATCTGTTAAGAAAAAATGGTTTTTATAGAAAACTTTTTTTTAAAAAAAACGAAAAAAATGCTTCCTTATGAAGTAAATTTTTTTAATAATGCCAAATAAATTTCTTTAGAGAAAATTTCTCAATAATGGTTTTTTCACTAACTTTATAATTGTTCTTAATGTAATTATATAGTTAACACTTAAATAATAAAATTTTAATTCATTCTATTCAAAATGACATCATAAACTATTTCCAGATTACATTTTAAACTATTATTATACGTAATAGTGATAATTATAATAAAACCGAAGCATAAAATACTGAAATAGCTTGAAGCAATGCCATATAAATTAGAACATGAAACTAATATATCGGAAAACTTGGAAATGATGGAAAAAATGGAAAGTCGGAAATTTTTCATTCATTTATTGTTTTAAAACATATAAACATCGTAATTTATTATTTAGATCGTAATTTCTACAACAAACAGTACAAACAACTTTTGTTGATTTGTAAACAAATCATTTAAACAATCCGATGAAAAATATTAAATTAGTTTCTCAAATTTATATTTGAATTCATGGCAAACATCAAAGGAACTAACAAACAATAATTTGATTACCTTCCCATTTGCGTGAAACTATTGTGCGCGAAAACAGCCATGAATCTTCATTACATCATAAATAACAGCTGTATCGTGTGTGGTCTGAAGAAACGATAGTGTTTGTCTTTTAAATCTGGTTGCGGCACTGTTTTACCATTGACAAAAAAAAAGTAGGCTTAGTTCTTCCCAGACACCAAACAAATACTGAATGCAGAAAATCGCCGACACACAATGTATCATCAGTATTGTAAAAAAAATGTGGCCCGACTTCCGAAAATCACGCAAAAACTTAGCTGACAAACACTTGACGAGTTTGAAAGAGAATAATCTCTTTTAATTTATTGCCTAAGTAAGTAGATGTGCTCTATGTCTTTGACCACACACTGAAAACGATAAAAAAAATAATAAGTGAATTGTGATAGGAATACTGACTGTGGAAAAATGCATATAAAATGTCGTCGAATCGTTTTCAAGATTTATATTGCAGACGAACTTTTATTCACATGTCATGTATTCGTCAAAGTTAAATATTTGCCATGATCTTCAATTCTTTTGCATATAAAAAATGATCTGTCTACGTCATGAAATGGCTGTCATAAAATTTAATTTCGAAACTATAAACTTTCTATTTTTTAAAATGATGATAATACAGATTTTACAAAAACACAAAATAATTCTAATCAAAAAAAAAAAAAAAAAACTATGCCAGCGGAGTGATACTAAAACAACAAAAATAAAGAAAAAAATGTCTCAGTAACATGACAATCTTGACAAATTTAAAATCGAAAATTATATTTACTATGGTGAAATATTAAATATATATGTGTTAGAGTTGGTGCTGTTTTACAACGAATTTCTAGCATTTCGTTTTGTCGATAATATTTTATTTCAGTTAATTTTTTTTAACTTCTAACGTAACAGCTCTATTGAAATCTAGTACTGCAATCTTGTCTTCAGAATTCGTGGCAATTAATATAAATCCTGAGTTCAGGTCAAAGTAACCATAAACACACAAAAATTAAGTTTTCATGAAAAAAATCTAGAATTAATTTATGGGATTTGGCAACAAAGCGTTATGTAAATACAGCGAAATAATATTCAACAGAAAACTTGAAAATGCATTTGCAAAGTTTAAAAATGAAGATTTTTAGTGTCTAAATTTTTGTTAAGATAATAAAAGGGAGGAATTCCGAAATACTGGATTTAAAATCCGCAATAACATCTCACACTCGTTTCAAATATTTTTTTTTCAATAATTTTATTCTAATGATGTTAGATATAAATTCTAAGAACTAAATGTGTGTAAAATATATTAAAAAATTTTATTCACTTAAATTTTTTTCCGATGTTTTATTTCGAGAAGTAACTGTATAAATATTATAGCCAAGTGATTACATTAAATATATTATGATGCTATATGTATTCTAAGGTACAAATAATTTAAATGCTTTTGTGGAAAACGTGAAACAATAAATACTAATAACAAATGAAAAACTCTATTAAAATATTATTAATGTACCTTAAATTAAAAAAAATGAAAACAAAAAAGTACAGTGTTATAATAATCGTAAGAGAAAAACTTTAATTCGGTGCTTCTTAAATTTAAGACATTTTTATTATTTTTGGAACAAAATCCATTAGTAATTCATTTAATACCTAAGAATAAAAAATTTTATTTCAAATATTTACATCGTTTAAACAACGATCATTTTATTTAAAAAAATTCTAGAGATAACTTGAAAACGATTTTTTTTTCATTGTTACATTCATCGTTTGAAATTATGTTTGAAGTAAAATTGCTAACAAAATACTTTTTTTTTATTCA
Organism: Latrodectus hesperus; assembly: GCA_037975125.1. NCBI lineage: Eukaryota > Metazoa > Arthropoda > Arachnida > Araneae > Theridiidae > Latrodectus > Latrodectus hesperus. The sequence goes on from CM075855.1 coordinate 56,193,152, forward strand.
TAAATATTACACACTCACACATTAAAACAGGGAATTATATAAAATCATATCAAAACAAAGTATGTAACCTAATTACTTTAAATTGCTTTACGGACAAAAACAATGACTGTACCTTTCCATCCCAGGGATATAAAACAGGACACCCCCTTTGTCTAAGCTCCCCGTTTCCCCCCTCCCGGCGAACTTTTGGACTGACGGTGAAGGCACATCGTTTTTCATCCTGGAAATGAGGGAAGAGATTCATTGACGGCAAAGAATAAATAAATAAAAAAAACGCGTTCCACGAGCGTGAAGTTGCTGGATTAGAAAAAAAATAAATAAATAAAATACAAGTGAAAAGATGACGGCAAAGAGGGGGGAGATAAATTAGGGTTGTCGAAGGGGTCTCCAGCTCATAAGTGCGGTGTGTCTGTGAAGTAGCCGATCGCCCGTAGGTGCAAGATACTATGTGCGTTTTGCTGATAAGCAGCGCCAAATCGTCTGGTATGGGTTACTATAATTGATGAATAATCGCCCTTATATTTCATTACAGGAAAAAAATTAATTTTGAAAATATTGAAATTATAAAAATTTTTGTCCCACAAAACTATTTCTATAAATTTATATATATATATATATATATATATATATATATATATATATATATATATATATATATATATTGAAAATTTTCTTATAAAATGCAAGAGAGACATTATAAGACATTGCTTATATATTCTGTAGCAAAGCTCGTGTAATTTAATGAACTAATTTTTATCTTAAAATAAATGATTTTTCTGGTTAAAAGCAAATCTTAAATCAAACTATTTGGCTGGTTTTTGGGAATAATTTGGGATAAATTTTAAATTTCCGAAAAATGATTTGAAAATTCATTCTGTGACGAAGTGAATTACAATACTGTATATTATAATTAGTTTATAATTTATATGTAATATAATAAAAAAGTTGCTTCGAACTAATAATTTAATAATTAAAAAAGAAATATATTTATACACTTTGTTAAATATGCAATTGCAGACAGACAGACAACGAGAAGAAGAGGCCCTGTTCTATTCCTATAGGCTATCAGGTTGTGCCTCTACTTCAGTCTAGAATGTTAGGCACCCTGCACAGAGTGCCAAGTGCCCGCTGGGAATATGCTATTGCAGACAAGCATGTGACAATATTGTGTAAATAAATGGGAAAAAAATTACTTCTATCTATTGAAATCAAATTCATCAAAAATACTATGACTAAGTATTATATAGATTTATTCAACATCATACATAATTGCATTCTTTTTTCAGAAATAGTGAAACAGTGAAACAATAGCAAGTAAAGATGAAATATCTTTCTCATAAAAGATTAAAGTGATTGAAGAAATTAAATCACTATTTAAATTTGAATATTATCAACGAATTTGCAGACAAATCTGTATTCAAGTATAATCGCTTGAATTGCCAATATCATAATAAAGCTGCATATTTATACAATTTTGTTTTATACACATACAGTTATCCGAATTTCTGTTTTCCACACAGTGGCGAAACTATAATTTGTTAATTTTTATCACAAATAAAAAGAACAATCCATTCTCCTTTAGTAATTAACAAAAATGAACAATAGCTCTTTTTTTACAATAAAAATTTGAGATTTTTCTAAACAAACGGAAATTTGTACTAAATTTTAGCTTCGAAACTTAATCGCAAGTAAAAATATAAAAATAAGACATTGTACAGTGCTAAATAAAATAAATTGTAAAAATTAAAATAAAAACTAATAAAATTTGCACATTAAGACAAAAGTTTTTGCAAATGTGTGTTCTTAGAGTTTTTTTCTTATTATTATTTTCTTAACACTGTCTATAAGCAGCCACATTTTTAAAAAATTCGGTTCCACAAAAGTTGAATAACTGCATCAGATTTTTGTCTTTGATTTCGTTTTATTAGAAGAATTTATTTCACTTATTTATTTTTTATTAAAATAATTCACTGTAAAACATTTTATTTTTATCTTTTCTTCAGTGTAAATATGCATTATGCGATGTATTAAAATTCTTATATTTTTTCAAAACTGAGACACAAAATGAATGAGAAATTTGATTTCCGACAGTTCTCATCGGAAAAGAAAATAGGCGCATAATCATTCCAGTGGACCATAACCTTTTAAAAAAATCATTTTGACACTGCGAAGTATACATTCTTGCCCTGCCCGATAGTAAACAACCCCCCATCATCCCTCCCATGCCCATGAATCAGGAGTTCTCATCTCCATAATCACATAAACACAACAAATATCAAAAATATAGAAGGGAAAAAAAACAGTTAAAATATGGCAACCCTTTTGACTGATTCTCTTTTCGTACAAAATCTAATAGGCAGACACTCCTGCCGGAATCGAAGGGAAAATGTATTCACCAGCTCTTGATACTATCGTTCCTGTGGAAGGGGGTAGGGAGTTAGTCGTGCTCACTGCCCCTTCCGGAGAACCTGTTAGTCTGGTTCTCTTTTCTGCACTTCACACTCCGCCCTTGTCCCCCTTCTCCTCCACTGCAAACGATTTAGAAAAAAAAAATGTATAGAACTGCCCTGTCGGTCGAATGTTTGGAATCTGGAATCTTCATCATTTGATCATACCGAATGTTATCGAGCGCGGTGAGGTATCCTAAAAATTCGGACAAAAAGAATCCTTTTCGGGGAAGGGGTTGGGGCAGTGATGTAACGCAGACGATCGGAATGCTTATTTTCACCCAGTAGAAAGCTGTGTTTAGCTAGCATGCACCCCCATCCCCTATTACTGTGTTGTGTAAAATTTGACTCGGCTGCCGTATCTAATTTGCAGCTGTCTTCGATAAACAGGGGCAAAAATTTTGTCTCTGAGAATTGTTTGCGGAAAATGGAGTGAAAAATACTATTTTCGATTTCAGGTGCTATTTCCTTTTATTAAAAAAATGAGTCATTTCAAATACCCCATCTGCCATTTCTCCGGTTGAGCGCTGCCAAAATTTCTTTGTTTTTTTAATATTAACAATTGTCTGAATTGTGTGTACAAACACATAGTCAAAAGAAAATAGAAATACTAGAAAGTAAGAGTGAGGAATTCGTATTTTGATTGTAAAGTAAACAATAAAAAACATCCCTTTTTTTAAGTGATGGAACGGTTGTAAATGTATTTTATATAAATAAACAATTTTTTTTTATTCTGCTCATCCACCAAATTTGGCGCAACTTGTTCTTTCTTGGATCTTGCGCCACAAAACCCAACTAACTAAACTTGTCATTCAAATTTTTATCCGGCATTCCTATGAGAATATTTATGTTGAATAGGATGCTTTATAGGATGCTTGTCTGTGGATAATTTAAAGTATAGTCTATGTTTCATTTCGAAGCTTTACTTACAACGTTTGTAATTAATTTAAAATGCAATTAATGCTGATATGAATTCATTTTAAAATGGTTTATATCAAAATATACACCGTTCCGGAATTAAACCTAAATATATGCGACTTCGATACCAAACGCGTTTCTACATTCCCACGTATTAATTTTTTTTAAAAAATAATGATGTTTCTCTTTTTATTTTTGGAGTAATATTGTTTTGCCCAAGCCAGTGAACGTGTTATCATCTTTTCCAATGCGCCGCCCATCGGAAATGCATCGAAACGTGGATAACAGAAATCCCAACTTAATTATTTAATTACCTCATAACTAAAGGAGCTATTCACAAACATTCCTCTGCTCATTCAATTTTTTTTACTTTTTTTTATTGATTCATACTTGAGACTTCATTTTGTAAGACAAAACAGTATTATGAACAAAGTTAAGTAAACGGAAAATATTGTTAACGAAGTAATAAGTAAGATTACTTTTCGAAATCACATTTCATCTAAAAAGAATTTTCCTCTGGCAACTACGGAACGCTGGTCAGTTGTATACACTTTCGAAATTTATATATTCATAAATGAGCTCATTAAACAAGTTGCTTAATTTTTCTGAAAAGAAATAATTTTTCAGAGACATTAATATTATAAACAGTTCTTTAAAAATTTATTTTTATCATAATATATACTGTTTTATTTGTATGCTTTTAATTACATTGTCAAAAAATTTTCAATATGATAAATGAGTCATTAACCTATTTGGATTTATTTAAAAAAAGATGTTGATTCGTACTCAGTATTTAACTATTATTAGAAAAATAAATGTTTGTTTCAATTTAAGAGTTGTCCTCTTTTATATCAAAACATAATCTTTAAATAATAAGATATGAATAACAAAGAAAAATGGCAATATATTACATTGCTTATCATTTTATTTTGCCTCAGAAAGTGATTTAAATTATATTAAATTCTTATTTTTTAATATGTTAGTCTTACACTTTTCATTCCTCTGTTAAATAGTTACATGATTTCATCTAACAGTTTCTGGTTTCGATTTGCAGATGGAGACGTAGGTGTTTGTGTGAAGCTCGTCATAAACGTGTGCGAATAATATCAGTGGAACAACAAACAAAAACGTAAATTTATTCTTGTTGTGTTGTTACTTATGACATTTGGACAAGCCAAGCTCGATCTACCGTTGGCTATGCGAATTTAAGTCAGTAGAATATGTTTTTCATTTAACCAGAGCACAAAGAAAGTGTAAGTACGACTTAGCTCTTGAATCCTCGGGTAGATGGCACCACCAGAGGATCTACTCCCTCAATTTTGATATTGATATGATGGGTGAGGAAATTTTCTCCAGATCATTACACTCATGGTAATTGCTCAGTGACCGACCACAGGACTTTCAATTCCATAGATTTAACTAGCACGTATATCGCATATACTCGGTGGTTCTTTGGCGGCATTGAGAATCGAACCCTGCCCTTCCGAACTGAAGGCAGATGCCCTAACCACTATGCTAACGCAACCCAAATGTATTCTTAATTGAGTTTATGAATTTTCCGAAAAATATAAATTTGCAGTTACGCAGATAAAATAAACACATCTGAGAAATAATATTATGCAACAATAACTCTTTCTATTATTTTATATTAATTCTATTATTATTAACTTTCTATTATTTTGCACACAATATATTAAATTTTTTTTATATATTCTGTTAAAAATTATGTATCTTTAAATCACGTTATATTCCTTTTTTAAACTTCCGATTGGCAACAGAGAGAGAGAGAGAGAGATGCAAACAAAATGAGAACTTTTTTCGCTCAAAACTGTCCGTCACGATAATAGGCTGTGTCAAAAATCTGCCATTTCTATCAGAATGTGTTCTGCAGACGATTTACTCTTGATATCTAACCAGAACTGACAACTCAGCACAGGCCACCACCGCTCAGTTCATGTTTAACCAGATAAATCAGTTCATTCTTGCACATGTCATTTAGAAAGATACTTTTCCATTGTTCCAAACCGACAATTTGAAGAACAATACGCCCTATGATTGGAAGTTGATGGAGGAGTTATAAGAAGAAATAAGAAGTGATACTTTCCAATCTTCGTGCAGTCTGATTGTAATGTAGGTTAAGTTGGATGATTCACGATGATAATTATCGTTTTCATCAGAATCGTTTTTTTAAGATTACGATTTGCTTCTCGTATGTGATTTCAAAATCAAACATAAATCTAATTTTACTTTCTTTATTTTCATTCTACATTTTATTTTTTTATAAAAGAACTCAAATGATTGCTTTTCGTAATCATGAAAGAATTAGGAAAATAAAATTAGGAGATTTCATAAAAATTCAAATAATTCATTGAATTATATATATAATACGTATATACACATTTTTTTTACACTTCTACAAACCAAGCATATTTATTAAAAGTATAATAAATATTTATTAATAATAATTGTTATTTTTAATATAAACTATTAAGAGTAACAATTTATTTAGTTCACTTATGAAGAATGAAGTGACTTCATTTCACTAAATCAGAAAATATAATCAAAGATACTTGGAACTTTTTTGAAATTTAAACTATTTTTAATTACTGGAATATTTAGGACATTCACAAAAATTATTTCAAAAATTTGTATTAAAAAAAACAATAAGATTGCCCATTATTGATAAATGTTAGTAAATATATGTGATTACATATGAAGAAGAAATTGAATTAGTGATTATAACATTTCAGTAACTGATTAATACAAGTTAAATTAAAAGTTCAATACATTTAAAAGTAATTAAGAAATTACAATTACAAGTTATACATCAAGAAAATTGCTAGTTTACAGAATGTTTAATATATATATATATATATATATATATATATATATATATATATATATATATATATATACTCTTTACTGTTTTACTTGATTTTGCTTTATTTATTATTGATTACAGTTGCCAATTCTTTTTAAAATTTTGAATTAAAACGTAATTTTTCAATCCCTAATTTATTGTAAAAGCGTTATTCAAATATAATGATAAGTTTTTCAGTAAAATTCGAAACATTAGAGATGAGAGTAAAGTTATGAATCAGTTTCTAAATTTCAATTTTAAAAAAGATTTATGAAGTTTAAATGTTCAATTTCCCAATTTTTAAATTTTTTTAAAAAAAAAATTCGTTTTAATTTAACTGTCTTAATTTATATTTTTCAAATTAAAATAATTAATTAAAATATTTATAATTCCTAAAATATAGCAATATTTACATAGATCAATCCTTCATTTTGTGAACTTTTACAAAAAATACCGCTGCTACATCAAAGAAGAAATAGTCTTTCGTTACAAACAAGGATTGAGTACTTTTCTTCCGGGTACCCCGTGCTGCCCTCTAGGCAACTAAGCAATTTTCCATTCATCAAATATATGTATTTCAATGAGTGGATAATCTTTATGGTTGATAAGTGACTACTTTTCGACGATTGCCTATCACCTGGGCATGTTCTGCATTCAGATGACGCCATGAATATCGCGCAAACGATTTCCGTTTCGTAAGCCTCGAGTTCATGTCAGCCTTAATCTATTTCTGGCAGCAGCATCGTTCAATCTCTTCTAAAGACTTCTACAGAATAAGGACAATGGATGTCCTCGCTGGTCGGGCTTTTTCGGTTAATCTCCGAATCGTCGGCAGATAATCCATAAACTGGATGTTTACTTTACAAAAAACATTTTAAGAATGAAATGGCATTTTAGCCGTGCACAATAAATTCGTGACATCGGTTCACGATTTGTTACGCGCCATGATATAAAAAAAGGTTAGAATTTTCGGAAATTTAGTGAATATCTCGAACAGCCTCAATTTTTTTCTCATATCATCAATTTAGAAAAAAGAAAACGATATCAATATCATCGATATATATATATATATATATATATATATATATATATATATATATATATATATATATATATATATATATATATATTTTTTTTTTTTTTCTGCTTGTGATTCAACACCAGATGGTACGACTAATGCTGTCTATAATGACTATTTTATTGATAATTTCTGTAACAGTGTTAAGATTCATGGTAACAGATGCAGACATAATGTTATTCTTTTATCAAATAATTTGAGACATCAATGATTCATGAATTGCACAGTCGAATTAATAATCTGTTGCTCGAAACATAAGTAACAATTTGAATAGTTTTGTAGTTTTATTGATTTCAATGAGAAAATTTTGAAACTGTTTATACATATGTATGAATAACCAAATAATCTGAAATTTTCAATTTTAGTCTCAAGGATTTCTATTTAAGCAAACATGAAACAAGATACATTCAGCACAATTAGTATGGTTTTGCGATCCATGGTCGCTTTTTGCACATGAAGGTTAATCATTTTGAGCCATATGACTTCGAAATCACTATAAACATCCAAACCAAAAGGAGAATTGAACCAACGAACTATTGAGCGAAAGGCCAGAACATTGATCATTTAGTTATCAGATCGGCATTTGTGCAATTAAAGATAAAATAACTATATTTTCGATTTCTTTAATACGTCGGGTCAATGTTTTATTAGAAATCACAAAGATTATACTTTTGATATAAGGCAAAGATATGGAGAAACAGAGCAACAAAAATAAATAACTGAAAATTGAATAAAGCTTATTTACTTATTATTTTACGATACTCACAGATCATCTAGATATTGATATTGGTGGCATGATATTGATAAAAATATTAAGAAACAGACATGATATTAATAAAGGTATTGAGAAACAGAGCAACAAAAATAAATAATCGAAAATTGAATAAAGTTTATTTAATTATTGTTTTACTATAACTACATATCATCCATGATATTGATAAAAAATATTGAGAAACAGACATGATATTGATATTAATAAAGGTATTGAGAAACAGAGCAACAAAAATAAATAATTGAAAATTGAATAAAGTTAATTTAATTATTGTTTTACTGTATAACTACATATCATCCATGATTAGTTTAAAATGTTAAATTAACTTTTTTCTCATGATTACTATAAAATCTTTTTTTAATTCAGGTTAACGGTTACCTAAATTAGAATATCTTATAAAAAGGTTGTCTGATATAAAATTGTGCAGATATAAATAGAATTTTCGTTTCAGTTCTTTTTCCAATTCACTTGTTGAATTTAACTTCTTGTATAAATAGTAATGCGGGACGATGAACTTCAGTTCCCCCCCCCTCCATCCGAGGACATGCAAAACGATAAAAAGATTTTAAAGTTAAATGTTATGTTCGTCTATTTGAATTCTTGATAAACAAGAGAATGCCATTTTAATTGGAAAAGTAATTGCTATGATGGTCGCTTGTACTATAAATTAAATATCGCCATGTTAAAATCAGAGATAAAAACCGGAAATAAAGTTGTTTATATTTTGAAAATCCCAATCGCAATTCGTAAAATGTTATTTGCCTCGATTGTTTTTCAGAGAAAAGAATTTGTTGTCACTATATGCAACACTTAGAAAAAAAATTCATATAACTGGATTTTATTTATTATGCTTCAATGAAAAATAAATATGTCAACAGAATATATTCTTCATTTAATTAGTTAAGCAATGAACTATAGTAAAACTTCTGTATACTTAAATACACGTTGCCTTTTAATGAATGGTCCTTATATAAACATAAAATAATTCAGTCTTCAGAATTGTAAGCAATTAAATGATTAGCATTCTAAATATATTCAGTGAATAAAATTAGCAATAAATATACATGAAAATTAAACTTATATTACATTAATATTTGATTTTTCTAATTAATATTTTTACAATTTCTACCTATTTTATAATACAATATATAAATGTGTAAATGTATGTCAAAATATCAGGCTAACATTTTCTTAACTTTTAAATTGGAATCAAACGCATAATAATTCAATGGTATTTCCATGTTTTTGATATAAATATTCAACATTATATTACAATTAAATATGTCAAATTAATTTTTTTTAAATAGGAAAAAGCATTTTTGAAATTTTTAATGAAATGAATAAATTACCTTTTTTGAGAAATGACATTAATTGCACATTAATTTAAGATTAATATTTACAGAGTAAAAGTACATGAGAATTAGCTTTGCATACTACTTGGATTTCGTTTAGTTTTAACTGATTTGTAAACTAAGTCATCTAATAAATACTTAAAACACTGTTATGAGTTTTACAAATATTATACTGAAATCAGAAAGTTTGTTTTGTATACATAAATAAAACAATAATTTATTCAAAGGAAATTATTTTAAGCAGTTTTTAAATGTATGTAAGAATATTGTTTATTTTAAAATACAAGTGTTAATAGATATTAAATTATAATTAAAAATAATAATTGGGATCAACGTTAATATATAAAATAAATAAAATGACTTTTTATTTTAAATATGTTTTAGAAAATATTCTCTATTTCATACTCAATTTTTTTATAGGAAACATAATTATATAAACTACTAAATATTATCACAGTGGTTATTTAAATTATTAAATAAAATATTCTTTCCATTAAGTATCGATTCGATTAAGAAATATTTGGTTAAATAAAAGCAACCAAGATTCTTTACCAAAATTTTTCAAATAATTGATCATCATTATTTTGGAAAAAAAAATCCTTAACAGCAAAAACAATATTCTCTCTACATTTTTGGTGTTCCAGACTATTATCCCACTTCCTCGGATACGAACGCACTATTTTCTGACATTCTTTATTTGATAAAATATTATTTTAAGCTATAGAGTCTTGAAACTCCAAAACGATAAGATAAAAATAACATTTTAGTTTGTTGTTTTTACTTTGAAGGAAGAGAATTTTTGACTTTTACTTAAATTCTTCATTCGCTTGACCGATTAACCAACCACATCAACCTGTTAATTCTCAGTAGTCGCAATCCGTATCTACCCTTTGACCACTGATTACTGCCATAGACTATTTGATTTTCCCACGGTTTCCTGGAAAATTGATTTCTGAAGTCTTTGTTTAAACAAAACAAAAAAAAGTGAAATCGACTGAAACTTTAGAAAAAAAATTGATGGTCAGCTAAAGCTGAGGCATGCAAGCGATTTACTCCCGACACTTCTCGCGTGAGAATTCCTGCAAAATGAGAATCCGACGACCACCCATATTGCTGCCTGGGAAAAAGGGGGGCTTTCCGCTTTAGTCACATTCACTGGACATTTGACTTCCGAATTACTCCATGTTGAAAGTAAATGAAGCGGAAGGTTAAAGGAGGGCAAGTGTAATAGCATTCCCAGAAAATAAAGAGAGGGGAAATTCCTTTAGAGTTACACCCCACCGAGAAAATAAATTGCCAATGTGAAGTTCAAAAAGGCAAGAGATTTGTTAAAGGATTAGCATTGAATTTGAGAATTTAAAAGTTACAATATATACCTTGTGTAGAAGATAAATTTGTGAAAAATTTTGCATCATTAAGCAGGCTAAATAAATCTTTTTTACATATAAATCTTTGTGACGAAAAAATAAGTTATTATTTAAAATTTAGTATATAAAATAAGTAACTAACTTGAATAGAGCAATCATTACACGCATTACATGTTTGCAAAACCATGAATATACGATATCTGATATACAGATTATATCATTTATTTTAATCCTCCTGTTGGTGATGAAGTCATAGTATTCCAAAATAATTAAATTTTTCATTTCGCACAGAAAAAATAAGGATGCACCTATATCAGGGAGGGTTTTAAGGAGTTTTCTGGATTTCCCTGATTCCGATAAATAAATACCACTCACTGTATAAGGTGATCCTTTCCCGAAGACAGCACCCAAGATTTCTAAGTACTTTACGGTTGTCCTCGGTTGTTAAATTATCGGGTATGAGATGTACTACATTAACGTTTCTAATTCAAAAATAAGCTCACTAATATTTATTCTACTTAAATTATTCTACTACTATATTTATTCTACTTAAATTATGCAAATAAGTATTCTGTAGAACAGCAATGGGAAAATCTATTTCATGCACGTACCAAAAACTCCAAACATTTTCTACCAAATTTTACTAGTATGCCAAATGTGTGTGTGTGTACACACACACACACACACACACACACACACACACACACACACACACACACACACACACACACACACACACACACACATATATATATATATATATATATATATATATATATATATATATATATATATATATATATATATATATATATATATATATATATATATAATATATATATATATATAAATATATATATAAATATATATATATAAATATATATATATATAAATATATATATATATATATATATATATATATATATATATATATATATATATATATATATATATATATATATATATATATATATATATATATAAATATATATATATATATATATATATATATATATATATATATATATATATATATATATATATATATATATATATATATATATATATATATATATATATATATATATATATATATATATATATATATATATAATGTTATACAAAATGTATGATATAATATATTAATTTTTATATACTTTTCTATAGCATAAACTATCTTTTACTTATTACTTCAATCTTAGCATGCATTTTTGCATTCTGAGAGAAATTCACATTATAATTCTGTCATTATTTCCTTGAAATAATGAATAACTTTCATTTTGATTTTTTAATATTTCCGATACTATTAAAATATTTACTTTTATTTAATTTACAACAAAATATTTTGTGTATTTTATTGAAATGTAAATATATTAAAATGTATCGCGGGTGAAAATTATATGTTTTGTAAATTTTTTTATACTGATAAACGGAACAAATATGCGTGACACTAAGCAATAAATTTGCCATGGCAGAGTAAAATTATTGAAATATTATTTTAAGATAATGCTTTGAAGTCCCAAAATGCGACATCAGATTAACCTAATAGGGTATAGCAATTTGTATATCACTATTCCAAATCTATTATTTCAAGGATTTTTGTGTGTAAAATTTATATTCTACAGCTTTTTGGAGGATTTTTTAAAGATCGCACATTCACATATGAGTTATTTTCTAGTGTTTAAATCCAAGTGACTCAAAAACGATCACTCCTACTGATTTCTGCACTAGAAGATTTCCCTCTATCTTGCTAATCAAAACTTTTTACCATGCATAAATAAAGTAAAAAACATGCTATCTCTTTTATTTTTGATTAAAAGAAAACTGAGACTGGACAGATGGTGAAGTTCGACTTTATCACTACGCCATGGAGAACTTTCTTTGATTTATAAATATTAGTATATAATAATTTGACTACCTTGTTTTCCATAGTACAGACAGAAAATTGAAATATTATCAGTGTTACTTGCTATACCCGATAACATTAAGTGATAATAAAAAAAAAGATAAGTCACAATATGTACTAAAACATACCAGTTGTTTCATCTTATTGAAAGGACTACCATGCTATTATGTGACTTAGATATTTTTTCAGAGATATGATTCACTTTTTAGATCAATTGAATTCCTAAATCGGCGATTTCTACGAATGGAAATGGGCGTAATATATTCCAAAATGAAGGCATAGGCTATCCTGTTTATTTGTTTTATTTTTATCTCCTGAAATTTACTAGTTCACGCGGCAACTTCCGGATGCTTGGATAAAAATAGCACTATATTGATATTTATATAGTCAGCTGACCATAGCTCAAAATATATTTTTACTATAAAATTTATAAGTATTATATATTAAAGATAAAATTTATGTGTATTACATACTAAAATTTATAAGACAATAATGTTTGTGATCCAAATATCAATCTTAATTGTGTAAATTCACCTATAAATATAAATAAACAAATGTAAATTATTATATTTTTTAATATATATTTCATCACAAAAGGCAGTAATAAAATTTTCTATGAAAATTGTTCAGACACAATAATATTGCAGTCAGAAAAAAAATTATGTATAATATTTCAATATATGTTATTCTTTCCTTTTCTGCCTAAGTTAGTAATGTCCCATAATGATTCATATTTATTACCACTTACTTGACATTGTGCCAAGTTTCGATTATGAATAATTCATTTTAACAAGCTAGTTTTTCTTTGGGTTAAGGTAGTGATTACTAAACACACTTGCGTTTGAATTTGATTAAGTACACCATTAGGTGTCCAACAACATTCAAAAGCAATTATTGATATTTGCGTGGAAATGTTTCACCTTTCATCGACAAAAATAAATTGGTAATTGTTGAAATTGTATTAGTTTCAGAAAAAAAAAATCAAAAGACCTCTATATTTCAATCGCAAAAATAAGAAAATGGCGGGGGAAAAAAACTACCAATGATTAATTTGCAGCTATTAAAACGAGACATTTACACCTTGAATATGATCTGGCGGCAGATAAAACAATGACCACCGCGTTTCTTAACAAATCTGGAAACGAGACAGGGACAATGGGCGTGGATATTTCCTGCAAAAACTATCGAATTTATCATTAAGAAATTCTATATTTGGTGAGAGGCACATATATATTTTATATTAATTCCTATCATAAAGAACAAACGCCTGATGCTTATCGAAACCAAATGCCTTGTTTTACAATTAGGCGACACTGTGGATCAAAAAAAAAAGTCTCTTTTAATTGCCTACCCAAGAGAGAAACGGCTGTGAAAAATTAGATAATGAGATATGTAATTTTTCACAAACGCCAGGCAACGCCTTTGGAGCTTTAGACAGTCCAATTCCGCTAATTGACTTAATCTGACAAGAAGTTTTCCTCGATGACCCGACAACACAAGAAACAAAATCTTTCTTCACAGCTTTCACAAGGGTAAATGACTCTCCAGTGCTCTTTTTGTACGCGTCGCCAGCGATTGTTATGGTTTAGGGTGGGGAAGGAAAATATCTGGAAGGTGTTGCACTGGAAGAACAAAAGCTTCTGCACACAATGGCATATAGTAATGATAAATTGGTATCTGGATATTGAATCTGAAGCGCTGCTTTTCAGTTAAAGTAATAGCTTTCATGCAGCTCTTTAATCTTTGACTTTCACTTTTGAATTCTCGTCCGTGAGTTAAAGTGTGTGGAGGTGTTTCGTAAGCTTTACACACTTTCATGTAAATGGCAGTTGTGCGAGGGAAATTGGATCGCAATGCTTTCAAAGTAGGGTTTTATAATTTAGAAAATTTTGAATCTGAGCTTTTAAGGTAGTTTATAAGGCAAACAAGATTATTTTTAAAAAAATTTCTCACCTAAAAACTGGCTTCGATTTCTCTAGAATAATTGTCGATTCTTAAATTATGTTTTATATCTAAAGATTCAGTGATCATTAAACTGTTAGATAACGCCTACAGTACAATGATTTGCGTATGATTTACACAGTGAAATTGAAAAATAAAAAAGTTGGGCTTCAGGAAAGATTTAAATATTGATTAGCAATGAGTTCTACCAAGATTTATCTAAAATTGATATCTTTATGATGAGTCATGCATTTATGATAGTGATTATGGCAAGTATTTGCATTTTCTTAAATTTTAATTCGTTGTTACATACAGCTCATTTAGCAGTTTTATTGGTTCATTGGTATGTAAATAATTTGAAAAATTCCAAGTCAAAATGAGAGCCTATGTTAAAATATGCCTGAGTTGGTGCACTTTTATCAGGGCCCAATTCAACCTAATTAGGCTCTCATCTGCTTCAAAACAACAAACTTTTTATTCGATTTGGAAAACTATACGACTGACAACATAAAATAAACCTTCTATTCAATTTAGGAGATGATTTGGTGAGGGAGATCGGGACAACTGCACCTTGCCAAGGCCCAGGTTCTGGCTTTTACCTAGCAGTAAGTCTAAAACCAATCTTTAAAAGTATAGCTTAAGTGTAGTAAAAGCACTTAAGAACAAAGTGTAGCTTAAGTACAAAAAGGAAAACCTTTAAAATCATTTTTTAATTCTCTGTGTGTACAAAGATCTGTTGTTACTTATGACACTTGGACAAACCAAGCTCCGTATGCCTTGGCTATGCGAATCTAAGTCAGTAGGATGCGTCTTTCGTTTAATCAGAGCACCACGAATGGGAAAGTACGACTTTGCTCTTCAAATCCTCCGATAGATGGCGCTTGTGCTATGGAGGTTTGACGATCTTGTGCTATGGAACCTTGAAGACATTTATGCTCCATCTTCTAGAATATATAACAATATTATGTTCAATCTATTCATTGGTTCTCATATATATCAGGATTGTTTTAACACTCTATTTTAAGATAAAGTCATTAAGAAAACGTTCAACTAATAATATAAGCATATAAATTAATTACTCATATGCTTAAAACTTTAGTGATTTTAATATTTCATTAACCGTTAAAATAGAGTTTAAATCTTAAGTTAAACCTCTTAAAGTTTATTACAATCTATTCAAATTTATCTAATATAAAGCTCTAAATCACTTTTGCATTTTTCATTTTATCTTTTTTACTCTTTATGAAGTGATTAAAATAATTAGTTTAATATCAACAGAGATTTTTAATTAAGAAAAATATAATTAATACTTTAATAATTTTCTCACTAAAAGTTATGCTGCTAAACAGGAAAAAAATAGCTACTTTAGTATTTTTATTTTGATGGAAAACGGATTTTTGATGGTTACTCTTTAAATATAAAGTAAATTGTTTTGCAACTATTAGTTTCAATAAATTTAAATGCTCACAATTCAGTAACGATTTTTTGGGATTGTCAAAAGAAAAGTATATCAAATAAAGGGATAATTATAAAAGTAGTTATTTCTTATATTGCACTATTTTATTAAATACTGATAATATTTTTAATATCAGTTTTTAAATATCAGCATATGCATACATAACGGTTCAAGTGAGCTTCGTAATACTCTCCCATCACCAAGCACCTTGTAATCTTGAGCCATGGTCAGGTGACGAGGTCACACATGAGGAGCTGGCCCCCTCCTCTCCACATCCCTGCTACACCAGTAGGTGGACTTGAGATGTCACAGATTAATCTAGACACGTCTCCAACACACAGAGCTCCAACAACCCAGTGAGGGAGAAAGTGGTCAACCTCCCAATCACTGCCCTCGGCAAATGTTGCTTCACTTTGCTGATCTTAACGGGAAGCGGCCTAAAACTAATGAGCCACTGGAACTCAATATATATATATATATATATATATATATATATATATATATATATATATATATATATATATATATATATATATATATATATGGAATTGTGTAACACAAATTATTACTACTTGGTTAAACAACTATATTTCATATGGTATATAACCTTTCAATTCACCACTTGCATTATAGGCAAATTTACTTTAAATTATTGTACAATTTGAGCCGAACATTTTAAGAATAATGGTCAATAATTAGATTTTATATACGAATTAAATGTGAAAAAATTTTTTTAGCTTTTTTTCACGAGCAGTCTTAGAAATCAAAACAGCAACTATAATTGTTATAAACCAAAGAAGTCTAAAGAAAATGTCAAAACTATATTTTATTTAACATTTTCTTATCATTTAAAATTTAGAATACATTCCAGTTTAATATGCATGGAGAATTTTCACCGCCGCCGGCTACACGAGCGAAATAAACTATTTCTCAATACAAAGAAAAACCAATAGATAATCAAATAAAAATATTTTTGTTTATTACCTTCTTTTAGATGTCAAATTGATTGATCTAATATCGATCGACGCCTGTTCACTAATTATCGCTCATAAAACTCGGGCGTAAATAGAGTTTCAGAAAGGTTTACTTTTTCTTTTATATTCTGATATCTATTTCAAAAATTTTAATAACAAAGCGAAAAATTCCAAATAAATATGCATTATTCATTAATGACCTGAGATTAAATGACGCTAATATTCTGGAAAAATCTTTCACGGTTTCTCAACTCTGGCTCTTTTAACTTCTACCACATTTGCTACTGTTTAGTTCCAACTCTATATCTCTAAATCCAGTTCAACTCATTTATAAACCGAGCCCTTTATCTACGGAAGTCACTCACACTCGGCGACCATCAATAACCGATGGAATAATGATAAGATCTTTCTGTACAGTATGACTTCAACACCACATGCATTTAGTTGAATCAGACGAAAACAGTCATATCTAAATCCACTGGATACTTGTCGCCAGCAATCACTTCTACAACAGGTGTCGGGGTTGTTAACGATTTCCCATTCGGACACAGAAGTGGATGATTCGATTGTTTCGAGTGAGGGCCATCTGCGTTGTCCCACGAGCATATAAAAAAATAGTCTCGCACTTAGGACAAAGAGTTTGAGGGTCCTCCATGGAGACCACCCTTTTCAAATGGGCCCGCATTGGAAAGGGGTCGGGGTTGTAGCTTTGTTGGAGTGTAAAAGGGGTAGGAGTGACGGGGTATATTTCATTGGTGTGTAGAATACAAATGAAATGTTGTGATGGTTTTGTGTCCGACTTTCCTTTTTATGTTTAATAGAATGGCAATAAATGGAATATGACGGTAGTTATGAATTGTAATTAATTTCTATAAATTGTGTACATTTGATAATCAATTCAGTGTTTAATTTTACTTTATGCAAATGGGTATTTTTTACAGCAAATCCAAGAACTTACAATGGTCTAATGGCGTGACAGCGTTTTTCAGAGAGAAGTGTTTCGAGTTCGATCATAGCTACTGTTGAACAATTAAAGATAGATATTGCGCATCTGCTTTCTGTATGTATGTCTCTCAGTGTGGATACTTGGGAGTTTTCAGGGTTTTCTCTCTTGGGATACGTGAATAAGACCCATTATTTAAGAAGATTTTCAAAGACGATAACTTACGTTTTGTATATGAAAATGCTTACAATAGCCTTAGGCCGTTAGCCTGCCTGTTTTGCTGTGTCAAAAAGTATCGAAACGCAAGAAATGTTTTTTTATTTTTATTTTATTGTGAATATTTATTTTTATACCCGCAGTTTTATAATGTGTGTAAAATGCTAGTATAGAATGATTAAAATTCGTTGAGAATTCGTTATCGAATTGAATATTACCACAAATAAGCAAAATCTGATGAAATATTATTGAAGTTAACCTCTTACGAATCATTCCCAGCTATAAATTGGTCGTTATGACTCGCATAATTTTTTTTTCTTTCAGTAGGCTCCGTTTGAGATCTCTAAATCAAGATGTTAAATGATCATAGTATCGACACTATAATGTACATCTTATTTTAACATTCCGCGTAGGGAAATGGACTGAAATCTAATTTGAAATCAATCAGTTGTTGTCTCAAACTACTTGATCGACAGAGACATTGGTGAGATCGTGTCATGATGAAGGGTTGTTGTAGTTGCATGCTTTCCTGTACCTAGTCCTGAGTTAGAATCTACCAGTTATACCAGATCTACCAGTTGTTGTTGTTTTGTGCCAGCTAGGCTGGCAATGTGGGGGTTGTGCTGCTCCACATTTCCAACTGAATATTTTGGTGTGGAGTCGACTTCCTCAGTACACACATGCCATAGGAACCCGTTTATAAGGTAGGCAACCATTCACAATCCATTCGTGCAAAGAAAGGACAAAGACAGGATAGACAGAGAGAGAAAGTACATCCCTGCTAGAACTGGAATTCGTTCCCAGGATCTCCCTATCCGCAGTCAGGCACTCTGACCACTATACAGGGTGGGCGGTGATCTACCAGATATATATTTTAAGTAGCCGGGAGGAGTCTTTGTGATTTTGAAGCAGGAACCAAGCAGAAGAGACTCCCAATACTTGGTCTGCCACCCCCAGAGATTGTGAAGGGTATAGCGATCGCGACATTTTCGATGTGGTCAGCCACCTGTAGTGAACACAACGGATTTTTAATTAACCAGGAAATCGAACTCACTACCTTCAGATAAGAATAACAACTTAACCAACTGTTCCACCGGGACCTGTTCATGATGAAGACTGTGAGATGTAGCTTCAGGAGGTGCAAGACCAAGGGACACCAAAGACTGAATTCTGCATTTGCACCAAACCTGTAAAATGTTTATAAGAGAAAGCAGGTAGGCCTTCAAAATTTAGAAGAAGGAATGGAGCAGAAGACCCCCAGACTTGACTTGCCTCCTCCTTGAAATATCATTTCACTTGGAAGACATTGAGAGCACGACATACTTTCTATGCCCCAGACGTTCTTCGGTTGGGTTGGGATTCAAACTCACTAACTTTCATTTACGAACCCTAATTAACTAGGCCACCACGGCCTCGACTGATCTGTAAATTATAACAAAATTATGCGAAACGGATAAATATCCAGGCCGATAATGAAAGTATAAAAAAATTCAATAACAATAAATCTGTACTGTATAGAAGAGCCAAGAACTTTTAAGCAGCTACATAAAATCAAGTTCCTCAAGTCCTGTTATTTAATAAAATTCAAAAACTTCAAACAGCGTAGCACTGACTTACTCCACATTGCCCGCATCAACAAAAAGCCATCCCATAAAAAAATCGAACAGATCTACGGGATAAATCGGGTTGTTGGAACCGTTTTTAATCGCTTGCGGTAACATTTGCACAGCGGGGTGCTCGAATCTATGGCCCGTCGTTTAATCCCTCAGTCGAGAACTCGCAGGACACTTCCTGGCTTATGCATAACCGATAAAAATACAAGAAAAAAAATAAATATCAACTCCCTGAGGAAGATAGAAAAATCTCTTTATATTTATATATATTTTCGGCTCGCTTGGTTTGAATAGATAAAGTAAACTTTGGACGAAACATTTTTCCACCCCAATGCCGCTATTAAACGAGCGTTTATCGGTGGTTGCTCGTCTTTGGAATTCGATAAACTGTTCCATGAATTGAATAGCAGACGATCACACAAATTGTTCTTCAGCGCTCGTTTCCTGATTTATGTTTCCGGTTTGCCATCTTCCTATTCCATGGTGATAGTATTTTCATATTTGTTTTTCGCAAGGTGTGCAAAATGGAGTATCGTGGCAAAAATCTGGAGCTTTTTGTTTCATTAAAATTCCGGTAACAGAAGAACAAATGGTGCGATAGGATCTTCGAAACAAAGTATGACATGATCCCTGTCCCAGAAAAATAAACTTCCTTGATTTTTTAATCTGATTAAAAATAAGAGCTGTTATCAAGTAGTGTCCTGATTAAAGGGTTAGTTAGAGGAATTATTTTTTTTATATGAAAACATGGCGTATATAAAAATGTATCGGTTCTAAAAAAATCATTTAAATTTTCCGTTTTCAGATGCAATTTTATATCATAAATAACAATTATTAAATTTTATTGCTACGTAAATATTATTATTATCGTCACCACGATTCTTAAAAATATAAAAGGAACTTAAATTACTTTAATGGTTAGGAAGTGAAGTGAAGGATTTAATTATTATGAATTCGAGATTAAAATCCGAAGAGAATATGCAAAAATGAGAGCATTCCTTCCATCGTCATTCAATTCAGATTTAAGGTTTTGATAATATGCTTTTATCTATGGCATCTTCAAAATAAACAATTAACATTTTCTTTGGTTGTTATATTGATAGTGAAGAAAAGGGATTCACACACACACGTTTAAAAAGTATTCTAAAAATTTAATGAGTATTTGAATTTTTCCTGGTAGATATTACATGTTTACATATTTATTAAATACAATAAATGATATTTAAAATAGTATCCATTTTATTAAACAATTTTTATTTTAAAGCACATTTAAATATTATTAACGGAATTACTTGCATAAATATCAACAATGTATAAATATATATTAAATTTATGCAAGGTGAATTAAGAATGCATACTATATAATCCGGTATAACAGTGAAATTTTGGTATACAAATTACTGTCAAAGTCAACATCTATGTACATAATTTGGTAACTTCCTCATTCATGGCAGGAGATTCTTTCATTAACACTATTAGAAGAAGAAAAAAACGTGTAAGTCTTTATCAACACGATAATCTTCGATCGAGTCTTAAAGACACTGTCTAAATTTCAGATATTCGGATTCAGAAAGGCAAATTGGATTACTGTGGGCCAAGAAAGGATTGTATAAATTTTTGCCACACTAGTGAATCAGCTGAAGCATTTAAAAAATGGCAGATTGCTAACTGTATAATAGAAATCTTTCAGGTTTACTATAGAATATTACTGCGATTTCTGAAGAGAAAATTAAGATGTTCATGCAAAGGAGAAATTTTTCAACATATTGAAAAGTAAAAAGAGCCCTATTCTTCGAAAGAATTCATATTATGTAATAGATTTTCGGTAAAGTGGGGTACTCAATACCCGACTTGGCCGGAGATCATTATGTGTTGAGAGAGCATATTCATTTTAAAAGTTCTATAAGATCCTATAACCCACCACTAAAGCGGTAAGAATGGAAATAAGGGTGCTGCTTCAGGTGTCAACCTCATCACTTAACAATGGCTCTCCAAGATCCATGGAACATAAGTTCTCTATAAGTTCTCTTGGAAACATAAGTTCTCCAAGATCCAATAATCCACCACTAATGTGGTAAGAATGGAAATAAGGGTGCTGATTCAGGTGCCAACCTCATCACTTAACAATGGCTCTCCAAGATCCATGGAACATAAGTTCTCTTGGAAACATAAGTTCTCCAAGATCCAATAATCCACCACTAATGTGGTAAGAATGGAAATAAGGGTGCTGATTCAGGTGCCAACCTCATCACTTAACAATGGCTCTCCAAGATCCATGGAATATAAGTTCTCTTGGAAACATAAGTTCTCCAAGATCCAATAATCCACCACTAATGTGGTAAGAATGGAAATAAGGGTGCTGATTCAGGTGCCAATCTCATCACTTAACAATGGCTCTCCAAGATCCATGGAACATAAGTTCTCTATAAGTTATCTTGGAAACATAAGTTCTCCAAGATCCAATAATCCACCACTAATGTGGTAAGAATGGAAATAAGGGTGCTGATTCAGGTGCCAACCTCATCACTTAACAATGGCTCATTTAGCGACTTCTGTTTCTGGAATTAGGCAACTCGAAACATATCGAAAAATAAAACCATTGTATTTCAGAAAAACGCTATAGCAAATTTATACAATTGCCTAAAAAATAAAAAAGCTTCGAATTTAATGCACTGATTATCATATTAACTAATTAAATGCGTAGAGTGAATCTTTAATCAACGATGATAGATTTTATGAATTTTTTCCGACTAGGCCCATACAATCACATAAATTATAATAGTTAAGGAAAAAAGCAAATACAATTACTTACATAGGAATTCCCTGATAACTCAATGGATTCTGAGAAAAATACGATTTTTTATCTTGCGGTTTATCTCGTTTGGTCGTATGGTTTTCAACATATCCTTCGTCCTTTAATTACGGTACCAAGAAAAAGAAGATATATATATGAGGGCCTGTCGTAGTAGCGGAAAAGAACATATAAATTTGTGTCTTTTTTTTCTTCTCTCTCTACAGCCACTCGGTGATGTTTCAGTGTCGGGTGTATCGACTTTTGCGAGCTCTTGTGATTAGAGTGGTGAAATAAATGGGTCGCGAATAAAAAGGATCTCCCCGATAACAGTAATTATGCTCTAATTTGCCGTAATTATTTCATGATTAAGAGACCCTACGCTTTCACTCACTGCATTATAAATGCTTATTACTTAGCGCTGCGTGTTTGATAAGCTCCCAAAGTATCATAACACTGTTTTGATGAAGGAGAAATTTGATCTGTTCGTTTATATCAATAAGGGCTACAGTTGTTATTATGGAGCTACTGTTTGTGAGCTTTTTTTTTAAAAGCTGTGTCTGATACTTTTAGTTACTCGGGATACTATTTTTGTTTCTGTTTCGTTTGTTTGAGCGATATCAACAATAGAACGATGGCTCTTTAATTTTGTTTAATTATAGTGTGAATCGAAATATTTTTCTTCATTAAAAAATAATATCTCACGCATTGAATCTATGCATTAAATGGGGAAAAAGTCAAAGAAAAAAATAGTTTTATTAATTCAATTATTAACAAAAAGATAACATTCATATGAGCTTTGAAAAGTGATTATCTTCTATGTTTAAAAATCAGTAAACGCCATCAAGTTCTTTTAACAGCCTATATGTGTGCCAAGGCCTACAGTGCCCATCAGTTTTTCTGACCGCCGGCCCTTGGGTGTGAAACATATGTCCCGTAAAGGTTGATCAGCGTTACGCGGAACTACCAATATTTAGTTCCCAAGCATGCTTGATATTTAGTTTTATCGACCAATTTAAGAGTTGAAAGGCTGAATCAACCTTGTCCAGTCCGAGGATCAAACCACGGACATGTATGTGCCTTGGGAATGCGAAACGCCAACACTAAGCCACCGAGCTTCATTCTGCTTACTTAGATATTTAATTAACCGACAAAATTCCGGCTTTAGCATCTTCTCAGAATTCCATATCAAGCAGAAAGATACTAAGCCACCGGGCTTCGTTCTATTAGCTTAAATTTTTAACTAACCGACAAAATTCCGGCTTTAGCATCTTCTCAGAATTCCTCATCAAGCAGAAAGATACTAAGCCACCAGGCTTCGTTCTGTTAGCTTAAATTTTTAATTAACCGACAAAATTCCGGCTTTAGCATCTTCTCAGAATTCCACATAAAGCAGAAAGATGCTAAGCCACCGGGCTTCGTTCTGGTAACATACATTTTTAATTAACCGACAAAATTTCTGCTTTAGCATTTTCGCAGAATTCCTCATTAAGCAGAAAGATCTGAAAACCATTGCGCATCGTACATAATCAATAGGTTTATGCCTTCGGATGCAGTTGCAAACTACAAACACAAAAACCGAACTTCTGGGTTGGCAAAGTTGACTGCTGACACTGGGATTCAATGTTGAATTTGACAGTCAAAGAAAAAGTATAAATTAATTCACGTGGCATGAAACAATAGTTTTAATTTTGAAATTCAGGCTTCTTAGAACAGGTTTTTTTAGTACTCGTCGTGTACTTATACTGGATTCTTAATGATCTTTTGATTCACGATATTAATAGATTGGAATAATTCTCTTTTCTTTTGGATTTGTAGATAAGCTATCACAAATAACTCAAGAGCTTTTGTGTTATCCTTTTCAAGAAGCTGAGCATTTGGATCGCGTGAAATGGATGATAGAGCCCACTTCATTCGATTAAATATTATGACAGCAGAAGTGGATTGCAAATTTATTTGAAAAAGATATTATTCTAAAAAAATCTCAAGTACCCATCAGCCGTAAGTTAATGACGTCAAATGATTCACGTCAGAAAATCTTGATACAGTTTTGTATTACACGTTTGAATACTTTCTGTTTGTGTGTTTTCTGAAGAGAATTACATTTCTCTCTCTTCAATAGTATGTTATTAATTCACAGTTTAAGTCTTATTTTAAATATATCAAAAATATGAAATACAGATACTTTTTTAAATTAGAAATATTCAATGGCTCATATTTATTGGGGAAACCGATCTCCTATACACAGATATTTTTTCAAACAATAGTTTTGCTTACTAAAATAACATATAATATGAAGAATATATACTGATCAAACGAAGATGAAAATAAACAAATTTGAATTAATAATCTGTATTTCTTTATTTTATGCATAAATCTACTCTTAAAATGGAACAAGTGTAATTAAGAATAAGTAATATTATAATTAAAATTTTAATTAGAAATTTTGGCTTTATTATCCATCATAAGTTTATGTATATCAATATTATCATATCATATTCCTTTTGCCGATATTTTCTTAAATATTTCAATTTTAAATTAAAATTATTCTTAACATTAAATTTATATTATATTACATGGTGTTTCATATTCACATTAAATTTATATTAACTCCGAACTATTAAATTTATATTCACATTTACTTTATTTTTAAATAAAAAATAATTTATTGGAATTAGTAAGTGTATTACATTCTTTCTCTTCTTATTATAATCTTCATAATTTATAGTAAAAAAATATAAATGAAATTATAAATAAATAAAAATAAAAATAAATAAATGAAAAAAACAATTCTCGTGATTAATAATGACACTGTTGCAGCTTTTAATTTGAAAAAAAATGTGAATACTGATATATTTAAACTCTAATATAAAATAACATTTTCAGAATGGCAACTCTGCATATGATAATGAAAGTTTCAATCTCATAAAAGTTACGTTCTAATTCAAAACGAACATTTTTAGTAAGATATAGTTTTTATAGTTATGATTTTAAAATAAATCATACTTTTAATTATATAAAATTTTGTATTATATTTTTATTTATATAACGAATTTTTGTGTAAAATGTTTAATTGGAAAATTTAATGTATTTGGAGTAAATCAACTTGAATGGAATTCTCTGTACAGAAAATGTATAATAATTTTATTGAAAGTTTTAATTAATTTCTCTGAGATTAAAATTTTAGAAATTTTATAAAAGTAAATTATGCCAAAAAATTATAAAAACAATGATTGCATAAAAACAAAATGACAATACTGAATTTGAATATACTTGTTTAAAAATATCATTTTGGTAAATTTAAAACAATATTTCTTACAAAATTAATACAGCGTGTATGTATGTAAAAGATATAAAGATGCTTAACAAATGATAGTGATATAAAAAAAATATTCAACATCAGCTCATATTTTTCCAAATTCAGTTTAATACAAATGAAGAATTAACAAATTTAATCAAATTCATTGAATAGTTATGCATAATTATTAATGAAAAAATAGCAAATTAAAATGATTAATATATTACTTTGACGATTATATAAAATGAAAGATGAAAACTAAAGTAAATTAAATTCTATTTTTTTAAAAATTAAATAAGTCATTTGTATATTTTTGTCTACTTTATACTTTACATCTTTAAAAATACATAATTGGCTGAATATTAATTAGATATTGATGTATTTCAAGAAAGCGATTTTCTAAGAATTACATTTTAAGACAGTGAAAGAAACTTATTACTGCTAATTAATTCTAATTCAATACCCCCCACTTCTAAAGTAAACTCTGTAATTTAAACTTTTACTTTACGTACGCTCCGATAAACTGAATATATACTTTCACGCTTATACGAATGAACATAAGGAATAATTGCAAATTTTTTTTCAGGCTTTATGAAGGCTTTTCACAATTTCAATTAAATTCTTTGAGGTGGATGGCCTTGATGAAATATAACTGAATTTCAAAGCAAACAGAAGATCTTGATGAGTGGAAGAACCGAAAAAAAATTTAAGTGGGGAGGAAAGTGAAGAGGAGAATGAAAAAAAAAAAAAAAAAAAAGGAAAGATTAGAAAAAGAAAGGGGGAAAGTAATCCAATGCTAAGAAAGACTTTCGAAAGAACTTTTGCTGAAATCACAACTGCTATCAAAGAACGCAGCCATTTTAATTTTCGTCCGAAATTGAAACAAGAAAAAGTAGCAAGACTATAAAAATAAGTGAAGTTATTATTGGAAAGGAATAAAAATAAATATGTAAATGAAAAGGCACACAAACTGTGTTACAGAAACTCACCTAACGGTGATGCATTATAATAAAAAATTTATACTGAAAAAAAAGAACAAAAAAAATTATACTAATGCGGAACGATTTTTGCCTTCGCTGTAAGTTCGCTATTGTTTCCAAAGGCTAATTAATAAGAGAGTGAGAGTTGACGACGACATTTTTCTTTCCCCTATGGCGATAAAGTGAAGTGAAGCAAAGTGCCGGAATTATTATTCCAATTCCATACTACGTCAACAGTTGCATTTTAATCTCATATAAGAACATTAATAAAAGGAAAAAAATATTGAAAAAGAGCATACACAAAAGAGGAACAAAGTTTTTAATTAAAAAGTGTTTCTTTGTTTGGAGGCAAAATCAAGCGACAGAAGAATATTCTACCCTACAACAAAAATACTTAAATAGGGTTGCTGTAATGCTGGTATAATTAAGTATTTAATGCGGTGTAATTATTTTGAAACACATTGAATACCTTAAAATTGTTAATACATAATAATTTCTGAAGGTTATGTAGTGTTGAAACTAAATTTTTAATTCAAATATATTATTTCTCAAAGTAGATTTGTATTATTAAGTAGAAATTACACATACAAACATTTATATATATATATATATATATATATATATATATATATATATATATATATATATATATATATATATATATATATATATATAACGATTATTTCACAAATAAATAAATTATCGTTTGCTGTTAAGTAAGTATTATATACATAACACTTAATAGCAAACGATAATTTATTTGTAAATTGTATTGTGTATAGTTTGCCGTTTGTTAAATTATTTGGTTAAAAATGTTATTCTCATTTTCAAATTGACAAATCCAGATTTGTAAATCATGATTATATTACTAAATTCTTTCTTTCTTTTTTTTTTTTTTTTTTGTTTCCAACGGAATGACTGGCTTGGACTATATCAAATTTCACTACGTACATGAGTTTATTTTCTCTTCCATTATCAATGGCTATATATATATACACACTCACGTACAAAAAAAGAATTTGAACTATTATACTTCATTATTTAGACTAGCGATTTTTTTGTTGCAATAAAATGCAACAATACTTTCATCACAAAATATTTCAATAAGTAAATTTTACTGAAAATAGATTTTTTTTCACTTGTGCTACTTATCGGCATAACATACGCTTATAAAATAGTTTATTAAAATGCTTGCATCGAGAAAATCCCCATTCTCAGAGGAAAAAAATCCCTAAATTGTCTGAAAAGTAGCAACAGTGCTGCATAAATAAAAATAGAATACCTGGATAAAAATTGATGGCGTTTATTTGAGTCAACGCCTCTTTTAAAGGCTGCGTTATTTTCAGAGCACCAAATCTGTTTCAAAAATAAATAAAAATAAACAATTGAGGGCTTTTCTGACGATGGAGGGGGGTCCCCCTAGAAAGAGAATAGGAGGAGCACTTCACACTTGATTGGAACTCGGTAGTTGGGGGATGACGCGCTTGGGAAACTGTGAAAGTGAAATATCGATATGGAATCTATTCATTAACTAAGCCCGCTCCCCTCCCAATTTTGACATTTGGTTCTCTGTGGACGATTTATTAAGCGAAAAACAAACGAAAAAATAGTTATTGAAGGATTTATTAATATTTTTTGTTTTAACCAAACAATTTTTATGTTATTACATGAATTTATGTTTTTAAGTAAAAAAGTGAAAGAGAAATTGAAAGTGAAAAAAAAGGAGGAAAGAGAAAGTGAGTTGAAAAAATGGTGATGATATCTTTGTTGCATTGTTTGTTTCAGTTGTAGTATGTATTATGGGTACAAAAAGATGACATTTTTTTGACTGAAATACACCCGGATGTATTAGCCAAAGATAGTTAATAGGATGCTTAGTAATTTATATATATATATAAATAAAATCGTAAGTTAATAGCCATCCACTGGTGGGATGATATATTTTGAGAAGTTAAAACCTTAACCCGAGAATTGACCTTTCCACATAATGACGATCAAGACCAAACGAATTGTTTTCTAATTCACAGAGGATGCATTCGAAACGTTGCCAATGAATATTTAAGAAACCCTTCTGCCACATAAACATAAAAATACAAGGTTTTAAAATGAATTATTATAGAAAGCGTTCAAGTTAATTAATTAAATTATTTACTTAATTTAAATTAAAACTTCTTTAATTTAAATAATTTTTTTTACCAAACAGTATAACTGTACGCATTAAGTTAATAATTTTTCCTACTACGTAAAAATTAAGATAATTGTTTACTTGTTGATCTTAATTTATTGATCATTGATATGTTTATCCCGTTTAAAATATAATCAACTCAGAGGTTAAAATACATATTCATATACAGAAAAATACTCATTATTGAATATTTTTCTGTAACAACCAACACATTTAAAGAAAGAGAGTAAATTCATTAATCTTTTCAAATTTTTTCAAAGTAGGCAGTACTAGGTGATATGTAAGTACTGATTCTTATATAAGGATGACTATTTTTGGATAATTATCCTATTCATTTCAGTAACTAATTTTACCAATAAATGAATGTAATATGAACATATACACTTTTTTATTACGTTGTGTTTAAAAAGTGATTACGCAGTGTAGCAATATTTAATAACGAAAACCGACCCTTCGGCATTCAACACCATGTACTGAACAGTCTTTTGTCTGAAGGTTCATTGAACGACATTTTAATATCCACAGCCTAAATTGCCTTTTAGTAGGACTTTTCCCAGATAGTAAGCCGTGTTCTAGTATTAAAGATGAAAATCCGGAAAATTCCCAAGCACGCGCACTACACAGATGCGCATGCAAAAAAGCAACATCCATCTCTCATTGTTCAGAAGTGTTTGGGATCGAACCAGTACCGTCTCAGAGCGCTGCCTGACAACTAAGTCAGATGAATCTTAGATCTTTATATATGTCTATATCTATCTATATGTAAAGCATACTTTGTTTAAAAGTAACAAGTATTGAACCTGCGACTTCTACTTCAAAGAGCACCTGACTCTCATAAGTAGATGATGAGTGTTCGGGAGATAAATGTCTATTTCTAATTTATGAGACTTTATTATTCAGTGAGTGCATGAAAATTTTCCAGTTTTCATCCATATTGAGGGATATATTAATCCTCGAAATAGGTAGTTCTTGCGTCAAAGGTCATTGAACATTTTTTGAACTGTTGAGATAAAGCAAAGTGAAGCTAAAATATATTCAAAAATAGATGCGTTTTCCAATATATATATATATATATATATATATATATATATATATATATATATATAAAATGCAAAGTTAGATATAGAACTGAAAAACACAAGAATATATAAAAACATTTAAGCTTAGCAATACAATGAAGCAAAATACAATAAAATTTTTATTGTATTTTGTTTCATTGTATTTTATAAAATATACTATTAACTATATATATATATATATATATATATATATATATATATATATATATATATATATATATATATATATATATATATATATATATATATTTCGAATCTGTGATATTTTCCCTTGAAGGATGTATTTTTAACTGATAATGAGACATATTATTTGAGGTATGTCTTATTGCAACTAAAGGCTAATAGCATATTCTATTACAATAAAAAGTGGTATACATATTCAATATAATAAATATTGGAATCAAAGAATTTAAATATCAATAGTAAAAACATGTATCGATGCTTTATTATTTAATATAAAAACGATGTGTTCTAAGTAGTAAATAGTGAATTTAAAAATAATTTGCTTATTACTGAACAAGGAAAAAAAAATTGCCATTATTTTTCAATGGGACTTTAATTATTAGTTACAAAAGAACCCCTACGACAGGCGACATACACGTGGGTAATACGGATATCTAAAATACAAGAAAATTAGCAACAAAAAAAGGCTCTAACCTAACAATTAAAGCTCAAAACGGTTTGACCACAAAAGAATGGGAAGCCATTAAGAAGGCTGCCGCAGTTAATGCAACTTCGAAACAAAATTCAGAAGAGCCGTTCCTGTCATGTACTCATCGGAAGAAAGTAGCAGTTTGTCACGCTTTTGCTAGAGGAGAGAGGCTTCGTTGGGTTGCATGGCAGCTGGGGTATAGTTGATTGACTAAGGGCAAATGCTCGCCAATTTGGCGACAATTCATAACGTTGATTCGCATTTTCTCATGATGCCAATATTTTCGTAGTTTGAAAACACACATTAAGAAATGTCTCATTAGTTTTCACGAATATTCAGATTTTAAAGTTCTCCTCATTAAATAAATTTCAAGTTTTTATATCACTTATTTGTTATAAAATTCATAGGTTATATATGTATTATAGATTGTGTATAAGATTTATATGAAATTGGGAATGAGGATTGTATAATTTCCGAGATTTTTTAAATATTCTTATTCAATATTTTACAAATCTTAAAATTAATTAGAAATTTGAAATGCAGTGGGTTGAGCTAAAAATTTAATACTTATAAAATTTTTTTAATAAATATTAAAAATTACTTTAGTATTTTGATACACATTTATAGTATTTTCTACACGTATTTTTTTTTAAAAAAAACACCAAATATTAATAAAATATTCAAGTATGATTATTATCCTATTGCATTTCAAATTAACACAGAAAAGTGAGTTCAATTTCGAAAATGTGGATTTTACTTTCAGAAAAGTAAGGACGCTTAAGAAAATTGGGTACATCATAACAAATACTCAGGAGAAACACGTATAACCTAAATTTCCTCATAACTGTTTAATAAATATATTTTTAATAGTAATTTTCTAATGATTGGATTTTTTAAAAAATTTATTTATTGTGTTCACACACAAGTAATTAAGTTGCTTATATTAATTTTTTGCAGCAGCTTCGCCAAAGGAGTAAATCTGACACACTAAAACTCTTTCTGGAAGGTCTCCCAATTATTTGAGGCACTATGTCTCCAACTTTTTTGGGCGTGGCCCTTGAGTTGGAACACTTGAAAACAATTCGGATGGCTTCTGCCATCTCAAGTACAGCAGCAAGTTGAAATGGATGAGGTACAAGTGAGAGCGAGGGAGAAATTGTGTACAGTTTTATTCCTGCCTGCGCTCAGAATAACTTTCTGGTTCTGACAAAGTTTTTGTTGTCACATGACACCTCAATTTTTTCTTCTTCTTCTTCATGTTTTAAAAGACATTCCAAGTCAGTCAGTGGCTGACATTTGCACCACCCCCTCATGTCTTTTCGCTTTGGTACTTTCACTGTTATTCTCCTTCGCCGAAGGTGTTCAACCATTGACACCTGGAAAATAACAAGTTTTTCAAACCTGCGGTTTCGCTTAGCGAAAGGGTTCTTGGGGTAGGGTTCTTTCTTAACCAACTCAACAGGTGCTCTTGCCGGTAAATGATAGCCTGGTGTTTTGTTAATGGGCTTCGGAGTCAACTGACACTAGAGACTGATGGCTCTTTGAAGTGTCCTTTTGCTCAGCCCTCCAAGCGACTTTCTAAAGACCATTTTTGCTGTGGCATTTTCAGAATTTCAGAAAGCTACTGTTTTGTTCGCACTTCCTATTGTCGTTTTTGAGAAGAAAGGGTTTCAAGTTCTCTGATTGATGTATCTATCAAGTACAAACATTCCACGGGAAATGAAAACTGAAATAGATTTCAAAGAATTTTTCAAAGATTAATCTAATTTATTATCACTGGAGCAAACTGATGAGTATAGTATTCTCTTTAATAAATATTTCTCTTCATACCAGGAATACTTAATAAAATTTTAATTTTAAGCTTTTGCAAAACAACACACTTTGAAAGAAACATGTAAAACTATAAGAAAAGGAAAATTAAATGGCACAATATTTACTTAACACATTAAATTCTTATTCAATGTTTTCATTGTTTCTAAAAGAGAAAAACAGACAAAATAATAATAAAATCATCTATCATTAATTAAACTAATTATTTTATGAGTAATTGAATGAATTTATAAATTAATAAATGCATTAAAATTAATTGAAAATACATACAAAAAATAGTTTGATTATTTACTATTAAAAAAAATGGTTTGTCATGTTTGTAATTCAAAATATATTTCTAAATAAATCACTGGAAATCAACTTTTACCTTTATATACAAACAGGATAAGTTAAATATATTAAATAAAATTATTTTAATGTTTAAATTCATTTATTCATACTGATAAAATTAATTTATATTTTTAAATAAAGTTTTTGGGTCATAAAAAGCTAATGATTTCTGTAAGTGTTAATTTGGTAATTCTCAACTTTTTTAAAATTTTTTTAAAGAGAATTCAGTACTTTTAAAGAGAGTAATTTTATTCCTAGCCACCACTGGATGAAATCATTATTTCAACAATGAATACTTGTAATAAATACATTAATTATCGGAATATTAAAATGATCCGAATTTTAATATTCCGATAATTTAATGATCTAGTAATCAAATTAAGTCTAATATATATATATATATATATATATATATACTATATATATATATATATATATATATATATATATATATATATATATATATATATATATATATATATAAGTATAGTTGTCTTGTCTTGTGCCACTTAGGCTAGCAATATGGAGTGCGGCGCTCCATTTTTCCAACTAAACCGTAATTTGGTGTGGAATCCGAATTCCTCAGTACACACATGCCATAGGTACCTGTTTTTAGGGTAGGCAATCATTTAACAATGAAAGGACAAAGAAGAAAGAGAAAGTACATCGATGCCCGAACCGAGATTCGGATCCAGGACCTCTCTACCAGCAGTTAGGCACGCTGACCACTAGACAGTGCTGGACACACACACACACACACACACACACACACACACACACACACACACACACACACACACACACACACACACACACACACACACACACACACACACACACACACCTATATATATAAATATATATATATAATATACATAACATATTTCATAAGCAATTTCAGTTATAAAGAAAAAATAGGAAAACACAAATAATTACATGACAAATTATTAATAATATTATCATTTTTGTAATAATAATCACAGAAAACTGCTTAAAAATATCGTTTTTTCGAATAATTTTCGATATTTTTATCCCCCTTTTTTGTTTCTGTTAAATATTTGACTAATTAAATAATGATAAATTTGGAACTACAACAGAACTAAATATTTTTTAGAAAATGAAAATGACTATTATGTATACATAGACATATTAAGATAATTAGATAGTATCTCTTAATCTTTGAGATGGATTAAATAAACTTACGGATCTCATTCTTTAGAGATCTAATGTAGTATATATTCACACATGCACACAATACCGTCAGAGATTATTTGGGATTGGCAAGGAATAGAAACATATGAAGAGCGTATTTACTTTCAACAATTTAATGACATTCATTCATAGTTTCAAAATGTTCAGTGACGGACTTAAATCATCTTCATGATGATATAAATAGTTAAAAATATAATCATAATTTTTGAATAATACAAAAGATAATTCATTTTGAATATAATGAGGACAAGTATACAGCAAAATGAAACTGTATTCTAAACAAGATGTATAAAAATTAAAAAAAGTAGCGATACCTCCGCCAAATTGGCAACCGATTCTCTGATAACCATTTCTCATGTTCATGAAAAAAGCGTCTCACGTTTTTCAAGTTTTTGGCATAGTCCTATCAAAAGCTTTGGCTTCTAAAATGTTAGAAGGAAGGAACAACAATCCTAACCCCTTGTTTCTCTTAGCGTATCCAACCTTGTTAAAATAGATTATTTTGCTTAATCACATTTAAGACTTTTTAAAGAATGCAAACTTTATCTTTCGTTTTCTTTTTATAAAATTTTTAGCTTATTAGGGTAATATTTCATTATATTGAATAGCGAATGAAAGAATTTCCATAATTTGTAAAATTTAAAAATTAATAATAACGAATGAATTACTTAATACATGAAACAGGTCTTACACCTATATTAATTAAGGAATTTTTTAAACTTGGCTGCAAAAAATTATCTGAAATTTCCCTCTTAAATGCTTCGAATATTGGTGATTAGATATAATTTATTTTCCAAAAATATCCATAGATTTTTAGTTTTATGTAAACTATCTTATGAAATATTTTAAGCGTTTTATTTCTTTGTATCACTTCTATATAGAAGTAAATTAAATCGTACGAATTTCTAAATGTGGAAATAAAGCGAATTATCAAATTGTGTTCATTTTAATTCAGCTATTAGTTATGTTGATTTTTATATTATTCAATGATTTCACATTTAAAATAATTTTAAAATATTATATGAAAAGAAAAAAAAGGTTCCCCTTCTTTTTCTATATTTTTTCCCATTTATACAGAAAAAAATTATGCTTTAAAGACTAATCTCAACTCGATGAGTTACATGATTAACAAAAAGAGTTTATGTGAGCATCTTATCTATAGATATATTATCTATAGAATAATATAAATATGCAACACGACGTGTAACTCATTCATGGATAAGATTATTTAAAAAGTCAAATCACTGTTATTAACATTAGGCAAAAATGGATAGAATTAGATGTTTTAATAAGAAAAAATAACTTTTAACAACTTCATAGCATTTCATTATTATTTGAACTGAGGTAAGCAAAAATAAAATATTAATTTTAACTATTATTGTGCTTGTCGAAAATAAAAAAATGCAAACCGTATCGTGGATCTAAAAGACTTGCGGAATATTGTATCACGGGAATTTTATTGGATTAATTATTGAAATATGATAATCTAAACCATAATTGACGGATAATTTGTTATCAGTTGATAAATGCATAAATTTAAATTGGATATAAATTATATTAAGTGATACAAAATATCCATTTTTATCATTTCGTATTCTGTTTTAAGTGAAATTCAATCCGATAGAGAAAATTTTATAAAGATCTAAATTTATGCTGAATCTAAACGGGCATTTCATGCTTTACTAAGGGACACAGATACAACAGAATCAAACTGCTTCCGGAGAATACAGAGTTCTCTCGACTCAACCTATATACTATGCGCTCTAACCTGAACAATTTGGTGAAGACATTCACCCTTGGCGCAAAAAGTGGGAACGACTTACGAGCATGCAGCGCCATCTATTGGCCTCCCCTTGAAATGGGTTTCCCTCGCGAAATTTTGTCGACTTCTCTCAAAAGGTGAGTCACAGTCGAAGAGGGAGGACGTTTTCGCTAGTTTGTCCTGTGGCTCGCCCGCTCCGCCAAAAAACTCGTTTTCGACCTGGCGTCTCCGTCGTTGTGTATATTCTCTCCGCTCTTCTGTTAACTGCGAGCAATTCTGAAAACCCTGACCCTGGATTAGCAGGTTTCCGCATGTGAAAACGATTTCCAACTTTTGCAGAATAGATTTTGCTGGATTTTTCACGTCGGTTATTATCGTAACATTTGGTGTGCGGACTTATTTTTTTGAAAGGGACATTTCAAATGGATTTACACTGAAAAACTGTACCAACATGAGCACTGTCTTCGCATGTGTTGAAAAAAATCCGCAGCTTCCCTTCGTTGAACTGGTTTCGGAAAGCTCAGTCGGCGGGCGACTCATTTTCAACTTTAGAGTTGTTGCGCACGTTGCGGTATCAGCGGTGTGTTGTTGAAAGGGACTCTTTTGACGCCAAATTGGCAATGAGACTGGATTATATTTTTAAATTGAGTGGAAGTAATGATGGACTAAATCGAATGGATAAAAATGTGTCGGTTTTGTTGGAATTCTTGTGAATTCTTCATTTATCGCTCATCGGTAACGTTGAGAAAATCTAATGTGTTCAGGTGTTTGTTCGAAATGCTTAATTAAAGGTAATTTAATTTTTCTCGTAAATGCTACTGTTATGTGATATTAATTTATTTATGAATTCGATTGATACATATTTTTAAAATTTGGACTTGAGTGAGACGTTTGCATGAATTTTCGATTATTATTTAAAGTAAAGGAGATTTTTTCAGTGATAGACAGTTTGTTTTTTCAAACGATTTTGTTAGAAAATTTTTGGCAACGGTTTCCTATCAAAGGATCTGAATGGTTAAAATAGGAATTTAGATTTTTCAACGATAGCAATGCTACGTGTTTGGTTATTCGCGTTCGTTGTCGCCGCTGGCTGGTGTTCTTCTACGGCGAATCGCGGTTACGTAGCCCCGGAGGACTGTGAATGGACTGCCGCGGGAAGCTTCGGATCCCCCTCCGTCGCTCTCACTTGTATTGTTCGGACCATCAACGGTGCTTTCGACAGTACCAACTTTAGTCTAATTCAACCCCAGAATACGGTTAGCCTGAAAGTGAAGTGCGAAAATGTTCTTTTCGAAAGTGCTCTTTCGAACAATTCTTTTCATCATCTGAAGGAGTTGCGATCTCTTCACATCGAGTTCTGTAAGCTGAAGGAGATACCGTTGAAAGCATTTTGGGGACTGACGGAACTCACCAACTTGACCGTAAGGACATACAACAGTGAGTGGGGTGAAATTTTCCTGAAAGTCGTCCCGGGAAGTTTGTCATCGCTCCAGAAACTCAACAGATTGGATTTAAGTCGGAATAACATGCCTGCTCTGACGCCGTCACTGTTGTGCTCCTTACCCAACTTGCAGCACCTGAATCTATCCTACAACGACTTCAGCGAAGTTGTGAATTTAGGATTTGCGGCTACGAACAGGACACCATGTCCTGTTTATGTGCAACATTTGGATTTAGCTAGAAATCGCCTCAAAGTGCTTACTGACCACGGATTTTCCGCTTTGAGGCATTTACGGACGCTTCTTCTGCAGTCCAACAGGATATCCAGAGCTGAGGACACAGCACTATCAGGTCTAGGTAAGCTACAAATTTTAGATCTTTCTAACAATCTTTTGGTTGCTCTTCCTCCTGGATTTTTGAAAGGCTCTGAGCTGCTCTCTGAACTTTACCTTCAAAACAATTCTATGAGCGTTCTACCGCCTGGACTGTTTTCTGGTCTTCAACAAATGCTAGTGTTGGACTTGAGCCATAACGAGCTGTCCAGTCAGTGGCTGAACGGCGACACTTTCGCCGACATGACTCGCTTGGTGGTCATGGATCTCAGCTACAACAAACTGTCCCATTTAGAATCTGCTACTTTTCGATCGCAATACAGTTTGCAGGTATTACAACTGCACCACAATGAATTAGTGAGTATAGCGGATAATGCTTTCTCTTCCTTGTACAACCTGCAGACTCTGGTGCTGACCCATAATAATCTGACGTACATCGACGCCTTGACGTTTACTGGATTGCAGATGCTTTCTATGCTGTCGCTGGATTTCAATAGCATCCAGGCGATCCACAGCGAGGCTCTCAAAAACTGTACCAATCTCCACGAACTTAATTTAAACGTTAATAAACTGATAGAAGTGCCAAAAACTTTAAAATTTCTCCAGCAGCTCCGGGCCCTTGATATTAGTAATAATAGGATATCTGTGATAAGTAATGCTTCTTACCAAGGTTTGCGACATTTGTATAGTCTTCGACTTGCCGGAAATTCTATCGGCAATTTAAGTAAAGGTGTTTTCGAAGATTTACCTTCCATTAGAATTCTAAATTTGGCCAGTAATAATGTTCAATCAATCGAACAAGGAACTTTTGATGAAGTGCCCGAATTACATGCATTAAACTTGGATTCAAATATGATATCTGATATTAATTCCTTATTTATTAATCTTCATGATCTCTTGATGTTGAACATTTCTGCCAATCGAATCTCTTGGTTTGACTATGCATTGATCCCCATTGGATTGCAGTGGTTAGATGTGCACGCTAATCAAATTGAAACTTTAGGAAATTATTATGAATTAGAATCTGTTCTGAAACTTAGAACCCTCGACGCCTCATTTAATAAAATAACCGAAATCGAAGCGACTTCACTGCCAAATAGCATAGAGATTTTATTCTTGAACAACAACTTAATTAAAACTATTCAACCGTTTACTTTTCTTGGAAAACAAAATCTAACAAGAGTAGAGCTGAAAAGCAATTACTTAGAAACATTAGAAATGAACGCTTTTCGCTTAAGCGAAGTTCCAAGTCGCAAACCTTTGCCAGAATTTACAGTTTCCGACAATCCTTATGTGTGTGACTGTAACATGGAATGGCTTCAACGAATGGCAACGCTGGACGAATCGCGACAATACCCCCGAATGACTGATATCGACGACATACAGTGTAGCCTCACTTTCAAGCGTCGCAAATCTTCTGTTCCCTTGACTAGAGCTCAGAGTTCTCAGTTTCTTTGCAGCTACAAAAGCCATTGTTTTGCCTTGTGCCATTGTTGTGAATTTGATGCTTGCGATTGCGAAATGGTGTGTCCAGAAAACTGCACTTGTTACTATGACCAGAGTTGGAATACGAACATCGTCGACTGTGGCAGCAAACGGCTTACTTCAGTGCCGAGGAAAATACCAATGGATGTAACTGAGTTGTATTTGGATGGTAGTGACATACCAACTCTTTCCAGCCACACTTTCATCGGCCGTAAAAACATGAAGATCCTCTATCTGAACCATAGTAATGTGCACACCATTGACAATCGAACATTTAACGGTTTGAGAGACCTTCTAATACTTAATTTGGCCTATAATCGGCTAACAGCTCTGCATGGATACGAGTTTGAAAGATTGATGCATCTGCAAGAGCTGTATTTGTCCCACAATATGATTGCAAGCATCAATAACGCCACTTTCTCAGCATTGAAATCCATAGAGATCCTGCATCTGGATCACAACTATATAGTTCACTTTCAAGTGTGGCTTCTGAACGTCAATCCACGGTTACAGGAGATCAAACTCGCCCATAATTCGTGGACTTGCGATTGTTTCTTTGTTGGAGAGCTCAAAGAGTTCCTCCACCTCAAAGGTGATTACGTGCGTGATATTTACGACTTGGAATGCCACTACAACCACAGCAGCTCCCACTACATGCTGGATTTCAACACCACTGCGTGCAGCAACTACACCTCATCTCCTATTCGAAGTGAGTTCGATTTGACGGAGATGCTTCCAGTCTTCATCGTCGCCTCGTCCGTCATCTTCATCATCGCTCTCATCGTGGTCATGATCATCATTTTCAGGAAGGAGATGGGGGTGTGGTTCTATGCCAAGTATGGTATCCGCCTCTTCCAGGCTGGTAAGGGCCGAGCCTCTCAGCGGGGCGGAGGAGACGAAGACAAACTGTTTGACGCCTTCGTCTCTTACAGCAAGAAAGACGAAGCTTTCGTCACCCAAATCCTAGCTCCAGAGCTTGAATGTGGCATGCCTAACTATCGCCTGTGCCTTCACTACCGGGACCTCCCTGTTACTGGATACATCATGTCCGAAGCGATCATGGAGGCCATGGAGAGCAGCAGGCGAACAATCCTTATCCTCTCTGAGAACTTCCTAAAAAGTGAGTGGTGCCGATTCGAGTTCAAATCGGCACACCGTGAGGTGCTGAGTGCTTGTCAGCACCGACTTCTTGTGATAGAACTGGGAAAAGTAGATCCCCAAGAGCTGGATCCGGACATCCGGCTCTGGATGAAACAGAATCCAGTAGTAAGGTGGGGTGATAAGCAGTTCTGGGACAGGCTAAAATACGCCATGCCCGATGTGCGACATCGTAAAACTGAAAGGAACAGGAATGACGTTAGTGTTGCTGTACATATATAAAAACTCTCTGTGAACACTGTAAATTTTTATTTGAAGACAAAAACGTTTTACAAGACGGTAACGTGCACACCTTGTGGGAACGGTTAGTCTAGCCTTTTTATTTACATTAATTTTTTTACTATTAAGTTTGGTTGTATTAATTGTTGTACTTATCCAATTCATCAGTACTTTTCTCCATAGTATATTTTTCATAAGTATTTTGAAATGTGCTTAACTCATTAAATGCATATTCTTTAAGTAAACAATGTAAATTACAATATTTATAACTATTTTTCTAATTTTTAATTTAAATTTAAACACATAATTACCATTGCTTTGTTTTTTGTCTTATGTAAATGAGTTATTAAAAAAACTTTAAAATTTCTTGTATTACATTAATTTAGATTTTGTAAGTGCCTTAGATATTACAAAAAACTGTTTATTTTAAATTGTTTACAATTGTAGGAAAAAACAAGGCTGTGGTAATTTTTATGCAATATATATGAATATTGGTACATAATATGGTTATACGTAAGTTATCTTATTGAAGTTATATAAATATTATGTAATTCACAGTGTATGAAAGGAAAGTGCAAATCTTAATTCCAGCAGTTTCATTGATGTTTCCATTGAAATTTAAATAATAAGTGTAAACATATGTTTTAATGATTTATTGTAAATTCAACAAATTATTCCATTTTTATTTAAATTCAAAATTTTAATTTTGAATCATAATAGTTTTAATAAATTAACTATGATTGGTTGATAAACACTTGCATAAATACATCTTTTTTAAATTTGTGTTTTCAAAAAAAAAATGAATGTTTAAAATTAAAATTTATTTGCTTTGACTATTCAAGGTTTCGAGTATAAAATTTTTGCAAATTAAATGCAATAAATTTTGAACCAAAATAAAATGTCAGAAATTTTTTTATTAATACTCAAATTATCGTCTTAAAGAATATATGGAAAAAGGAATTTATATTTTCATTTTAAACATTCTTAAATACAATGTTTAAAAGAAAAAAGAATTTTTTTTCTTTTAAACATTGTATTTAAGATTAGCGATTTATTTCATTGGATTAACTGCTCTGTAATTATTTGAATTTGGTTAATAGAATTTATTTTTTATTAGGAATTTTGGTTTTCATTTAAAAAATATGATTCTATTTTTCTTAAAATGTGTTAAAAAATCGTTTGCGTAAAAATGGAACAAAAAAATAAATGCTTGCGAATTCTGTCACGCGCTGTGATATTATAAGGCAAATTTTTCTTATTTTCTTCAAGAAATCGCATCACTTTTCCCATTGGTCGTAAATCCGGCGCATTTTACGGTTATAAATTGAGGTTGTGATCGATTTTGCCGGAAATGCGTTTTCCCATAACTTGGATCGATTTTTTTGCAGAGTTGGCGAGAACTGACAGTTTGTAGCAAAAAAAGAAAAGCAATATTCGAACTACTGAAAGCTTCAAGGAAATTTAACAAGCATCAAATATTTCACTATTTTTGTCCTTTATTGAAATCTCTCCTTGCCTCCTCACCAATGATGGAATTTTGTCTTTAATATTCACTTTCCCTGAAATTTGGTGACACTTTTAGTTTATTTCATTTTTCAGACTTCATTTTGATTGAAATCTAAAATTTAGAAGCTCCTTATTTTTTGTGCTTAATGAATATATGAATTTCTCGAAACTAGTTTTCCTTTTTATGCTTTCTACCAATTTCTGTTATTTATGTCTAAATATTGTCCTGAAAAAGTTAAAATTTGAAGTCGTATCTACTGTATTTATGTAAAATCGTTTCTATATTAACCAAATTATTCAAGTAATCA
This sequence comes from Latrodectus hesperus, assembly GCA_037975125.1. NCBI lineage: Eukaryota > Metazoa > Arthropoda > Arachnida > Araneae > Theridiidae > Latrodectus > Latrodectus hesperus. The sequence continues at coordinate 56,235,562 of CM075855.1, forward strand.
GATTTTATCTAATTATTTAATAGTTTTCTTAATTTTGAAATATTTGCAATTTTTATCAGCCATAATACGTAATTTTAAGATTATATGCTGAGAAAAATTTAAAGAATATTTTAATGTGTTTTGGGATTAGAAAATTTCACCAAATTTAAAATTGAATGATAATTAAAAATTTGTGAATTTTTCTGGGAATTTTTTTTAGGATTGTTTTTTATGCGATATAAAAATGGACATTTTTAAAAAGTAATACTTATTTAATATTTTTACTATTTATAGTTATTTAATTTAAAGTAATACTTTAGTTATAGATTCAGTTTGAATACTTAGTATTTAATAAAGGAATCTTTTTTTTTTTATGTACCATTATTAAAATATTCGAAATTCTAAATAATCATTAAAAGTTGAAATGAAAATTTTTTTCAAATGTAAAAATGTTTCGAGCATATAAAAAATTCTAATTTCTCCACTTCATTGTAGTGCTTCATGCAGTATAAATAACAGCTAATCACGTTAAAACTAAATTACTCTTTTGTAAAATAAAAAAAAATTCTCAATATTTTAAACAAAGTTAATAAATTTTCAGTTTAAAATGTATTTAGGATCATAAAAAATGTACTAAATTCTTCATTTGCTTTCAAAAATTTTAATTTATAATTGTGTACAAAATTGAAAAAGGTATCGTTTTGCAAAACTAACTAGTCATTTATCAAATGTTAGCGGTTGCGTTATTCATGGCAAAGTTCGTGATACAACACAAAAGCAAACACTAAAAGTGTTTACATATTATCGCCAAAACATCCCGCAAACGAGTGCATAAGTTTGCGTGCTTCGTTTTGTACTCGGTAAACCACACTGGTAAATAAAGTATTAGGTGTTTTAGGGCGGCGCCCCTATTGTCAAATACCAGTAGCTTTTTCTGGCAGCTGCTCTTATTTGCCTCATTTTCGAATATTCTGTTAACAAGTTCCAGAAAATATTTACTTAAGCAAATTAACTGCTCTTATTTTCGAGATTTTTTTATTTATATGGTATTCGCGTGAATTGTGTCATGCAGACTAGTTCCAGATTTTCAGTGCTTTGTTTTAATGATTTATTTTAGATTTAATGTACCTAGAGCACTTAATCCAAAATGAATTGTAGATTCAGAATTAAAACTTCCTAGAACATTTTCTATGTTACATTCCTGTATTTAATTGTAAAAAAATTATTTCATTACAATGTTCAAGTAATTATAAAAAAAAAATTGTATAACTTATAGGAAAATTTCCTCTGGAAAATTCTTTTGTCGGTGGCATTTTTCAATGAATTGTTATTCGAATTCGTCGCGGAAAATTTATATTAGATTTCATATTTCAATATTGAAAAATAAAGATAAAATTTAATAAAGGCTATTCTTGCTTTGAAAATGTTAGCAATTTTTCAAATCTTTTTTAAACTATCATTTATGATGATAAATTTGTTTTTTTTTTTTTTTTTTTTTCTAAGACATTTTTAGATTTTGAGTTCTTAAATCTGTGTTTCTCCCTGTTACTGTAAATATTTTTTTCTTCTGATAAAAGAAATTATGAAAAACTCATAATACTGAATTTAAATTTTATCAAAACCATATTTTTATATAAATAGTGAATGAGTTTGAATAAATGTATATAGAAGTTATTGAAAAGTTTTATTGCATGCTTTTTATTACATAGAAGTGTTATAACTGAAAAGCAGACGATTTTTCATCACTGAAAGGCAAATTAGTTTCTATATTTGAAAAGAGCAGACGATTTATTAGATTATAAAGGATAGAATTATGATATGTAAATATGGCAACGAATGAAAAAATGTGAAATGAAGACTTCCTTTCTCTTGATAACGAAGGTAGCATTAAAATTTTGATAAATGCAAAATGAATTTTAAGATTAACGGAAACAGAGTGTCATGTTAATTTTTCTTAAGTTTTCGAATTACTTAATAATTTCTAATTAACATGTTGTACACCATTGTTAGCCAACAATCATAATTTTTTCCCTCTTGAATTATTCACTTCAGGTATTTCTTTCAAGTATCCTGCCTTTAGCGTCGAAAATGTCCCTTAGAAACAAATGGTGGCATGGCGTGCCATAATTTGTCGTTGTTAAGGACATGTTTTGAATTTTCATTAAACTACTGCAGTGTTTCCACGAAATTAAATGTAATTGTTTGGTACCATTTTATAATTTAATGATAATTTCTCTAAGGGGATCTATTTAAACGATACTAGCGGTGTATTCTTAGATGGGAAATCAGTTCTCTCGTTTTCGCGATTATTTTAATCAACTCTATTTAATTCTATTGTTTAGTTTTGACTAAAGTATGTACTTCTGGCTCTATAATTGAAATCTTATTCCGATTTTTCGAACATTTGAATTTTGTTACTATTTTTTTTAAATTTTAGAATTAAAAATATTGTTTCCTTTGGAAATGATTTAGAAAAATGTTTTTGGATATTGATATTTTGGAAATTATACATCTAATTTTTTTTAAGTGATTGCTTTATTAGAAAAATGCGATTTCAAATATAAAATTTTAATTTTTGTACTATAATTTAATCGTCAGATTTTTAAAGTTACAATTATAAGTATTGTTTTATTTTATTTTCCTCAGATTTATATAAATTTAATTTTTATTCAATAAAAATACAGTAGAATTTGTCAAATTCAATAAAATGCTGAGTTTAAAGAAAATAAAAATGTTAACTTTTAAATCGAACTGAATGCAAAAAAATTACTTTTGTATTAAAATCGGTTCCTTCAAAAATATAATTAAAAGTTCAATATTTCATTTACTTATGTTCCAAACGTAATCACACACACATTCATTTAACCAGAAGTGTATGTAATTTTATCTTGAGTTTTTTTATAATCTACTTAAAACTTATTACACCATTAACATTTAATAAAATTGACGAATCAACAAAACTTTTATAAGTTAATACTTTGTTCTGTATATAAAATAAATGTTATCTATAATATTAGCGGTTTATCAATTACGTAATGGTTAATTCAATTATAATAAATTTAGGAGAAATGGGAGCAACATTTATTTAAATAATTCTTGTTTTTATGTCACTTTAGGCCGTTAGAAACGTCGTTCGATAGTTTTTAATTTCCGAGAAAAATTCTCATTCATTATAATTGCATTTAGCAATCACAACAATCGTTTCCTTCGCATTTTAAAAAGCTTGATTTTTTTTGAAGAACTTTTATATATAAGCGTAGACTTATTATGCATTTTACTTGTATAATAACTGAGCTTTAATACCCCTCATATTTAGTATCGTCTTGCTTATTTTTATTTTTTTACGCTGTAACATTTTGTAACGATGTCTAAAAATAGATTTTTATACAAATGCAGGGAAAAACATAATTTAATATTTGAAACTAATTGCAAGCGATAATACTTATAACATTTTATTCTGCATGCTTTCAATTGAAATTCTATTTGGTTCTTGAAAACCGAAAACGTTAAACTTTCCCTTTCTTCCAATAAATTTTTAAGAAGTGATGACAAACAGAATTCCATTCCAAACGATCATGTGCACGCAATTGTTTTTGGAAAATGAAGCTATATTTTATCGTTACTGAAAACTTAAGTGATGTACTTGATATTCACCTCACAAAGCTAGAAACTATCATCTGTAATTCTAGTCTTCCCGAATAAGAAGTGCTATTGCTTATTGAAAGCGTTCGATCTTTTTAAGCGAAAACGATGCGATGACAAGACGATTGTTTTCGTCTATAATGAAGTAATTGCTTAGAATTGTCGTCTGTTACGAGGATTTGTTTCCCTACGCCGGAAATAATTTTCTTTTCCTTTATTACATATGGCTGCTATTTTTAATTCGCATGCATACTATTTGTATATTGAAAAGCTATTTACAAAAGTTGTTGATAATTGAAAGAATTTCAAATGTTGAGATTCAAGCCATTACATTTTTAATTTTTGTAAGTAATTTCTATTTATTAAAAATAACTTTTAAACTTGATTCGTTTAAGAACGCTGCATTAGAAAAATACAAACGACTACATTTCACCCGAAGATTAGCATTCGTCCTCAGTTCAGTATGTCTTGGACTCGATTCCGATAATACTCATAGTGATTCAGAATCTATTTATGTTAATTACCTTGTTTTAGACTATATAAAATTTTAACGCAAGTCAACGAAGTTTCCTGTATCAATTTTCGCATATATAACTAAAATACGCAAGAAACTGCTTATATCGATACTACGATATATTTTTATATGGAAGACTTGTTTTCGTATATTTAATAATCATTTCCTCCGTTGAATATTTATTTTCCAAAAGAAGTCAGTATTGCTAACAAATAAAGGAATCTAGTTTGTGCTTGAAAAATCAGTTTTTCTTATTCCCATATGAAACTTTTTTAACGTTTCCTGTGTTTAAAATGTACTGTATTTATCTTAAATATACAGCTTGTTAAATGTAATTGATACTTTTATGTATCTTTAAATGTAAGATTCTAAGACAACTTTAAATATTGTATTAATTTAAATAATTAACAGCTAATTTATCTTCAAAAAAGAAAAATCGAGAAAAATAAAAATTTTTTCTCGTTTTTATTTTGTTGCCAGATAAATTTACCGTTTTTAATTTGTAATTCTTAACGAGTAAGATTAAACAGTCGTTTTTTCATTGAAATCGTTATACGCCTACGGTTTTTCCTGTATAATCATATATAAACTATAGATTTTGATAATTATCTTATCATTCTTTTTATTTATTTTTTTCAGTAATTGTGAAAAATTTAGTACTAAGAATCGATATTTTTTATTCAGTGATTTAAATGTAAACATTAAGATGAATTATAAAGATGTTGTTAAATTAAATTTCTGAACAATTTTTCTTCCGCCTGTTTCTTTTTAATAAAGTTAAATAGTTTCAATGTACTATCAAACTAATTTTTAACTTATTTTGCGGTTATCAGTTAATTATATCGTATAGAAGATTTTTGAAGAAACTATTAAGTTTAATGTTTAAAAAGATTTTAAGCATTTTATCTTCAACTTTAATTTCTCAATTTTTTTAGATTTTTAACTTTAGAATCTTAACGTTTGCAGCTGTTTTTTAGAAATAAATAATGGATTTTCCTTTACACTCTATTAAAATATTTCTGGTGCAGCATGTCCAATTTTGGACCTTGCGCCATAAAACCCAACCAACCAACTATTAAAATATTTAATTTTTAGTTATTAGTGAATTTTGGTTCAATCTTACGACTACACGTCTAAAAATACCGCCTAATGTATCCTAGCCAAGTGACGTGGTCGATACCCGAATTGTCACTTTCTGGCTTTGTTATTACTTCTAACATGGAAGGAACATCATAACGTTGCGTAATTGTAATACGTGATTAAGCTTCCAGAATATTCCCACATCCGAAATAGAGATATAATCATATAAATTGTAATTTATTTTAAAAGAAAAAAGTAAAATTAGAAAATGTTGCATTTTTTATTCAATTCGTCGAAAAAATATTTTAAAGTACAAAAATAAAAGTATGTGAAAACCTTTAAGCTAAGTAGCGCACATTAAATCTTGTGTAGTAGGTGAATTTTAATGTTTATATTGCGGTGGGTGTTTTTTAAAGCGGCTTTTATGCCAAGAACAAAAATTTTCGAAAAAAAAGTAATTACAACCAAGCGATATGTATCTAATAGTGCGTTAATAGCTTTTATGTTTTTGTCAACGGAAAAGTAGAAAAAAATAAGAATACAGAGATGAATATCGATTTAGTAATCTACTTTCCTTATTATAGGGAAAAATTAGGCTAAATCTCTAAGCCTTTTTGTCGACGTCATTTTACCTGATTCGTACCTTTTTACCAAACGATCGATTCATTTTTTGTGGTAATGACCGGAAAATTTAGTTTTAATGTGTTTTTCTCGACAATTTTTAATTCCGTATAAAAAGATTTTTATATCTTTGCAACAATGTTTTCGCATATTGTTCATTTTTAAAAATTTTGCTGCATAATATTTTTAGGCATTTAATATTTTATTTCACGATTACATTTGAATGAAAAATGTAAAGGTACGATAAAATCAAATGTTTCTCATTAATTGTATAAATCGAATAAAGTTCCAGGACATACATTAAAAATCATGTCTTATAATTAGTGTTTATTTTTAATTAGTTTAACAATTTTTTTAAAGCTGTTTTCTTTGGACTAGATTACGCAAATGTTTTATTTGACCGAGACGAAATCCTTTCTTTTTATTATTATATATTTACTTTAATCGAGCGCATAAGTTAATTCATAATAATATTCATTAATAGTATTTATAATTTTTATTTTTCAAATAGAAAATATTAAGATTTAAAAATAAAAAAAAAAATCGTAGTTTTTATTTTTTCACTAGATATATTTGATTTCAAATTTCTCGTGGTCAATTAAATGCTAATAAAAACTATCTGAGTAAAATACTCTTGCGAGATTTTCTGTTGTAAACTAAGTTACTATTATGTTTAACTTCTTAATGTAAAGAAAACGGAGCACCCTTTTAATATGTATATTTGGAAAATGTTATTACAATATTTTGCCGGTTGTATTTTTTGCTGACTTAAATGGTTACATACAGTCAATGGAAGAGCCTAGTAGTTTTGAATAATGGTCAAATGATTTCGTTTACTATCTTCTCATCCAATTTCACTTCAGTCGAGCTTGTAGGCTTCGCTCTTGCCTTCGGTTCAACAATTCGTGGGTTCGAATCCCACCTTGGGCATGGATGTTTGTAGTAATTCGGAATCCACTTTAAACCGTAGGCCCCGGTCTAATTAGTCCTCGTGTGCAAAAATTGACCGTTGAGCTACAAACAAATCAATTTCATTTCAGTGGCCGGAATATTGAACCCTCAATCCACATTAGCCCCCTATTCTATAGTCTTTTGTTGAGTTTTAAACGTGTAATTTTTTTTCGCTTGCTATAATGAATTCCAGTATTTATCACATTTACATTAAATCATTGTGCTTTCATAATGCTATTTTACAGATTAATAATTTAAATTTTTTTAAGTGCACTTTTGGATGTCTATACTATTCTAAAATATTTAGTATTTTAATTCGATTTTAATGTTTATTTATTCAGATTCTTGTCAAACCAACTTGCCTGAAATATTTAATTTATATTTTCTTAACAAATTAAGAATTTAAATAACTGCTTAAGTGATTTAAAGTCTCATCTTATTCTTGGGAAGTGAAAGCGAAATGTGTACGTAAAATTGAAAAAAAGAAGAAAATTTTTGAATTTTTTTGTTTTTTAAATCTTTTTATTTCGGCAGTATTAATTAAAAAAAGATTTTTAATATTGGCGTAAGCAAGGCAATTGTTTTACGATTCAAAATATATTGTTTACAAATATTGCAGTTGATTTAGAATTCTAGGGGGCGCTCCGTGGCTGAGTGGTCAAAGCATCACTCCGCTAATCGCTTGAGAGCGTAGGAGTGTGGGTTCGATTCCCACCGTGGCCCTGAGTGTTTTCTTCGTTATCTTCTGTGGTTGTACATCTGTCATTGTGCTATTTGTCCTATTATCGACGAAGACTTACAAGCGGATCTCAAGAATCAAGCATACAAGTCTGAATACATGTAATGTAATAAATAAAAAAAAATAGAATTCTACGTGGAAAAAAAAAAAAAAAAAAAACTCAATCTTACTTAATGCGAGCATAAGCCTATGAGCACAAAGCTCCAAAACAGTTTTTTGTCGTAACCTAACCTAGAATTCTATTAATAAAATTTTTAAAAATTTAAATCGACCTTGCCGATTTAAACTAATTATAAAATGGATGTTGTCTTTTTCATTTCGTTATTTCTTCTGTTCTATTATCGATGTGTTAAATGGCATCGATGGGAAATGGCTTCTCAAATCGATGTCTTGGTGTTTATTTAAGAAATTGTTATATTTACAAAATTAACTTCGACAATATTCTTGGATATTTGATGGTGAACTTCACCTTGTTTTCTGCTGCTCGAAGAATGCGATTTAAAAGGCAGGCCGCAAGTTCGTTGACAAATCGGATTTATGACGCTATCTCATCACGATGTGATATAGATGTGATCTGACATCATGGTTAACAACCACCTTATGGTTAATATGAGCAAAAAAAGATAGGTCATTTTTTTTTCGTAGAGAATGTTAAAACCTCACTTAAATATTGTTGACTCTATTTCAAAAGTTCTTAATTCAAATTTAATCTATCAGACGATATTTCTTTTTACCAGAAAACAGCTGCCGCGAACACATTCGATTTTTTCTCGCGCCGGAAAGTAAATTTCCGCTAGTTTCATGTTCTATGTACCGGATGTTCTGGGCTCCGTTGTTACGTGTCCGAAAATTTTTATGGTCTTCATTAAGTTATTTTCTTAGTGTTCATGATGTCGCATGCCCTTAAATTGCGTCCATCTAAAATAATGTAATATTTAACGACTTGTGAAGTTGTCAACATTTATTGTACGAAAAACTATTTTATGCGAACGATAATTTTCAGGAACATTACTGTAATTTAGTTTTTGACCTATACGTTTAAATTACATTAGAGTAACTCATAATAGGTTGCTTTTTACAGTTCTTATTTTCTTAGTTTCTTTATCATATATAGTTTTTATGGCATAAATTTTGTAAAATATTTGGAATGAAGGTTCTCTGGTTCTTTTGAGGAATAAAAGACATCAACACTAGTATGAAACCTATATCTTTGTCTTGAATACTAGTATATTGAGGATAAGGTTTCCCTATCGAAAGATAGTTGTATCGAATCTCAACACAACCGGGAAACATAGCTTGATATGGTCTTAACTCCTGGTTTGTTATTCTTAGTGAAATATTAAGTTTCAAAGTGAAGAGACAGTAAGGAATCAGTTCAAACTGCTTTATGTTGATAATCGTGCTGCTTTATCATGTTTTATCACGATGATAAAAGATTCCTTTTGTAGTGTCGGCTAATGCAAGTTGCGGTAAGAGTTACGCCGTATTAAATTATTCTATATTAAATAAAAATTGATAAAGTGTATCACCATATCCGCAGAAGAAAGACCGCATCTGCATTTAATGGACTTACAAAAATCAAAATTAATCAGAAAAGAGCGACTCAATGTTGATTCTGTAAATTTAAATTGTGAATGGCCATACCGTATCATTGTCGTTAAATCTTGACCAGCTTATTTTTACTGTCATAAATAAAATTTATAGTAACTATATACATCAAGAAGCATTTAGTGTACAATTTTATTTCTTCTCCGGTATGGGAAGATTCCGCAAATCCTCTTCTAAATTTAACTGAAGTCAGACGTCACACATGTCACGTGTTGTACAAATCCATTGAGACAATTTTAGGATTCAAAGAGTTATCATTGATAACACTTTCACATTTACAGCCCGCAAATTACAATAGAATACTTATATGCACATAAGCTCCAGAAACGTCGCGCTGCGGCGATTTTTTTAAATAGAAATTATATATTTTTATTTTCCTATTTAATATAAAGGTTTACGATTATTTTTTTCAATTCCTACTGTTTGATGACATTCTCTGTATATGTATCTTGTTCGAATTTTCAATTGTTTATAAAATACTTATTATTCATCCAGTCAAGTTCAAATAACTTTTTTAAACTTGTTGTAATTGATGACAGTGAATGATATTTGACGTTAATACAGATTTTTCAAATATTCATGAATGAAATTGAATCAATTTATTTTTATTTTATATGGAAGCTAAAAAATGTTTTTTTTCTTGACCTAAGTAGGAATTTACATAAAAATCTTTTTTATATTATTTGTGTTTAGTTATCTGCTTTTGAAATCGAAATTTTACGTATTTAGTCGTTCGAGAATTTAATTTCAACATTTCATCTGTCTGCGTATAATTTGAAGTAATACATTAGAACTATTTTGTTGCGAATGTTATATAATTACTATGTAATTAGTTTTTGATGTATAATTTGGGACATTGTTCCATTTGCATAAAAAAGTAATTCAATTTGCTTAAAATTCAAATTCTCAGGTTCGGAAACTTGTTTTTTGATTTGAAAAATTATATTATAACGTTCCTTAACTTTAAAGTTCTAGAAAATAAAATATTTTGAGCTATTAAGGTGTATCTGTTGCTTTTTTACCCATTAGAAATTACTTTATAGGCATTCAATCAGAAACAAAGATTAAAATCTTCAAATTTTCGTCATTCTATCCATTAAATAATTTTTTAAAATATTTCTGAGGACTTTATATGGATTAAAGTTTCGTGAAACTGAAATAAACTTACGACTTAAAAACTTTACATGATAATTTTCTGAATAAAAATAATCAGTCAGTTATTTCACTACACCTCTTTCAAGTAAACAGCGGTTATTAGTTACATAGTTTGGGAAATATTGTGTCACATTGGTTGTTCTACGAATAAATTGAATACGCATAAGAGAACTGCTTGTGAAAGTAAACCATGCCTTAATTTGACAAAAAATATGTTAAGATTTAAATTGGGGTGCCTTATTCTGAAATATGTGTAATGATGCTAACTTAGTTGACACATGAATTTGAATGTTGGTTTCTGGCTGTATGCAGATATTTTTTTAGACGTAGGTATATGTTTGTATATATGCGAATAATTTAAATATGTATTTAAAATATTGTACATCGTAATTCCATTTTATTCTTTGAGGGAATTTTAAAGTATTAATTTAGAAATAAAACATAAAATAATTTAGAATTTTGCACAATATTACTTAACCTAAAAAGTGTCCCTCTTTTTGATTGACCCTTTGAAATCTTATGTGTAATCAAGTAAAAAACTTGATTGAAAAGTTTTATTTATTACCTTTAAACATTTATCTATATTCTCTACAAGTAAAATATTTTCGTGGTTTCTTTTTCAGTTTATTCGATTAGAATTTTAATATGTGAATCATAAGTAGAGAAATTTACTCATTACTTTCCTAAAATCTTAATTACTTTTTGTTAACTACGTTTTCATTTTTCTGGCATCTGCTTGATAACTTTTTTTCTCTTGGTTATGCAGTTTAAGATTTGAAATCGTGTGAAATTTCTCAAGATTTAAACATTCATAAGTAAAAGTAACAGAAACTTTTCTATAAATTACAAATAAAAATATCGATGCTCTAAATTATTCAGTAAATATAAAAATACATATTAGTGCATCAAAAAGGGCGAATAAATCCGTGCATTTTGAAGTCTTCTAATTTCAGATGTATTTTATTGTGAGTGTTTAAAAAATTTTGTTTTTGAAATCAACTGACGAAATATATTTTATGCATTGAAGACAAAGGCTTATAATAAGCTCCACATTAAATAATATTAAAAATATTACTTATTAAAAACAATAAAATTATCAAAAGTAATATTAAAAATATTACTTTTGATAATTTTATTGTATAACTATGTTTTAGATACTGTGTTGTGAATTTGCACTTTTCTAAATACACAATGTAAGAAAAATAAAAATGTTAAGTGTGTATATATGAATTTTTTTGTTAGAAATCAAAATTGTTTTAAGTTTTTAAAGAAAAGTTTTTCTTTAAAATTAAGTTGGTTGAATACAATTTTGACTGATAAATGATTTATGCTTATTTTAATGGAGTGAAATTTAAAGTTCATTTGTGAATTGGATTTTTGCAAAATATAAAATTTCTGTAAACTATTATTTACTAGAAAATTTTAATTTATTTAACCAAATATTTTAGTTGTGTATACTTTAAATTATATTGCAACATTTTTGTTTTAATGTGTATGCTATTTTTGTCTTGCATTTGTAAAATTGTTTAAAATATTTATTTTGATTTTTTTTTTTAGTATCTAGAATTTTTTTTTTTGTCTACTAACTTGTGGATTGTACATCTTGTGTTAGTTGATTTTTAAATTTGATTTGAATATTATTTGTCTAAATGTTACAGAATTCGGTGAAATTTTACAAATGGGTACCCCTTGATATTTTGGCGATTTTTTTGACGCCAATATAGGCTCAAAAATATGAGTAACAAAATGGCAACCCTAAAATAACGTTAAAGCTTTGAAAATATCATGGTTACCAGAAATTAAATTTTATCGCCAAACCAAGGGATACCCGCTTCTACACCAAACACAGAATTTCAATAAAAGCAATTATGATCTTTATAATTCATAAAGTTTAGACTGTACTGCAAAATCTTGTGGCACTGCTTGTGTTTTTTTTACAGTCCATATGTGTCATTAATATATTTTGGTTTATAAGAAAATATTTAAACAAGTTAGTTTCAAGTAAGCACGCAGTTTTGCAGTAAAGTCGAAAATAATTGCAAGTCATGTTTCAGCTATATTTTATTACAAATTGTGTGTTTTTTATGTTATCTGAAATATGTTTGAATTGGATAAGTACAACAATTTTGCAATTCTAAGGTTTCTACATCATGTGATTGATTCACACGATTGATTCATGTGATTTAATTTCCAGAGCTTAATTTGTGAACGCTGAATTCTTCACATCGTATTTGCGCCAATATTCATTCCCTTCTACACAAAATAAAACTGTTTTGTCGTCTAGCTCACATTTTTCTACGGATACTTCTCATAATTTCGAAAATAAAAAGAGCATCTAATCTCAATGTTCTTATAAAAGTAACATTCTATGAACACTGTTCTATTGTTTTCAATGCAATTAGGCTTAGCTAAGACTAACTTTTACTGCGAATACGGTGTAAAACACGAATTCAGCAGTTCAGTGTAGAATAAAATAAAATCACTGTACAGAAAAATATTACTACTATATAAAGATTTCTGCACAGTATTGAGAAGAGTTAAAAAGAAAAATAACTGCAGCACCTGTTGTGAAAAACCGTTACATGTGTTCCGTTACTGTACTCACGTGATAAAAAAAAGTACTTTTTGGTTTTTGCAGACTTTTGATTTGTGTTTTTGTAAATAAGCCGACAGATAGTCAAAAAATGATTACATGTTATCCTAGTCTTTCATTTGATATTTTTCCTATTTTGATGCTAATATAATGCATTGATAAAGTCTTTATTGCTTCCATTTTTGTGTATTTATTGTGTCAGTAGTGTGTTATTTACTTGAATTAATTTTATCAAAAAGAATTTATGCTTATTTTGTATCAAATATTACAAACATTTCGAATATTTTACAAAATTAAGACAGTTAAGTATACTTTTACATTTTTTTAAAAAATTTTTTGTATAAGTTTGTTAGAAATACAGAACAAATTATAGGAACTAAACATATTTTAGGTCACTAATATATGCATAAAGTTTAATCAATACAACCAAAATAAAATGTGCTAAATCATCTAAAGATATATTAAAAAGAGTGTATAGCTTATATAGCTTATATATATTATTTCTTTATTATATTATTTTTTTATATTATTATTATTATTTTTTATAAAAATATATTATTTTTTTATAAAAAATTAATTGCAATTAATTAGGTTAAAAAGCATTTAATTTACATAAATTCTGACAAAATCTATTCATTGGTAAACCTTGCTACATCATAAAATTTCACCGTAATAAATTGAAAATAAAGAATATATTGGCTTAAGTACCAAAATATTAGATAATAGGTAAAGGAATGCCATTATCAACAAGATTGTAAAATTATCAAAATTGCTCAATTCAATATTCAGTTCATTGTGAATGTGAAAATATTAAAGAAACGGTAGATTATCCATTTCTAGCATCTCTAACGTTTATAAAATTTTGTAACTGAATAATTTGTAAAATATTTGCCCGTAGTTTAGTTTTAAAACTTAATCAATAGTTTTATTGGAAAAACTTTCGCAAGCAAGAAATGAAAACCAAATTATATATTTCATTTATCACGTTTCAACCAAAGGAAATATTTTTTATTCACTGTAATTCAATATTATTCAATTGGTATCTAACATCCAAAAAGTTGATTGCGCTTGTATTGAAAATCTCACTTATATTGAAAACAGATATCGGGCCATTTTCGCTCTGAAGCAGGAGATAAAAATCCCTGTATAGCATTGAAAATAGATATTCCTTCAAAGATAAAGGAATCTATATGTGACGCAATAAATAGAATCTTAACATATATTGGGAGAAATCACTGTTTTCTAACCTAAATTGTGTCCAGTTATGGTGGACGTTATAGCGCCGTTATTGCGACAATGTTTGTTATTGACACAGAATATAGGATTTACGTCTGTTATTGTCCATTACCGGGGCTGTATAATTTTACAGGGGTAGTATCTATATTGATTAATATTAATTGTGGATTCTTAATTGTATTAAGGCTTTTGTTTTCGTTAAAATTTTTTTCTCATTTAATTCATTTCAATTTTTGTAATATGTTCAATTGTTGGATAAGAAATAACATTCTCTTGTATTAGATTACTCGAGAAATATATTCGTAAATGTTGTTTGGTTTCAGGAAATTTAAACATTTTTATTTTAAATGTTCTGTAGAATAGTGTTTAAATTATTTTAGCGAACATCTGTTTTTCGATTTCATCTTAGTTGGAACAAAACAATTTCGTGCAAATATTCTTGGAATAAATCATTTAATTTTATGATTAATTTTTTGCGTGTATATATTACCTCGCCATTAGGGCGTAAATGGTTTTTTTGGCGCCGGTTCGAGTTGTATCATTAAATGCCGGTTCATATTTATGTGACTTTTAGCAAGAGTGCTAAAAAAATAGGTGAAAAATTTGATAGTCGGTCAAATTTAAGTTTGTAATTGATTAGTTTTCGTAAATCAATATAGCGTTAACAAGAACAATGAGCAAACGTAACGAACTAATTACTTTTCGCTTGAAATCTTTGACTAAAAGATACTTCTAAAGAATTTAGAGTATGTAGCTTTATTAATACATACTCTAAATTGAATTTAGAGTATGTATTAATAAAGCTACAGCTCAAGTTTTTAATTATTTAAATATTCAGTTAAGTAACAATTATAAAACAGATTTGACTATTAATACATTTTTCAAAATTTTAATTATGATTTAAAACAAACTTTCTTATGTGTAATTTTATACGACCCGTGTAATTTAATCTTACATTTGAAATTAATGACTGGATTTTAAAGTAATTAAGTTTCTGTTTAAGGCATTATTTATGCTAAAAGTTCTCCTTAATTTATCAAAGTGGTTAGTTGTAGATTATGAAATTCTTTTTGGAAAACGTTTTGAAACAACCTAAATCTTCCTCAAAACTCAACAACTGTTAGGTTTTAAAAATACTAAAATTTGGTTAAAGGCAATGAGTAATTGTGTGAGATTGGATCATTTTATAAAATTTTTAAGCACAGTATTTCATTCTACACATAATATACTACTTAATAACTAGTTTTTATACAGAATAGTGTCAAAATAAGATAAAATATAATTAAAATAATACGTATACGAAGATTGCTTTAGTTTTTGGAATAAGACATTCATACACATAATATTTATTGCGATTAAAAAGATTACATATGCTTAATTTAGGCATTTTGATAAATCCTATTTAATACACATTTCCATCAAAAAATGCTATGAAAGTTATTTTCTTTTAATTGATAGAATGTAAAATATTTTAATTTTTTACTAGGAAATTTGCAATGAATGACAGAAAAATAATTACTTATATACACTTTTGGCGTTAGTTGACTCAATTTGTTTTTATTGGTGGTTTATTAATATGTATAGATATTTCATACCTCAATTTTGCTTTCATTCAAGTGGAATAACTAAAAGGGTTTTCGAAAGCAATCAATGCTGCTAGTTTTCATCGATTATTATAAGAGAGCAATAGAACACTTCAAAATATTTTCCGAGAGTATTTTCATTTTTATTTTAACATTTTATTACCGAATAAATGTATTTCGGAATATGTGATATCTACTATATGTTGAATGTTAAAATAAGTCTGTGTAAAGCTCAAATTCAAAGCTTTAGTCAAAAACAAGAAAATGTCTAAAAAAAAGTCATAAATTCAAGACATGTTAGCTGGAATTCTGATGCATTTTTTAAAAATTTGAATCTCATAATTTAAGATTAAATTTTTAGATATAATGCAATATATTTTGGCGATAGGTGATGAAATTTTATTAATATAAAACATTCCGTCACACAAATTTAATGAAATACTGCGTAATTTATTTTATGCAATTTTTCGTTTTATTTCCATTAAGAGCTTTTAATTATATGACATTTATCGTATTTTATATTGTGAAATATTTTGTGATTCAGCGATTTCTTAAGTTTCGTTTTTTCCGAAAAGGTTAGGGTCATCATCTTTATTCGAAATCTTGGTGCATTAATTATAATTGCTTACAAGAAACTATTTTTTAACATCTTACATGCTTTGCTAATATTAACATTTTTGTGTTTTAGTAGAATGTTGACTTAAATATGATGGTACACCCTTAGTTCAATTTTCAACAAACACAAGCCCATATCAGTTTTCTGACAAGTTGTTTTGACAGCTGCAGGACAAGGACTGTAGTTGTCAGGATTATAAAGCCCCGAAGACGGATTTTTATTTTTGCTTTCTTTTCCACATTTTCCTCCCATATTATTAAATATATTTTACTAAGCCGAGTGATTGACATTATTACTGCCTTCCCGATTGCTTTAAAATGAGTTCGTTTCTTTGGAAGATTTTCTTAGTAGTTTGAAATATAGTTAGCAAACTTGAAATTTATTGGCTTTCTAAATGTCACGCCAATCATTTTTCTCGAACTTCTGGTAGAAAACTTTTAAAATACGTCATTTTCTGTCTCAGGCATTCCAGTTTCGTTAATTTTCAAAAATCGATTTTTGGTGCATGATGACTTTATCGTCGAAAATAATTTGAGGGAACTTCTAAACTGTAAGATGAAAGATATTAAATGTAATATTGTTTTATTTTCATTAAAATGCTCAAATTATTTTTAAAATAATTATTTAATTGAAAAAAAGAACGTGGTTTCGAATATGTTTTTGCTTAAACTACAATTATTTGACACGATATTATTGTGAAATTAGCAAAATTCGCCAGTTAATTTGTAATTACTCTTTATTGATAATTCACTATATATGTATATATGTGTATTATATATATATATATATATATATATATATATATATATATGTGTATATATATTTAAAATTTAATGGAAAGGAATTCAAAAAAAATTATATTTATTTTCTGAAAAATGATAATTTTTTATTTTTTACAAATGTCACTTGAGCTTTTATTTTAATTATCTTTTATTGTAACAGTATTTTAAAAATTAATTTAGTTAATAAAAATAGTATTTTATAATTCAAGCCAAATTTTGTTATATTTAAAACGTCCCAAATGTATCTTAGAAATTCTATTAAGAACAAACTAAAATGGCGATTATATAATCTTAACGTATAAATGTTCGAATCTATGCTGGAATTCAGTATAATACATTGAACCTTAGAAATAATCGAATTTTACAGATAGTAGAATTATTTTACATTCAGTTTTTCAAGCTAGTGTACGATAAAACACAGTATATAAAATGTTAAGAAAACAGACATTTGAAAAGATTTTTTTTTTAAAAATGTAATAGCAAATATCAGGTTTTCTGTGTCTAACAGATATTTCTATCCATAATCATATTTTTTCCATCTAGCGGTTCAAACCAACCTCATATTAGCTATACAGATGCGTGAATAAAAAATAAGGTTATATCGATATGAAGATGGATATATCGGTCCTCGGAATTTATTTCTTGAAAATGTTAAGTACCAGAGATAACAATTTTTATTTTATAAGTTAGAATTTTTAATGATATCAATAATGTTATTTTTTTAGAAACTTAAGAGAAACATCTGTGTTCCGAATTCATTTTTTTTTAAAAACTAAGCCTTACGTTTTTTATTTTTATTTTCATTTTTAACGAAATTTCTATATAGAGCACGAAATTGAATGAAAAAATTTAGTGGGAAATTTTCATACTATTATAAAATTAAATAAATATTTTGGAAAAAAATATGTGTTAGCCAAATTTTTAAGTTATTGCTAGCTTAGATTATATGATTGTATTCCGATTCCTGTACATAATCATCAATAATTTTCATTTGAAACAACTGTTTGGGTTTTTAATTCATAAATACCACAAAAATATCTTGTATTAAATAGCGTAATACAATACTTATTTCATTCATTTTTTTCTTAATTTAATAATGATTAATTTCTTAAAAATTTATTATTAAATTTCCCTTTTAGCCCAACTTTGCAAATTTTGAGCTAAAAATTTCTTACTTTGTCAAATTTATTTTTTATGATTAAAGTGCAGGGATATAAATCGTAAATTTTATTAATTCTTTTGTTCGTATTTCTAATTCTAGTAAAAAAATGTTTTCGGAGTGTATTAAGGCAACCGAATGGTTAATGCAGTGTTGAACAGGTTGTGGGTTCGTATCCCATATCGAGCTTGGATGTTTGTGGATGTTTTGAATTTACCATATGCTGTTAGAGAAAAACTAATTGTAAGTAATGTAATTAGTCTTTGTGTGCAAAAAATGACCGTTGAGAGACAAACAAACCAGAATATTTTATGATTAGGACCTTATAATTTGACACCTAATTTAAGATTAGTGTAAATAAATACAATTTATTCGATTTATATTTGTTTGTTTTATATTTGTTGTATCTAGGGTCATTTTTGCACATGAGGACTTGATTGGAATTGGTTTAACGTGTATTCCAAAACAGCATTCATCTTTGTGACTGTCCAGTTAGTTGAATGTTCCTGTTCTGGTCTGTAACTCAAGAGCACATGGGCTTGATTCCTGCCTCAGATGTGAATGCTAGTAGTAGTTCGGAATCTACATTAATTCATTGGCTCTACATAATTCGAAATCTACATTAATTATTCCTCATGTATTATTGATTTCAGAGCGGGAAACAATCCAAATTTTGACATTCACTCGTAGTATGGCTTAAATTATTAGATTTTGAAATTTGTGGATACTTTATAAAATACATACACATGAGTACTATTTAAAATATTTAGGAATAGGAAAATTTCTTTTTAAATATTATTTTAAGACACCTTTTAGTTTCTGTCAAGGGTTAAAATTATTTTAAACTAGGTTTCGATTATTTCTTTCCAATAATTCAATAGATTTTGATAACTTACGTTTTAAACTGTGTGAACGATATTTCTTCAATATCTAGATTTATGTTATTGCATAAGATGAGTTCAATGTAATTGCGAACGTTTGTGACGTATCTCATATTAATATAATATATGTCATAAACTAAATTTTTTATATTTAAATTTTTATACTCCACTTTGGTTCATCAGTTCATGGGTTCGAATCCCACCTTAGGTTTGGATGTTTCTAGTGATTCGGAATCCACTTTAAACCATAGGTCCTTGTCTAATTAGCCATCGTGTGCAAGAAAAGACCGTTGAGCAGTAAACCAACCATCCACTTAATCTTCTGAATGAAGGAATTTATGTTAAATGAAGATGTTATTTAAATTTGTTATGTTACTTTTTTATTATAATGAATTGTTCCAAAGACATTTAAACTTTGTTATTAATATAACGCAGTTATAAAACTATTTTATATTGATAATAAATATATTGCGCTTTTCAGAATACCCTTAAAATCCCACAATAATTTTAATTTTTTGAAAATTTAGTTCTTGTTATAAAGAAATATTTTTTTTATTTGACTTGTGAAATTTGCGATAGGAATTCAGTTTAAAATCTTTTACCAATGTTCCAAAATAATGTGCTTCTAACATAAGGATTTTATAACGTTTATTTCATTTATTCCGTTTATTAAATTAAATATAATTAATATAAGTCACAGTGAAAAAATTCATAATTATTTTATGTTCTAAAATATTTATTTTTCAATAGAAAACTTTCTGAAGAATAACGTGGAATTTGTTGCATTTAGTTTTAATATAAATTTTTTTAAAAGTTATAAATATTTTTTATATTTTCTTTTACGTTTTTGTAAGGAATTTGGGATTAAAACAAATTGCATTTGATTTTCATGTCGAATATCTAGTGAATTTTACTATCATTAATATTTTATTTAATTCTGTAAACTATTCCTTTTCATTTTAATTGTAGTACAATATAAATATCTATAACCGTACCTCCGCGCGTTACATAAATTTATAATATTAAAGAAAACACAAAATTATAAGACATGTAAAATACATATTTTGATGTTTTGGAATGTTTATTTTTCTAATAAAAAATACTCTATAAAGTAAGAGTTATTTGAAAAATAAACTAAATTCGGCATACATTGAATTAATAATTTGGTTAAACTCTTTTTTATCTGTTACAATGTTTTGATTACAATATTACAATTTTCTTGAATGATTCGTCATATTTACAAAACTTATTTACGTTTTACATCATTAACGTAATTCAAGGACTTAAGCTAAAAATGCTTTGTGAAATTAATTGATTAAATTAGAATATAGATTAATATTTGTGTGTAAGATCAATTTTCATAGTGATAGTAATGTTTACAATGTAACAAAGTATATTTAAATCGTCATGTACTAAAATTGTACAAAAGCACGTTTGTTTTCGGTAAGCTCTATCGTCAAAATGTTTAAATTTTGAGGAACATTAATATTATGTTATTTGCTTTTAACAAATATTTAAGCGTATAAAAATGCATGAAAATTAATTACATACCTAGAACACAAAACGAGTTATTTCAATTTCTTATATTTTGGAACATTGTTAAGACCCAAAGTATGTAGCTTTAGAAACGAATTTTAAAGAACAAAGGGTGAGCAACTTAACCACCGAAATCTACGGGGTCTTCAAATTTCGAAATTCCACTGATGTTCCCAAAATTTCATCCGTCCTGAATAGAGCCTTGGAACTGTAACTATCACTGCTCTTTTATCATTGAAATTAGATACTGAATTCCACTCGGTTATTCCGATTGCGGCGCCATCTGTTGTTGGGGAAATTGTTGCGGTCTGGAATTCCCATCGCAGCAATATGCAATAGTCATTTTGCACAATGGAGACTTCGGAAGCTGTTTGAATACAGATCCCGCATTCTTTTAATCTTGGTCCACTGTCTGAATGGACTTG
This sequence comes from Latrodectus hesperus, assembly GCA_037975125.1. Classification (NCBI taxonomy): domain Eukaryota; kingdom Metazoa; phylum Arthropoda; class Arachnida; order Araneae; family Theridiidae; genus Latrodectus; species Latrodectus hesperus. The sequence goes on from CM075855.1 coordinate 56,256,662, forward strand.
AAAATTATGTTCTTCGGAACTGTGCGATTAAATCAGATTTTTAACGATTTTGGTGATTTGGAAATGAGTCTTACTTTGAGATAAAATGCATTTCGGCTTGCTACGTTTGAGAAAAGAGCTTTATTTATTTGAAATTATGTGTTGAAACTGGTGGAAAAAGAGCTAACAGCATAATCATAAGATTTATTAATCATTAAAGGTTCGGCAAATTTAAATATTTCCTATCTTAAAGTATTTTATAATTTAACGAATTGTTTATATAAGAAAATTTGCTTATTTAATCATCAAAATTTTAAATATAAATTAATTTTGTGAAAACTATATTAAACTCAAAACATAAATGTACAAATGCGCCTACAATATGTACTATATATGACAAAATAAGAGCCAGCATGTACAATTTTAATATAAATTATTAAAAATATCAGACACATGCAATTTAAATAACTTAAATGTGATGCATTTTTAAACTTATTTCATTCTATAAAATCTTAATCAGGAAAAATTAGGTATGGAAAGAACAGCGAAAGGGCCAAAAATTAGAAATAAGTTTAAAGAATTATTTTGGAAATGTGATTTTATATGAAAATTTGGCAGTATTACTTGGGAACATTATGTTAATATTCCTATATGAGACTTATATTAATTTGGGACAGAATATAGAGACTATATATTTAAAAGCTAATTTATCACTACGTAATTCAAATTGTATGTATCCCTACGAAAGTTATTGAATGACAAATGAATCAAGACAACTTTATGTTCAATTGGGTAAAAAATGTTTTGTTATTTTACTGTTATTTTTTTGCACTGTTGGAATAATTTGATTGAAACTTAGGTATAGGTGTTACAAACATTTATGTTCAAAATGGTAATCTGTCTATTAAATAGAAACCTAAACCAGATTTTTATATATATATATATATTTCAAATATTTGCGACTAAAATTAGCTTCTTTCTTTCGGAGAATGAAAAATGTGTCTCGATTCAGATTATGGCGTTTATCGACTAGACTCAACAAAAAATTTTTTGTCCAAAGATTTTTTTGTCGTTTGTCGTTGAAATAGGCCATACTATCCTTGGTTGATGAAAGCTTCTCTCTCGTGCTACGAAAGAAAATAGAATTTATTTTAAATAACACCAAAAACGTGTGATATGGAGGAAATTTAATGTCTTTAATAGTGTGGTGAAAATTGAATAGGAATAGCTCAGGTGTCGACTTTGCCATTTGAATGTGGCTCAAAATGACGAGATCTCATCATAATGCTCCTTTGGATGCAAATAGAACCACCTAGTCTGATTTTTAACAGTAAAACGTGAATACACAAGTACTTTTTTAAAGTTAATTTTTAGGAAGCAGATTCACAACTGAAGAAGAAATGACAGTCTTACATAAGCTAAATAAAAGTATTTTGTATTAAATCACAACCTTTAAAATTAAATTATTCATAAATTACTTTATTCTTTATTATTTCAGGAATATTTTTTAATTATTAAAATTTCTAACTTTATACCGCATAAAACGTCCATTACCACTCTTGTGAATACTCTCTGCATTAAAATTCTCAATGGCTGTATCAACCATTATACGCATATGTTTAAAAAAAAGCTTCTCAAAAATATTATTTATTAATTTATGAAAAATTATTTTTGAAGTATGTAAAATAATTTAGTGTTAATTGTTTACGTAAATTATATTTTTCTGGAATAGCCTTACCAATAATCTTTATAAATGTCAACGATTTTTCTGACTTCAAAGGTAACTGCTTACTGGGAAATAAGCATAATTTCAACAATTCTCTTTCGGCGAAAGTAAAAGAGAAATGATTCTTTTTATAACCTCTCCTCCTTCTTTGTCACGCCTTTCTTTTCTATTGGCTCGCATCCTCCACCCCGAGGACAAAACAATAAAAAAAATTATTTACATGTCACGAACAGGCGGAAAAAAAATTACTCAGCGTGAAACTCCGTACGAGTGATGAGTGTTAGTATATTTTAATTGCTCTTTTTATGTAAGCTTCTTTTTTTCGTCCCGAGTTTTATTTATTGTGTAGGCTTAGTCACTCGGAACAACTTTCGTTTGGAATTATGAAACTTTAAATAGAAGGGGAAAAAAAAGCAGACGAATTTGTGTGTGTGTAATGCAATGTAATACATTGAAAAGAAGCTACGCCTGAATTCAGAAGATGAGATTGAATTTGTTATAATTTTGAATGTGTGTACGTGAGGAACTTAAAAACTTGTATTTTTAGGATTCGCTGATTTTTCTTTTTTTTTTTAATTAAAAATGATTTAAAAATGTATAAAATATGAAAAGAATTATCTAAATTGATATGAATTAAAATACTAAAATTTCTTTCGTGAAATAATCAAAAATTGTGTTATTCTTGTACCAATTGCTCAGCTGCCATAGTGAATGTTCTGACCACCAATTCAGCTACTCGTAAGTTCGATTCCCACCTAGATCGTTGACATTTCTTGTGATCCAAATTTCATTAAAGCCATAGCGTTTGTACACAAAGTAACCATAGGGCAATTATAAAAATAATGTATGAGTCACAATAGAATGAGAGAGATAAGGAAAAGTATATCGTGCATATGCGATTTGATAGGAGGTGGTTCGATACCTGGTATAACCAATTTAATCTGCACGTGTTGGCGGATTAGCTCTATAAATATAAAATTCCAAGGATGTAATATTCTTTTGAAAAAATTATAATAAGTTGTATATTAATTCACAAACGTTGACAAATGTTCACTTACCCATGATTCAAAATTATGAAGTGTTACTCTGGACAAATATGTGTGTATCCCAAAGCTCCGCCATTAATGATGTGATACGCAAATCTGAATTTTGACAGTTTAATGGGAGCAGCGAGAAGTTATATTTTAAAATGATACAAAATGTTACATATTAGAATTAAATACTATAGTTAAATATGATTATTGTACAACATGTCCGTTAAATATGTAAACAGATTCTGATTAATTATTAAAATAAAAACAAAATGATAATATAATGAGCTCGTGAGATTAATGATGAATTAAATAAAATTAACAAAAGGGTACTTGTTTCGAAGTTTTATAAAATTCTTGATTAAAACCAAAATATTGAGAACTCATATACTTCGAGAAAATGTTTGATATTTAATATACTCATAAACATTGTTGGAAAAAAGTTTTTTTTCATTTTTTTATTGATTTATGTTGAATAAGCGTTCGCAATCCAATAACACTAGTATTTTTATTATTGATCAAGAATCCCTCTGTTTTAATACATTTTGCTCTCCATAAATGATTATGCGAAATTCTCTTCTTCCTGAAGATCTTCAGCCTCTCGTCTGCTTAAATATCTGAAATAAAGTGAAAATTATATAAATAAATGTTAATTCGTATCATTTTTAACTATTAACGTGAATTCTAATTAAATTCCCAAATCAACAATATAATTTATATATATAAATTATATTATAAATACTAAAACTCTAAACCCTCTGCCACGACAGCCCATGTGGGCCAAGGCCTACAGCACCTATCTCGTTTTCTTGACCGAAAGGCCTTGGGCTGCGAAGCATATGTCCTGATTAGGTGGTCAATTTAACGCGAAACTCCTAGTGTTTAGTTCCCAAGCATACTTGGTACTCAGCTTATCGACCCACTGAAGTGATGAATGGCTGAGTCGACCTTGCCCAGCCCAAGTATCGAACCTCAGACCTGTGCCTTGGGAGAGTGAAACGGTACCACTGAGCCACCGGGCTTCATATTATAAATACTTGTAGTAAAAAAGTAATTGACACAGATATATTTTCCTATATATATATATATATATATGTATATACACACACACTCACAATTTCTTAGTTTAATATTTTTCCACTGACGAAGTTTGAAATTTGGAGAGGAGAGTGCTAGCTCAGATGTCGACATCCATTCTTGATTGCTTAAATGTATTAGGATATTTCTTAGGTTTAGTGACTTCACTTAGTAGTAAAAGGCAATCTGAAACCTCTGGTAATATGGGTCTTTTAACTAATTTATAAAACGCAGAACTTAAAACAGTACACAAAGCACACCACAAAAAATTTAATTCATTAAGGAAATTTCTTTCGGTTTTTGATTAATCCATAAAAATATTGGTATGAAATATGATTTAACAATGTAAATATGTATTGAAGTGTTCTTAATTCAAACTCTGTATTAATATCTTAACCAATTATATAAAATAATTGGTTAAAAAGGTATAAAAACGTGTGCAACATGCACAACTTTATGAGAAAAATGTTCGAAAAATAAAGAAACATTAAAAAAAAAATAAATAAAAAATTGTTTCCTGTAAAACTTTTTAAATGCAAAAAGCTACTTAAACGAAATATTCCTTTGACACTAGTTACAAATATGTAATACATTCTAAGAATACGGTACATATATTTATTTTCATAATTAAATATTTAAAACTGAATTGATCAGAAAATCTAAGTTTAAAATTTTTGATATTAATATTAAATAAATTTAAAGTTATATAATAACCCAGTTGCTTTTACTGACCAAAAAGTAACTTCATTCCTCTTTATTCAAAGAGAGTTATGTTGATTGGGACAATGCATGTTGCTTATTCACGGTTTATTTCCTCTTTTCTTTGACATAGTGCAAGTCTTTGTAGATAGAAGATATTAGATCTTGTTTTTTTGGCCATGGTAGCCTAGTGGTTAGGGCATCGGCCGATTCGGTTCGATTCCCAATGCCGCCAAAGATCACCGAGTACATGTGATATACGTGCTCATTAAATCTGTGGAATTGAAAATCCTGTGGTCTGTCGTTAAGTGCTTAACATGAGTGTAATGGTCTGCAGAAATTTTCTTCCCCCTCCAGATGAAAGACAAAATTGAGGGAGTGGTGCCATCTAACGGAGGAGTCTTAGAGCAAAGACGTACTTTCACCTTCGTGGTGCTCTGATTAAACGAAAGACGCACCCTTCTGACTTGATTTCGCATAGCCGTCGATTAGCGAGCTTAGCTTGTCCAAGTGTCATAAATAACAACAACATATCTTGTTTTGGCTTTATCACTAGAGCGTGATTCAAAAGACACACATCGCTTCCGGTTATCCAAAACCACTGCAGTAGCTGATTGTAATCTAGAGCTACATGAATAAATATGAAATGCAAATGAGATTATATCTGTTTTTAACGCATATCTATTTACTGAACATTCAAACTAAGCAAAGCAAAGTTTCTCAATTGTGGCAGGTGTGATTGCTTGATCCTTCTATTCAATACCCCGAAGATTCACTTTCTATATTGGGCGCAGATCTTTGTAGCAGTCAGAAATTGCATTGCACTTCGCATAAAAGCACTCATCGGATTATTCCTCGAGTGCAAAATAAATTTCCAAATGAAAGTACATCTTATTAGTTAGCAAGGATTTTTACGGTAGAAATGTTTAAAAATTCTGCTCAGCATCTGTTAAAAATAGAGTATATTTTTATTTTATAAATGAATACCACCTATTTTGTGATGGTCACTAAAAGAAATTTTCGGAGTTTCCTCCTTTGCAGTTTAGCTCTCAATAAAAATTTCTTTCGAAATGCAATACAGTTAACTTCCATTTTCCAAACTCTGTCTATCCGAATCATTTTTAGAGTTTCAGGAAAACAAATTATACTGAAAAAAGAAGAAAAAAAGGAAATAGTTCAAAAAGGTAAGAGAAAATGAGAATGAGAGAGATGTTTACTTGACGAATTCAAAAACATTCTTTTGAAAATTCTTGAATGTTCAGAAGTTAGTGTTGAAAATATAGAAGAATGATTATAAATCAGATAACTAGATTTTCAAATTATAAATGATGGTAAACTTATTGAAAGTGTCGAATAAGATTATGTCCAAGTGGAAACAGACGAGGGACCATCAGCTAGTAAAGCATTAGCTGGTTTTGAAACTACTTTGATCTGTATAGAGCATTAACCCGAGCATGGCTATTTAGCACTCACTTTTGCAGGCAACTTTGCACTGTCAAGCAGATGCGCGACTTGGCTGCCCGAAAACAGATGAAGGCAACGAAACAGCGTGATCCGACAGAGATGTTCAGCAAGCTATGGCTTTCATTTACAGCACTGTACATACACACTGTATTAAAGTACAGCATTTGTAAGTACCTTAATACATGAAAATGTTGCATTTTCATTTAACTAGTTAATAGTTCTTAAATATGTAGCTTTATCTTTCATTTTCAAATTACAAAAATTAACTAAAATAGACCCTTTCTTCGATTAAAATCCAATTAGCCGGATTTTTGAATATACGTATGGGCTCCGATCCCAATTGATTCGGATGATTTGAGTTTTATTGTATTAGAAGAATATCTGCCGAATATGCAATGATAATCTAGGTATACAAAGGTTCATTATAATGTAATCACATCACAAAACCAATTTCCAGTGATTTTTATGCAATACAAATGAGTGACCACCGAAAACTCTCGTACAAATATTTAGAATAATACTGTTCGGAAACGAGCACTCTTCATCTTACCGGAGCACACTCTCATCGAATAAATCGAACTTCTTCCGTATGCTCAAAGGAATTGCTTAAAACGGAGTTGCACTTCCCATAATCATATTACGCCGCAGCGTCCTGCGCGAATTATAAATTATTTCACACAAGTTGTGGCTCAGGATATAATTATGCATTCTAAGCCTAACTCTTTAATCATATTTGCGAGTCTGAGACTTATTCATTAATCGAGAGGCGAGCAGAGGGCTGCCATTAATTAATTCAACAAAATCTACGCGGATACAGTGACCTCGCGTGCGGAAGTAGCTCTTCAAAGAGGGAAGTGAAATATGCAATGGTAATCCAACAACTGCCTTCTTAATGGTTAAGAGTCGGTAATGTGTTCGCAGGCACACGTGACGTGAAATGTGTGGGAAAATAAAGTCGGAAATATCTCTGGAGAGAGTGGGTGAGCTATCTGTTGATGCTTTGGCGAATCGGAATCTTAAAAAGAAAGCACCCGTTATCATGATATCCTGTTATTGAGGACTAAAGAAGTAATTATGTGAAAGGGAAAAGATGGAGATAAAGTTTAAACTAATCACCCGGAATTTAAATGTACTTTTGCATTATGTAGTTACGAATATAAATTTGCACTCATAGTTAATATATATATAGCAACCAACATAATGCGTAACACCTAATTCTTCTAACTATTATTCAATGGGAAATTAACCAGTGTAGAAAATATTACATTATACATATTTAATTAAATTGTACATAGTTTGTTCTCTCATTTTTCGATTTTTCGTTCATTAAAGTAATGCATAAATTTCGAAAGTTCTTTCACTTATTTTACTATATTCCACGTTACATTCTAAGTTAACACTCGTTTTTAAATTTTTCCTCATTCTATTCTTTTATCCTTACAACATTTTTTTTGAATGTCCGGCTGCCCTTAGGATATACCTATTCAGAGCTATAGAATGGGTGAAGGTGAAGGTATCTTACACAGTGGGGCACCCAGTGGGTGTCCCATCTTCGTCACGAAAGTGAAAAGGTAAAGAAAGACAAACAACACAGGGAGAGAAAGGAACGTGCATGCCTAAACCAGGATTCGAACCCGAAGTGCTAGTGCTTCAAAGTTAGGGAGCTAACCACTCCGCCATCGATTGGCCCCTCTACAGCATTATAATTGCGAAAATAAATACTTTATACAGGCAGAGAATATTTATATCAACTTGCCTTCAAAGATAACACTTTACTGTTTTTTATAAATATTTTTGTTCAATATATATATATATATATATATATATATATATATATATATATATATATATATATATATATATATATATATATATGTATATATATATATCAGCCTTTCATCTCTTCAGTGGGTCGATTAACTGAGTACCAAGCATGCTTGGGAACTAAACACTGTGGATCTTATGTTAGGCTGACCACCTAACTGGGACATATGCTTCGCACCTCAGGGCCCTCGGTCATGAAAACAGTTATGGGCATTGTAGGCCTTGGCCCACATGGGCTGTCATGCCTTGCAGTTTATATATATATATATATATATATATATATATATATATATATATATATATATATATATATATATATATATATATATATATACTTTCTCAGAGATTTAAAAATTCATCATTAAAAATTATGAAGTTATTCTTAGAACTTTAAAAACTCTATTTAAACTTATCTATAGGTACTGAATCTGAAAGTGTTGGAAACCATGATTTGATAAACTCAAAATTACCAACAATAGGAACCATATTTTATTAAAAATGATATAGATATCTATAAACTGCCATGTTGTTCAGCTGCAGAAAAATCATTTAATGGCGCCAGAAAAAAAAAAGGAAAGAAGGAAAAAACAAGGAGGTAGAGAGAAATTCACTGAGTTAATAAAAGGATATTGCATTTGGAGGGGAAAATATGGAAGGAAAAACAATTTTTTTTAAGAGACGGCATTTATTTTATTGTTTAAGAAGTAAGCAATTGTTGTATATTATAATCACATTTTGGTCTCGTTTCTTGGAAGACCTCATTATGTGCAGGCTGTTAAAGCTTCAGAAAACCGAATTTTTCGTAATGTTATTCTACACATGATGTGTTGGATATCTTGTACTCATTAATGGTAAAGTTACTATCGAAAGAATATTCATATGGCAGGAATACGCGTTTCCGTCTAAAAACGTTACTTTCAGTTAGGTCTGCCCCACAGCCTGTATCTAAATGAAGCGAAATATGAGCAAAAAATTTTGTAGTACATGAAAAATATGGATCAGGAAATGCGTCTGATACAGATCCGGTTAAATAATTAGAGTCAGGAGTAAAACTGAGATGAAAGAGAAACGAAACTACGCACACACATATGAGATCTTGTAGATTTAAATATCAAGGAAATTTGAATTCACGATGAAGAAGTGATCCAGAAGTGGTTTAAAGTTAAAAAAGTAAGCAGAATATTAAAAGAAAAACCAGGAATAAGAGATCATTATATTTCTATGCGTTTAATAAATGAAACATTAAAATGATATTGATTTGAATCTTGTTCCTTCTCAACAAGGGAAAAAAGGTTTCGAAAAATTATCTATGTTAAAATAAAAAAAGCGTAGAACAAAATAAAATCTGTTTCCAACTCTTTTAACCAAATATAAAATAAAGTTTATTAAGTCATTTAGAGAAAGTTTTATTAGTTTTGTGAAAATTCTCAGAACAAAATTTTAGAAAAGAGAAATTATAAACAGAAAATGCAATAAAAAAATAGAAGTATAAAAAAGTAAATAAATAAATAAATAAACATGTTAAAAGTGGAAGCGAGAAAATATAAAACTACAATACAAAAAATTTTTTTTATAAAATTAAATGAATGTGAAAATTATGCAAAAATAAGTAATTGAAAACATTAATTGAAAATGTTAAGGAAAACATCTCAAGACTTAAATTCTCGCTTATTCTATCAGAAGCAAATCCTGCCAAGATCAAAATGTTAAGCTTACAGTCAAGTAAGAGAAAACAAACATAGTTGCCTTATAAAGAAAAGGTAAATCCACAAATAAGAGAGCTGCATTTAGAGATGTCAATTTTTAACACAATAAATTTACCAAGAAAAACTTAAAATAATTGTAGGAAAAAAATAAATGAATCACTGTTTGTTTGTCTGTTAATTAAATAAAAGGGGCACTGCCATGATAGTGCCATTATTTTCAGTTACAAAAAACATACCCCTAAAGAGGTCTCATTGGTAAAAACGCATACTACTTCATCAGATTACGACAAATACTTATTTGATAACGTAGTAGCAAATGTAATGCTATCGTACAATAATGAATGCCCCCAAAAGATTCTGGAACATTTACTTTAAATCTTGACGTCTTACCTTGTGACTGTACTGTGTTTGGTCCGTTCACTGTAAAGTGGCAGCGATTTGCAAAATATAATAAGCTCGTAGCTATCGTTGAAGTGATTCACAGGCAATTCCATCGTTTCTTCATTTGGATAACCATCACATAATGAATACCTGGTTATTTGCTTCAACTTCTAATACAGCTATGTCTAATCTAATGACTTATCAATATTATTTCCTAACCTAGTGCATAAAGCTGCTGTTGAAGTGATTCACAGTCAATCCTAGAATTTCTTTATACGGATAACCATCACATAGTGAATAGCCAATTATTGGTTACACCTTCTCATAAATACAGCTATGTCTAATCTAATGACTTATCAACTTTATTTCCTAGCCTAATGCATAAAACTGCCGTTGAAGGGATTCACAGTTAATCCCATCGTTTCTTCATTCGGATAACCATCACATAGTGAATAGCCGCGGTTATTGGTTACAACTTCTAATAAATATAGCTATGTCTAATTTAATGATTTATCAACTTTATTTTCTAGCCTAATGAATAAAGCTGCCGTTGAAGTGATTCACAGTCAATCCCAGTGATTCTTCATTCGGATAACCATCACATAGTGAATAGCCGGTTATTTGCAACTATTAACTTGTAATACAGCTATGTCTAATGCTTCTTCGGCTGGGCTCAGCCTTGTTCTCGAGGTACCTGGGTCCTAGGACCCTCACCCTCTTCTGGAGCTGGAAATGATCTGGTGAGCTATAGATGTAACTGACTGGCATATTGTTGGTTGAAAAAACTTGAGTGGGAGGAGCTTATTTAAAAATTTAAGTTGTTAAAAGATTTAGTTTTAACGTGTTATATTTTAAATAAAATAATGAAAAAAGATAATAAAAGTATGGTAAAATGATTGTAGGATAATATTAGATAGATTTTTTTAAATAAGAAGAAAAATATTAGATAAATTATTCAGTATCTTGAAAATATTGCGTTAGTTTGAATAACTTGTCCATGGGGGACTTAATTTCTTTAAGTTCTCTAGTAATATTTTTAATTGGTATTCTTTCAAATATGGTTTTAATTTCGTTCATTAAGAAAATTAAATCTGAAAAATCATCAAGTAATCCTGGATTGCTCAGCAGAGGAGTATGTTTTGTCTTGAGTGGGAGTGGGAGAGGTAACTATGTTTGTAACTATGCCAGGTCTCACTATGTTTGTTTTTTCACGGTTTTTAATTACCATGTTGGTTTTAATTATTTTTGCTGACATTGGTTTTAGAAATTTGGGGCAGCCTTTATAATTGGCAGGGGGATTACCCTGACAGTTGGAACATTTTGGAGTTTCTACTCTAGTATGGGGGCAGTCCCTGGTATTGTATGCTCCTGCACACTTTACACATTTTGGTTTGATATGGCACGTATCAGCCGACTGATAGAATTGCTGACAGTTGAAACACTGCATCACCGATTTGGATCCTCTGTAGTGTTCCACTGTCCACTGTCAAGTTTAATGAATAAAGCTGCCATTGAAGTGATTCACAGCCAATTCTAGAATTTCTTTGTGAATCCCCAGTCATTTGCTACAACTTCTTATGCAGCTCTGTCTAATGTAATTCCTCATCGAATTTATTTCCTAGCCTAATGGAGAAAATTCTTATTTTGCCTATTAAATTATCTTCGAGGTTGATTAGATTACAGTTGTATAACAAAGAAGGCAATTTATATCAAGAATTTGCTATGGCTAACTTAAAACAAAGGTTATACTTCATTTCGAAATTCTGAATGTATGCTTTTTATTAATTTAAACAATAACTGACACTTATTTAAACTTATCGTAAAGTTGCCTACCCCACAACGCCTAACATTCCTGAACCCAGTTCGTTTCACAGATAGTAGGGTGTTGTCTATTTCCCCCTTTTAAATTAGTTTCCTAAGTGTAAACGCCGAGGTTAGAGAAATAAGAAGCACTCAATGTATACAAAATGAAGGTAGAGAAAAAATAATAAAATTTTCCCCACATTCCCTCATTGTAATTTTGTAGAAAATAATATCTAACGTTTTAGGATCTTTGGAAAAGTATTCTTTATGCTTCCTGCAGCGAACATGTTTTCGGTTTTCTCATTGCGTTGCTGATATATATATATATATATATGTGTGTGTGTGTGTGTATGTGTGTGTATCTATATATGTAGTATATATATATACATGTATGTATATATATATATGTATGTATATATATATGCATATATATATATATATATATATATATATATATATATATATATATATATATATATATATATATATATATATATATATATATATATATATGTATATATATATATATATATATATATGTATATATATATATATATATATATATATATATATATATATATATATATATATGTATATATATATATATATATATATGTATATATATATATATATATATATATATGTATGTATATATATATATATATATGTATGTATATATATATATATATATATGTATGTATATATATATATATATATATATATGTATGTATATATATATATATATATATATATATATATGTATGTATATATATATATATATATATATGTATGTATATATATATATATATATATATGTATATATATATATATATATATGTATATATATATATATATATATATATATATATATATGTATGTATATATATATATATATATATATATATATATATATATATATATATGTATGTATATATATATATATATGTATGTATATATATGTATATATATATATATATATATATATATATATATGTATGTATATATATGTATATATATATATATATATATATATATATGTATGTATATATATATATATATATATATATATGTATGTATATATATATATGTATATATATATATATATATATATATATATATATATGTATGTATGTATGTATATATATATATATATATATATATATATATATATATATATATATATATATATATATATATATATATATATATATATATATATATATATATATATATATATATATACATGTATATATACTTACATACATATTAAGTATTAAACTATTTTTATTTTGAACATGAGACATGAAAAAGTGTTAGTACATCATGTTAAAATAACTATAATTTGTGAGAAGTGGTTTGTAAAAGTAACGGTTAATCTAATATCTATAGAAATGAAGAGTGAGTTATTATTATAATGGCGAATAAAAATTCCCTGTAAGATTGATAAAAAATGTAATCAACTATAATACTGGAACGTTAAAACCATCAATATTACTTCCCATTAGTGAAGGAACAAACATAAGTTTTATCATCTTGTGGTACATCCCACGTTATTAAAGTATCATATTTTATTCACATCCTGGGCGCAGGATCATATCTAATTCATCTTAGACATTAGTGTACCTTGTTCTCAATGTCAAACATGTTGTTAAATTATTCGAGATCTCAATCAGTTTCAAGCAAATAATAAATTCTGAACTGATTATTTTTTGCATTTGATATGGTATAAAATTGCAGACAATTTTAGGAATATATATATATATATATATATATATATATATATATATATATATATATATATATATATATATATATATATATATATATATATATAGATAGATAGATATAGAGACATACATAGTAAAATATTATATAGCTATGAAATTAATTAGGAAGAAAATTTCCACCAAGACACAAAAACTGAAAACGGAATTAAATGGATGTGATAAAATGTTGCATATAGGTAAAATACCTCATTAATAATTTTAAAATTTATTCTTTCAACTTTTTTTATCTTGCTCACTTTTTGGAATTTTATCCTTATCAAAAAACAAAAAATATTCTCTAACAAAATTTCTAGCTACTAGGCGAAATACCCGTAAGAAATTTTTAAAGAAAAAAGGTAAAATTATATTTCATTTTAAGTTAAATAAAAACATGAAATAACGAAGCGTAGTTTCTTTAAGTCTATGTATTTTCTTTAATTAACATTCTTGCAATATCTTTGTTTATAAAAATAAGGAATTGATTTAAGCCCTGTGAACGTTTTTCTGTAGAAGACTTTTCACACTCTAGTAAACAAAATAACAAGTCTTCAAGTAAATTAACTTGAATAATAAATATTTTGATGATAAATAGAAATTAAAATATTTCTGAAGTTGAGTGAAAATAGAAATAGATTTAGAAGATTATTTTTTGTTTTGAATTTTTCTAAAACTAATAGTTTTAATAGAAAAAAATATAAAAAAAAGCATTTCAATAATTCTTGAATTGAAAATGATTCTTTAAAATGAAATATTTCTAATATTTAAACTTTTTCTAACTCTTTACTTATTTGAAAGTTTACTAATTACTGTTTTTCCTTTAAAGAATTTTTATACTCTTATAAAGTATGAACTTTAATTAAAATTTTCAACATATATCATTTTTTTAAAAAAAATTAAAAATGTTTTTAATCTCAATCTCTTGGAATACTGCGGAAAATTCTTTCAAAAGTAAAGAAAATCAAGAATATTTTCGCTTAAATGACTAGTATGTTCTAAAAAATTTTTTCAAATATTTATGTATTTTTAACATTTTTCTCTAGTAACAAGTAATGAAACAAAAGCGGTAACATTTGGTGATATTCCAATGTTTATGTTGAGATTTATTTGTTTAGTCTAGCTTCATTTACTTTTTATGCTTGTATTAAATTATAACCTTTCTAGATATTTTTTGTACAAAATGTATTATTCACTTTATAAAATGAATAGTGCGAAATCTATTTACAAAATATAAGAAAACTGTGTATAAATATTTTTAAAAAATTCAAAAAATTTTTTGAATTTAAAAAATATTAAAAACTGCTTAATGTAAAAAAAGTAATCATTAACGTTTTGATAGTAAATAAATAGCTCAATGACTGACAAAAAATATTACACTACAGAAAATTTTTTAATGTTTTCTTTAATATTCTTCTTTAAGTGGATTTTACTTTGACATTACAAAAAAAGTATGAAAAAATAAATAAAAAGTTATTAAAAAATTTGCTTTTAATCAGTATTTCACAAATAATGCTTCTAAGTAAATATTTTTTATATCTGTGATTAAAAATCTAATTAAATTTTTATATTCTTCATTTTCTTTTTATAAATATGCACTTTTATGTTTGCTTTTTTAAAAGTTAGCTCTTGTTATATCTTTCGGTATAAATGAAAACATTTCCAAATGATTCTTGGATAGAGCGAGTTCTAATCCGTTTTAAATTTGACATCTGTCCCAACGATTGCTTATTTTACATAGTATACATATTTTATGCTATGTAATATATATTGCAAATAAATATATTAATTTTTTTGAATGATTAACCGCTTATTTTATAAGACAAAATAATCATTGCTATACTATACAAAAGATATATATTACATAAAATATGCATTTATAAATGCATATTTTATATATATCTTATATGTAGTGTAAAAAGGATTATTATGTTATGCAAATAATTATTGTTCTGTTTGAATAACAAAACGAAATTATATTGTTACATTTATTGTTATTTAATTTATTGTTTTGCAAGCCAAGTCAGAATCATGAAATCTTCTGGACGATATTTACATATTTTTAAAACGCTAATTTCATACATAGATTCATTTATTTTGAAATTAAATGTGTTCAATGGGTTCCTGTATAAATTATTTATTAGAAGTGTTCATATCCTATAAACGGATAATTTATAACACTTGTCTCATTTGATACTTTAAAAATATTAATAATTAAATCCTTATCATTATTGATCTTCAATTAAACAATTTTTTAACTAAACAAAATTTTTATTAATGATTCTCGGACTAAAGCTTTGGAAACACTGGTTTACAGTATAATTTGGAATTCATTATATAAATTCTCTCTTTAATTTTAATCATCATATGCTAATTTATTTTATAACTTGAAATCATTACGATTTGTGCTATTTGTTCCATAGTAAATAGTTTTTTGAATAGATGTATTTCTTTTTGCTTTAAATTTGTATACAGTTTATTCAATTAAATTGGGTTAACAATTATTTAAAAATTAGTATAAAGTTAGTTTATATTGATTGATTGATTATATTGATTAATTTCCAAATACTGGCGCCGAGAAATATTTAAGATAAATGTTTATTTTATAAACAGAGAGTAAAAAATAAATGCATAATTTATTCTTGGAGTTTGGATTTAGGTGTTTTATTTGTTCTTACTTTATTGCTTATTAAAAATCGTCTGAATTTGAAAATATACTCAACTTTACTCATTTCATTTTATTTCATTTTGCTCTAAAAAGAAATAATTTAGTTATGCCTTGCATCAAAATGATATGAACTGTGACTACTTTTATTCACATTTAAACTAGTTTTATGGCGTATGCTATAAGAGAGAAAAACCGAAATTTTTTCATTGACTATATATATATATATATATATATATACTATAAAAATCTTTTGTTAGTGATTTTCGTCCCGCTTTCTTTCATCCAAACCGTCAGAAAAAGATACTAAAATATCAAATCCCCGGTCTAAATCACCGTTCCAGAACAAGAACACTAAAGCAATAAGATGACAAATAGAATATTTATCCTTTCTTTATCCGATTGTTATTATTTATATTTACGAAGTAAATTCTGGCTTAGTTTCTTATCTGTTTATAATATCAATTTCCTTTTCTGGATTATATGAAAGGATATTTGAAACAAAATTAAAAATCACAATCGCAATTTCACTCAACTTTCGTCTTTTTTTTTGTATCCACTTTGCCTCGATGATTGATTACATCTTCTTTCAGAAGTGTTTGCTTTGGCGACGTTAACGAGGCAGTGTTTTGAATTTTT
The DNA here is from genome assembly GCA_037975125.1 of Latrodectus hesperus. NCBI lineage: Eukaryota > Metazoa > Arthropoda > Arachnida > Araneae > Theridiidae > Latrodectus > Latrodectus hesperus. The sequence goes on from CM075855.1 coordinate 56,273,416, forward strand.
GGCTTCCTTTTTAAAGTTGTTTAAAATTGAAATATGCTAAGTCTTTTATCTTTGTTCTTTAACCTGCTCCATTTCACTACAATTCAAATAAACTTCTTTTTTTGTGATTATGTGTTCCCATATGATTTAAATTTTTCCACTTGTTTTAGAGGAGTAGTTTTAGGTATAATTTATTCGAAATTGTTTTGGAATTTATAAAGTATATTTTCGCTTTTAAAACCACCTCATTGTGTGTGTGTTCTTTGACAATCTTTTTTTGTTCCAATTTTAACTAGGTAAGTGATACGGATCATTTTGATATGCTAGGATATTGAGATACAAAAATTGGAAATTATCTTCATAAAAAAGGAATAATAGGAACTAGTTCGGATGAAATGATATAATTTAGTCTTCATCCTTAGATAGTTAAGATAATTAACTACATTATATGCGATTCTTACGAATATGAAACTTAAAATTTGACTAGTTTCGAATGAAAGTATAAAATAAGATGATATGGCAAACCAGTAAATTATCTGAGATTATTGTTATTTTAACCTAGTTTTTTCCCCTAAATCTGATTTTAGAATGTAATTGTAATCAAAATTTTGAAGGCTGTTTATGACTACATATTTGGCAATAAAGGAAAAGTATTTTATATTATTTTGTTTTTTATATTTATAATGTCCTTTGCAATTTTTATATAATTATGTATGTTGCATCCTGTTTCAATATATTTATGATTAATTTGTTGTTTTTGCTTATGAATTTTTCTTTTTCTGAATGTTTCCCTTTACTCAAAATCGAGCACACCAGTTTTAAAACTTTTTTTTAATGAAAATGTAGGAATCAAAGAAATTTAGTTATTTTTCACTTTAAAATTGTTGAAATAAGCCTTTGCTTACTTTAATTAAATTTGATGATTTTTCAGATTTCAGAATGCTAAATCTTAGTTTAATTGATAATGTTAAATATAATTACTGAAATTGTTTTTTCGATTTTATAAATTACTGTTAGTTTATGAAATAATGTAAAAAAAACATTTAAATTTTTGTGTACTTATATTTTTATTATAACTGAACCTGAGAAAATCAAATTTATCGATCTTACTATTTTTTGAGTATTTAGAATGTTTCAGAATAAAAAATTAAATTTTAAAGCCAAATGCAAATTTTTTTAAATATTAGCTAAAGAAACTAGAAAATGATTTAATTAAATATTTTAATTGCAATTGATTTGTTGAATTTCATAAAATTGCTAAAAAAGAGTATTTTGAACAAAAATTGTTAATATCTTAACACAGGAATGCTTCGCTTGCCAAATCCATTATTTTCTCCTTTTAAATTTTATTAAATTTTATCAAATCTGTATTATACAACTGTATATATGCAGAACAAATAATAAATATTAAGTTAATAAATAACATTAATTTTAAATAACAACAAATTTTGTTTCATTTCTTTTCTTAGTCTCTTTTTTATGCATTGATTCGATTAGATAAATAAAACATTTATATAGACATAACTTTCCCTAAATATAATGTAATTTACAAGTTTGCTCACTTCACTGCTATTTTTAAATATATTATGCATTATATAAATAGTTACTATACATAATTATTAAATTATATATTTTAAAAATTGGAAATTGCTTTTTATGAACTGATTTTTTTTATTATCTAATACAATAAATGTTACTTCCATTTTATTTAAAAACAACTTTTTATGCATCTTATTTCTTGAGTAAAATTTCTTTTATGTTTTTGCTTTTATTGTAAAACTTAATAGACTTTTATTATTTTTATTAAAACATCTAAAATATTTCACATTAAAGATTTTTTTACGATTTAAAAATTCTTTAAGTATTTTATATTCGAATCAAAGATTTAAAACACTGTTGAATTTGTTTCCTATTAATTAATTCATTTAAAAATTAGAAAAGAACATTTCATTCGGTCTGAAATTAATATCAGTTTAAGATAAATTTTCTTAAAATTTTGTAAATGTAATTGTTACATTACATGTATAAAATAGAAAACACATTGATTGAATTTATATTCATTTCAACAGAAAATAATTAATTTTGAATTTGATTTAGAATCTCTATATTTAAATATCAACTAATTTTTTTAGTTTTTATTTTCCTCCCAAATTTCTTAGAGCTATTTATTGAAATGCTATAAGAAAACATTATTTTAGCTTCTATATAATAAAGCTATACATAAAAAATGTAACAACACTGAAAATGTCTTCAATGAATAAATTATTAATTTATCACAGTTATCAGAGCTGATAAGGCCAAATTAATTTTTGTAATGTATAAAACTTAACATTTTTCTTGAGATTTCTTACATTATATTCTTTGTGCTTGGTCAGATAATGATGACATTTTCTAAATATTAATAAACGTAACTTGACGCGATAGAAAATATATTGATTATTACAGTCCGCGAAGTAATTCTTTTTATTTGCATATGCATGGGAGCATGTTTCATCATTCACCAAAGATTGATTCAACAAGATCTCTATCTGAATTGTGACACTTCGGCAAATGTCCAATTAAATCGTTGCCGATTGTTGTAGCAGACGATTTCTTTAGAGCTGCACAGGAAACGAACGACAGATGGACAGGAAAATCATCACCGGCATCGTCTTTTGTTTGACAGCTTCTCCAGCTGGAATTGACGGACATCGGCGTTAACGCGACGCGTTGGTAAATAATTGGGTGGGGAAATTATTACTGTGTATTTTTATTTCTCGGTGTGCAGGTAATTACAGTCAAGGTCGGCACCGTCGACGTGATTATGCATGTGCATTCATTACCTTAAACACACGCCCCTTTTGTTTTGGCGCTCGTAGCGTCTTTCGATTCTTAGATCTCCGAGAATAGATGTTGTGTTAGCATGTCGGGCTTCTTTCTGTTCTCATGTTAATAAGGCATTTGAATGTCTCAAAGTCCTGATGACATAATGTTTTTAGGTAAAGAATGGAAAATAACAATTTTTAACTTTTTTTCCCCTCTTTGATTGTTTTACATTGTATTCATCGTAGACAGCCCAACAGAAGTTTTTAAATATTATATTAGCATATTTATTACAAATTAGCATACATTTAACATTGCTATTATGTTATAAATATTAAAATATTAAATCAAAATGTTATTAATTTAAATGCAAATTTAATTTTCCTTCTTTATTTTGAATTATTATTATTTTATATTAGCATATATATATTTGTTAAAAATTAGCATATATACATTTATTTAAAATTAACATATATATATTTATTAAAAATTAGCATATATATATTTATTAAAAATTAGCATATATATATATATAATATAATTGTTATGCAAATGTTAAATTATTTTAAGTCTCAAAAGCTTAAAATTCGCATATTAATGACTGAATAAACAATGCTCATAGTTTTGAAAGACGAAATTTTAATTTCTTAAGAAATCAAGTAAAGTTATCCTGTATCCTAAAAAAAAAAAAAAAAAAAAAAGAAGAAGAAGAAGAAGAAGAAGTTAAATGTAATTGGATTATAATCTATTTATCGTACATCTTGAGCACAAACTATAGGTAATTATAATATAATAAATACAAATTTAAAAGTATTTTCGATTGATTAAAGATTATGTACGACCTTTAAGTAAAGATTAACTAGTAAAATTCCTAAATAGAGGAACTGATTTATTTATTAACAGTCATCCTAACGACCCATTATCACGAATTAAACTCCTTATTCGGAAATTATATTAATATAATTTTGTTTTTCTTATATACAAATAAACAACTAATTAAGAAAATAAATAATTATAATATTGAAAAATATTTCTAAATTTTATAACAAATGTTTTACGATGCTTATAAATTATAAAAAATATATAATCAAAATAAGTTAAAATTTTGAATAAGCAAAAACCACACATTGGAATTAAAGTTTGCTATTTGTGCTGACAATTATATTCAAATGAAAATGACTTTGAAATAGATTGTGTTATAGCTACTTCTATAATTTTGACATAATTGATCGTTGCATGCCATATTGCACCTAAATGAACATGGAGCATCAACCTCAACCATAAACAGGAAATCTCGACTATCTTTGGTATGGCATTTATAACTCTTGAGACAGTAAGTAGTCATCGCCTGGGGGATAAAATCCTAAAGTTAGGTGCGATTTACTGCCTATGAAAATTGCCTTCCTTAAGTCAAATTGTACAGTTGTCAGTAGAAGCTTCAAAATGGCTTTTAGCTGTTATGCCCAGTTCTATATGACCAATATGTAATGCAATATCGATCATTCATACTTTTCTTAATGAGATTGAAACTCAGATAAATAATTTAGAAAATATGAATCTATAATATTTTTTGAGAAAGGAAAAGTTATATATATATTTAGTGTTATGTATCTTTAGAGATCTGAAAAAGGCTTAAGATTCGACTAATGAATATACAGTTGACAAAATGTTTATTTGTACACTTCAATTTCGGAATTTTATAGCAAAATAAAATAAGGTAACTGAGTTAAAATTGCAGAAATACATTCTAGTGAGGTAAAATAATAATAAAATATCAACAAAAAAACAATCAGATAAACTTTAGTTGATTAATGAATAAAACTTTATAAAAACTATACAAAAAGAGTATTTGAACACTTACTTAGTGACAAATTTTAAACATAATTATAATTATTTTATAGAAATTGAATACTTTGTATGCATTCCATTGGCTTTTACAATTGCTTCAAGACGTCTCGGCATTGATTCTATTAACTTTTTGGTGTTTTCTTGATCTATTTCTTCCCAAGCTTCCATGTATGCTTCTTTCAAACTATTTTTACTTATAATATTTCTTTTTCGGACTTGAGCATCCAATAGCATCTTCAGATGTTCAATTGGATTTATATCCGGGGATTTTGGTGGAGTTCCAAGGCTTCTTGGCGCATTATAAAGCAACCATGTTTTAGTAACTATCGCAGTGTGCTTTGGATTGTTATTTTGTTGGAATAAGAGTCTCCGATCCCCAATTTTCTACTACTGTCTAATAAGTTATGCCGCAACACATCAATGTAATCTAAATCTGTCATTTTTGTGTCAATAAAGGGTAATTTTCCAACCCCGCCATGAGCTACACAGCCCCAAACCATCACATTTCCACCACCATGTTTCAATGTCTGATGAACATTTTTACAATCAAGGGCTGTTTTATTTTTTCGCCAGATTTTTCGGATACTAGGAGGTGAGAATAAATTTCAAACTTACTCTCATCCGAAAAAATAAACTTTTTTCCAGAAGCCCATCGGTTTGTCTTTGCAACCGGACTTCTGGAAAAAGGCATGATCTCTGAAGTTAATAGAAAGAAGCGTCTAGAATTTCACAGCAAATTCTAGACGCTTCTTTCTATTAACTTCAGAGATCATTGGTTTTTTCTCGGAGTTCTGCTCTTTAAATCAGCACTATGTAACACATTTCTTATTGTTTGAGCGGTCACTCTAATGTTAGAAGATGCGAGAAGGTCATTTGCAACTTTTTTAAGCAGAAATTTGTGGTTTTCTAATAGCTGCTTTAACAATACTTCGTTTATTTCTTGAAGTTAATTTACTCGGGCCACCTGGCCTGCGTTCATTTTCAACGCGTCCAGTATTTTTATATTTTTTACGGTGTAACCAATAGTTTTGTGTAAAGGGTAACTTAACCATCTTTTGAATTTCGCGATAAGATTTTCCACTTTTATTGAAGTTAACAATATGAGTTCTCATGTCATATGGTACTTCTTTTGATTTCATGGCCATTTCTCAAATATTCTCTGCGAGTGACCTTCACTGTCAAAAAAGATAACCTTCAATGTGTTTACAAAATACAAACTATCTAAAAAATGAACTTTCATGAGAAAAATTGCATGAAATGGCAGTAATACTTACCGGAAATATAGGTGTACAAATATACATTTTGCAAGAAATCTTCCAAGTCTGTAAAATTTAGATTTTATTTTCAATTATTTCAAAATATTCATTTTGTTTACTTAGAAATAAACAACAAACTCATGCTCACACATCTCAAGGAATAAAATAACTGATCATATGTTTCTAAACTTTAAAAAAAGCGGTGCCCAAATAATCATTTTGCCTACTGTAGCCTATACTTCGTAAGTAGTGTGGGCTGTATTCATTTGTTAACTCGGTAGAAACTTTAAAAACTCTCAAGCCCCCCACCCTGATATATACACTTGTAGAAACGCAACATTCAACTCCCATTATTTAATAGTAGCTAGGATCGAACCTGTGATTTTCTACTCCAGGGAACGCAATCATTCTGTTAGACCAGATAAAACTTCGAGAAGTGAATGCACTGCTGATGCATAAAATGATTTACAACAGATTTGGGGTACCAAAAGTGAAATATGTGAATCTTAAATACTCTCACAATAATAAATGCGTGTGCATAGGAAGAACAAATACATCTGCTACTGCTAGAAAGTGATTGAATCGAACTTTTCATTTTTTTCTAATGACTGGTATATTAAAATGTGATGAGATTTGTAACGATTATTAAGGATTTAATTTTATGACAACCTATAAGTAAAAATGAACCCATTTCCCATTATTTAATATCGGCTAAGATCGAATTTAGAACCCACTACTCCATAAAGCATATTTTACCCTAAATTACAGAGAGTGTTTTGTTCTAATTATTGGAAGTGCATAGCATGTAAATTAAGTACTGAAAACAGTTGCCGTCGTCAATTATGGACATTTGGACTTAGCATTCATAGATAGTGCACAACTTTTCGCGTTTGGCAAGAAAAAAAATCCAAAAGATATCCATCCAGACTCATATGAATGTAAAAAAGAAAAAGCACACGATATTTCTCTTATTGTCCAAATAACTGCTAAGTTTGGATGGGAAATGTTTCCAGCTTATAATGGTACGCTGCTGACAATAGGTCATAATGAGCCCTTTGATACAGTGTAGTGGATAGCTTAAATACTGAGAACTGTTGCAATGCTGTTTATGAACATCCCTTGCATAGTACGTTCCATAGATGGAGGGTTCTATTCACTTGTCACATGGTTCGAAACAGGAGCACACATCCCCGTAGATATACATATAGAAAGTACATAAAAAACACTAACCTCATGTTCACAGCTCTTGGAACTACTGCTTTCCGTCTAGAAGGATTTTTATACTCAGTGCTCGATACTCAAGTGTCGCAAGAGTGAAAACTCGGAAAACTTCCAAGCATCCACCAGATAGATGTGCATGTAAAAAGTAGAAACGCAACATCTACCACACACTATTTAACAGTGAATGGGATCGAACCCGGGACCTTCCGAAATGAAGAGTCATGTCCTTCTATTAAGTCATGGTGAACCCTTATTCTTATTATTGTAATTTTGATAATCGCTGAATAAATATGAAGCGTGTTTAATAGTAATTTAGAAGGAAAAAAATTGAAATAAGAAATGTGTAACCGCAACTTGTTTAAGAAGAATAACATTGTCAAGTCATGGTTTGATCCTGACTATTGAAATCTATCATGTTGATAGGACCCCTATACATATAAACTTATTTACTTGTAATACCGCATAGAAATTTTAAAAAATGGTGTCCGATTAGTTTTTCATGATAACTGATTGTAGTTGAAACTTACAAGATCGCGCGTTACTCAGTAACTTCCAATAAACTAAATTAAACAGAAGTATAAGTTAATAAAAATAAAACCAAAGAAAACATACACTATTAAAGGATTACTTGGAATCAATTATTATATTGAAGTCATATCATATTTGTAGTGTTTTTAACTTTTTAAATTTAATTTAAGTAAATTCTTTACATTTTATTGCAATTGGTTCCATATATTTTATAAACATTTATTGTTTTTTTTTATAGAAAAGGATTGCAAAACAAACAAATACATTAAACATTTGAAATTTTTTTTTCTTTGTCTTCCAGTAATTGCGTTTATAAATAATTTGAATTTTCATTCTGCAAAAGAAAACAAGATAAAATTTCTACTAACTTATTTTCCTTCTTTATCTCTAAAATATAATTTGTAGTGAGATTTTTATTTTGTTCATGTTATTTTTTTCATTTTTTCCTGCATGATTACTTATTTATTTACAAAATATTTCTTTCATTCAATACAAAATTCAAACAATTTTTTTTCACATCTTCTGCTGGCAAATTTAATACACTAGTTTGAAAAAAAATAAATAACAAGAGCATCTGCAAGCGAATTGTATCCAAATGAAACAGTTTCAATTCGAAAAATAATTCCGAGCCATTTCGTATCAAAGTAAAACAAAGCAGACGAAAACCTCAATTTTCCAAATAAATTTCTAAAATCTAATTCTTATTCTTGTTTTGTTCGTTCCTTATCCAGCAAGCAGAACTTTTGTTTCCCTTGGAAAAAAAAATATGCAGAAACAGCCAAAGAAAGACAGACTGGGCGATTTTCTAAGAATAGAAGATTGCAATTGTAAACCCAAATCTTCTAATTAAAATCGTCTGAAGTTGTAGTACCGTCCCTAATTACGCGAAGATAAACGCACTATTTTTTTCGTTTGGTTTCTTTTAAATTATTCTAATTTCTACGTTTCCTATGCGGTTTCGTTCATGTGGAAGATATTTTTTTTTCGATTTCGAGAGGTGTGGACGTTGTCTTAAGAAAATGTGTTAGAAAAAAAAATCTGGAAACACGGTGGTAGAATTATTTTTTCCTTCCTGGATTGAAATTACAAGAACACTATAGTTGGCATCGCAATTTTAAATAAAGAAATATTTCTTCATTTCAGAAAAATGCTTATAATTTTTACAGGTATGCTAGTATTAGTAGAATTATTAAATTTCACTTAAGGAAGAATTATTTTGAAAGTTAAAATTTTAATTACTTCGTAACTATTAACTGTTTTAACTGATTACAATTGAAATATTTAAATAAAAAAATTTGGGGATAGACAGTTTGAAAAATCAAAAGTACTTGCTTATTCATGATGTTTTACATATATTTCTAGTAAAAAAAATATTCTGTAAAATTTTGCCATATTGAACATCTGAATAGTTTTTTCTTGTATTTACATGTTCCTCATCGTGACTTCGTAGGAAAACTATGCATTGTTTTATGAAATATAATTTAAATCATTTTACTTAAATCCTTGCATTAATTTCATTCAATTCAATTTAAATCATTAGGTAACAGTAAGTATTGGGTGTTTCATTCCTGTATTTTGCATGGACAACTATAGCACATTTAATTTGTTTTGTTGCTTTCTACTGTCATTTTTAAATATAAATTAAGTGAAACCATTCGATTATAACAGGCTCAATTCGAACGATATCCATAATTTAAAATGGATTACGTATCATTATAAACATTCACACCATAGGTGGAATCGAACTCATTAACCATGGAGCTGTGAGCCAAAATGGTGACCATTCAGTTACTGATTCGTCTATCTCTTGAGATGTGTGTTTTTTTCTTTCTTTGCAACACGTGTAAAGTATTATTAAGAAGCCTAAGGCTATACTGGGCCGACGCTAACTTATTTCTCTCAGAAACAAACAAGTGAAAGAAACAAATTCACGACCACCCCGGCAATACTCGGGGAATGCTACAATGACAAGACTATTTGCAATTTGTCATGAAAAGTCAGTCAAATGATTATAATTAGTTAGACTCTGGTCTTTGAAATTAGAAGCTTGTATACCATCATTTTTAATGGGAAAACTATTCAGTTATATACTGACACATCAATCGAACTATGCCTTTTTAGATTTTCCGGGTTTTCTCCTTTGAAACATGATTATTGCCTAGTCTTCTTAAGAAACTCTTCTTAAGAACATTATGCTAACACTAATCAGATGTTAGCGAATAACTTCATATTAAAAAGCTGGTTCAAACCTGAGACTTTTCACACTTTTCAAGATTAACTAAAAAACAATAATCTAAGATTGTCTACGCAGAATTTTGATTTCATTTATTTATATTTTATTTAAATTAAATGAAGTAGTTAATAGAATAATCATATGCAATAATAAAATTGAACATTTAAAAGGAATTAAGCTCTATTTTATTTAACGCACGCAAACCTATAACGCACATTACAAATCATATAAAAATGTAGAATATCTTAAATAATAAATGCGTTAATGTTTTCGATATTTTACTGTAACTTTATATATTTCAAGAAAGAATTTTTATTTCTAACTTACACAATACTTGTTTATGAGATAATAGACAAAAAATAGCAATTAAAATATTCAAGAGTAAAAGCTTAATTAAAAATTACCGGTGATTAAAATACATTCTATTTGCTGGCAGATTATTAAATAAACAAGTTCCTAATTTCATCTAAAAATGTTCTTATCTCGTTCATACATTTAAAGATTTTTAAATTTAAAGCGTTTATTTTGTTTATTATAGAATAAACAGAATAAACAATTCATACAAATGTATTAACCCAGTTAAAAAAAATTAATTATTTGAATTTTAATGTAATTATTGTAGAAATTTCTTTTTTCGGACTAAATATGTAAATTTTCTGAGTGGTAATTTTAAATAAAATGTGCAAAGATTAAGAAAATGCTTCTTTGAACAAATTTTATTTTTGGGTTGAAAGCAAAATAGTAAAATTTACAGTTTGTGAAAAGTAATTGTTTTTTAAAATAATATTTAAAACTACTTTTAGAAACAAAAATTTAAACGAAAATCTAAAACAATCTAAATTATCTTTATTTTAATTTGTTAATAACGTTCAACGTAAATTTCATTTGGTTGAAAAATTGTTTTAAAAATGAAATTTTAAGAACTTATTTACATAAACTTTTCTAAAATGCTGAATGTATTTTACTAATTGTTTCGATCCTATTAAAGCTCACTAATATAGTTATTATTATAGAACATAATGTTTACTAGTATTCAGTAGTGGTTATTTAATTAAAAAATGAGTGATTCCTTCTTTAAAATAAAATAAAATATGCATTTTTCGTCTGAAAACTAACAAAATATCTGAATCGATATTTCAGACAATTTTCTTCTTATATTATCAACTTTAAGTAAAGATATTCAGATAATTTATGATTATTATTATCGCTTTAAAATAATATGGTTATTATTCAACAGGAATTAAATGATTAAATTTATTAAAAGAGAATAAAGGTAAGATAACATTCAACACAAAAAAAGGGATTTTGGTCATTGTGAATGATTACCGGTTAATATGATTAACTACTGATTGGTCATAATAAATAAATACCTATTATTATAAATAATTCCTTATTTCTGTACATTGACTATTATTGACCACTACATACGTATGTATAAATGCATGCATATACAGATATATGCGAAGGTGTTGATTTATGCTTCAGAGATTTGGACATTGTACATTGATTGTGAAGGAAAAAAGAATTCTATTCGTTTTTTTTTTGTTAGAATTCAAGAAAATGTATCAAATGTAAAAGATGCAAAGCCGAATCATATAGGATGTTAAAAGTGCCAGATGTTGTCCGTTAGATTAAAATAGACATCCTCTATTGCGTTGGACATGATATATGTATGAACAGCAGTAATATATCAAAGGAGTTTCTGTTAGATATATGAATAAATCAAGAAATATATGATGATATAAACTTTAATCAATAGATGCAATAGAGAGAGAGAGAGAGAGAGATTATCAGTCTTCAAGAATCACTTTTTTATTCGAAGAAATGTTTGAAAATGTCTTTGACTTGAGAAAGAGATGTTGTGATAAAGATATACATAACAACGTTGAGCAAAAATTAAGCAACTGAGGCTTTTTTTGCCATAAATCTACTAAAAATCAGCTGGGATACGAAATTATAAAAGAGAGGCAAACAATCATTTTACATGCAAAGTAGGTACGCAAAAATGAATATAATGCATATGGTATAATGAAACACAAAAGTGGCTTTATTGATTGTCTAAAAGGAAGATCTACAAGCAGATGTTAATTAACATGGGATATGCCCTCCCTTATTGCAATGGTTGCTTTGCAACATATCTTCATATTTAACACCAATTTATCCAAAAGTAGTTGAGGTAAGAGAGCCCATTCCTCAATCAGCAAATGTTGGGTGTTCCACGGAGGACGTAATCGTGCCACCAGACTTCTCCAAATCATCCCACGCATGTTCTATCAGCTTTAAGTCAAGGGGATAGGCTGGCCAATCTATTTGTATGTTATCTTCCAGTAGCCGCTCAACAGTACAATACTGTGTGGTCACACATTGTCATCTATAAAACGAATTCTTCTCCAATGACACCTCGGAACAGACAAACATGGGGAAAGATCACTTCTTTGCAACAGCAGTTCTCGGTTACAGAACCTCAATTGAAAATGTGCAGCTCAATCCACCCCTTCACATAATGCCTTCCCAGACGACAATTCTAGAAAAATCCTATCTCTTTTTGATTTTTATCCTAAATCTCTTTAGGATTTTACTGGGATGAATTCGTGTCCGGACTCATTAGTGGCCGGTCATCTCTAGCCGGATATGAGCCTCTGACGCTTCAGTGTAAGTAATGTCATTATATTCTCAATTACATTAATTAAGAAATTTTCTTAATTCAGCTCTATCCAATATTCATGAAAAGGCTTTCCTATTTATGAAGAAATCTGAACAGTGGTCATTATAATATGCTGCTTATTGTCCAAAGACAACCTGTCTATAAATTTGTGAAAAAAATGTACAATATGACCGGTTGTACTGATTTATTAAATACTACAGGATCTGAATGTGTCTCTACATGTGATAAAATGTTTATCATTAAATAACTATAACACTGCGACAAACATGTCATTGAGTATTTTTAGAAGAATAAGTTTTTAATCCTAGACTGGATTGATTTATTACTATTTGAACAAAAAATATGTTTATTTTCCTTTCTTATTTATTTTTTTCAATAAATTCCTATTTCACATCATAACTACGGAAATTAAAAATTGATCTTTAAAGAGTTAAGGAAGCGTCAATATACCTCCATATAAATTACAATTCAAATATTTGTGTTCTTTGAGTGTGCCTCTGAGAAAAATGATTAAAACTGAGTTAATTAAGATTTATTGATCAAATGAATGACGTACAAAAGAAAAATAATGGAAATTACTGCTACAAATTAACGATTGGCTCGGTGCGAATCCACTGAAAAATGGGAGCGAGATAAAATGAAAAAAAGAGTTTGAACCTCACCTGTCAAGCTTAAGAAGACTAATTAAGACCTGGTTAAGACATCAAGTATCTTTAGTCCGAATAATTAATTATTCGGAGCAAATGAAGAACGGAAAGATTGAGTGTATCTAATGTTTAAACAAATGTAAAGTTTGCTGAAGCTCAGAAAAAAAATCTACTTTCCGAATATATCAATTGCCCCCTTAAAGGGAAATTTATAATTAAAGTGGTATGTATCCACACACAAGCTTTGAGTATTTTCAGAATGTTTAATCATGAATTTGAGGGTTCCGTTTTGGAATCTACGATGTTCTCACAGGATGGTGCCTTTAATTGCTTGATTTTTGCTGTTAAAGAAGAATTATTTAATCTAGATCTCCTTATTACATAACTCCCAATAAGAATTATCTATTCGCAGAGAATTTAAACAATTAAAATGTAACTGATTTTTTTGAAGAAAATTTAGAAATTCATGGAATTTGTACCATTTATTTAAAAAAATAAATTTGTCGCTGTATTTAATTGCATCGAATATTCAAAGAAATTGATTATGAATTCTTCTTCATGGTTAGAAAAGGGGAAATTCGAAACTGTTAGAATATAGGATTTAATCTGGATATTTAGATGTACTGTCTATTCCAATTTTAGAATCAAAATTAACCATTACTTGATGTATATAGTAAGCCCGGCGGCTTAGTGGTGGCATTTCACGCTGCCAAGATTTGATCCTCGGGCTAAGCAAGGTCGACTCAGCCTTTTGTCCTTTCAGTGGGTCGATAAACTGAGTACCAAGCATGCTTAAGAACTAAACACTGGGGATTTTGACTGACCACCTAATCGAGACATATCCTTCGCTCCCCTCAATTATCAGAAATTTGACCAGATAGTTTTATTGTCAGATGGCTATATCTTTAAGTAATGATATTTGCAATTCTTATATTGATATCTCCTCAAGTCATATAATGAAATATCGTCGTAGCTATGGGGTGAAGTTTTCCAGGTTTTCTCTTTTGCATAAAGGGAATATGGCCCATTATATATGGAAAAATTTTATGATTGGTAAAGAAGTGATAAATATTAAAAAAAACTGGGTTATCATGCTGAATATTGAGCATTGTTAAGCTAAGATCAAAATTAAGATTTTACATTTACAGGTACGTTTTGAAATATATAACAAAATACTGTATCTTTAATGCCTGGAATTATATATATAGATATCAGAATCAAAATTTAGTGTTGGTTAACAACAAAACCAAATTTAAGTATATATTAAGTAATTTATAACACTTGTCCTGTTTGTGTGCATAGATAATATCAAAAATAATTCATATACAATGTCTAAACTGTGTTAAAATAAAAAATAAAACCGCATTTTTAAAAAGAAATTAATTTTTATATAAATGGAGAGAAACAATGCATAAAATAATTTTTATAAATATGTACTGTCCAAAATAATATTGATTCACTAAAATTAAGGTCCGCATAATTTAATAACATATATCCAAAGATAAAATAAAAACGGAAAATATTAATTTTTCTGAAAAAAGGTTTTTTTGCCTTTAATTTTGGTGCCAAGAAAAGTGATTTATCTCTCTACTTTCAAGATAATTATAACTACTATTAAACAGAAAATAAACATATTGGCAAACATCTTGAACATTAGCGATATTTGTTTTTTTTTCGTAACATTTAAGAAGTTAATTACGGAGTTAATGAATGTTTTGTGGGCGTTAATTAAAAGGTTTTGTGTTTATCCACCCAAAACCATTTGTCTTCAATGATTTATGCTCAATTGTGACGCTTTTTTTAAGCATTTCTTTCACTAACGAACAGTGAAAGAATTATTTAGTAAATTAAATTATTTTAAACCACCTTTAGCATTTCCTGCTCGGAAATTAAGGCAGGTGAAAATGCTTTAATTAATTGAAGCTTCCAAATTTATTTACAGTTTAAATAGTTATTAATATAATTAAAAAATTATAAATAGTGAAAATAAATCACTGCTAATTTAATAAGAGTTTTATTTTCTCTCACTGTTTATAATTCTTTCTAATTACTTTTTATAGTCAACAGGCTTATTCAACAGAGTTTCATAAAGATTTATCTTTTAAATTGAAGAAAAAATTCAATAACTTATGTAAATAATAAGGGAATTATATATTAAATATCGAGAAAGTTTTCATCGACATTTTATAAGAAATATTGCTTAATAAAATTTAAAATATAAATTCAATCATATGTATAATTATTACGTATAACAGTTTTCTATGAATTTTTGAAAGACACACCCACTATGAAATAATTATAAAATCTATAATAATTATATATATATATATATATATATATATATATATATATATATATATATATATATATATATATATATATATATATATATATATATATATATATATATATAATTATTTAACTAAATTTTCATTTGCTTATATTTATTTTTATTTACATGATAAATTTTATAATCAAAATTTAGGATATATCCGCGTATTGGATATTAATTTGAACAATGTTCCTAACACATTTTCTGCCATATTCTGCAAAAGAAACATGTAGAATAAAATATTGCAGGAGAAAATTTTATTATTTATCACTTGATATTTTTCTGATCTGAAAGGCGGACAACGCGATGAAAATTCATATGAATGTTTTTCTTAAATATTTTTCGACTTAATTATTAAACACTTAAATATTTATTTAACATTCTCTTCTTAAAATCATTTGCTTCTTAATGTTTGCTTAGCACTTAAATGCACTTTCATCCTAATCAACATACCCGAATAAATATCAGCTTACAAGAGAAAATATTCATTAGCAAGGAAGATAAGCAACTGTTAATAAGGTAAACTGAATATTTTATCTGGGATTCTGCATAACAATTATTGTTATCATTCCATGGTTCACGTGCAAAAAAAAGCTGAAGAGCAAACAACTGAGCAGTCTTCAGAATTTCAACACAATTTCCTATTATAAATATTTAGAGTGCTCTTATTTCCTGTGCGATTATGAAATTAATATTATTCAACTAATTCTATTCCATTTGCTTACATTTCGAAATAAAATCTTCTATGAAAGTGAAATGAAAACGATTTCCTTAGATTAAAAACAAAAAAGAACATTTTAAGTACATTCCCTGCAGAGAGAGAGAGAGAGAGATTTTAATTTTTATTACTGAATGGATCTTTTTATTTCCTATATATTTCTAGTTACCTTCCTTTAATACCTCTGTTTCAAATAACAGCAATATAATTAAGTTATATTTCTTTATCTGTTATTTCTGAATTCTTATTACAACTTTGTAATTTTCATCTTTCTTTTTTTCCCTGAAGTTATTTCAATTACATTTGGATAATTTTTTATCGTATTTTTATATATTTAAAACTAATTTTTTTGTAAACTTTTTTTAACAATCGAAAAAAAAATATATGGCAGCATCGTCATTTTTTATATTTAAAATAAGATTCTTTGTTAAGAAAATCCTGCTGAATGATTTATTTCTAAAATGCAAATTAATTTTCCTCAATAAATCAATAATTTCTCATACGAATTACACCACTGTTTAAAAAAAATAATCTGTGAATCATGTAAATGGTTATTTTACCATTTCTCGTGAAAATATTCACAAAATTTAAGTTGAAGCTAGTGTCACAAAAAGCGTCGCAATTTCATATTTATAATTATTTCGTTATGACATCTCTCTAAATATTTGTAAATACTCATTTGACGCACTGCTCTTTGAAACAATGAATTAAAAATGTCAAATATTTAAGTAAATTATATGCTTTAAAGGGAAAACAGGCATGGCAATGAAATGTAACTAAAATGTTCAGAATATTTAAAAGTTAAACCGTCAACAAAACGGTAAGCAGTAATCTTTAGTGACATTTAAAGAAACTGCCTTAGCGAAAGTAATGAGAAGTCCTTAAAATGAATATTTATTTCATATACTTTACAGCAATAATAAATGTTTGTTAGAAATGGAAGACATTGCAATTTTTGATTTTTCAATAAAATTTTATTTGATACATGAATTAATTACATTAATTTCAAAAATCGTTGTATCTTAATATCGTTTCATTTTCAAATTTATAATAATCCGAAAAGTTCAGAAATGCAGTTTTATTCAGCGATTTTTATATATATATATATTATATATAATAACTGATTACCTTTTTCTAACCGTAGTTGTTGATAATAGAAAATTGTCGTTTCCAAATCCATATCCATATTGAGTTGTTCCAGACTATCTGTTCCACAAACTTGTTCTAATCTGTATTTTTTCTTATGTTCGGCTTTTTCAATTTATTATTCGACTATTACCAGTTTCGCATATTAAAGTGCATTTTTTAAGTATTTTAGATTAGTACGAACAGTTTCTTGCTTGATATTCATTTCTAATTTATGCCATTTATTGTTTGATACTTCATAAATCATATAAATGGATACTAAATCACATTTTTGAAGATATTTTGAGATTTTCTATATTTCAATAATAAATTTGAAGAAATTTTGAGATTCTATCGAATTCCAAAGATGGTATATGACCCATAAATAATTATTTATTTTTATCTTTTATAATCACATTAAATGGTTTTTCAATAGTATAATTTTGGACTACCGTTGAATATTTTACCGTAAATAGTATGTTCAAGATATTCTAGATGATTTAATAAGCAGTTCTCTTTGATTTAAGTTTACATCCAATAGGATTGGTTGTCAAACAGCTCTGAAGAAATTGTTTTTAGGCTGAAGAAGAAGTTTAAATATTAAATTGAGAGGGGAACTATTATATACTACATGGTTTCTGGTAGGTTTTCTGTTACAACTTTACGAATTCGAATATTTTAAACCGGATTATTGCTACTTTTACATTTATGAAAGTAAAATACATAAGATGAACTAAAAACTGCAAAGTTTTCTTTCGATTAGACTAAAGTAGTTATGAATAGGAGCATTTTATATGTCAGTTAAATATAAATAAATCATAAGATGTCGGATATACTACAAATGAAAAAATTCAAGATAAGCTTTAATATGAGTTTTTATGTGCTAGTTCATAAAAGTTTCTTATAATATGTATACTAAAAAAGCATTGGAAATTAAATAGAATACCCAATGGGTATTTATATATTATATAACCCATATAAATACCCATATAATTTATATTTATATGGGTATACCTTAAAATACGTTATAAATTTTCCTTTTGTTTATATAATAGATATGCTTATGTATTTAACCATTATTTTTACTTATGATATGGCTTTAAGAATTAAATTTTGACGATTTTAACAAATTTTTCGATTTTAAGTTGGATAAGCCATGAAAAAACCTAATAAAAATATAAAATGGCACAAATTGGTTTCAAGAAAATGCTGAATATTATAACCTTTTTCAATTGTGTTTTGATTAGAAAACATTTTAGTTACAACATTTATTTATATTCTTTCCTTTTACAATTATCAATTGATCAAAACTTCTCATTTTTTTTATAAAATATCAATACTTTAAAAGTCATTATGTTATACCATTTTTTCAAAAGATTTTTCATCGTTTTTCGAACGACTTTTTGAGCAAACTTAATGTAATATTTATGCTAATAATCAGATATCAATTTTTATATTTCTCTTCTTTGCCTGGTGAGTCTTACATTATTGTATACAAAAGCTTTTCAACATTGTTAAAGATTTCCCTCGTTGTAAACTAAAATTTTTTTATTCGAATAGTTGATAATTAGTTAAGAAAAAAGTATTTTTATAATATAAACATTCTTTTATTTATAAACGTATTTAATTTTCCTGTTTACCACAGTTGCATTATTGTTTACAGTTTTTTAATGGACAGAATTTAATGGTTATTCTTGAGAATATTTTAAATACTTCCATTAATTTTAAATGTAGATTTTATGAAAGTAATTAGTAAATAACATTATAGATAAACAGCTTAAAAATATAATTTTTTGAGAAATGGTTACAATAACGCATAATGAATTTCAATAACGCATTCTAATTCCCACAAAAACACTTTACTTAAGTTATTTTAAGAAAAATTTTAATAAAATTTGTGGACCTTATGGACTGAAGGTTTTCATTCATTATTATTAGAAAAATACCTAAAAATTGTTGTTTATTAAATTATTTATTAAAAAAATGAAATAGTTGATAATTTTGGAAAATATGTACCTTATCAAGTAAGTCTAAAGTAAAGTGTTTTTCATTTTTGCCAAATAACGAAATTTTTGAATTTTTCAATAAAATTTTTTATTTATTTCATGCTTTATAGAAATAGAAAATAGACATGAAAATGTACAAAAATAATATACGTAAATATATAATTTACATATGTCAATACTTGGAAACCAACACATTTTTATAAAATATCGTAGAATAAATATATTCTATTGATCGAGTAACAGATATCCCCAAAAATCGATGGCAACAATTATTTTCTAATGGCTCTCGACTGAAAATATGATTCAATCTGTTAATTATGTAACATTTACGTGTATCACATGCCATTCATGGGAAAATGTTATTGGGCGACACTTCACGATCAGGCACTGTCGTATTGGACCAATTGTTCCTATCGTGACATCAACCACGCCCCTAAACAAGCAATAAAATTTTTTTCTTTTGCTTAGCGCTACTTAAAAATGACAATGGGTGAAGGTAAGACAATAGGCTGAACACGAGGGTGTCACAAGGTCACTTGACCTTGACCATATAAAATCAAAATTTAAAAAAGCTCCACTTATCTCCGCCTCCTTTGACAATGAATTCGGTTCGAGATTATTTCAATATATATTTTTTTTAAATTTCATTAGTTGTCGTATATAGCGTGATTCAAGAGATGACGAAGAGATATCCTTGGTGCACGCAATACTCATTGATAAGGATAACAAATTGATGTTGTTTACCTTTCTTTTTTTCATCATTTTACTGTGTATATATTTTTAGTATTTTATTCGAAATCGGTACTTTACTGGACTTCATTACCAGAATAATGAATTCGGCAACAATTGAAGCATTCTTCAAAAAAATATTAAAAAAAAGACAGAAAGGAAGTTTCCCATAAATGCAATTCCATTTCTAATTTCTTAATGCAAACGATTTTATATTTTTATGAGTGCGATGGCAAAACCGCTGGTTTTATAGGTTTTGAATCATACACGAATGAGCTAAATTGCATGTGAATAGAACGGATGTAATTTTCGTGATTTATGATGATTAATAAACTTACTACGTGCTTTTATGTTCTTTCAATTTTCCAACAAATAATAATTTAAAAAAGATTATGATGATTCACTTGGCGTACGTATAATAAAAACGAATTATTATTTTTTTTTCTATCAAATTTTCCGCTTACTTCTTGGGCCAAACTATTTTGATCCTAACCAAGCTCATTTTTCCATTTTAAATTATTTCCGTTATGCGTTAGTTTTTAGGGTGAATAGAATTTTTTTCTTTTCCCTATCAACCAGTAAAGCGCTTAGTGAATCATTTTCATTGCAAATTTGAATTCTAGTTGAAAAATTAAAAAAATTAGTTTATAATTACTGATTTTATATAGAAATCATATGAGCTTACATTAAAAAAATAATTGACTCGTTATAATCACAAGAAAAGTTTAATTTATTTATGATTTCTTGTACAGAGTTAATAAAACGTATCTTATAAAATCAAAATTAAAATAAAAATTAAGGACTGAAATTCTATATATTGTCTTTTAAAATATGTATTAAAACTATTTCTAATTACATTTTACGCAGAGAGTTTTAGGTAAGAAATTATTAATAGAATTTATAGGAAATAATAAAGAATTAAAACCATAAATATTTAAAAAAAAGTTTGTGAAATAATTTATAATATATTTGTTTATATTTTCTGTTGTAAAATTGTAATTTGTATGATAAAATATAAATCTTTTAGAAGTTATTCAAATAAAAGTTAATACTCTGAGAGTTTTAGGAACTGCTATATTTAAAAATGTAACGGTTAAAATTATTTAGAAACTAATCTCTCTTGAGAATCACAAGTATTTAATTTATTTATGAGTTAATTTAACGAACTAATTTTAAGTTATTTTCTCTTATGTGCAAATTTCAAAGCTCATTATTCAAGAAAGCTCAATAAAAATTTTGATAATTGCCGTTAAATATGATAATTCTAAATAAATTAAATACAAATCTTGTACAGAATCTGTAAGAAATTAGATTACCGAATGAATTTTTTGAAAATCTTTTTTTTCATAATCATTACTGTATATAAATTGAATGTTATTCATGAATTTAATTCATTAAATAGTTAAATAAAAAAGTATTTAAATTATTTTAGGCTTATAATTTAGAAAACGAATTGAAAGTATTCTTTTTTTTTTACATAATATTGATTTGTGAGTTTAATAATTAATTGCGTCTGTGGAATATACTAACGATTTAATCAAAGATTTTAAGAAACTAGAATTCAAAAATTATGAATTAATTTAATAAAAATGTATATTAAGATTTATATATGCGCATAATTTTATCGAAAGTTTATATAGTTTATTTTGTTTATATACGTAAGTACCACTGTTATTTAGAAATAAATATTTTAAAGATTATTTTAAAATTATTTTTAATTTTGAGCAAATTTACCATCAGCTAACTAATTTATAAGCGATACATAAATATTTATTTTAGTAAAAATAATCATTACTTTAACTGTGAAATATATACCAGTCGAAAAACTATTTGCATTGTTTTATTATAAGAAAATTGATAAATCATGTTAATATTATCTGATAATTAAAACAGTAACTATTAATTTTAATGAGCTTTAAAATATAAATGCCACATAAAGTGAAATTTCTACTCCTGCAAAAGCATAATAAAGATAATAGGTATATTTTAGAATTTTGTACATAATTTAAAACTGAAAACTTTTTTGTAAGGAATAAACAGACGCTGAAACTACTAAATTTTGGTTGCAAATGAAGACATCATGTACTTCTGAAGTAATTTTGAAAACATTATGACATCAGCTTTCAAGTATCTTTCATAACTTAAGATAAAGTTTATCATAAAATTCAGATTATTTAAAACTGAAAATGTGTGTTCTTGTTGATTAAAGAATAGTATAACTATTAATATGTGTTTGTTATTAAACTAGTAACGCCAGACTCCTGTTCATGATAAGAACAATATCTAAATTACAAACAATACAAAGTAATATTTTAAATCCTACTTTCTATGTAATATTTCATTTTCTTAGTTAAAACAAAGTGATGCCAATAAGTAAATGACCTCAAGATACTGAAAGTTAGGAACTGGCAAAGTGTCGCTCTGGACAGACTGGGCTGGAAAATGCGTGCTGTAGAGGCAGCTAAGATCTGTAATAGGTTGCTACGCTATTAAAGAAGAAGATGCCAATAAATATTTTTAATCTATCAATTTATTAGGTATATTTAATGTAATTTCAAATGATATTATTTTGTTCTTAGTTAATAGTGTTTAGATATCTTTAGTGAATTATAATATTTTATGGGGTCTATAGTGAAAATCTTCAAGTTAATAATTGCTATACAGAGTTTTTTAACCACTATATGTGTGTATAAAAGTATTTTTTAAAAGTTGCTAAAAGATATGGTTAAATTTTTTAAAAATAGTTGTTAATGACTACGTGCTTAACATACTCGTTTAAATAGTAGTTTTTAAATAGACAAGATCTCGTCCACTAAAATTCATACATGTTAAGTAGGATTCCTACTTATAGGGGTCATATTAACATCCGAATGACTTAACTGTAACCCATAAAAAATATTAACTGCAACCTATGAGTTATTTTATTTCTTATGTTAAAAACTAATTTGCTATCGAAACCAGAAAAAAATTTTTTCTTTATAAGAAAAAAATTGATTTTAACAGTCATTTGAAATTTATTTAAAAATCATTTCAAAGCAGATTTCCTTTAAACACAGAGAATTTTTGTGGTGCATTTGGAGTCTGGTTCCACCAACTTTAGTTAGCGAGTCAAATGAGGTTAGAAAAACTATATGAATCTTGAGAGTTTGCAAAAAAATTTAGGATTTAAGAATCAGAAAAATTTAAACATTTTTCTTCTTCGGATTTTGAATATGAAACCAAAGCTGTAAGAATAAGAATTAGAATAAAAATTTTAAAATTAGTGTTAGCATTTACATGTATTAGCTAAATGAATACAGTAATATTATTCAAATAGAAATAAATAAAAACATTTCTGTAATAATTCTCTGGGAATTTTAATGCTCATTATTAATGCATTTGAAATCTCAGTAGATTTTACCATCCATTCGAATGAGAAGGAAAAAAAAATCCAAGATTAAAAACAGAACATGCACAAAGCCCACAAAAGAAATGCACCAACCAAGTAAACGCAATTAAATTAATGATAGTTAAACAATAAGACACGAATGAAAAAAAAATGCGTTTTCATTAAAATATCTTACAACGAGAAGCATCCTTAAATAAACAACAACCATACTGCAAACGATTGTTTAATACGATTATTTCCCATTACATCGCCTACAATCCGGGCAACCCCCACAGATTTTTAAGCAGCTCAAGATTCCATTGAAGGCGCCCTTCAGACAGCGAGACAAAAGGGGGTATAAAAATGTCAAATTTATATCCATTTACATCGAGTATTATGTTGAATACCCCGCTCGAAAAGGAGAAATAGAAGTTAATAATGGGAGAAATAACTCGAGATATTCAAATGCTATCGGGGTACAAGGGTTATAATGGATAAAAGGAAGAAAGGGGCTTCTGCCGGACATTTTATCGAGGAGGATGGCATGAAGAATGGACTGTAAAAATCTTTTTTCCCGTCTCTCTTTCCCTCCGGAGACAGAAGATCGCTGGAAGAATGATGAATTGGGTCTCGTCTTCTGAGCCTCTGTGTTTGGGCCGAAGAGAAAAGTCAAAAAGGGGGGAGAGGCGAATCTCCCAAGAGATCTTGAAGCTCTGGCCAGACCGAGTGATCGACTTCTATGGTTTTAAAAATAATTGTGATAAATGCCTCGGTTGGGAGAGTATTCTGGTGTTTAATGTTTTCCCTTGGAAGACCCTGCTACATCAGGAGGAGTGCTCCGAACGGGATGGAAGGGTTATTTGGGGGTGGTATTTATTGTTCTTGATTTTTATGTGCTGGCGCGCTGGGGATATTTTGTGTTGTAAGTTGAATGAATAGAAGTATAATGCTTTTATGTCCTTCATTTATAAAAAAGAGTTTGTTTTATTTTGAATTAATATATTAATCATTTTCATTAATCTCCTTCAATGTTAAGATCATTAGGTTATTTGACATGATATTGAGATTTATTAAACATCGCGGTAATTAGTTAATTTGTCTATCTACAGTAACTCTTTACAAGAGCGATCTGATTCCATTGTCACCTATGCTTAAAGAGGTTTTCGAATTATTACGTATTTTCACTCTCAAAGGGAGAATTGATCCCCTGAACCGTTAAACTGAAGACCAGGATGTTGATTTTTCCAAATACTAATTTGCTCGCATCTCAGAGACTGTAGAAAAAAATCGAGAGTTTTGTTGATGACTCTAGGAAGGGGACTCAATTAAAAACGCTCGTTCATAGGCCTGGAATTCCGTTCTTTTGGAATGGAAAGTTCCAGGTTCAAACCCAGCCCTTCTTTGATAAGAGATTCTCTAATAATTGGACTATATTGAGATTGAATAATAAGAAATGGATGTTGAGTTCTTGTATGTACATTTTTATACATGTTGAGGTAGGTGTATGGGAGATTTTTTGGTTTCCTCCTTTTGACAATAAATATAAACTATCTATAAAAAAATTTCTGGAAAACAGGGATGCTCATAAACAGCCTTGCAACAACTTTCAACAATTAGGCTTTCTATTAAGTATGAAAAGATCTCCTGGAAGAGTGTTTAACATGCAAGGGATTTTAAAAAGCCAATATTTCTAATAGCCAATGGATCTTAAACTGTCCACTTTAAATTGCCAAACTCACCAAAAATATTTGAAAATCTGTTTTTGATGTTTTGTAACGCTTTTGCGATTATTATCGTAGAATTTATAAGTGGTTCTTAAAGTTTATCGCGTATAATCAATAATTTTCATCAGATCGTTGGAATAATTAACGTTGTAAAGTATTTATCCTGTATGTTTCTCGGCGAATCTTATAGTAGCCATCGGTCATGTGATCGAGTGGTTCTGTTTTTTTCAGCCTTCCACAATTCTGATGATTATTTTGCTAAATTTCGGCCCAACGCAAAAATTAACTATTGGGGAAGTTAGCAAATTATCAGCGCAGGGGCTCAATTTATTTAGACAATAAGAAACAATAATTTTAAATAAATAAAACGAATGTTTTTTATATATAAACAAGTGTGTTTAATTACTTTACATATAGAAAAGAAATAGAGAAACTATAGTATTAACTGCGCGCATGCTTTACGAAATAGCACTTGTTTAAGAATGATTTGACTTTGGAAAAAAGCAAGAAATCTCAGTGAAAAATAAGAGTGGTTTTTATTTTCAATCCAATTTTCATTCCCTATTAATTTAATAATTACTCTAATTGTGTTTTTTGTGACGTTATAACTTTGTCTTGGCATAATATCAGATAAATTAAAATCACAAATCATTAGCATAATAAAAGCTGATATAATTTATCAGTCACATTTTAAAAAAGTTCAAAGTAATTTTATGTATTATAATTTTATAGGTGGCCACGACAATAAGGTAGTTATTATTTTCATCTTTCAACAACACAATAATTAAATGATATTAAATAAAAACTTAAATGATTCACATTTCTATGCTAGTTAATTGATTTAGAGATATATACAAAATAATTTCATTATAAAACTAAACCGAGACATTACCTACCTAAATTATAAATCTTTATTAAAAGCTCTCTGTTTGCATATAACTGTAAGAGTGTTCAAGAAAAATGCACGTATAAATGTCTTTTCCACCAGCTGATTCATTGTGAAAAGTTTATCTGCCACCTGTTAGATAGATTCTGTCAACTTGCAGTGGTTTCCTTCACATGCAGACATGTTTGTTAATGAGATTGCAGATACCCTTTCTAAGCTTGTTTCCTCGGGATCTTTTACTTTTTCAGAATTCTTTTTTCTACTTTATCAGTTTATGAAGTTTTACTGGTAGTCCTGATTCCACAGGTATTAGGGTAATTTTGCTGGTGGTTCCTTAACTTTTAGTGCAGCAGACAAGATCAGATGGTCCTCTCTCAGATTCGAAGTGGTCATCTGAGATCTATGACAAGCAAAGATCGAATAAGGGTTTTTCCTACATGCTCTTAACAAGTTCTATTGTTTTCATTTTTTCTACATGTTCCACTTCTCAGGCTACTCCTAACCATATCCTTGAGTGCCTTAACCTTAACTAGAAGGAATCCCTAAGCGGATCCAATCTATGTACTTGATATGGTTATTGTTGCTGAAATCATGCTTAACTTTGTTGACAAATGGCAGCTCGCAACAACAACAATATCTAGATTAAGTCCTTGTTGAATGGCACGTGCCTTTTTTAAATTATGCATGTACTGCTGTACTGGAATTAGTATTGCATTCTTCGTTATTTGTTTGTAATTGTTATTGGGCGAATCGCGAGGACTTCATTCACACAGTATTTAGCATTTTGAAATTGTAATAGTGTAGTTGATATTAAATATGATGTATTTTTTCAGATGGTCCTTTATACAAATACTTTTACACTTTATAGTGTCCTGTGGTCGGTCGTTGTGCAGTTATCATGGGTGTAATGGTCTGGAGAAAATATCCTCCCGCTTCAAATCAATGTCAAAATTGAGAAAGTGAATCCTGTGGAGGTGCCATCTATCGGAGGAGTTTAGAGCAAAGTTGTACTTAACTTAAGAAATTAGATCACGTACGGGGTGCTCTGATTAAACGAAAGACGCACCACACTGACTTAAATTCCCATAGCCGTCGGCATAGTGAGCTTGGCTTATCCAAGTATCATAAGTAACAACAACGCCTTATAGCTATTTTATAGAATCTCTTAAATAACATTGTCACTCCATTGTTTCAGATTAATTATATTTCTGTAGGAAGAAGAACTAATATTATAATAAAATATTTTCAAAATGACAAATTTATAAAAATATTTGGCATAGGATTTTTAATAACTTGAAATTAAACACTTTTACGATGTGTATTCATTGGAATTCAACAAACATTGGCATGACTATTCTATTTAATGTTTTTACTTTTGTTATTTATTTCTTTGCAAAAAATATTAGTTCATTAAAAATAATCAACGTCACAATACACATTTCATTTTATGAGTTAATAACTTCTTAGAAAGTAAATATACAAATAATACAATTTATTATATATATGCAACTGAAATTTATGTCAAAAGTAATGCTTTGCTCTAGATATACTGTATTTAGGTTACGACTGTTATACGTCTTCGTTTTAGGAGAGTAACAATTACTTAACAATGATTTCCTTGTAACGGTATTTAACAAAATGTAAATCTTCTGCGTTAATGGCTGCTTTCCTAGTAGACATCGTAAAAAGAAGCCTTTCTGTATACTTCTTTACATTTACATTTCCCTTCACTTATTCTAATTAGAGTGAATAACATAGAGCAATAAAAGACGTCCTATATAATTTCCTGGAAAAGTTTGTAATTTATGTCGTTCATGGAGTAGATGATATAAGACTATACAAAGTCATTTTCTCTTAACTCACTTGCTTTACCTTAGGGGTAGATTAGGAATATGACTTCAATCTTCAGAAATTAGATCAGCTTATTATTTCTGAATTTACGAGCACATCTTACCTCAGATACTATCATTTAATTTTATTGTCGCACACCGAGCGTTTCGCCACCCATTGGCACCTACTCAATAACATCAACAAGAAAAGAAAAAAATGGCGGAAGAGTCAACCGATATAGGCCTGCCTGTTGAATGCTTATCACTCAAAGCTTCGATGTCACGTCTTCGCTCAACTTCCAATATATTTTTTTACTCTTATTTTCGTTGAAAAAGAAGTAAAGTAACAATTTGGCAGGCAGCAATGATCTGAAGAATGTCCTCCGCTTTCTTATCAAAGGACATTCGTTTTCCAGTAGATGTCAACAGATGCCAGTTTTCGTCGCCAAATCGCCATTTTCTCCTTTTTTCGACCTTCCGCCATGTTTCTTTTTTTTTTCGGACGAAGATTGATTTTAGAGTATTTTTTTTCCCTTCTATATGTGAATTCTTTTAATCTCGGGTGATCTTTATGTGCCTTTTACCTTCGCATAACCAACTAAATGAACGACTGCTTTTGGAATACAAATGCCAGGTTAAAGTCACCCACTGAAGTATTTCCATTTCAGTAAAATGTGAAATGTCGATTAGAAAAAGAGATAATTTTGAATTGAAATCCAAATTAAATGGAAATAAGAGCAAAATTGCCTTGAAATAGATTTTTAGAAAACGCACTTGAGATAATAATTAGTTTATATCTTTGATTCGTTGATTTATTTTGTCAACTTCGAATAAATTGGCAAGTCTGTTTTCTTTTTTCTTGCACTGCTATGAAAGTGATAACAATCTTTCGACTCGAAATTATTCTGTTTCAGTAATATGATGTCTTATTTTAACACCTATAAAAGCTATTTATTTATTCAATGATTCAAAGATTATATCATAAGCGAATTTTATCATCTTGAATACATGCATATAAATATACAAATGTTACATACAACTACCTATTTATATAACTGTAATATAAATAGATATGTTAGCGATAAGAATATTATGTGTGTGTGATTTAGCTATGTTATTGTTCATTTTAATAAACTTTTCCCCAAAAATAACTATTTATTTTTAACAATTACAATACGTAAAAGTATAAAGCGTTTTTATTTATTTTAAAACTTTCTCTGATTATTTCTTGAAACAAATTTAAATCAAGTATTTGAAAAAAAGGGTTTTGACAAGATTTATTTTTAATAAATGAAGTATAAAATACTCTTGAATATCAATTAGTATTTTAGTACTTGAAATTACATAATTTTTAGTTTATAAACTTATTCGCATTGCACTAAAACTAAACAATATGCTTTAACGCACAATACTTTGAGATACATCCTAAAATAATTCTATATAGGTACTGAGAAATTTTTTTTCCCAAAATCATTATCTGCAGCACCACCTGTAAATTCTTGTAAAGAAATTCTTTGAAACATTTTGAAAATTGTTAAATTTTCTCTTTTAACTATTGGAATATAATCCTTTGAATATATTCCAATAGTTAAAAGAGATATTTAAATATGAATCCTTGATTATTTGATTTTAAAATACAAAATTAGTAAAATGGTATTAGAAGATGGCATCATTTTCATTGAAAAACTCCGTTTTTTTTATAAAGATCACACTATATAAGGTATAAGATAAATTATGTACACAATATATAAGATCTCGAACCTAAAATAATTAAAATGTTATCTTTGGTCTCAAGATATTTAAAAAATAGACAAAATTCATTTAAAATGAATTTGGAGACAAGGATATACACAATACCTACCGTTAAATTATCATCATAAAAAACAAATTAAGATGGATTCTAAAGCGGTTATCAAATAAGTGACGTCTGAAATAATAAAGCGAAAAAAATTGAAAGCAGTGATGATTGATCATTCTTAAACAAAACTGTTATGATTAGGCAAAAACCAAGCAAAACTTGGCAAATTTTCATTATTTAAATGATTTAATGTTTGAGTTTAATAAAATTAATAATATTTATAATTGTAAATTAGATAGAATAGAATTTGTGCCAATTGGCAATTCTAATTTTTTGAATATATGTATATATTGAAAAAAAAAAACTTTTTTACAACAACATGTTGGGGTATAAAATGGAAAATAAACGTTCAAAACAGAAAAAAAATGAAATGTTAACCTTAATTCTTAGAAACGATAGGAAGAAGATAAGATTGAATATAACTGTGAACAGTTAAACTAACCAAAAACACATCATTTGGAAATGATGTATGTTATTTAACTGGTCGTGTGATTCATTATTTTAGTTATTCCGAAAGGTATTCGATAAAATTTAGGAATAGAGGTTATGCTTGTTTGTATTGTTTAAATTTCATATAAACTTCACTAAATAACTATATAGGACCTGAGATTCACTAAAGAGAAGAAAGAGTTTGAAATCAGGTGTCACAATCTTTGCATGCATTTATTCCGCCAATATCTGGGCGCATGGTCTTTTCTTTGTGCACAAAATGCAACCTGAAGCTGGCTTCCCCCAATCACATCCTAGATTGTCTGGAATTTGCTTTGGCGGATGATTACGCATGTCCGCTTTTGATACTCGATTTCGCTGTCATGGATCTGATCTAGCTGCCACTAGATCTTTGAAGGATTGGAAACAACAACAAACAACAATGATATTCCGCCGATTTGTCATTCTAAATGGTACGCAAGTTCGTACATCTACGCTTGCTGTGATTCTGACTCATACCCTCAACTAATATCACTGTAACGTAATCTTACCTAAATAAATAACTGGTTACTTCGAATATGAATTTCTCTATATTCGAAAACATGTGTGTTCTCAAACTTCAAAAAGGACCATGACTAGTCAGAAATCATCAATCGACTAGTTACTTTCCCTCCAACCTTGTTGTTCAGCATGCTCCTTCTTCAGTATGCACGGTGTTTTGAGGTTAACAAAATACACATCATTTGCCTGTATGCATGAAGACTACTTTGATAATTCCAGATTTTTGTCCTGAGACCCTTCGTCCTGTTGCTTTCTTTGCAGATTTGTAGTCTTGTCTGTACTCCAAAGTACCCACCCCCTCAAAGTACTATATGTAGGAAGCAGAAGCGCAATTTCCATCTCCTCTTACTTAACAATTGCTAGCGCATGAAATCTAAAGCCTTTTACACTGAAGAACTGGGTTCTACCTTTAGACCACGGATAATCCATTTATCATTAGCATCAAATCTAAAGCCTTTTATGCTGAAGAACTGGGTTCTACCTTTAGACCACGGATAATCCATTTATCATTAGCATCAAATCTAAAGCCTTTTATGCTGAAGAGCTGGGTTCTACCTTTAGACCTCGAATAATCCATTTATCATTAGCATCAAATCTAAAGCCTTTTATGCTGAAGAACTGGGTTCTACCTTTAGACCACGGATAATCTATTTATCATTAGCATCAAATCTAAAGCCTTTTACTCTGAAGAACTGGGTTCTACCTTTAGACCACGGATAATCCATTTATCATGTTCTCAAAATCTGCCTTATTTCTATCGTCATGTTAACTCAATAATATATAATCATTGTCATAGAACAAAAACCAACTATCATCACTAATTTACAATTTTATATAATTATATAATTCAAATTATTTATCAAACAAAAAACTGTAAAACTATTGCAGATTATAGAAATTTTAGAATGACTCCGTCATATTCTGTTAAAAACCACTTTTGAGTCTTAAGTATGTTGATTTAGGTCAACACAGTTTAGAATATTTAATGACGTAGTTTAATAGCAATACTAAGAAGAATATAGGGATATATTTAGGCTTTTTATTGAAGTACATTTAATAACTGTTAACGTGAATCAGTCCTAATTTAAAACTTTAATTGGTTCATAATTATAGATAATAATAGTAATAGAAATTAAATTTATAATAGGTCTTTATTTTAAATAAAATTTTTAAATGCTCTAACTGACTTGACTGACTTGAGACCAAATCTACAATTTTATAAATGGACTTGTATGTATTCACCATACATTAAACATATATTTTATCGAACAAAATCTAATCTTTAATTTATACCTTCTGTTTCAAAAATAGATTTTTTACAAGTGTTGCATTTATTTTTAACATTAGAAGCTGTCAATGTTTCGTATAAGTTATTTGTGAGTTCTAATTTTTGCTTCTAATTTTTCATCTAAGGTAGGTCTGGTAAGTGGTTTGTCACTTCTCTGGATTTATTGTAAGTAGAGTGGACAACACATTGGGATTTCTCGTATCAGAACGAAAAGTAAAAAAAAAAAAAAAAAAGAAACTGGAGCAATAAAATTTATGGAAGGACATAAATGTTACGCCTGCGAAACTAATCACGATGTTGGATATATGTGGTGACTTGTGGGGGCCATACATCAAACACCCGGATTGGTTATATAATTAAAATCTCCCTTATCTTTTCACGTTACTCTTTTTAATATTATTTATAATAAAGATTATAAAGATTATTTCAATACATCAGAGAATTAATTATTATTCCTCTAAAAACTACAAACTATATTAATAAAGAATTTTTTATGGATTTAAAAAAGCAATTATTTGGATTTTATTTAAATAGTTTTAGAAAATTAGTTAATATTTAAGAATTACGTTGTGACAATTAATGGCATATGATTAATATTTAATTCTGAATTAGGATTCAAATGATTTTTTTTCTGAAATATTTGTATTTCATTATATTAAAGCAGTGTTTCACGGAAATTAAAATTGTTTATTTTGTTTCATTATTGATATTCAGTGGTTATATAATCTAAAAAATTACACACGCTAAATTTAAATAATATTTCATAATAAAATCGTATTATTATTATTATTTCTTAACAGCAGATATTGAACTACACAAATTATACATTTACATAAAGAAAATATTTATTTGATATTTTGGAAACATTCTATTTTTCTCAAAATAAAATGAAATTTCATATCCTTTGAAATTTCAATTGAAATTTATTAGTAATTACAATTTATTTCAGGAAATCTTATGTAATCATCACATTTTTGAAAATTATTCTTGCAGTTTTTAATAAATTATTGTAATTGTTTATTTCTTATCTTAAAAAAACTCTTCACAAATATCAAAACTTATTTATCTCTAAATACTTTCCTTTCTTGTACAAAATTCGAAATATAAATAGTTATGCAGTAATTTTAAATTTCACTCATTCTTTATTATTAAAAATTAAATAATATCTCAAGACACGAATATCAGTTGATCTACATTGTCATTATTAGAGTTCTGTCAAATTATTATTGCAAACATTTTGTTGTTTAGAACTAAACACACAAAGTTTTAGAATTTAAAAATCGGTAGTTGATTCTGCGACACAAAACATAATTTGTTTTTCTTTTCTGTCATATTATGATTTTTTTTTTAACTTAGATAATGCAAACATCTTGAAATATAAAAATTGGCTACTTGATTCAGCGAAGCATAGCATTTTCCAGTTTCCATGACTTCAAGCTAAAAATGAAAACATAGTTCTTCTATCAAATTTTGTTCTGTATTTTTATTTGAGAAAAATCAAACAATGTTTTTAATGCTGATGTTTATTATTCTTTATGTTAAACATTTCACCTCATTGTTATTTTTTCATTTTATTGTTAAAAACCAGACGATACTTTTATAAAGGAATAAGCTTTGATAACTCCCATTTTCTATCAGATAACATTTCATAATTTTATTTTTTTATATAACTACTGAAACTAAATTTAAATTATATTCAATACAATTGAATAACATAAAATTTTTTTCATTATTTTGTACAATAGGATAACGAATAATTATTAATATCGTTATTATCTTTGTCAAAATCTGTTAATTACCATTGACAATTTTCACTGACCAATCTTAATACTTTTTTGTAATAATTATGATAATAAAATTGCTTCCTAGAAAATCTAAATGTGATTTTAGCAAAATGTTTAAATATCCAACAATGGCAGGATTTAACATATTTACGTGGAACACAAAACATTGAAATGGAACACGAAATATTTTCTTAAATGTAAATATGATATTTGCAGTAAAAATCTTAAAATTGAGTTCAACATTTTTTGCATCATTTTTCATCTTAAAACTTTCCTATGCAACCAATCTTACAGTTGAAAAGTTTGCTTTATTCTTTTTAATGAATATATTCTTTTGTTGAAAAGGTATCATTATATAGCTTTTAAGAAAGATCAAGCCTTATTGAATTATTCATACTAGGGGAAATTCTACTTTCCTATCTATACTTTAGATAACACTTTAAAGAAAAACGTTTTTTAAATATTTTTATTATATATCGTAATCTAGACACTAAAAGATTCTAAGATTGAGTTTTACGTATTCCCCAGCTACATAGTTTTGTAATACTTTTCTCTTAAATTATCATCATGTAAATTTTCTGTACTGGACAAAAAAATAATTTGAATTTCTTGCCTTGTAGTGCGTCATTGTATTTAATATGTCATTGAGTACAATGTTGTCCTTAGCAACATTGTTTATTTTTAAAAATTCCCTTTAAAAAGCATTAAAGTTTAATTTTTATTTAAAGTCTTACTTTTGCAATTTATCAGGTATAAATTAATAATAAGCCTGTGGTTCGATTAAAAATTAAAATAAAACATTTTTCATTAAAAAAATATAAACTTTTAATACTTTTTCAAAAAAAAAATTTAAAAAGATAGTTGGTAGTTTTTGTCTAAGAAAATGGAAACATACTATCTTACAAAATTTATTAAAGAAGGAAATTGAGACTTTTTCATCATTTTTTTAAAAGATGCCAACAAAATAATACAATAGTAGTTAAAGAGTTGACAAATATGTTTTAAAAAGAAAATCTTTAAAATGACATGCATTGGTACATGCAAGTTTCCAGAAAACAACCATGTTATAAATTCGGCTTATGTTATATTTTATTACTATAATTCAAATAATATTTAATAAATTTAAGACTAATGTAAGTAATTTCCCATCATTTGAAAAATGATATGTTTTATAACGTTGAAAGGTAAACAATGTTTTATTCAATTATATGCAAATCCTATATATTTAAACATTTAACAATATTTTATAAAAATAAGAGATATAGAGATCACATGCAATATATTTCCTAACTATATTGTGATGCGATGTATCATGCTATTCCGAAAACACTCTATTATATGTGTAACGAAGTTTAAATATTTAATGCCAAATATTTACAAATTTAGAACATGAAAGCATTGTAATTCAATTTATATGTTTAAAAAATTTAAGAAGATTTATATATGTATATAGTATTTTACATAAATTTATCACCTTTATTTTTTATGATCATTTTATGATAAAATCATATTTCTTCGTTTGTTGCACAAATTGAGTTAATAAATGCTTAAAACAGATAGTTTGGAAATATGAGTTTATGTTATAATATCAACTCTAATGAGATGGAAACAATTCACAGGTTTCCTTTATATCAATTATTAAAAAGTCTCTATTACTATGCTTTGTCTAAATTTTCAAACTTAATATAATATTATTCACAAAGTTTAAAGGCGAACTAAAATAAATTACCAGACTTTGTTTGAAACGTATTTGCTTCCGTAAACAGATTATCGAAAAAAAATTCTTATCATTTCTGTATGCATAAGCTATTCAGTTGCATTTTTATATTTGCGATGTTAGAAATTATAGAAGTCAATATGATAGTTAAGGGCCTTTTTTTGAATAAAATGCATACTTTGCACTTTGTTTACCAATGATTTATTGCTTAGTGCAAAAATTTTGTATTATTTCTCTTATTATTAAATCAATTTTACGATTAGTTTGTTGTAAAAGAAACTAAATATGATTGTAATATTTCAGGATAAGCATTTTTTTATCATAAATAATGATTATTTTAATTGTTAGAGTATTAAGCTTGTCATTAATAAACATTTAAAGACAAAGCTTATTTTAGTACTTTTTATTGTACTTTTATAAAGTAATAGCGAGTATAGTTAATGGTGTATTAGTGATGTTGAACTGGTAATATAGAGAAATATATATCTTAAGCACTCTCGAAAACAACTCTTTGTAATTCTAAGTCACAGTTAAGTGATTTAAATTACGAAATATCGTTTATTGCTATTATTCCACTAAATTCTATATCCCTTCATGCACTCGTATTCTAAAAATGCACTAAAAATGGAATTTTAAGTCACAGTTTAGTGATTTATATTATGAAACATCGTTTGTCTCTATTCCCCTACCAAATTCTACATCCATTCATGCACTAGTATTCTAAAAATGTATGGAAAAAAAAAACACTTCGTAATTCTGAGGCAGAATAAAGTGATGAATTGAACTAAATATATAATAGGGGAATAGAGATAAATAATTACGAAACATCGTTTATCTCTATTCCCCGACCAAATTCATTCTCCAATCATGCACTCGTATTCTAAAAATGTATAAAATAATAATAATAAAAAAAGCACTTCGTAATTCTAAGTCACACAGTTAATTACGAAGCATAGTTTATCTCTACCCCCTCTTCAATTTCTATATCCAATCATGCCTTAATATCTAAAACTAGACATTAGGCCAAGATTAATTAAATTACCATGCTCCAATCAACACAGTAGTAATTGCATGGAAGGAATGAGCATGCTACCTTCTGGTCACAAAAACCATGCAACTATGCAGCCTTTCGTACATCCCAAACGTAATGTATGATTTGAAGAATATTTGTATTTTGTGGATTGACAGCACAATACAACAGGTTACTGGAAACTGCATTTGATTCATTCTAAGGTACAAAATTGGCACACATTTGCAAATCGTTATCAAGTGAAAACGTCAACATCAAACACAGAATCTTCTCTAAATTTCCACCCGGGTGGAAAAACATATATGAGATCATGCATAATTAATGCACATAAAGCTTATCAGCATAACTGTCTCTAGATGATTCTTTTTTTCATACTTTTCTCATAGAGCTACAGACCTAGATAAACTATGGTTTTTTTAAGAATACAGCACAGGTGCCGTATAATCCATGATTCCAAATTCTAAGATTGGCTATTTTTTGGCGGATTTTCTTATGTATCTGGCAACCTCATTTACATTACGTCATATATAAGGAGACCTATAAGCATTATGCAGAAAATTCGATTTTGGTAACCCTAGTATTTACGTCATCGCGCAAGTTACGATACGTCATCTTGGCAACATTTCTTCATCGCCAAAAAAATTCAGAATTTGGAATCATGGATTATACGGCACCTGTGACAAGAATACTACTCTAAACTTTTCTTCTTTTGACCATGGATTGCCAATTCTTTATTTTTTATAGCAATTAGTGCTCTGGTCATTTCATATAACCATGTCCTTTTTAGCCTTTCTTTCGTTTTTAGATTTAAAGGGGTTTCCAATTTATAATTATTCCCAAACCTTATTTTCATCTATTTTTTTTAACTGTAGTTGATTCAGGATTGATAATTCGAAGAATTAAGACATATTTTACAGTTAGTTAAAGGATTAAGGATTATAAGATAGAAGCACTTTGTCTGAACACAGTTGGATTACTATGACAAAATAAAAATTCACCGATAGATTTTCAAATACTTGATTCTTGTGTTTACGTATTGCAATTTTTTCGTTTAATATAACCATATTAATATCATAATATTTTATAAAACATTAAATTTACTATTTAAACCAGAGTAATTAAATTTCAAAATCATGTAATTATAAAATATTACATAAATATTGAAATTATATATAAAAAGAAACTAATGCAGCAGAATATTAAAAAGAATCCGTATACTCAAATACACATTTTTCACATTATTGAATTCCCCTTTTTTTCTTTGGAAAAACATTAAAGTTAGAATTATTGGTAAAAGTCGTGAAGATAGAAATCAATAAATCACTGACAGTAAAAAATTGTTAGATCTTGACAGATATTATATTTCTTGAATTTCCTTTTTTTTTCTTTTTTACTCATTGAATAAATCAATAATTTTCTGAATTACTGAAGTGTAAAAAATTTGTGACAATTGACAACCGTAAAAGAATTAGTTTGAATTGATTTGAAACTACAAATAGCCGGCAAACAGAACCCAAGATTTAACTTTAGCTGAAAATCCTAAAATAAGTCAGCAGAATAAAATTGAAATTTTATACTCATTAAATTCAAAACTATTCTAAAAAAGTAATAATAAAATATTTAAAAATGTAAAATACAGAAGTGATGTTAGTTTATTGCTAGTAGCTCTATACTTCTATGGTTTTTCTAAAATATCGCTTGCTGATTTAAAAAGACAGAAGATAATTAAAATATCTTTTTTTTTATTAATCTATGAGAACAATGTATTTTCTTAACTATCGATAGCATAATTTTTTTTTCATTTAACAAGCAATAACTATGGAACATAGACTGCTATTTTTAATGATGTCGAAAGATAATTATAATCTTATTTTTATTACAATAAAATGATAAATTTAAAGGAATTTTTTTTTATTTCTTTAGCACTTTTTCGTATGGGGGATCACTGATGCATTCATTATACATCTAAATTGATCAGTAGCAAATTCTAAAAAATAAATAAGAAGATCGTCTGCTATACTATATAATTCCTGACGATAATTAAAATGCTTTTTTTATCTATAAAATAATGCTGAATATTTTTTTTATTTTGCAGTTTTTTAATTGTTAATTCCAATAAAATTGACAATGTTATGTATATACGCAAGCGGACACATATGCCA
The DNA here is from genome assembly GCA_037975125.1 of Latrodectus hesperus. NCBI lineage: Eukaryota > Metazoa > Arthropoda > Arachnida > Araneae > Theridiidae > Latrodectus > Latrodectus hesperus. Next base: position 56,312,140 of record CM075855.1, read on the forward strand.
TCCCTTTTTAACTTTTTTTAAAATAATAAATCTAAAATTTGTGTATTTTTGTATTTTGATAATTAACAAAATATTTTTTTTTAAATTTCATGGTGATAAATAATTATGTAACGATATAAATATGAAAGATAATTAAAGGTTGCACTTTACTAAAATAATGCATTGAAATATTTAAATTCAGTTTTTTTTTACTGTTATGAGCTGTTTATTTTATTAGATTTTAGAGATGATTCCAGTATCACAGGACAAACTTTTTATTGTGAACTATAATTACATTTTTAATTAATTTGTGTTGTAGAAGACATAACTTATTAAAATTGAATTTTCAAGAATGATACAATAATGAGTTTTAACAATTTAAAATCAGATTACTTGTTATTTTTGTTATCAAGAAATTTTACTGAAAACAATAATTGACATGATTTTTTAATTATATTTTTATTAAAACGGGAATTTATTATTAAAAATTAGGAATAATTGCTTATTAGAGAATTTACAGGAAAATAACTGATTATTATTACAATAAATGACATATTTATAAGCAAGTAAAGTCATCAAGTCTTAATTTTCGAAGTAATTAATTTTAAGTGTGAGAGGTGTGTATACTTTTTATAAAGTAATTTATAAAATTCCTAAGTGTGTATACTTTTTATAAAATATCCCTTCAAAACAAATACTTCTATTTTTATTTAAATATAATCAGAAACCATGTGTTGGACGGGTTACCTACGTTAATATTTTGGGTTTTCTTATTCCTGTTAATTATTTCCAATGACTGAAAAGGACTGAATTTATAACTGATAGAACCAAACTCTTAATATACCAAAAGAATTTATAGGAGTTATTTGCGCGTGACAATCATGTGGGAATAAATATTTCTCCCTTATTGTGATGTGACAGAAAAGCCTGCATGAAGTATGAAGCTATCTTATTTATCGAATTAGAGATTACTATTAGGTGACAATTTTTGAAATGTACTCTGATTTACAGCAAACCTTTATTTATAGCCTTTATGTAGCTCTCAAAATGAAAACACAAATACAAATTCAAATTATATATTTCTACTGATGAAGAATAAAAGCTTGGAATGGGCAGCACAACAGTAGTTATCCACAGCATTCATTCATAAAAATATGCATAAATAAGTTTGTATTTTCAATAACCTTGAGAAAAGAAGGCGTGGCAACTTGTTAGAAAAAGTCATTCTGGTGAATGGAAATAGAGTGGGTTCCACATATGATCTCGCCGAAAACTGTCAAGTAAGAAGTCTTTGGACTCCATTGTTCCTCTGCTGTAGAGAAAACACCAGCTGAAGTGTCGACTTCGTCATCATGGTCTAAAATTAAAAGAACATTGATTGATATTAGAAGCTTTAGTCGACATTATATCAACTATAATATTTAATTAAACTCGCAAAGAGTGATTTGAATTTGTGTAAATAGTATATAAGAAACTAATAAAATCAAATAATATTTGTGTTCTATATATTATCAGTTATTTCTCTATTGAATTCTTATCGGCAATTTTATGTTTTTACGACTATAGTAATATAACGTAATTACAATTTATTATTTATAAAAACATTTTCCAGAGCCCAAGCTAGCTCTTCATATCTCTTTAAAAAAATATTAACACAATTCTCCCATTATTTATTTGCATTTGACAATTAAAAATTCCCTTCCAAAATTCTTTTCCAATCAATCAACTGTGTGGCTATAAAAATTGAGCTAAACATACAATGAAAATAATGTAATACTTGTATTAGAAACAAATCCCTCTCTTTAAATCCTGAAACAATAACAAGGTTCGCAAAAAACAGAAAAAGAAAAAGTTCTAATCCACGATGAGCGTTAGTCTCTTATTATACATATCTGCTTATTAAACATCTGCCAGGCGACGAAACCTGCCATCCATAGAATTACATTTCAAAAACCTCACCGCCCACTTCGCAGCTCTCTCATTAAAAGGCTTAGTGGAAAGGTGTAAAGGAAAGGGATATTCTTCGGTGGTTTTACTTTCTAATACCCTTCTTGCCCAATGATAGTCTGGTACGGTTTCAGAGTGAGAACAATAGTCCGTCAGGAGACCACCCAGTGTGGGATGAGCTTGCATGATAAGCGGTGTTGATTTTCCAGGACGTTCCTCACTGTAAACAACCTTTGCAGAATGGACATTGTTTGACTGGACGCGGTTTTTGTAATGTTAAGAGGAACGTTCTTCTGTCGCGCCATTTCGAATTTTCAAAATAGAACGTCTGGTGTGGGCATGGCGATTTAATTTGAATCCGACAAACATCTGTCGCGCGAAAAGGGTGTATGTGTTGGAAGTTAGGGTTTAATATAACTCTAAACTTGTCAGCTAACTTATCGTTTGCAGTATTGCGAGTCTTCTACTGCTTAGTCCTTGAAAGGGCGTTGCATAAATATTTAAAGAGTAGTTTTTAGTCGTAATAATATATTAGCAAACGTTTTAAGTTTCCACCCCTAGATTAGTTTTGCTGTGTCATTAATTATGAGAGTTAACTATTCACTTCCTTTAAATCATTTGCTTTACCGACAGGAAATGATACCAGCAATAGTAAACTATTTTTTTAACACCACCTATTTTGTCATTGAAATGGAAAGTAAATCAATATATGGCTTTGTTAATTATTATTTGCATTTTTTCCAGGATGTAAATGTTGCAAAAAAAGTTTCTTTGTAATTGCTTCTGAATTCAAGTGACGGAGTGATTACCAATTCCTTTTCTGTTTTTAGAATTTGAATATTACATCCCTCCGATACATTACCAATGACTTTTAGAGGGATGTTAACGTACAAATTACAAAAAGTGTTATATTTTAGAAATGTTTAATTTTAATCTGGTGAGTGTTAAAATATAAGAATAATTATTACTATTTCTGAATTTCCTTTACAGAGTCCTATTGTTACGTCGTAATATGAAATTAAAAATATTTTTTAAGTAATATCATTTTCATTTCCTTGATTTGCAGTCGAATATACAGCAAAATATTTTCACAGTATTTGAATTGTTAATTTCATTAAGAAACCTTCGAAAAACTACCTGACAGAAAGGTTGCTATTCATAACATTATTTGTGGTCATCCAATTAGTTTTCCAACCATTGGGTTCGAGTCTTTCAGGAAAGGTAATTCGAATCATTATGACTCTTCTGAGCTTATATAACGCCTGTCTTTGGAAACTTTTTTGAGTTTCGATTGGTTATTATTATATAGACGTCATATTTTAAATAATACAACTAAGTAATTTTAATGTCCGAATGCTACCGAAAATTTCCCGCTTTAAAATCTTAACTATTGGAAAAATGTAAAATCAAAATTTAGATCAGGATAAAATGCCACCTTCATATTAAAGTAAAATGTCAGAAACTTTATCTGTCTGCCCATCATCTGATTTACTATCTGATCTGTCGAAACTATATAAAATTATAAGTATGCTTTTACCTTTTATGTCTTAACCCTCAAACTGCAAGTAAAAGTATCGTTCATGTGACAAGAATGTAGCGTGTTCTATACCTTAGACAATCGGATACCATATTACTAGGAAACCTATCGATATTAAAAGGTACAAGTGGTCCTGTGTGCAGCTTAGAGAGAAGGATGCCAGCTCAAGTGTCAATCCTGTCACTTGATCGTAGTTCGGAATTGTGAAGTGATTGGCCGTCTGTTGAGTTAAGATTACATTACCTTGATACGTGACTCTGGCTGCTTATTTACCAAACCATTAACACAACAAACTACGTCTTAATTTTGAACCATGCTCAAATAACGAAGTCGACACCTCAGTTGGCATCCTATTCTACTCTCCACGCTGCTTCATACCAACGGAGAAACATTGGATTCCGTGGTGTATTAAATGTGCGTAGAATCTCTCAGCATGAGGGTCTTGGTCTGGGTTAGGTATAAAACTCCAATTTACCGGTCACACGAAAACGACACCTTTCTTACATGCTAACCTTATCAGAGTTAACTTCCTGATTTTAAACCAAGTGAATCAAAATATTTATTATTATTTTTATTGCGATCTTTATTATTTTAGGCCATAAATACAGTAAACACCTGAAAAGATAATTTTATGGAGGAAGTTGTTAGATTGTATTTCCTCGTGGAACAAGTTGAACCATATAAAATTATTAAAATTTATCATTTGTGTATGAAATCACAAATTAGTTGATTTAGAAAAACAAGATTTAGCAGACTTTTGAATCAATAAACATTGCTTCCATTTTTTTGATATTTCTACAGATCGATAAACGTAAATATAAAATAAATGTGTTCCGTTTTGTTTTAAAAACCTGAAGTGTCCATTACGGGCACAAATTTATCAAAGAAACAAGTTTCGATTGAAAGACAAATATAAGATATTCTAAAAAGAACAATAAAATTTATCACGCGATCTTATAAAAAGAGAACTATAAGCGTAAAACTTTAGTCTAAAATTAATTCTGCGCAGAAGCAGTGAAACTTTAATTTTATGTACTCATTTTTAGAATATTTATTGCTTTAAGACACAGTAAAATTTAACTAAACAATTTTGATACAATCATTAAGTATGAATAATATATAAACATTAGTTATAAAACTGTTATTTGTCAACGTGTAGGTCACAATATATATATATATTTTAAATGAATTATTGCAAAGATTCCTTTGTATCACAATGTAAGTAACACGACGAAATAATGCTCTTCGTTTCTAAGGTAGTATTCTCAGAAAAGAAATAACAGACTTAGTAAATCATTACAATTCTGAAAGTGAAAAAATAAAAAACTAAAAGCGATTTAGATACATATTTGTGTATTTTCGCTATGCACAATGGACGAAATGCAATATTTCATTATAAGACGTTTCTAAAGTCTACGTCTGCCACCCACCCTGTCTAGTGGTTAGAGGCCTGACTGCGGGCTGGTAAGTCCTAGGTTCGAATCCCAGGTCGGGCATGGATGTACCTTTTCTCTCTCTCTCTTTCTCTCATCTGTCTTTTTCATTTACTTGTATGAATGGGTTGTGAATAGTTGCCAACCGTATAAACGGTAAACAGGTACCTATGGCATGTGTGTACTGAGGAAATCGGATTCCACACCAAATTACGGTTCAGTTGAAAAAGCGAAGCAGTGTACCCCATATTGCCAACCTATAGCTGGCACAAGGCAAAAAACAAAAAATTCTACGTCTTATATAAGTTTGAGTTTGATCATTTTCTTTCCAACAGTGGGCACTTGGATGACGAACCTTATGCCACAACAAGGCCACAGAAACTGCCACTCATCGGTCGTTACCCAGCGGGGGCCTGTGAACCAAATCCCGGGGGCAAGTAGCGTTGCCAGCGCCATACCACCACAAACACGTTTATAGGGTGGACCACATTCATACATCATCACAGGAGAAAGACCAGAAAAACACAGAGAGGACAGAGAAGAAAAGTAACATCTATACCCGAACCGGGATTCGAACCAGGAACCCACAGCTCAGGAGTTTGGTTACCTTATTAATAAATCAATTAGATTATAAAAATAAAATATATCATATTTGAGGTACATAGTTCCATCGTGTCAATTAAGCTATCCCACCAAAATACTGGAATATATAAGAATTTATATTTTAATATGAATATATATTTAATATATATAAGATATATTTAATTTTATGTGAATATATTTAATATATAAGAATTCATATTTTAATTCGAACCAACAGCAGCCCGATTTGAACCAACTCGGACTTCCACATCTCAAATATTCATATATGATTTTGATTACAAATCTGGAGTATTTTCTACAAAAAATATCGTTTTTATTATTTCTTTTATATGCATATATATATATATATATATATATATATATATATATATATATATATATATATATATATATATATATATATATATATATATATGTGTGTGTGTGTGTGTGTGTGTGTGTGTGTGTGTGTGTGTGTGTGTGTGTGTGTAACTTACTATAAAAAATAGAATAACTCTTACTAAAATACCAAATTCTAATTTACATTTTATAATTAAACTAAGACTTCATAATTTAAGGGATTATGTAAAAAGTTTAATGAATAAATTAGGTTGTCAGGTTTTACTAGGAAACAATATATTTCAAGATTCAATTATTTATTGGGCGTAATTTATTAAATCGAATTTTCGGAGAACACATATTTCACATCCATCGTACAGCATTCATTTTCCAGAATTTTTATGAAATACTTAAGAGTTTTAATTAATATTTCTAAACTTGCCTCTTTCTCATACCAAACTGCAAAAATAAACCTCTAGCAATTAAATTTTAAATCTGTTTACTCTGGAATTTAATTAATAATTTATAACAAATTTCAAACAATAAAATATGATTAATGCAAATGGGACTAAATCCTATATATATTTACAAACATTTATAGTTTAATTACTTCTTTTAATAAATTACTATATTACTTGTAGAACTCATAAAAATAATCCACAATAGCTTTGTTCCTATTTTTCTTAAACTGGGTGCAAAATTAATTTTAGTCAAGCTTTAATTTTATTTTTAATTATCGTAATTTCCAAAAGTAAAGAAGTATTAGCGTGAATGCTTAAGAAGGAAAGATTAAAAAATTACAAAAAATACACGGCATTGATATAAACATTGCTCTAAATTGAATAAAAAGTAGTTGGGCATGTGGTAAGAGGTCTTTTCGGAGCATAAGGTCGCGGGTTCGATTCCAACTGCTTATGAACAAAAAATGACGGATGATGCGCTTTTCCTTTCTGTCGCACTTCTGTTGAGGTGGGTACTAAGGAATCTTCCTGGTTTTCTCCCTTGCGTAACATGAATGCATCCTACTGCACCAGAAAATTCCTTCCAAAATGCAAATTACGAGGTAAACAATTAAATAAAGACTTCAGCTACTCTGCGGCGTTAACATGGGAAGTAGTATTTCCACCAATTGCATTATCACAAACTTTTAATCTATTTTGTAATGTAATGGCATTCCAGTTTTAAGACAAACACATAAAATTAAAATATAATTCAAAAATATGCTTACGTTCACGAGTGTACTTACACCTAATTACTAAAATATGTTGATATATGTAATGCTATGTTTTCAAGAGAATGTCGCTGCTCAGCCTGTAGGATGGTTATAACCTTCGGCTATCACCGAATAGATTCGGGTTCGAATTCCGAATAAGACATAGATGTAAAACCGGAGGAAAAATCGGACTTTCTACCTGTAATGGAACCCTTTTTCGGAAAAAAACAGCACTTCCTCCTGTTCCTGTCTGGAGTTATCGTCGTCGTCAATAAATGTTCTCTACTTCTGATTGTTGTTGTGCTTTCTCATACATAACGGATGGGAACAAAGAGAGAGAGAATGTCCCAAAACAGCAATATTTTAAATTGACTAGAAATATAGAAACTTTTAACGTTTTACTTTTACAACCAAAAATAATTGCAGTTAGTTAATTGTGTTGATGTTACTTATGACACTTGTAGCCAAGGTCGCCATGCCTTGGCAATACGAATTTAAGTCAATAGTCTTTCATTTTAATCAGAGCACCATGAAAGTGAAAGTACGACTTTGCTCTTTTTTAAATCCTCCGATAGATGGCACCACCAGAGGATCCACTCCCTCAATTTTGACGTTGATCTGAATAGGGAGGAAATTTTCTTCAGACCATTGCACCCATGGTAACTGCTCAATGACCAACCACAGGACTTTCGATTCCACAGATTTAACGAGCACGTATATCGCATGTACTCGGTGGATCTTTGGCGGCATTGGGAATCGAAACCTACCCTTCCGGATGGAAGGCCGATACCCTAACCACTAGGATACCACGGCCCCAGTTAATTTACATCACTGAAGCTTTCAAAATCCGATCCTTCATTATTTGAATTTAAAGATTTTAATAAATTCCGAATTCAATTAGAATCTAAATAATTCAACTTCTCAAAAGGTCATATTGTTGTACAATCTCCTTCATAATTTCAATATCTTTGGTCTCTCAGTATTATTACGATATTTTCGTACATTTCCTTGCATTTGCCGTCCATTTTGCAAACCACAATGGAATATAAGTATATTTGTAAATGCACACATAGGCCATATCGGTAGAAACGCCTCATTGTTAAGAAAAATTAAGTTTTAAACATATAAACACATATAAACATATTAAGTTTTAAACATTTGATCTAGAAATTTCTACACTTTCTCATTACTTGCTCTTAGTTGCAAAAATACTGTTTGCACACATACATACATATATATAAGTAAGGGAGTGAAATAGCATTATTTGGGGAATGGAATTGATTTATAAAGAAGGAAGTCGTAATTTTATAGAAATTGTACATGAAAAATATCACCTGTTGATTATATCGTCATCACCCGATGGTTTGACTCATATTATGATTGCGCATTCTATGTTGAAAGACTGACAGAGATGGGCTATACAATTTGATGTTGTCAAATTAATTATAAGCAACGGTGATTTACTATTTCCCGTATGCATCTTGAAGATGTACTAGTATATTTGATAATTCGTTCTATTGTGTTACCATGCAGTTTCAGTTAACAGAAATGACACATCCTACAATTGAAATAGGTGAGCGGATTGCCACAACATTTGATGCATGGAGTGTAAACGATGTACGCTTTTGAGAAATTTAAAATAACATTTCAAATAATGCACTTCATTAAGGGGCACGTTATATAAAATTACATACTTAATAAAAGACCGATATAACGTGTGAATGCATTAAGTAATTTGAACTTTTATTATCTAAGCTTTGACTACTATGCGAATGAACACATATTAAATAAAGGCAGATGTATTAGTTAACGTACTATGTTTTTAATCGATTTAGGTTGAGATTGGAAATATAAAAGCTTAGCAGTTTGTAAAAGCAGGTATAAACTGTGACCAAATATCACAGTGAAGCGATTGTTAAAGTGTTTAGGAAAGTAAATGTGAAGAAATTGGTCGTCGTAGTCACCTTTGAACTTTCAAGTTGTTGGACAATACGCTCAATAATACACGAAACTTATTGTTATGCTTCATGCAAGAAACATAATGTAGACTTGAAAGTTGACTCAAATCTCAGAATTTTTCATGTTATTAAATCCTGTAACTGACTCCATAACCAGAAATTACGATTAGAGATAGTACTATAGAATAATGTTCTTTCAATAATAAAATCACTAACTACATGCTCATTTGTAAAATATTATATCAAAAGACAATATATTTACGATTAATTTTGTAGGACTGTATCTTTATAATAGGAGAAACCAATATAATTCATATTTTTGTAGCTATAACTGCACGAGAAGCATCTACAACACATCATGGTACAGACTGCCTGTAACAAAAGATTTGACAGTAACACTAGCAATTATTTTCTGAGAGAAAAATAGACCAAGGATGCATGCCAATGAGGACCAGAAAATCAACTTTAGACACTGTCAAAGGATTAAAAATTATATTCACATTTAGGGGGGAGACAAAATGTGACATTTTAGAGTTCAAACTGTTCTATCTCATAAATAATTTAGCCTTGTTATAGTCTACAGTTTTACCATAATTCATACATTCTGTTGCGAAAACAAATTGCAAACTTAAACTATTGTGACTTGTTTTTACTTAAACATCTGTTCAGTATTATAGATCTTGTGTAAAACTCTGTTGAATTTTTAAAATTTTTGATTTCTTTATAAATTTTAAGCACCAGATTTAATTCAACAGTGTTTTGCTTTTTAAAACTGGTAAATCTGGTGCGTCGTATTGCAAGAAACACAGGGGTATCCATCTCTGTTGATAATTCGTGCATATTATTGCCTTCAGAACCATATATTATGACTATTCGACAACAACTGTCGAAATAATAATCAATATAAGGATTTTCAAGACACATTTGTGTATTATACTATTACTCTATTTATGGAAACCTTTATAATAGGTGACCTGGAGCATATTTACCCTATTATCCGTTATTGGATTTTATATCGCTTATCACTCCTTATGTATATTCAGATCCTCAATCTTTCTTAAAAGTAGATTCACTCCATAACGTCCAAAATGTTTCAACAATGTACTACTTAAATACATTTATAAGATTTTGGGGTTGAAATATATATAAATGTATATTTTTTTCTTAAGGAATTGAGTTGTTTATTTGTTATAAATTAAATGTAGCTCCTTCTCTTGCCCAGATATAACTATATGTAATTTTATGGTGTTGAGCAATATATGTGGTAATAAAAGTTTTTAATATTTTTAATTTTTTAATAATAATATGTCCATACGCATAAATCTGATGTTTTAAGACATCTCTGAACGCTTTTTAGGAACACTTTATGTTTTATTTCATTGTGTGTGTGTGCAACTATGCACTTTTTTTTCTACTAAGCATAATGTTTTCGAAAAAAAAATTTACTGAATAGAAAATACGCTTTCTCATAAAAAATCTTTAAGACTTGTAACTTATTCATATCAATTTCAATATTAATTTTTTTTTGTTTGTATTTTAGAGAAATTAGCTTTTCTTAATTTAGCATTAATCAATATTTATTGTTAAAATACAAGCATAGTTTTTAAAGTATAATTAAAATTGCAATCCGTATCTTTTAAAAAAAGGTTTCTATTATTGTTAACATTTTCTCTTACACAAACATGCGGTTATTTTTCTTTATAAGTAAGATATTCTTCGCCACTACACATGTTTTTCTTTCTACTGTTCTGAATAATCATACCTTTCTGCTGCACGACGATTTTGTTATCTTTTGGTTTTCTTTCTTATCTTGTTCGCAACTTATGAGCTCTTTTGAAGTGGAATTTGACCGTGAATCACTAAATTATCATTTTGTTTTCCTTTTTTTCTGGCAGATTTTATTTATATTTATCTTAAAACTTGATTTATATGAAACGTTCATTGTAAAGTTATTTATACAAATAATAAATTGTTTTATTTGTTTGGCTTTTTTATCTTTTTCATATGGTTTTTATTTATTTTATGCATATTTTTGATTCAGAAACAGGTTTACACAGTGAATAAAATTTCAAATTTCATTTAAAATTTCAGTTTGATTTAATTAAAGGAGTGAATTAGACGAAAGTTTTAAAGTATCTTAACTTGAACAAATTATCAAATATCACACATATCAAGCTTAAAGTAAACAAAAATTAATAAATAAACTATTCTTAATTAGAATAAGTTATGAGATCTTCTGGAGTAAAATATAAAAATAGGTTACACTTAATTATAAATTCTTTTTTCTGAAAAATAAAACAACTTTTCTTAAAACCTTTTTCCGTTTCCTAGATTGGCGATTTTCTTTTCTCATGAAGAGTTTAAACTTTTACTTTAGAACAGTTAGAATGATTAGAACAGATTCTGTTGTTGTTCGTTTTCGGTTTGATTTCGTTATGATGAAATGTTTCACCATGAATTTTTATGGTTCCTTTCAATGATCTAGTTTTGGTCTAGTGAATGCAAACCAAATGTTACTAACTTTATATACTCTTTAAAAATAAAGAAAGTGGGAATTTTTTTACAATACTGCACTACATTTATTTATTTAACTGAATTTGTTTATTTCTCTTGTTGTTAATTATTACTTTAATTAATTATTAATTTAATTATTATTAAATTAAATTATTCTTTTCGGTTATAGCTTGTTAACCGAAAAGAGAAAATTTTCATAGAGTCATTTACAGGAAACTTTTATAAATCGTGAAATATAGACTAGTATAGCAAATACGAATCTATAAATTATACATACGCACATTGCTATATTTCTCAAATTTGAATTTTGGAATATGTTTATATGCATATGTTTATTTAGTTTATATAAATTACAAAATAAAAGTTTTAAAAAAATATAATATTTCCCATTGTGATTAATATATAGATTTCAACTGAATATTTTATCTCTATTTCTTTCTCAAAATGATGCCATCAATAACATATCATTGAAAAGCAACACACATTTTCTTGGGATAGAAAAGTAAAACAGAAAATTCTAATTGATTTTTCCTAAAAATGAAAATAACATTTATCAGAATTCGTCAAAATAGAATTAAGAAAAAAACCCCAATTTTTCAGCAAAATATTATATAAAAATTTAAAGAACTTTAAATATTTTCACCGTATAGAAGTTTACTACATATAGCAGGGTTTTATTAAATTTCTTTGAGGAAAATATAAAAAGTAATTTCTTTTGAGTATTTATGTTTATACGACTTTGAAAGTAATACACATGCCTAACATTTAGATTGCTTCTATTGAAACACTGACATAATTTTAAAATAATAAAATTGTAATAAAAATTTAGGAAAATAATCATGAAAATTAACATAGTTACATTAACATTAAGGGATAATTTATATCAATTTTTTACATACAGTTTTGCGTTATTTTGTGCATATGATACATTAGATGTATAAAATATAAAGTTCTGACAGAAATAAGAGGATTAATTTTATGTTGATTGATATATTTTTTATTTCTTGTTTTTCTACATGCACAAACTAAGTGACATATGTTTTATTGACAATTTGATTAAAGTCTAATGCATGCGAAATACTTTTAGCTTAACAATTAAAAATAAAAATATAAAATCATTATATTATGAACGTGAAGAGCTATAAGTTGCATGTATGAATATAAATCCTCAACATTGCCTTGTGTTGTTGTCTTGTGCCACCTAGGCTGGCAATATGGGGTGCGCTGGTCCACTTTTCCAACTGAACCATATTTTGGTGTGGAGTCCGACTTCCTCAGTACACACATGCCATAAATACCCGTTTATAGGGTTGGCAACCAATCACAACTCATTCATATAAGGAAAGGGCAAAGACAGGATAGATAGAGAGTTTATCATACCCGGAACCAGGATTCGAACCCAGGACCTGCCTATCCGCTGTCAGGCACACTGACCACTAGACAAGTTGGGCGTATTAAGCATTTTGATTCGTTGCATGACCTTGTATTAAGCATATATGATTCAATCGTTTGCTATCTTATAATAATGAATCTTTATAAAAAAAGTCATCATTAAAATCGAATAAAATTTAATTTTTATTTAGAAATTTAACCGTATAAATAAGAACATAATTTAAGTGTTTTGCACTAAGGAAGTTGTGTGGATATGACATAAAATATCATACTTAAAATCCATCTTCAGTATTCTCCCTAATAACTAAAAAAAATAAATAAAAAAATCAGAACTTAAAAATCGTTTGATAGGCAACACAATTTGGTTAAATGATATATTTTATCGGCAGTAGTTATCTTCAAAAACAAGATCTTCAAAATCTTCAATTCCGTTACAACTCTAGCATAAAAGTCGAAAATAAACTCCTCGAAAACTCCCAAAGGTATAAATACCTCATAAAAAGGAAGCGGCTTTTCAAATAGCTATTTCAGCCTCTGTATGATACAAAACGCTTTAAAGTATTTACTCCGCTATTCATATTGAAGAAATAAATGACTAAAAAAATATCACCCCCTCCTTCTATTCAAAAAAATGAAGCTCCTGCTTATAAACACACATACATATATATATCTATACACAGACTTGAATAAACCCAATGAATATAAATAAGCCCTAAATATTTATTTGGTCAAATATTATGCACATTTATGTGCATTTTAAAAGGAATTAACTTCCACTTTTGAAAGATTCCGTTAGAATACATTATGCGGCGGCTGAAATAGAAAAGGAATTTTTTAATCCCAATTCTTTTGCTCTTTTTAAACGCGTCTTCTGAGATATGTTTGCCGAAATCATGTTGCATTTAAATGCATGTTGTGATATATGATTTTGCAGGTTTAATTCCCAAAACTGTTTATTTCGTTTTACTTTCCCTCTGTGTGTATTTATTACTTTGTCGTTTTCAAAGGGTTAAGTAATATTTCGCTTTAGATATGCTATTTGTTAAAGTGAAGTTTCGTTATTTAGATATAATTTTATTATGCAAATGATATTTTGAAAATATTTTTAAAGTCAATTCAGTCAAAAATGTTAAAGTGCAGCCATATATAAATGTTAAATCTCAATCGTAAAAATATTTGAAAATAAAGATAATTAAGGAATTGTTTTTTTTTAAGATAAAAGTTATTTTAGATAGTACTATATCTCCTAAATTTAATCAAAGAAATCGGAAAATTTTTAATCATTGGCAATATTATTTTTTAATGAATCATATTTAAATGTTTTTTATAGTTATGCTAATTTCTATTAGTGTTTTGAATAAATTGTTTTATTAAACGTTTATGAAATTTTTAATTGTTAAATAATATTGCATATTTATATTTTTTTTCTAGTTTTAAAATTAAATTATTTGGCCTATAAAATGTATCAATGACTTAAATTGAATAAAAGCCGGAGATAGTATACTAGAATAAATGAAAATTTGAATCTGACATTTGAGATGAAAATTTGAATCTGACATTTGAGTTTAGAAAGCTTTATCCTTAATATTCTTATTTTAATTAGAATATTTTATAATGTGTTTTGAAAACCATTTAACATATTTAGGTTCAAAATATTTACTAGAAATGTTTCCCGACCACCTAATCTAAAATTTTCATTAAAAATATAAATTTATAATTTTTTAAATTAACGTAATTTATATTAATAATTTATACAATCGATAATATATTTTAAATAATCATGCATTCAGAAAATTATTTAACTTTTAGAAAACGTTAATATAATATAGAATTCTGTAACTATTTCATTTTTAATTTCACAATAAATTTAAAATGTATTTAATATGATTTAAAATAATTTCATAATTATTTTAACTCTTTTATTAATTAAAAATAAATTTAAATAATCTTTAGAATGAGTTTTTAAATTTAAATTTTATTAAATTTGTCAAGAACTGTTTTGATTAATTTCAATATTAAATGAACATATTTTTTTATCTCATATTTTTAATATACATAAACGATTTAAAATGCTCCAGAACTACTTATATGAATTGGATTCGAAAAAGTTTAAAATACAAGATAATTTACGAAAACAACATTTTAGAAGAGGATATTGCTAATAAAAATAATAATTTATATGCATATCATAGATAAGGAACCGACATGTAAAAACTATTTTCATCTTGTCATATTATTCATATCTGTTTCATTGAATGTATTCCTGTTTTCACTCTACTTATATAATCATTTATACAAACTGCATAGAATGAGTAAGAATTATCGTCACAGACGATTTTTTTTATCGCGAAAATTGAAAGGTAGCGAAAGGGGAAACTAGCATAACAACCCGTTTAATATGAAAACATTCGCGCCAAAAAATTGATGCTTTGGGTGACGATTCTGCGTCCACACGTGAAAGGATCTAATTGACCGTTACATCGCCAAACGCATTTTAGGCGACGAACTTTGACAGACGGGCGATGTCATTGTTTCAGATTTTTTTTTCGCAAATTCGATTTTTTTTTTTTCGTGACTCACTCTGGCCATTTATATAATGAAACATCTGCTCTGCTTCTTATTAATAATTCATCTACAACTTTTTTTTGTTTCATCCGTATCGTTATGCATCATAATTGCATTCGTTAATACTTTTGTTCTTTAAGTTTTATGCAAATTCGATTCCATCACCGGTGTATCAAATGGATATCGATTTTCTTGTGAGCTGTAATTGTTATCGATCCTTTAATGGTCGTGTTTAATTAAGGTTTATTAAAAAGACTTGAAGTCTGCCGGGGTTTAATCTGTATGATTTGTTGAAATGATACGTCATGATGTATCTTCCAGTCATAATTTCAGACGATGATTTGATACAATTTTATTGAGCCTGAAGGTGTTTAGTAGAAATTATGATGCCGGAGTAATTTTTGATGAATATATATTTTGCATGAAAATTAACTGCAATATTTCACGCAATGCATTATCACCTTGTAAAATGATAGTAAAATAAATAAAAATGTTATTCCATTCCAAAAGTAAAATTTGTCTATCTAGAAATTTGATTTTCAATTTTATGTTTTTATTTGTTATAAAATTTTTTTATACGAACTAATTTTACAAACGTGCTGTTTGAAATTCCATATTTGCTGTGTATGACGGCAAATATGAGAATTCAGATCCACTGTAGAGCTAAATATGAAAAAATTATATATATTTTTACTTTTTATCTTAAAATGAGGTAGAAGTTATACATTTTTTTATCCGTAAAATCTCATAATTTTAAGATATAATCAATGTACGAAAACTTGATTATTATTATATTATTTTGAATCTAAAAAAATTGGCACATTTATAAATTTTTATAAAAATTTTACTTATAAAGATGCTGACCAACTTGTCTAGTGGTCAGCGTGCCTGACTACGGATTAGGAGGTCCTGGTTTCGAATCCCGGTTCGGGCATGGATGTACTTTTTTTTTCTATCTATCCTGTCTTTGTCCTTTCCTTGTATGAATGAGGTGTGAATGGTTGCCTATCCTATAAAAGGGTCCCTATAGCATGTGTATCTTGAGGAAGTCGGACTCCACACCAAAATATGGTTCAATTGGAAAAGTGGAGCAGCGCACACCATGTTGCCAGCCTAGCTGGCACACGACAATGAATGAATGAAATTATAAAGATAGTTTATCAACTGAAGTTTATAAAGTTAACACACAATGTATAATATAAATTATTCATTAGATATATATTTATAATAGATGACTATGGATTATTAATTTTAGTTACAAATTTCTTCATATTGGGGTAGAACCGTTTCATTATGATATTGAACGTAATTTGCAAGCAGAATCAATGTGATATTCAGCGGAAATAAATATGATTTATGCCAATGCCTCAATCCTATCATTTAATAATTGCTGTAACATCAATAAATCAATGATTAGAGTGCTGTTGCCATAATGGTTAAAATAGTTGTTTTATGTGCCTACGGTTACAAGATCGCTTTAACGATTATTGTGTTGTATGACATGAATTTAAAACTGAGACCCCCCATGTAATATAAATAAATATTTAAGATTCCCGAACTTTTTTGTTTCTCATGAATGTATTCTAGCATTCCATGAAAACTTATTGACGGTAACAATATGATGAGAATATCTATAGAATTATTGTAAAAAGATTCTGATTTTAGAATGATGTGTGGGCGCTCCGTGGCTGAGTGGTCAAAGGCATCACTGCTAATCGCTTGAGAGCGTAGGAGTGTGGGTTCGATTCCCACCGTGGCCCTGGGTGTTTTCTTCGTTATTCTTCTGTGGTTGTACATCTGTCATTGTGCTATTTGTCCTATTATTGACGAAGACTTACAAGCGGATCTCAAGAATCAAGCATACAAGTCTGAATATATGTAATGTAATAAAATAAATAAATAAATAGAATGATGTCATCGTAAATGTTTATATTGTTTTCTAAGCTTTTAATTGCTGTAACATGTGAATGCTTCATATTGCTTTCTAAATCAGTAATATCTGGTTAGTTAGTTTTTAAAAGTACACCAAATATTAGTTTGGTAATGTTAGAGTGATCCTTATATAGCATAAAAATTATGCATGCGTAATGATAAGCGGAGATTTTTTCCGTAAGATTAATTAATTAATATTTAATTAAATTTATTACGTCAATTATTTTTAGAATAGAAATTTTATTTACAATTGCGTTATGGAAATTGGAAATTACATCCTATTTTTTAATTTTATTAAATTTATGAAATGTTATAAGACACATCGGTATAGATGCCGTATAATCCAGGATTCCAAATTCTGAATTTTTTTGGTGTTGAAGAAATGTTGCCAAGATGACGTATTGTGACGTGCGCGATAACGTAAATTTGGCAAAATAGAATTTTCTACATAATTTTTATAGGTCACCATAACTATGACATAACAAAAACCACACACACACAGGCTGCTAGATACAAAAGAAATTCCCCCCAAAAATCACCAAACTCAGAATTCGGAATTTTGGGTTATACGGCATCTGTGCCGGCTCAGATATACAATATTAAATATTTTTCCATTATATACTTTCGTATAATAATCACCGTAACGGATAAGGATAAAAATCGTAAATTACTATTGGATATATTCCATTTACATGCATCGTGTATTACTTAAAAAGGTTTACGTTTTTAGCAACTACTAAAAAATAATACAAACATTTTATATTTGCATTTTATAAACTAAATAATTATTTCTTATAGACAAAACTTATTTAAATTCCCATGATAATTTCTGGCGGAAATGGTGTAGCAATCACATCGGTGATCGATTGCGGAAATATAATGTACTTTTTTTTCAATGGAACAAGATTAAATTTTGTTGTATTTGGCTGCTTTTTGCTCTTAATGATTTGTGACCGTAGTGCTCCCTTCAACAGACAAAATTATCGCCTAGCAGTCTTTTGCACCCACTATCATTAGCTTCATTTGGCATTTAACTTGTTTAGCATTTAGGTTTTTTACCATTACTTATCACTTTTTGTCAATTTTGACTTAAGAAATTTTGTTTTATATATATTAGATTTAAAATAAAATTTTTAGTCCATAAAATCATCATATCTATGTTATATTATTTTCACTTTCTATTTCTTTAAGATCATAAGCGGGGATATAATGGAAAAATACCTAAAATTATTAGGAAAGAAGTTAAAATTAAACTAATAAAAATACACTTTTCACATAAAAACTACTGTAGTAAATTTTTATCTAAAATCTAATTTTATAGCAAAAAAAATATATTAGTATTATTGTTATTTTAGAAAATATTTTAAACTAACCTGTCATTAATAATTATCTGGGACATTTTATTAGTTTAAATGTTAAAATGAAAAAGGTAATGTATATTATATATATATATATATATATATATATATATAGATATATATATATATATATATATATATATATATATATATATATATTCTTACTCAATTAAGATTCTAAAATTTGCAAAAGTACGAATCTTTCACTTTCAAAAGTAATTAATTAAAACATGTTCATTCATTTTTAAAGATTTATACGTCAAACCGCTTAATTAATATCGTTATATTTAATGTTTATTATTAAAATGTAGCCTTTATTATACTTGAACTAAACAATAAATCATTTAGTATTGTAATTAGTAAATGGTTAGACTGTAATATTTGATATATTATATCTGACTTAATTTATCATAAAATTATTCTAGTTAATTCAATAATTAATGAATCTGTGATTAAGTTTCTGTTCATCAGAATTCTAACTTTTCACTAATAATGAGCGAAAACACTTGGACTACATTTTGTAATTATGTAAATTTGAAGTTTTCACTAAAACATTAATATGCATTTCAATAATTACAATAACAACAGTCACAGTCGGATCATCCAACGTCCCAGACGTAATAAAATACATTCATCCTGAAAATTATGTAAATAAAGGATGTTTATAGCAAATTTCCAGACAGTTGTTTCAATTGCAGTTACACATGGTTGCGAATAAATACATCTTGGTATAATTTTATGATATTATGAGCGTTTCTTTTATTTTAAAGCTATAAGTATATTTAAACTGTCGAGTCACATGTACATATTATACAAACTGGAGTAAAGGCGCCATTTTAACAAGTATAATGCATTGAAGATTTGAATGATGGGTAAATTAAAATTTTGTACATTTTTCATAACTTCTGCACTGCGTGAGAGGGAGAAATTTTGCCAGACAATAGTAAATATGCCTAAGGTTTACATATAGTGGATAGTGTATTTCCCTACAATTAAGGATTTAATTTCCTTTTAAAGAGTGTGTGATAGTTTTAATTACAGTACTCTCGTGCAGTGTGTCTTCAATCTAAATGCAGGTAGGTAACTCAAGAAAAAAAAGTATGATCTGTGGGATAGACTTAGGTTTCTCTAGTTTCTTAAACATATTACACAGCTCAGTCACATTAATGTGACCTCCTGTCAATAGCCAGAATAACCATGAATGTTGAGCCATGCCGACTCCAGTGCCATGGCCACGTGATCGAGATGGTCTCACAGATTCTCGATTGAGCTTAATTAAGGGTGACTTTATTGACCAGAGGAGAATAGTAAACACATTCTGGTACTTTTCAAACCACGTACGTACACTGCTAGCTGTATGACACCTCGCATTATCCTGCTGGCAGATGCCATCATCCTTGGGAAAAACGATGCGGATATAGGAGTGGGCATGATTCCCAAAGGAAAGAGACATGTCCTTTTATTGATCCAACACCCCTTCCACAATGATGAGTAAATTTAGAAAATGCCAGGAAAACATTCCCCAGACAATAATGCTCACGACTCTACCCTGGACCGTTCCGGAAATGGTTGAAGAGTGTTTGTTTTCGGTAGTTTCATACCGTTCTTATTGCGCCAGCATGATTCCCTGTACCTAATTCTCAGTTGTCCTCTACCAGTTAGATAGAAGCAACCAGAAGTCTTTATGACTTTGAAGCAAGGACCAAGCAGAAGACCCCCAATACTTGGCTTGCCATCCCCAGAGTTATCATTTCACTTGGAGGACATTCAAAACGCACTCAGTTTTAACGTGTCTCAGCCACCTTTAGCGAACACGATGGACCTTCGGTTGAGCCTGGATTCGAACTCACTACCTTCCGATAGTGAGAACGATGCCTTAACCAACCAGACCACCTTGGTCTAAGTTTCACGTCGGATGCACCAACGTCCATCTGCCCGATGGAGCATAAAACGTGGTTCATCGTCAAACGCTACCTGTCGCCAATCAGTGGACATCCAGTTATGGTACTCGCATACAAATTCCTGCCTTCGTTGCCGATGGACTGCACTCAGCATAAGTCCATAAAGCAGGAGTCTGCTTCGAATGCCTAGATACAGTAACTTTCGCTGAACAGTAGTGTAAGGGATACTGTTGGTTGTCACTTGGTTCATGTATTTGATCAGTTGCTCAACGGTAGCACGCACGTTTATTCGCCCGAATGCATTTTCGCAGCCGACGTTTCACTTCTGTCATGAAATGCCCATGGTGCATTACATTTGCCACATTGCTGATTTTGGGCAGTCCCATTTTGCCATATACGGTATGCTTTTACTAGGGTGAAGCAGTTCACAAACTTAGCCGTTTCGGAAGTGCTTACCTTCTTGGCCTAAAAGCCAATGATCATACCCTTTTGGACGTTGTAGAAATCGCTCCGTTTATGCATTACGCCAGCGATTGTAATACGTCATCCGAGGTTTTCCCACACCCTTTATATAAGCTCATCTACACAGTTCTGCCACCTACCTTCTATGATTGATTATTTAACATCGATTTCTCTCACTCGAAAGCACTTGGTGGTCACATTAATGTGACTGGACGGTATGTATGTAGAAGAATCCTCCTTGATAAGAAAGTGGAACGAAAAATCATGATTCACTTTTGTATTCAAAATCCTTTTACTATTTTATTTTTATATTAGCCTAGTTCATCCAAATTCACTTTTTATTCTTATTTCGTACTTAATGCTGGATGCCCTAATATATGAAATGTCATCCATTCCGCATCTTGTAATACTGAAAGGGAGTTTATGTTGAGATAAAATTTCCTTCGTTGAGTTGATAATTATGGCAATTCTTATGAAAAAAATAATCATAACTTTAAACGTGTCGATATATTCAGCATTATTGACAAATTTTGAAATCAGTCATAATCTTTAAATTGGTGACGAATATGTATTAGTCACTCTTCTGTTAAGTAAAAGAATAGGCAATAAAAATTCTTACTTAATAGATATTGTATATTCTCATGATTTAAACATACGATTCGGGAGTAGTCTTGATTATCTAATGGGGAACCTTTTGACAGTTTCTTGACAGTCTCCCTTAAAACTTTGTAAAATATAAATTCTCCTATTTGAATATGTTGTTGTTATATAATGTCCGGCTTCTATGATTTCTCCTTATCAGTGTTACATGATGTGGAATTGATGGCACCTTATATATCAGTGTGTTATCATAGCCGCGAAAGTTAGTCTTCATAATTAAGAAGCAGGGACCAAACAGAAGACCCCAATATTTGGCTTGCCACCACCAGTGATATCATTTCACATGGAAGACATTGCGCCCATCTGCCATTAGCAAACACTATGGATGTTTCATTGGATCTGGAATCAGACTCACCTGCTTCCGATGTTGAGAACTAACACTTAAACCAATCAGACCCCCATTGCCTTATTTGAATACTTTTATGATTAATTTTGATATTTTAAGTCATCTTTACTTCCTTCGCATAATTCAATTCTGTTGATTTCAAAGAGAATGTTCAGAATGTTTTTGAGATTTTAATTTTTTTTTTTACTTCTTAAGAATGAGTTTAGAGGATTTTAGAATGATAATTACTCCGAATGTTATGGAACAACAAATTGCTGTGAACAACTCAGAACTTACTTGTCTGTTTCCTCTGAAACAGGGATGGCGAACCTTTTTTGATGTCCGTGCCACAAAGTCATAAAAATTCGTTTTTAAATAGGTAACGTGCCACATTAAAATTTAATTTGAAATGTTTGCGTGGTGAAACTATGCGTAAGTATAATTAAATAAACAAATAAAAGCAATTCTTACAAAATAAATAAAAACAAATAAAAACAATTTTTTATTAATCAGTGTTTTACAAAAAGCAATATGCTAGAAGCAAAATTCACGTTAAAAACAATTGTTTTTAATGTGATTTTTGTTGCTGTACACAAGACGATAAAGATTTAATATCTGGTTCATATTTAGTTAATTTCAACAATACGCGTGCAGAGCTCGACTCATCCGTCATTCTATTCGTATATATTTATTTTTTAAAAAAATTAATTATAGAAATAGATATTCACATGCCCACATCGATTAAAATATTGATAAAATTGCCTTTGCTAATATTTTTAAGCAATTAAACGTGTCAGGTATTGAATTCCATGTAGTTAGAATCTAATCTTCTGCAATTTTATTTATTTTATCCAATAATTGATTATACTTTCAATAATTTCTAAGTCATTTCGTAAATCAAAAAATTTTTGTTCCATATGGTACTTGAATGAAATTCAACTAATTCCATTTCCAATTCCTTAAAATTTAATCTCACTCAAGAACTTTTAAATTTAATTTTTCAAATGATATTGTATCAGGATATAAAATAAATTTTAAAGTTTATTCAAATTATTTAAACTGCGTAAATCTTGCAGAAAATTCCTGAATCAGGGATTGAATTACCACTGAATATTCTTTCGTTAATGACTCTTTAATTGGCTTTTCGTGACATTCACTTTCAGAAAAAAATTTGTATTCGGAAAATATTTATATGAATTTGAAAGAATATCACGATTAAAAATCTGTAATTTCACTTCGAACGCTTTGACTAAGTCAAACATTATAATGACTGTTTTGTAAACACCTTGAAGTTTAATATTTAATTATTTTAAGTGAGAGCATAAATCCGTAAAAAAACATAACTTTGCTAGCCATTCTACATCCAATAATTGAATGTATTTATCAATAATGTTTTCTCATTATTTAAAAATAATCTTATTTCCTCCAAACAATCAACAAATCTTTGCAAAATATTTCCGCGGCTTAACCAGCGTACATTATTGTATAAAAGTAAGCTATTGTACGATGAGTTTACTTCGCTTAACAATTCTTGAAATTTTCTTTTATTTAGTGCTCGTTCTAATATAAAACTGGCTAATTTTGCTACAAAACTCAAAATATCATCAAGCATTTTTAAACCTGTTTCGGCACATATCGCTTGTTGGTGAATAATGCACTGAAAATCAAGAATTGTGTGTCCAATACGTTTTGTAAATAAATTTATAAATCCATTTTCCCGTCCAGTTAAGCTGAGGACACCTTCAGTTGCAATTGACATAATTTTAGAAGGACATATTTCTCTTTTTTCCAATGCATCTTATAACAGCATTACTTACGTCTAATCCTTTTGTTGTTGTTGTTAATGTTCATAAACTTATTAACTCTTCTTTCATATTGTTTTAAACAAAATAACGTACAAAAATTGCTAAGCGAGCAGAACCTGTTGTGTTGGTAGACTCGTCAAGGCAAATGAATATAAAATCGCAAGATTTTATATAAAATCTTTGTACGAAATTTACATTTTCCACTATACCCAAAATTCTTTCTTTGACTGTATTCCTAGCTATCGGCATATCTTTAGTTCTTCGGATAATTTTTTCATTGTTTTCGAAATCATCGAATAAGTATGGTACAAATTGCAGCCAAGCATCCTTTAAAAATTCGCCTTCATTAAA
The DNA here is from genome assembly GCA_037975125.1 of Latrodectus hesperus. NCBI lineage: Eukaryota > Metazoa > Arthropoda > Arachnida > Araneae > Theridiidae > Latrodectus > Latrodectus hesperus. The sequence continues at coordinate 56,336,393 of CM075855.1, forward strand.
AGGTTTCGCATATTGAGCAATAGTTTATGAAACTTGATAACTGAAAGCAGTGGTGTTTGATTGAGTTCCAATATATTTCATTATAGAAATAGTGTAAACATTTTTATTTTTTAAGTCACGTGATGTATACTCCGTTTGCTCTTCTACACTTTGATCGAAAAGAAATTTAAGAATGGTTTCATAATGCCGCTTTACTGAATGTTCTACAGACTACAGTTTCAGAACATAAAATACAAATTGCTTTACTGTCCTTTTCAATCATACCGCATCTATAGGTCCACCAAGCTTGAAATTCTCTGCTGCTACATGTTTTATATAATTTCAATTTCTTCATTGAACTAGCCATAATAAGAAATTCTAAAAAATATATATTTTGATAATATTGTTATAAAATAAATAATTTATTCTGCATTCGTTTGCAAGAACAAATTTCGTCAGATATTAAAGTACTAAAAATATTACATATTAAAGTAACACAAGAAAATAATAAATAATATATTAATTCAAGGTAATTTTAATAATTATTTCTATACACTGGTTTAATGATAAAAATTTTCTTCTCATAATTTTAGAATATTTTATTGTTCAAAAATAAGCAAAACAAATTATAAGTTTAGTAACTTTTAATAGTACTTTAAGATTGTTACAGGTTAAAACTTCAGTCGTGATGCAATATGTTCTTGTAAACGAATGCAGAATATAATATACGAAATAATATGTAAAAATAATTACCTAAAAATAACACTATATATATTTACAATAAACGGTTATTTTTTTTGACAAGTCACTGAAGTTTCAAAGACGACGGCTTACAAAATATGACTAATGCAGTCTGTCGTCTGATTCGGGCGCTGCGCAAAATTTTTTTTATCTAATTCGCATCTTTATATACTTCGAGAGAATTCATGCGCTATTTTATTAATAAAATGTATAATTTGACGGTTCTAGTTAACATACTAAGATAGGTATTCAGTTCTACAAATTTTTATCATAATTTAAGTATAGATTAATACTTTTTAATTCATTTCTGTCAAAAAACATAACTTATAAAAAATAATTTTGTTTTTGAGCGTGCCATCAAAGTTTTCAAACGTGCCTCTTGTGGCACGCGTGCCATTGGTTCGCCATCCCTGCTCTAAAATAATTAGTCTTCCATAGTAAAGAAAAAACTATATTTGGAAAAGAGGAAACCGTACAACTTCTAAGCACCCATCCCAATCGCGATGCCCGTTTTGTAATACTCAAATGCTTGGTAATGAATTCGAGACCTATGCCAAAAAAAGGCGTCCGGTCTCATAAGAGATTCTAATTATCTCACATAGTAAGTAATATATTATGGTTGTATAAAGTAATTAGTCAGGTGTTGTGGTCAAACCTGAGTTGTTACCCTACTTTCTACATCCACGCCACACCAGAGGAAGGACTTCGGACATTACAGATTAAGGGAGGGAGAATGCGGTCAACCTTCCAATCAGTGACAGCGGCAAATGAGGTTTCAGTTTGCTCATCTCAACGGAAAACGGCGTGAAGCTGTTGAGTCCCTGGAGCTTTGTGTAAGTGGTCTATAAAACGTTAATCTGGAAAAAAAATGTTGCACACTTTTTAACATATTTTCAATTTTTTATTTCATGGAGTTAATTATTTGGCAAATGAAGCATTTATGTGTATATCGTCTCACCAAAAATATTTTTAGTTAAATATCAGACACTTTCTAAAAACTTTTTTTAGAACATGCAGCTATAAGGATAATTACAGTTGTTTGATTATTTTAATAATTTCCATGGAATAGGGTCAACTTTTGGGGGACTGAAAAATAATGTCGTTTTTTTTTAGGGTGCAAGTGGAAGCAAATCGGTGTCAGACAATCGAGGAGCTGTCAAATGCTCTTAACCAACCTTGGTCGACCATCCAGGAACATTTGCAACAGATTGGTAAAACAAACAGAGCAGGTGTTTGTGTTCCGCATAATCTGTCTGAAAAAAAAAAAACAGAGCTAACCGATCTACGACATGCAACTTATTGCCTCAACGGCACAATACAGAACCGTTTTTTGATCGCTTGATCATTGCAGAGGAAAAATGGGTCCTGTATGATCATCCAAAACGCAAAAGACAGTGGTTCTCTCCGAATGAACCACCCCGAAGGACTGCTAAGCCAGGTTTATATCCGAAAAAGGCGCTTTTGTGTGTTTGGTAGGGTATTCGCGGAATCATCCATTTTGAAGTGCTTAAACCTAAAGAAACTGTTAATGCAGACCCCTTTATTGTGAACAATATCAATCATTAATTGAAAAGTATCTAGCGATCATCAATATAAAAGGCGTTATTTTGCAACACGATAATGCAAAACCGCAGTGCGCAAAAAATAATAAAAAAAAAACGCTGAAAAAAATTAATGGATTGGGGTGGGAGGTAATGCCCCACCCACCATAATCGCCTGACATTGCGCCAACGGATTTCCATTTATTGCGTTCAATGCAACACTTCTTAACAAACAAAAAATTTCAAAATTTGGATGATATGAAAAATGCCATCTCCAGATATTTTAGTGAAAAACCAATTGATTTCTATCGATCCAGCATTGAAAATGTGCGCACTAGATGGTAAAAGGTTGTTGCCAACGAGGGTGATTACATCACTGACTAAAAATAAAAACATGTAAGTAATTTATTGATTCAAATTTACTGTAAAAAAAAGACATAATTTTCCGATCCCCCTAATAATTACTGTAGTCAGTAATGTAACTGCTATTGTCAATAATATAACGTATAAGAAAGCGAAACAATTATTTTTTAATTTTATATAAATTATTTTGAAGTTTTAATTTATTATACTAAACAGTTACGTAATTGAATAAGTTATAGACTTTTTGACAACTTTTTAACTGTGCCTTTACACTTTATTCAACTTGGCACTAAGATTCAAGAAAGTGATAATGCTAATTCGCTCAGTAATATATAAAATAATTTTCTGATTTAATTATTTAAAATTAAGCTTTGTGATCTTATTTACACATTAATTACAGATGTTAGGCTTAATATCGCTTTTCTATGATTAAGTTGTTGCTTCCCAGGTTACTTTCAACCTGGTTCAAAGCTGCTTCAAACCACTTCAGATATTCAGGAATATGATTCTCGAACAATGGAGCAGAAGACAAGATCATATGATTATTTTAACTTCTAATTCAGTTTTTATAGTTTGATTTTTTGTATTAATTGCTATTATTTTTAGATTACTATATATGTAAAAATTATCATTATATAATATAAAAAAGAGATGTTCATTTGTGTTTCTTGTTTATATTAATCAAATCAAAATTAGAACAAGTTAGAACAAAGAAATCAAAATTCAAAAACATACAGACATAAGTCCTAAAAGTAGAAACAAAAAATTTCGTGTTTCATCTTGAATATTTTTCAGATTTTCTTGCTACTTTAATTTTATCAACTATATAAGTCATGTAAATCACTATATACCTTACTCAATAATTTGTTCCATTTATATAAAATGTTACTTTTATTTTTGTTTAGAAGATTAAATCGAATAATAAGTATATTTCAAACAATTATATAAGCAAAACAAGTTAAGAAATCGGATGTTTAAAACAAACTTTTTAGTATAAAAACCCAATTAATTATTAAAAAAGTTCCTTATTTAAAAATAATTTCCTTTATTCCTTATATAATATTTCTCTTCCATAACTATTCGTCTAACTGACATCCTTGTGTATCTTTATTGGTAAGAATTTTATATAAAAAGTATATGACAGCTGCCAATATATCCAAAATCTTAAATTTTATTTTTCATCTTTTACGAGTATCGAATTTTCTGCCAAATATTTCGATAAAGAAAAAGAAATATCTAATCATCACATAATATTACAGCCGGAAAAAAGATTCCAAAATCTTGAATTAATTATTACTTAATTAAGTTCATTAAATTTTGAAAAGAACACATTCGAGATTCCGGTTATAATTAATATGTATTCTTTTTCAATTCCAATTTAATGATTCGAAATGTAGAATTCTTCGATTCAAAGTTATGTTAAAAAGGCCAAACGATTTTATTTAAAGTACACTGTTTTTTTTATTTTTTATTTTTTTTTTAACAAAGTAGCGGATGTTAACTTAATTACTTAGCATTTTTTTTACTATTTGCTATTTTTATTATCAAATCTGAATTTGGTTTTCTAATGCATTAGGAAAATAAAGAATAATGATTAATTTCTAGAAAATTGAATTCGATAATACCTGAATTAATTACTTCTCTGTTATTTTTTTAAATAACAATTTGGAAAAGGAAAAAAAAATCCAATTAGAATTTTTCAAATCAAGAAAAGTGTTAAGTTTCTTTTCTTATAAATTAGTTTAATGTTTTTACCATTTCTGAAAGGGGAGAAAAAACTTACTTAAATAGAAATACCGAAATTATTAGATTTTTTTTTATTTATCGCAATGAATTCTGTGTGCTAATTTAAATATATATATATATATATATATATATATATATATATATATATATATATATATATATATATGTATATATATATATATATATATATATATATATATATATATATATATATATATATATATATATATATATATATATATATATATATATATATATATATATATACATATATTATTCTAGTGTACTTACATAAAGTTCTACACTATTAACAAAAAGCAAAATATTAGTTATAAATCTTTTTTTAATTAATCATACAACCTAAATTATGTAATAATAAAAATATTTTCTGAAGTTTACACTTATTTTCTATTGTTTGATAAAAATTAACAATTGTTTAAAATGTCATCTATAAATAGAATTTTAAATGGAGATTTTCTTCTCTTTTCTGTCTGTTTTAAAATAACATTTGTATTTCTTTATCATTTTCTTAATAATTATAAATATAACGAAAAATTTAAAATATTAAATAAGAAACAAAAGAAATTTTGATAGCTTTCTGCCATCAAGATAGATTTTTACTTACCAAGTGGTATTTAGGTTATTTCCACGATGACTAGCAGACGACTTGACAGCCTTATAGTTAGCGCTCTAGCCTTTGGTTCAATAGTTTATAAGTTTGAGTCCCTATACTGGTTCGGGTGTTCGGAATCAAATTTAAACCGTAGGTCCCGTTATTATTAATCCACCAAATATGATAAACTTACAAACGTAAAACATTTTAACTCGAATCATTGAATTAAGGGCAGTCCTTGCTCTGGTTCATCTACTTTTTGGCAAGGACTACATAATAATCTGAAAAATATATATTTTTTAAAAGTGTTAATATGATAAATATTGTTTTTTGTTTATAAAAATCTTTAAAATAATTTAGTTCTGTGATTTAGTGGTAAAAATAAGAACGCACAAATTAAAAAAAGTGATTTACCACTTTGATTATCTTTAATACTCTTTTCACATAGAAACATATTCTTTTATGCTTTGAGTTTCGAAATAATTTGTAATCAATCAAACATTAAACTTTATATTTTTTTTGAAACATATCAATGAATGCTTAATAAAAATAATTATATTAAAATTCACCAAAATTATTGTAATTAATACTAGAAATTAGCAGATTTTTGTCTGTGGATTTGCTAACTGAGATGTATATTTTTTGATAAATAACATTAAAATATTAAAAAAATTATTACCAAAGCAAATTAAACAAAAAATTGAAATATTATATCTGAATATATTGGAATCAATCTTATGTTAAATATAAATAATTTTATAAGATATTATTACTAATTATTATTATTTTAATGCTATTATTTAATTACCCATTAAAAGCTTAAAATTAGAGCAACGAGGAAAACATTTACGAAGATTTAACTTGTGATATATATATATATATATATATATATATATATATATATATATATATATATATATATATATATATATATATATATATATATATATATACATATATATATATATATACATATATATATATATATATATATAGTGTTTTAATAATTTTAATTTCTGATATTATGTACCATAAGAATATTGATTCATTTTTATAATTTTTTATGAAGAGTGCGATGTTTTGGATTTTTTCATATAGGGAACAATAAATATTAATTGTTCACAATATGAAAGATTCAAAACGTCTTACCAAAAAAAATTATCTTGTCTCTTAATGGTCCTTTTAAGTTTTCAGGGATTAATTACACAAGATTCGGTATTTTTTTAATAAACTTTTCAGATTGCTTTAAAAATTCTTATCCGAAGTAAGAATCGAACTTATGAATTGAAGATCAGAGAGCTAGTCATTCGGCTGCAAGCCAGTGATACTGCGTATGACGATTGAAATTTAAGAATTTCAACATTTTACTTATAAATATTAGGATTCTCTAAATGTCTATTATGAAATAAAATTATAATTTTTTTAATATCTAAATTATCTTTACCTGAGCATTTTAATATTAGTATTATGTTTAAGATTCAAATAAATAGCATGCGAAAAATGCTTTCATATATCAAACTTTTTAACAGGATTTTAACGTCTTACACATAATAAAAATTATTAAAAGAGATTAGCAATACATTCTTAAGTTATAATTTAAATTTTATTCGCATTTTAGAGGTAAAATATATTGTAATTATTACCTAAATTCTCATACGATAAGTGGTTAATATCAAATAGTATTAAAATAATTTGATAAAAATTTATTTTAAAACTTTTTTATTTATTTCGGTTACTATAATAAAGTTCTCCATAAATCCAGTTTTTTTCTCACAATGCAACATCTATTAACTTTGAATAATATGTTATTCATATTATTATTATGAAAAAAATTAAAGTTAAGATAAGATATAAATAAAATATATTATTGTGATATTTCCTTGTTAAATCAAGTCCGTAAAAATTAACAATCGTATCATTAATAACAATATAATACCAAGGCTTAATTTTAATGCACGTATATTCCATAGAATTAATTCTAACATTTGAGAACTATTTAAATATCCAAATGGATTAAAATCAAGCCATTAAGAGTAAATAAAAAAAATAAAGTTTATCAATATATATTCGAATTTTTTTTTTTTATCCAATTCAGTACTGTTATAAAGTAACAATTTTTTGTATTGAAATCACCGCGTTTGTGTGTGAATTATAGATATTCGAGTTATATTTTTTTTCAAAAGCGAATATTAAAATAAACAGTTTCCCTTACTCTGCGTTTTTATAGAAGAAATATATCCTGTTTGTTTTATTGAAACTTTTTTATATATTTTTTTATTGTTTAGAAGAGACCAAATATTTAACCGCTAGAGAAATAGCCCTATTTTTCATATTTGTATAACGGGGAAAGAAATATAACTTTTTTCTCTTAGAATATTACTAACGGTGCTTTAGATTATTAAATGTAAAGATTTATTGGGTTGCATTAAAGTCAAGAGTGTGACGTTATAAATTGACTGCCAAATTTCTTTTTGTATTTACTCAAATAAAAATATTTAAATTTTGAAAATTTATTTCACCATAGTTCAAATTGATAAGATGTATCCACAAATTAAATACAAAAGTAAATATATGAATACAAATGAGATCTTATATTTAACTTTAAATGTAAAATATTTAACAAAATTTTAAATGTATATAATGTTTTATTTATTTTATATTTTGTTTATCAAAAATATTTTTTTGACTTTCAAGAAAATGAATCTGAAAAGCAAATGAAAATATTCGAAATTACGTGCTTTTATATATATATATATACCTTGATAATTGAAAACTAATAATTTGGGATTAAAGTTTACAATTTTTAATTATTTTCAAAGGTATTATCTCAATATTTAAATATTAGTAATGAATTCACATGGTTACTAACATGTTAATTTTCACACCAGATACTATATTTTTTAAAGAAAAAAATTTCTAAATACAAAAAATTTCTGATTCCTAATCACACCGCTCTTTTATTTTAAAATTATTCTTTAAAATTATTCTCTTTTATTTTAAAATTATTTTAAAATTAATTATTATATAAAAAATTCAATAATACATGATGAAATTTATTAACATTCAATGCTTTACCAAATGTTTCTCGTGAATGTTTTTACAATACCAAGTTTGAATTGTTATATGTATAATTTTTCTAAAATAATTTAACGAGCTTGAATATAAATGAATAATATTTGTAAACTTTTATAACGTATTAAAAAAAATGAACATTACGGACTTCTGATCTTTGCGTTTGCTCTTTTTAATAGTAATATGTTAGAAATCACGAAAATCTATATATTTTATTACATATTTTGTCCTCCAAGACCAAAATGATATACAAATAATATTAATGATGTTATATGAATATAATTTTCAAAATGATTTTAAAAAGGTATAAGAAAAATATCACGAAATAGGGACACGTAGTTTATTGTAAATTGTCTCTCATAAATCATTTTTAATTTATGCTTCAATTTCTCTCTCTCTCTCTTTCGAATCCAAAACAATAAATCATTAGATAATATTACAAAAGGCATTTAAGAAAAATATATCGAGTTTAATTCGAGTACATCGCATTTTTCACTGATTTTATTTTTATTTTTGATAGCTCGAATACATCATAACTTGACATTATTTATTTCATTAACTTTCGTATATCAAATTACAAATTATAATTAATTAGTAAATGTGTTTGTAACTTTTTCTAAAAATTAATTATACTTCAGGAAACTAATCTAAAAATGCCGATTTTTATTTAATTATTTTTTTACTTGTATTTAACATTTGTGAAATCCTTCTACATATTTTATATCATTCTATAAAGGGCCCTAAATTTTAAAACCTTAAATTTGGAATGTAAATTTATATAAAGAATAGTAATTTAAAATAAATTCAAAACATGGAAAATAATAAAGCATGGATTTTTAAAATGGTAATGGAAAAACATCATAATTTCACAGTGACTTCAGACAGGAACAGGAGAGGGTGAGCTGCTTTCTTCTTCCAAGTTTTATTCGGGATTCGAACCCGAGCCCACTCAGAGAGAGAGCCGATGAAACCGATTCAAACCACCATAAAGGCTGCGAGGGAAAAGGTGGGGTTGAATAAGTTGAATAAATCCACATAATTTGTTCATTTATGTTACTTTAGGAAGGCATCTTTTCGTGGTTGTATCTCGTTATAGACTGAGTTATTTCTTGATAATTTTTAAGCTTTTTATTCGTAAAGATGAGTATAATGAGGTGGGACAAAAACAAAAACAAACTGAATAATTCTGTATTAATTGCTTAAGAAAATAATGTAAAAAATGTTTGAAAGATTATGTTTCATTAAACTTTGTGTAAAAGAAAAATTTAAAAAATAAAAGTAGCTTCTAGAAAAATTAAATTTTTTTTATTTATATTTGAAAAATGAGATTATGTTAAAAATAAGGTCTTCTTGAAATTAAATTATGAAGTCAAAATTAGGAAGATCATGTAAGTATTTGTCAACTAAATTAATTAATTAGAATTTTATGATAAAAATATTATTAATAACTATTTTCAATTAAAACGTAATTGTTTTGTTCACTTTATACTTTGGAAGTTGAGAGTAAACAAATTATTTGGTTATTCGCAGTTTCTTTTAAAAAAGCATAGAGCTTTACTGAAATGCTTACTTTCCTAAAAACAATGATTAAAATAGCTTCTTGAAGGTTCATGGCTTAATACTATGATTTTTCTCATACTAAGATTTTACCGGTGATTGAGTTATTTTTAATTATTACAAAACTTTCTTAAAAATAAGAATTTTTTAAGAAACTTTATAAAGATATTAATTATGAAGGAAGATTTAAATAAATAAATCCTGTTAGCAACAAAAGAGTAGCATTTTTATGCTATGTTCAATGTTGATGTTGTTTTCTTGTGCCAGCTAAGCTGCCAATACGTAGTGTGCTGCTTCACTTTTCCAACTGAACTTGGTGTGGAATCCGACTTCCTCAGTACACACATGCTATAGGTACCCGTTTATAGGGTAGGCAACCAACCATTCACAATACATTCATACAAAGAAAGGATAGACAGAGAGAGAAAGTACATCCATGTTCGAATCGGGATTCGAACCCAGGACCTCCCTATCCGCAGTCATGCACTCTGATCACTAGACAGTGTGGGTGGTGCTTTGTTCATTAAAACCAAGTAATAAAATTTAGAAAACTTATGAGAAATGCCAAAATTTGAGATATGTAGGTGTTGAAATAATTTTTTTTATTAAAAAACTCAAATGAACAACAATTGTTAGAGCCCTTATATAAATTTTTTCTGCTGTAGAACTGTCTATATTATTGATCTACATGTAAGCATTTTAAGTTCCTAATAAATCAAACTTAGATATGCATGGCCAATACACGATAAATCCAATTTTATTTTAATACAATTGGTTTAATAACACGCTCAAATGAATCCCAAATCATTTATCTTTACAAAAATAGAAACATCATAGTTTAGAGTAAATCTTTTAATCTTAAAAGCTATCAGATATTGTTTTGTTTTAATGGATTGACCACTCAAAGTTTTATTTTCCTTCGTCAACTAAAGCTGTGCAACTATTTTTTTAAGAGTAAAATCAATATTACTTCAACTAAAATAATTTTATTTTCTGTTCTATTATTTTCTTTTGTTTCAAAGAATATAAGCTTTTCAGTTCCTGGTAATTCGAAAATCTCTTTTTTATTACTTAATCATAATTCCTTTGTGAATTCGACCGGATCTCCGGCAACAAACCTGCAGCTGATTTTTCTCTCTTTCTTTAATTGCGCCAACCATTTTGTTTACAGTATCTATTTTTTTCGAAAAAGTGAATAAACATGCTTCGCGAATCAACCGACTTTAACTTGTTGATTCATTAGCCCTTTAATGACGGATTTCGATTTATTTTTAGAACTGAGAAAGTGAATGCCCATTCGATTACTGGCTGCTATGGTTGGTCTCCGCAGAGTTTAATAAGTTAGGCTTAACCAAACTTTGTCTTAGGTTAAAGAATTTCCACAAAAATCACTTTCGGGTTCATTCAAGGGATGACTTCCGAAGTGCTCTGGAGCGGATAATGCATTTTTATGAGCAGAGAGAAGATTTGGAATTAGGAATAGATAGTTACTTTTCCATTCTTTCGAAGGCGGAACATGTTGTGTAGATTTCAGAGCTAATTAACGCCGTAAAAAAGTTATTTTGGGTTCCAATAGAAGTGTTTTTTTATTGTTTTCGCCTGCTAAATTGCTTGTAGACTTAGTGGAAATAATGATCGGCGTTGATAGAGATCATCAACAGCCAGCTTGAAATATCGTAAAATCAGAAACCAGAAAATTCAGGAAGAAAATGGATAAATGCATTAGAATTTCCATTATGAATATAGGAAGTAAATTATACAAATTTTATTACAATTTAAATCGTGTCGTTTGAAATTAATTTTTGGAATTTTTTTCCGGATTTGTGGCTAGATTTTGATGTCGCTTTTTTAATTCTGTGAAAGTTTAATATATAAATTCCATTATTATATAAATTATTTCGAAAGATGAAATGTTATCTCTATATAGTTGTATGTATATTAAAGAATCACAGAAAATTGCAAAGCATACGTTGGAAATAGCAAACACAATTTAAAATCAATATTCTTAAAAATTTACTCTCAAAACTTAGGTACATTTCAAGAAAATTCAATATTGAGAGATGGCTAACAATTTATACGTGGAATTATCACAATTTTTTGAATGCAATTATTGTATCATAAACATCACACAAAACATTAATTTCTGCAATTAAATATAAAAGATCTCAAACTTTAGAAATGTGAATCAATATTGAATGCCTATAAATAATCTAGTTTTTAAATTAAAAAAAAATTCTTATAAATGTTTTATTCTCAACCTGATTGCATTTTTGATCACTTTTATATTGCTGCAAAATTAATGACAAATATACTGCTATAGACATCTACAACAATCTGAAAATGATTTACCTTTTTGAGATAGATTACTTTCTAATACTTATCTTTATATTTTGAATCACTTAAAAAAAGATGAAATGTTTCTTGAATAACGATTTATTGAATATATAATGACTTGTTTTCAGAGCTAGTTGAAATTCATTTATATTCCTCATATATATGTTGAGTTAAAAATTCATCGTTGGTTGATAAAGCAAAGATATTCTAAAAATAAGTTTGAAGGAATCTTCATGTGTGAATTCTAATTAGGGATTCTATACGGAACTATGTAGAAATTAGAAGGAATTTATATATTTAGTAAAATTCCTTCATAACATAATTGAATAATATCTTATTGCTGATTCACGCATATTCAAAGATACACCTGTTAATAAGCATTGTAAGTTTAAATTATAATCGAATGTTGCTGATGATATTTGAGATGGCTCTCTATTCTTCAGACTTACCTTCTGTATTTTTGCTGAGGTGGCCTGGGAAGAACAGTCGTTATTCTCATTTCCAGAAGGTTACAATTTCTGTATTCGACACAAATAAACATCCCTCGTGTTCCATAGTGGAGAATGAGGCCCGTGAAAAAGGTCTTTGTCGTAGTGTCCTCCAAGTTAAATGATAACTCTATGGTAGACTATGTTTGGAGATATGCTAGGTATTAGGTTCTAAATTAAGGTTCACTTTTCCGGTACCGATGGGACATACACTGAATGCCTCAACTCTATACCATGAAATGTCTTAAATTTAAATAATGATAATGACACCAGAGGTTAATAAAATAAAAACAAAACTTCTCAAGTGGATATTTGCCAGGACTTTTCATGGATATACATCTTACCCACATCTTTATTATCCAAGTTAAGGTTAAAGACGCAATGTTTTCGATTAAAGAGAGATGCTTATACCAAATGGGGGATGTTTATAATCATAATAATCATAAAAAAAAACAATTTTAAGAAATTCAACGAACTTTTTAACCCCATGTTTTACAAATCTACTTTTTATTATTTCGGCAATATTAATATACAGATAGTGGCAGCGTTTCACGTTCCTATGACACAGGTTGACTCAGCCTTTCATCCCTTCAGTGGGTCGAAAAACTGAGTACCAAGCATGCTTGGGAATTAAACACTGGGGGTTTTACGTTAGGCTGACCACCTAACTGGGACATATGCTTCGCACCCCAGGGCCCTCGGTCATGAAAACAGTTATGGGTACTGTAGGCCTTGGCCCACATGGGCTGTCGTGCCATGGAGTTTAGTTTAGTTTGATATACAGAAAATTTTTAATGTTGGTGTAAGCAAGGCAATAATATTAAAATTCATAAGTTTGCTCACAGATATTGCAATCTTTAATTTAGAATCGGGCGCTCCGTGGCTGAGTGGTCAAAGCATCACTCCGCTAATCGCTTGAGAGCGTAGGAGTGTGGGTTCGATTCCCACCGTGGCCCTGGTTATTTTCTTCGTTATCTTCTGTGGTTGTACATCTGTCACTGTGCTATTTGTCCTATTATCGACGAAGACTTACAAGCGGATCTCAAGAATCAAGCATACAAGTCTGAATATATGTAATGTAATAAAAAATAATTTAGAAAATTTTATTAATTAATGAAATTTTTAAAAGTTTAAATAGAACTTGCCTATTTAAACTAACCATCAAGTTGATGTTTTGCCGTGTCTTTTTCATTTTACTTTTTCTGCTGTTCTATTGTCCATGCGTTAATGGCTTGAATCAATGGAAAGCGGCTTCTCAAACCCATGCTTTGCTTCTTATATAAGAAATCGTTATATTAACAAAATGAACTTCGACAATATTCTTAGGCATTCGATGGTGAACTTCGCCTTGTTTGCTGCCGCTCAAATGTGATATAAATTCATCAACAAATTGGATGTTCGACGCCGTCTCAATACGATGGGACGTTAGTGAAACGTTATCTGACGTCATATGTATTTTAAACCAATGAGAATCGTTATGAAGTGGCGTACTAAGGGTCTGAACTGTAACGAAACAAACAACTATTTTATAACTAAAAACAGAATTATATGCATTCAGTCTTTCAAAATGTTGATTTAAGCAATTTAAATAAATATCTACAAAATTCTTTTATAATCGTTTGACTGAGTTTGTTTTACATAAACTAAATTAAATAATAAGTTTATGTGAAAATTGACTCACTCGTGGAGCATCTCAAATTACTATTAGCTGTCAATCACTGGATAATTGAAAAACACCGAGTAATAGACCTTATTGAAAAATCGGAAGACACCAATAAAATAACCCGGAAGTATAGATATAGTTACTGACATCCAAAGTTTTCCGGAAAGTACCCTAACAATTCCTCCTCATTCCAGCAATAAATAAAACAGCAAGGGTATACAAATTATAACACTTGCCATCGTTCAAAGCCCGCTAATAGCTGAGGAAATTACAACAAACACTTCCGTCTATTACAAAAGTTCAGACATTACCCAGGCCCATTGTGAAAAAGTTTTGACGCGTTATAAGCTGACCAGGGTCATCTGCTTTCTGTTAATAACATACCGCGCGAGTATTTCTACCTCTCAGATCAGACGACTTTGGAAGCTGAAGATATTTCTTTTAGTGCTTTCTCGTAAATTATGATTGTCTTTTTTTTATAGCTGGAAAGCCGCAACAGGAAAATGTTATGATTTTTTTATTTTCATTGATAGAAAGAGTTCGTTTTCGTTCTCTTTTATGTATTTTTTTCCACGTGATTTCTAATATTTTATGACTTAAGATTTTTTTATGTAATTTTTTTTTCTGAGATTAAGTGCCAATATTTAGTCATTACGAATCCAAATATATAAATGTGGAGAACTATAATTTCATGTGCATATGAAAAATTTAAAATATATTATGGTGGTAAGGGGATTTGTGATTAAAATGTCATGTAGTTCTGGCGTTTGGAAGGTAACTGACTTGACACCGACTTCACCAAAATGTTTGCGCTGATAAAATTGAAGATTAAAATGCTATTAAAGCAATAGATATTTTTGATGTATATGAGAAAGTTTAGAAAATTATACTGTCTTTTATCACTTAAACAGGCATGCAGTGAAGAAAGGCTGAGTTAACAGTTGAATGGTAAGCTCTTTGGTCTTCAATCAATAGTTCGTGAGTTTGAATCCTTATGCGAGTTGGGGATTTATAGTATCCGGGAATGCGCTTTAAATCATAAGATCTAGTAGAACTATTCCTGGTGGATAAAAACTCGTAATATTGCAACAAACAAACCAAACCAAAATAACGAGTTGGCATATCCATATATTTTCTTAATATCAAATATTAGAAAATCTTAAACTAGAGAAAAATTTAACTGTTTACATCCATAACAGATTTCTCCCAATCTTGTCTAAGGATGGTATTATATTTTATCTGTTATTCACTTATAAAACTTCTGACTATAACCTATTGTTAAATGGCTACTGCTGTTTCACGTCTTCAAAATGCAAGAACATTGGATTACTGTGGTTTAATAGATGATTTGCATATTTTTGTTTGCAACACTCATAACTAAAGAATTTCACATCTGAATAGCTAGAATTGGTCTAATAAAAATATATTTAAGGGTTGTTCTTATAAATATCATTGAAGGGGGAATTTTGATAATTTTCCGTGCTTCATCCTTTAAAAGACGAGATAAAAAAATATCATGTAAAAAATTTTTTCTTAAAGTATATGAAATTGAAAATATACAGAAGAAACGATACTAAAACTCTCATTCGAAGTTAGACAATTATTTTCTTACATTTTCTATCGACAAGGTTTTGATTTTTACGTTAGACATTTACATATTATTGAATAAAACATCTAATTATATTTTTAAATAAAAGTACCTAAAAAATTTTTTTCTGAAAAATTAAAAAAAAAAATTCCCCCGTGTTTTTCTGTGGAAGCAAAATGGGTGTGTGTGTGTTATGTAACTTTTATACGAACATATGCATTTTTACATACTTAAGCTAACTGATTCTTATATTGTTGTTATCTTATAAGTCCCAAATAAGTTTCATATTATCAAAATACATATTTCATCAGAAAATTATCAAATGAAGTGTTTACTTTCTATTAACGTCAAGGCTAATAATAATTACCTGAACAACTTTCTAAATTTCATAACAAAAGATTAAAATTTGTTTTTAATTGATAATTTATTATTTATTTGTAATTATATGAGAGAGATAATGGTAGAATTTGTCTCCATAACAACCAAATAAGGTACAAAAACTATGTAATTAGAGAATAACTCGTTTGAACTATAAATAGATATAATTATGAATTTTAAACTTTATAAAATTAATGTATGTAAAATACTTTTTATTTTAGAACTATTTTTAATTTGTGTTAATTTAAAAATGAAGCATAATATTAATGAAGCATATATTAATTAAGTTTTATTTTATGAAATTTCTAAATAAAAGTAGAACAACCAACTCGAAGAAAAAATATTACATATTTTTCAGAGATATTTTACAAAATGCATTAAAATCGTGTCAAGTTATGGTTATATAAGCTTTGAATTTCTCATATTATAAATCAGATTTCGAATTATGCAATGAAACTAGAGTAAGAGAACAAGAGAGAATAAAAATAAAATGTATAGAAAACATGGTGTTTATAAAAAGAACTATTTATTTACTTATTTTTAATTTTTTTTATAACAGCAAAGATTACTTATACAATTATTGGCAACTCGGAAACCAGTATCATGTTATAATTGATTGGTTGGCGTAGTAATAAATTCTTAATGTGTAACTAAATAAAACCTTAAAATGATTTTTCAGTAAAATTAAGGCTCTATTTGCGGAGGTTTCGTTCTTATATAATGGAATGTAAATCAATTTTGTAATATTTGTGTGTGGGTATTTGTAGTAGCTTGTACGTGTGGAATCTACTTTAAAATCGAATATCGCAGATGAATCAACAACCACGTGCAAAATATATAGTACCTAAAAATAAACCAACATTTTGCCATTTATAAGTTTACTTGATCATACCTGTGTTTTCAAGTGAAAATCGTATAACATTACTCATACTATATTCATTATAAATAATAGGGACTTAGTGAATTCTTATTGTTGTGCTATTTGCTTCAAATTACATGCAAATGAAAGTGATTTAATATTTTAACTAAGCACATTTCGAAGAAGAATAAGCTAATTTTGAGAAACAGTCAATGGATCAAGTTATTCTCATTTTTCAAAATTTTTTCTTTACCAACTCCTTGACTCTTACATAATATATATTAAACACTTTTATAGCATTCTTTTTCATTAATACAAGTAAAAGGCATTTGCTTTTATTGACAAGCATTGATTCGATGAACATCATGATCTTTGTTCATGGCAGAACTGAACCCGTTATTTTCTATTCAATTGAGTAACATTTTTCGTGATTGAGGTTCTAAAATTCATTTTAATAAAAGCGTATTACAAATTATTTTTAATGACTATTGCAATTAATTTGTAAAATAAATTTTGTCTAAAAATGTGATAATGATTATAAAATATACTTTATCATGGGGCTCACAACAGAATCAATTTTACTTTACCATGCAATAAAAACCTAAGTGGGCTCAAAGTTGAGTTGTGTTTTATTGCTTTAAAATTTAATGT
Organism: Latrodectus hesperus; assembly: GCA_037975125.1. Taxonomy (NCBI): domain Eukaryota; kingdom Metazoa; phylum Arthropoda; class Arachnida; order Araneae; family Theridiidae; genus Latrodectus; species Latrodectus hesperus. The sequence goes on from CM075855.1 coordinate 56,353,966, forward strand.
GTTTTACGTGTTTAAGTGAACATCCATCTTTCTGAGATCTAGTTATAATTTTTATATTTACATAATCTCAGAGCTGCATTTATGAAAATACTACTCTAGGCAATTTAAAAAATAGTAGATATGAAAATTAAAAAAAAAATTGAATTTTAAATTGATTAATACCAACATTATTTTACCGACTCAATGGAATATACAGAGTATTCTGTCTGGTCAAAACCATAAATTTTAGCAATATAAAAAAATAATAATACAATTTTATTTGATTTAAGAGCCTGATAATGATAAAGCGAGAAAATTCTACACTGGTTTTTATATATGAAGCAGAATGGATGAATGGTAAGTAACTATCCTATATTTCAATTTCTTTGCGAAGTTACGGCTCAAAATTATGGCAACAGCTTAGATATATTCAAATGTTAACCCGGAGTATTTCAAAAAGTTTTAAATTGGAATTGAAGGAAAAGAAATTTCTCTTAAACATATTGGTTAGACTCGTGACCAACTTAAGTTCTCTGCCTTTTATATCTTTTAAACTATATTACTATATTAAAACAATATATATGGATTAGGAAGTCTAGAAGCGAATTTGTTCTTCTTCCCTTAAAAAGATGTAAAATAAATCTTCGTGTGTAGATGTGGCACACGTAGTTATCCAAGAATAGTGTATAACGTTCAGGTGCATTAGTGCCATACTAAAATCCTTGCTCGAATTCTAAATCTGACCGAGCCATAAACTTTAAGAGACCCGTCTATAAACCACACAATGCCATAAAAAAATTTGCATCCATAAAACTTCCCATTCGTAATAGGGCTAATTTCCGTAATTCCCCATTAATATGCGTTATACGATTCTCTGGATTCTTTCCAATTAATCGATACTGCCAAAGGAAGGGACATTTTGGGAAAGCGTCGCCCCCGCTGTGCCTAACCAGGAGAGGTCATTATGAGACGTCTCTATCACTAATTTCCTCATAAAATCCGCCGTAAAGGCTCTGAATGTGTTTGGCTTGAGACGCGGAATATCGTGAAGAATTCGCAATTAGGATGCTCAACGAAATGTGGCACTTTTAAGAGTAGAGCGGAAGCCTCATCAAAATCGCATCAGATGCTTTAATTGGTCGCTTTTAAACATCGATTGCATACTTTTAATTGGCTGCTTGGGATGGCCCCACGATCAAACTGGAATCAGAGATATAGATAAGAATCGAATTCCTTTGACGAGTAGCTATTTGGAAGAGTGAAGTGGTCTTTTCATGGCATTTTCAGCGTTGCTGAGGCGATTAGAGCTACTTACCGATTGGCTTTGTTCTAATAACTTTGCAAGCTAGTTGTATTAATATAAGCGTGTGTTCGATTTTATATCTGTTGTTATACAAATGTTATTATCAGTCTAGAAGAGCTATCAAAATTTAGATTTCATTTCTAACATCTTTTATCTATTCTCGTCAACTTGAAATTGTTTAATACAGCCATCAATGTAACATAACAATGTGATTTTGAACCATGGATAAAGAAAGAAGTGGAGATATTTTTAAGAGCACTTTATCACCGTTCATCTACGCTGCACTTGAAAATAGTATTATGCCACAATGGTATCTGCAAATTATCTAAAACGTGAGATCATAAACCTAGTTGGAAAGCAATCTTTTCTGTTTAGCTATTGGTAGAGCCTCTTTATTTGGGTTCTCAGTCTGTAATGGTTGTTGTCTGACAGAGTCATAAATTAGACGCAAATACTAATTGTTAACTCTATCAAACTTATCTAACTTCACAGATTCAACTGTAAACATCATTAACAAAGTTTAATGATATGTTCAATATTTATCGTATTCAGTTTAACATCATCTTACTTTGGTTGATTTTTCAAAGACAAGAATGGAATTGAGAATATTTAGCAGATTTAAGCTTACAAGATTGTGTTTCAGGTAATGTTTTCAAGATTTATTTCGATACTTTCTCCTCATGTATCTTTGTAAATGGAGATGGTGGAATGGAGAAGGATGTGAATACGTAAATAAAGAAGAGATTAATCGACAAAATAACAACTACAATAAATAAATCAAAATTACTTATTTATATTGAATATAAAAAGCAAAAATTAATTGCTTATTTTTAGTGGTACCTATTGATTTAATGCAAAATTTTGTAAGTTACTTAAAAATATAAATTTCCTACTCATAAATTAAGAATAGAAATTTTATAGCTTTTGGCCTTTTATGGATTAATTATATAGTTTAATTAATTTATCAGTTTTTCTGCATTTACTACAGCGTAACTTTTGTAACACAGTATAGCACTACAAAAGGGTTTAATGCAGCAATGAATCGTTAAAACAAAAGTTGATATTTTGATATCCATAAGGAATTTACCACCCTTTAGCTGACGTTACAGACACTTAAATTATGGTAAAAAATTAAAAGAGGTTATTAAAGTTTAATTGCAAATATATAATAACTTTATTTTCCTAATGATATTTTCTCCAAATTTACTTTAAAACAACAAAAGAAATGCAACATTCCATAATTTTGTTCAATGGTTTCGCGAATATAACACATATTATTTTATTTTTAACTTCATAAAGTGACACACATGTCCCTATAACACTTCATTCAGAGAAATTTTTCACTATATATTATTTGTTTTTAAACGTATATGTTCATCGAAAGAGAAACAGATAATTTTTTGAATTGTGTAACAATAAGTTAGAAACGATGAACATTAAAGCACTTGAAATACGTGACCTTGCAGCAAGATGCAAGTTTCAAAGATCTAGGTAACGGGAGTCGTTACCAACATTACTTTTAAATCTTTTCTAAATCTCATTTAACCATAAACACGTTCCTGAGGGGTCACGTTCAAACGTTTTATGTTGCTCACGTCAAAGGCGATTCCAATGTGACCAGTGGCATGCAGGAACAACGGTTCCTATCGTTTTACGTGGACATTGAAAGGAAGGCGAATACAGCTATAACATACTTGAGGGTCAGTTTTTTTCTTTCTTTTTTTGGATGAAAAAACCTATAAATCATTTTTTTGTTAAATACTATAAAGGAAAATAACATAAAATAAAAACTATGTAGTAAGATAATAAAAAAATCCTATTGTCACATATATTTATTCTTTATTATCTTGATGATAATATTCATAATGAAGGTCTTAGGCCATCCATAATTTATCTACCGTTTTCTAATATCTGACTGTTTTAGACTATTGTAAATCAATTTCAGTATTATCTGTTCTTGAAGTAGGTTAGACTTTTTAATTATCAAGAGTTATAATTGCTTGTCATAAGAGTAAATACTTGAAAAAATATCTATTGTGCCAATGTTAGAAATTAAAGATATCGAAGATTTAATCCTGTGGATTATATTATTAACAATGAATTATAGACACGGCAGAAATATTATGATGATTAAACCATACTTCATAATGCAAAAAAATGTTAGAGTTCCTATTCCAATCCATCAAAAAATGTCTATTGTATTTTTTAAACTTCTGGCACTTAGAAAATTTTTGGATCTAGTAATAAAGGAATATTTTCTCTAATCGTCTCTTGTCCATTAAGCAACTTCTATGCGTAGTGTTATAACAAAATTTAAAATCTCAGTGCTATATATTGTTTCATCTCAGATCAGTGATTCTCAACCTTTTTTTTTTATCGAGGAACACTTTTAACGATTTCAAAATTTGGCGGCACACAAAGAAAAAAATCAGTTAAAAAGATATTTACTTATCTATAAAACACTGTGTAATATAATTTAATATAATAACTTTGAAATATAAAATAAAATACGTTCTACAAAAACAAAAGTATGTTTATTATTTTATTCGTAAAAAATTGTTTTAATTTTCAATGTATACATTTCTAAAATTTAGCTGCACACTTAACGAATTTGATGGCACAAGTGCCTCGTTCCAGTGGTTAGAGAATTATTGCATTAGATGTTATTTCCTTGAATGTATAGTTGTAGATTCAAACTGTAAAACTGTCATATAAAGGATAATGTATATCATATCTACTTTTTACCTACAGCTATTTTGTTTGTATATGCTTTGCATTTGTTCTTTGCGTGTTTTACGAAAAAATTGTATTATTTAAAGAAAACCTTATCATTAAAAATATTCTTACATCTTTGAGTGCAGATCCTTACACACAATTGTCTAAATACGAATAAATTAAAATAGATTTTTGCGTTCATTGATCATGTCGGCATTACTTGGAATCTAATAAGTAATTAAGTGATTCAATTTAATGGTACAAATACATAAAATCCATGGAATCTCATCTTTCAAAATCCATGGGTCATGGAAATAGCATATTTGTACCACTAAGCAATCTTTCACAAAATGCCACTTGCTGTGGCAACTAACTTTCTATGATCACCTTGAAATGCTGGTTTATAGTACAAGAATTAATTAGAAGATATGAGATATTTTATAAAATTAGCTGGTAAACATTTTTAAAGGGGAGAATTTTTGATTATTTGTATTAGAGAAAGATACGCATGTCCTTAAAATTTTAATTGGAAAATTCTAGTTTCAATGCTGCATTCTTTATTCCAAATTCTACGCAACCTCATCTTTGTGATTCAATAAAGATTATAATGGTTTTCAATATTTTTTGTTAAAAATATAATATTTTCAATTTATGTAAATTAATAAGACATATTATGACTTCAAAATTTACAGTTAGTTACATAATATTCACTGAACATTTTCTCACAGTATTATTTTATGAAGAAGCTATTTATTTTACGCTGAGTTTCTTTTTTATCTTGACAGTAATTTTTGATTTAAAATTATTTGGCCAATTCATGAACTATCTTCCTTATTTTAAAAACTTCCAAATATTTACTCAGTAAAACTAACTACTTTAATCAGGCAATGGCATTCAAATCATTTATAATGTATTGTTCTCGTACTAGCATACTTCCCTGTACAAAGCCTAGAGTTGAACTTCATTAGTTAGCAGACGGGTGGGATTTGTCGTAATTTAGATGCAGAAAAGAAGTCAGAAGACTCATTAATCTTTGATCTGCCATCCCAGATATATTATTTTACTTGGAGGACATTGCGACCACGAACTATTTAACTTGGTCCAGTCGTTAAATAGTTCGTACAGCTGGTGCAAGTTTCAGGCGAAAGAAGTCAGAAGACCCTTTAATATTTGACCTGCCATCCCAGATATATTATTTTACTTGGAGGACATTGCAACCACGAACTATTTAACTTGCGCCAGCCGAAATTTAGTAAACACAACATAATCCGTCTTTCAAACTCATTACCTTCCATTGTTAAGAATGACTCCCTACCCAACCAAACTACAACAGTCGTATATACAAAGTGCGATCATATCATATAAAATCTAACTGTTTCCCTCAGTTGATTTAGTTTTTATTTAAATTCTTTAAAAATACAGATTTTGTGGTATTTGCACGCGATAAAAATACTCATCACGCATAAAGAAAGTATGTCAGAATATTTCCGCTTACAACGATTCTAACATATTTTAATCAACAAAATATGATCAATCTCATTAATATTTTCTTTATTTTAAGATGAAGAAAGTATACATAGCTTTTCCTTTTCGTTCTCTTCATAAGAATTTGTTTGATATCCGAGTCATATATAAATAGTGACTGTTCATTTTCTGCTTTGAATATTTTTTACCATCCTTTTCATACATTAATAATGCACGACTGAGTAATATCAATATAAAATGTGGAAATTATACCTCAGATTTAAATGTAAAAAAAACCTTTTTTATGAAGTTCATGTTTTTTTTATAGTAATACAGCTTTTTTATTTTATAAAAGGTAATTTTTGTACGCCACTTTCGTTACTGAATTTAAATTTGAAGGAAAAAGAAAAGTATTCTATCCCAATGAAAATTTTAATCATTACTGTTTAAATGATAACTGACGGGGAAAAACCGTAATTTTGAAGAATTTCTACATAAACAAAAAAAGTACTTAAAAAAAGAAGTAAGAATTGAAAAGTAACCTTTTTCTTATTATTAAGTTACTATATTACAAACTATATTCTTTGATAAATGTCATTAATTTACCCATTTTACATTGCGTATTATGAAATTATTCACTGATTAATTATAAAATTTAACAATTTTTAATTTATTAGCATTACATTATTTTAAACTTTAATTGCAGCATGACTTATCTTCCCGGAAACATCTCAACTCTTTCACGGATGAAATGAACCGACTGTATAATTACTTACGTATCATCACTGTTAATAAATCGTTCTTTAATGGATGCGGACAGTAGCTAATTATTAGAATACATAATAATAGTTAAAATATTTAACTAGTGAGTGTGTACTTCAAAGTATTCTTATCCAATATTTCATTTATCTTGCCATTGAATCTCATTACTTATATTCTACTATCTGTTCTAAACTTGAAAGTTTATTTCATGAAGAAAATTTAAATTTTCTTTCGAGCGTTCTATATAAAATGTCTTATAGCATTTTAAATCAAATAATTTTTATATATGAAAATATGTTTGCCACACTTTCAAAATTATTTCGCTAATTTTTAATGGGTGTTTATATGCAATAATAATTGTATCGGATATTGTGATTATTGAAATTGTTGTAATATTGACGTATTAATTTTATGTCATTACTTCATCGTGATAAAATACTCAATCAGCATTGGTATTTTTCAATAATTTAAAATATTTATTAACTTGAATTCCGATAAACTACTTAATTGCTACGTATGTAAATTTAGAATCGATGTTGGAAGGACTATTTTCAATTTCGTGTATTTTTGCATACAATGACTAAATCATAACCATAAAGATGGAATTTTTTTTCTACGTTATAAGTTGTACTTCAATACTTGTTGTTATTTTTTATCTCAGGTTGTCTAACTAGGCTAGACAACCCCCATAAAACCAAAAATATCTAAAATGTCTAAAAAATGTGAATGGTCCCGAAGGATGTCAATACTTGTATCATGCGCAATGAACTTGCTTTTGACATTTGCGCAGAAAATGGTATTCCTTTGATTTAATATTTTTCTCTCTCAATCTTAACTCATACATAAAATCATTTCGTGAAAGTCATGCAAAATTTATATGATATTTTTGTTTGAAGTCTAAAGATATAGATGTATTGAATCTCATATTCTAGAATCTAGATCAGAATTGCTAGATAGGAGAAAAACTATAAAGAAACAATCCCCACATATACATAAATAATTCCTATACAAGAATAATTTATACTATGCGATTACTTATATTGATGTTTGTTGTTTTTGAGAATTATTTCTACTCTGAATTTTTAGATCAGACTCTTGGTAAAAACTTTATCAGTGTCAACAACCAGTATCATTAGTTTATTATATTTAAGTACATACTTATATACACACATATGTACAATATATATATATACCCTACCTATGATATTATTATTAATATATATTATTGATGATATAGGTATTCATATATAGTATATTATATATATATATTTATATATGAATATCATCATATATCTATTGCAGTCTGTTCGATAGAGAGATTGACCAAAAATAAGCTTCAATAACACTTATTACCTTAGAAACTACAGCATACTGGTCACTCATTCGTTGAGATTAGTGGCACGAGATGACATCATCAGTCAGAACCATATTTGGTAATGTACATTTTGGAATTCCACAACAGGGTGGTGTATCTCATACATTTGTTAAAAGGGGCCATATATTTAATAAAAAGGTACAAGTTACAAGATTCGAAAAATGAATATGTATACATATAAATTAATACATATAAAATACATTTTTGACAATAAATTTGTAATTTTGAATCTATTTTATTTAGTTGCGTATTATACTATAGTTTTATAAATTACGCATTCATGTATATATTTTAAACTCAATTATGATATGATGAATGTAAGGTGAAGCTGTACTATTATTATTGAATGAGTTGTATTGTCTTTTAAATAATACTAACATTTTTAACAAACTTTTTAAAATTGCAATTTCACATTAACCGTTTGAATTCTTCATACATATGATATTTACATTTTAATTTTTACGTACATTTAAGCATGTATGCATTGACCACTATAATTTTTTTATTATTTTAAATTAAAATAATTTTAATAATAATGAAAGTGCAAAGGTTTATTGTTAACCACTGATACAAAAGAATTAAAGCTTTTTTTTTATCAAATAAACAGTAACAATAAATCTAGAACAGCTTTAATTTAACTCTTCTTCATCAACATCTAACTAACTGCTACCTCAATATCAATGACCTAAATTACAGTAAAAGTTAATACCACAAAAAACTTTGTCATAAGAATAATAATAATAAAAAAAATCGCCAAATAAGGACAAACAAATTTGCAAATTAAATCCTTTTTCTACTTGTTCGAATGCTGAGCAGTTCCGGAAGGACGGAAGTGAGACTAGATTTTTGTATGTTGGATACATGCTATTTCCAGGGGGGGATGTGCTCTAATACCCACGCATATTAGAAGTCTGAAACGTGATGGGAAACGGTGAACAACTTCCCTCTTTTATTGATGCCAACCTCTCTGGAAACTATGAATAGGACCTTGCGGTTTTGTGCATTAAGCACTTGCTTAAAAATGCAGATTGCTCATTCCATTTCACGTAGAGTGCTTTTAGGGTTTGTATGCTCACTCTACAGAGAGGAAAATTTTGACAATATCACCAAAATCCCTGCCGGGTTAATGGGGGAATTAAGTTCTTCAGCCAAGGTCATTGTAAACTGAAATTAGTAATGCTTTCTTTCTGATACACAAATCCGTGAATACCCAAAATGCGTAAAACCTTAAAAATGGGTCGATTTTCAAGGACTTATATCTTTCATTCTTAGATTTTTATATCTTGGTAGCTTATTTCCTAATATCGTATATATCCTCCTACAATTTCTGACTTCAATCAAATCTCATACAGTACTGACTTCTTATTATTTAGGTACTCAATAATAATGTTAGATTTACCATAAATGCAATAAACTTGTTCCTTGAAAATTTTGTAACTAATTGTTTCTAATTAACAATATAATTAGTTGTTTTTAATTTATTGTTAACATTTACTGAATTTAAATTTTTTGTAATTATGTAATATTAACAGATGTAAGTATTGGTCTGCATACTGCTTTCAAAGGAAAGTATTAAAGTTTTATAATAATGAGAAACTGTATTTTAAGAAAATAAAAACTAGCTCTTAACAGCACAGAATTTTCCAAAATTAAAAAAATATTTTTTAATTATTTTTAACATTTACACATTTTTTAAAATTTTACTTTAATTGTTATATTTTAGTGCTGAAAGAGTTAGTTAACTGATTTTTTTATTTTTTTAATCTTATGGAAATGTGACAACAGTTGAGACTAATAAATGCTAAATCTTAAGGTTATTATTATTTAAAATTGTAAATCAATATTTTTGTTTTAAACAACCTTTGTTTATTGCTTTCATAAGTAATTTCTTATTGATAATGTAATATAATCAAATCGCAAAGGAAAAATCCAAAAATAATCATACATCTACCCCGACTGATATGTTTGTAGGAAGAAAAAAATATAACACCCATTCTTTTGTTGTTCAGCAGCAGTTGGTTCGAATCTGGATTCTTCTCCTTTGAAAAGAGCTGACCATTCATTGAGATATGGTGAATACTTATATAGAGATTAAAAAAAAATTAAATGAAGGATTTAAATACAATATAAAATGTCACGGTTTGGGATTTCAGAAATTTAAAATTTATTTCATTCGAAAATGAGCAATATACAAGTAGTAATAAATAATTTGATGAAAAATATTATATAATGAATAAAACTAAACCCTAAGCTTTATTAATTTATATCACATGTCATATTACGATTCATAACCTTATTATATTAAATAATTAATATAATAAGATAATGAGGAGATTAAAGACCTGTACTTTTGATTTTGCATATTTTTCTTATTTAAATTATGAAATTGAAAATAAAATACTTATTATATATATACATCATTTATTTTACACGAAAAATATTTCTCATTTTACTTGATGCTGATTTAATAATTTATTATTATTTTTAATTTTGATTTAATTCAATTTTTATAATTCAGTCAGTAATTCAAGTATTTAATTATAAGTAATTTGGGATTACTTATAATTTAAAAATATATATATACCAGTTATTTTAATTATTTATTATTTGTCAAAAGATTTTATTTATTTCTTTAAGGCTCCAAAAGTTTTTTTTATATTATTAAATATTTCTTTCTTTCATTCAATTTTTCATCTTCAAGGTATGTATTGACTAAGCAGTTGCTTTATTTCAGTGTTCCCAGAAGAATACCTTTGAAACAATAAACCGAAATATTAGATTATTATTTTGTAAATTTTTCAAAAAAGGCAAATTGAAAAGTCCCTTGTGGGATGTTTAAAAGTTCAAATAATGCTAACATTTTATAAAATGATCTCATATACAATAAATCTATTAGAATATCTCATTTACAATTGAATTGTGACTTAATACTATATTTTTTATAAAAAAAATTATATCGAATATTATTACAATAAATTAAAGAAACTAAAAATCAAGTAATTTTTTGCATTGCCAGAAAATTACATTAATAACTTGAAATAAGAATTATAAATAATTTCTAAATATTTCTCTTGAGTAATTATTGTTAAAAGAAATGTAATCTATCTGTTCTCTAGTTTCCAATTTTAGTCTTGATAAAGTTAACTAATAATATTTAGTTTATCTTAGTACATATACCCCGCCGAGATTTAGATTTTTAAATGTTGTATTGTTAAATAAAAAATAAAATTTGGTAACTTTTAATTACAAAATATAAAAGAATTTTGAAATAAATGGTTAAATCATTACAAATAGTTAATTGCAAGATTGGAATATAATAATTTTCTATTTCAAGCAATTATAAATTACTTTTAAATAATTTTAATTTTATTCGTTTAGCCAACAATTTTTTTAATTTAGTATTTCGATAATCATAATAGTTATAATAATTACTTAACTTTTCATTTGTATGAATAAATAATCCAAAATTCTTCTTTGAAAGGACTGCCATTTTTTTGAATATTTAATGTATACTCATACATATACATGTTTTTCTTTTTTTTTTTTAAACCTTTTAACAATTTTCAAATTTGTTAACACAGTGGAGCTTCTCGAATATCTGATGAAACATAAGCATATAGAATGTTTTTAATGATATTTATTATTTAAATATCTCTCAAACAAATGATATTATTATTTAGGGACTTCTTTAAAATGAATTATTTTTACCATCTTTATATCTTGCATTGCATGGAAGAAAGTGATGTTTGAGCAGTTTAAAATCTAAGTAAAAAATTTTATTTTATAGCCATCTCATGAAAAACTTCCTTTTTATGTAAGAGTTTATTGAAAATGTTTATATACACGTAAGGAAAAGACTTATTTAAAATTAAATTCTCATTCAAATATATAAAAAGGCTATAATATGTAACTAGTTTTGCTTCCTTTCTTATGGTAACTATTCAGTTCTTAATCAAATTATTACCTATGCAAATGCTAATAAATGGGAAGAATAACTAAAACAATTTCATAAATAAAAATATTAATTTTATTATTAATACTAAGTGACTTATTATAATTCATTGATTCTTAACTTAGTATACGTAAATATTAATATACAAAAAGGCGATAAATTTCTAAATATAATCTAGTTAAAAACGTTTTAATGAGAATAAAATTTAACTACATCAGAAGCGCAGCATACTTGAATATAAAACAAAATTTCACTATGAGAAAAAAGATCAATGATTAATTGAAAATAAATAAATAAAAAAAAACAGATAACTATATTTTCTTTAAAAATAATATCGTTTGAAAATAAAATGTTATATATACTTTCAATTTTTTAATAAATATGCTTTATTATTTAATACTATCAAATAAAAGAAATATCTTTAGGTATGTAATATTTTAGAAAATGCTTATTATTTTGACGTTTTTCTGAAATTTATCAAGAATAATTATTATAAAACAATGCAAAATTTGCATGTTATATTATTATTATTAATCACAAATTTTAATAGTAATAGTATAACATGCAAAAACTTTTCCAAAACAAATTTAGAATACCAAGATAAATTTCACAAATGAAATATAAATATAAATTTTAATTTGCAAATATTTGCTATACTTCGAAAGAAATTTTAAAAGTCAAGCACGCAAAATAGGTTATTGTTGTTTCGAATAATAAGCAAGAAGCTATATCAACACCTGAGCTAAGAGTAAAGAGTTAAAATATTTGTGAATGTTCTCAACACAGAAGTGAAGAAATATTAGCTGCAGTAGATGGCATGTTACCTTAAAGACTTTTGGTTGAATTGAAATTTAATTTAGATCTCTAGATGAATTTATGCATCCTAATATGTAATCGTTAAAGCTGCTTTTTTTCAATGAAAAATTTCACCTAGAAACTAGGAATTTTCTCAAATTTTTCAATGTAATATCATAAAATGATATGAAATTTTGCAGATCTCAAGGTCTTCCGATAGGGCACAAAAATGAAAATTGCATTTATATCAAAGAGGGAAAATTGTGAAAGAAAGATTAAAAAGTGCACAAAATTCAGAAATGGAAAACTCAAAATGGATTTAGTTTTGAGTCTAAATTAAATGTGAAATCAACAAAATATTTTCATTGATATTTAATTATAAAAAATTTCAATAATAAATATTAAAATTGCTTATTATAGGTGTAATTGTGATCCTAAAAATATATTTAATGATATCCATATGCGCTTACAAATGATTCTCACAGATTAATAATGCTGAAAACATTCATAATCTTATAAAAAGAAATGAAATAAGTAAATTTATTTTTACTATTAATAATTGTAATATAATTTTATAATAATTTACTGCAAATAAATATACTAATTATATAAAAATCAATGAATAACTGAATGAAATGAAATTGTGGTTCATATTCGAAATATTTCACGTGGATAGATTTATTTATAAAGAAAATGGATAAAAGTTTTTAAGTTTACAATTGTGAACAATTCGATTAAAAGAAAAAATAGTTACCATTTTCTACAATAGTATATTATAAGCTTTTTTGCCTTGGTTTGCACGTGCGCGCACAAATCTGCTGTTTAAATTTAAAACATAAGTTATGCACAGAGTATTAGAAACATTCTTTTAACTCGATAAGCTTTTCTAATTTAATAATAAATATATAATTGTTTCATAATAGGGGATAATGATAAATTTTATTTACGAAACTTTGATATATGTCTTTAAATAAGTAATTTTAGAAGTTCACAGGTACAATAAAATATCTATTACTCTCAACTGTTAAGGATAATAGAATTTTAAAGCGTACATTTTCCTTTCTTGTTGAATAGTTGTTTTTTTTTTTGCCGGATTTTTGACCTGGTTTAAATTGAAAAGGGTTGCAAGACTTGGAATGAAATTGGTATAAAATATTTAGTCTTCGACTAACTTGAAGTAAGAACTATGTTTCAATTGAAATTTTGATTACAACTTTGTGATAAAAAGCAAATTTTAATGAGTTTGTAAATAAAATTGAACCGACCAAATATATAATTTATAAATTACTTAGACAGGAAAATTAATAAAAATTCATCTGAAATCTTCAAAGATTATTAATTTATCGTAAAGTTTCTGAAATTATTTCCTTATACGTCATTAACAAACTCGATATTTTTGTATTAATGAACTGTGGCAATTTAACAACTAATAAATGCATTTTATTTCGCTTTTGATTCTGAAAAAAAAAGGATTTTTTTGTTTTAATTTATCGCTCTAAATTACTTTTTGTAAATGATAACTAAATTTAAAAAGGTTGGAACAATTTAAAGGTTTATGAAAACAAATTTTTTTAAAGTTGGTTTCAAAAGAATTATTTTTCGTTGTGGTAAATAATTATGTAATTTGAACTCTATTTTGTTTTCTCTTTCTTGATTTTCAGCCCGATGGTATTCAATCTTTATCTTAAACAATTTATTCTGTAACAGGAAACTAACATTCAAATAAATCAAAACATGATTTTTCACTGGTTTATGAATTCGATTTTTGTAGCGCTTCCCTAAAAATGTATAAATCTTTATCAGATCCTTATAAATACGCATAATACCACTTAATTTTATTTTTTTGTAGTTAACAGAGATAAACAGGAAAAGTGAAACTATAATTTCTTGCTAAAGATTCTGATACTCTTTATGTGCAAATGCCTATAGAATATTCCTAACTTTTGTATTTTCTTTACAGTGTGTGTTATTTGGGTCGAAATGCAGGAATACCTAATTATGCGAATGTGATCGTAAATAATCCTTTCAGCGGGGAAAAATCTCTTCCAAAGTTTATGATGCAGGGAAACAAAAATAAAGGATTTTTATGTCCGTGTACTTTGGTTTTTATGCTTCACCTCATCAATAATATATCAAGCTTAAGGTATTTTGCTTTCTTTGTTCTCAGGAAATAGTTTTCTCCTCGAAAATTCCCTACCTCTAAAATATCCTACTTTTTTCCCTTTTTCTAGTGATTCCCTATAAAAGTAGCAACAAAGTCCTGGCAAAGTAATTATGCAAATAATGGGGAATAACTTTTATTCAACATTTAACGAAATATATTTTTAGTAGGGCCAAACACTTTTACGATTTGGCTTTATTATCTTCAAACAAGTTTGGTATGGTCAATAGATTTTGGACATGCAGTGAATATACACGATTTAAAAATGTGAAATTTAATTACTAGAAATTTCATTTTTTAATCTGAAAATAAAACAAAAGTATTATTAAAATTGGAAACAATGCTCATAATTAATGCAAAGAAAATGAAATAATTAAGCATTGATCTAATAGTGGTAGAACTTTAATGTGGGAATTTTAATTCCATTTATATGCACACTGGATTTATATATTTACATTCTACATGAATTACGTTGAAAACTGTTCTTAGTTTCTTAAAGCAGATTTTTAAAATGACTATATTGAACTTTTCTTCGTTAATTGTTAACATTACTAAACAATAAATAGATCTGTTAACATTACTAAACAATAAATGAAAGTTATATTCTTTAAGTTTCTTCCGAACCATCATACCATACTAGTGGTGACATATTAGATTGCAACAAGTCAATTACATAATGCCGCTCAGCAATTTGGTATCTAGATCATGTATCGAACTCTTTACCTTCTTGTTTCAAAGAAGTATATATCAGAGGGGATAATATAATTTTTTCAAATTTGTGCAACAAATTTAATCTATGGCAAAAATTTCAGAAGGGTTTAAGTGGAAATAATCAAACAAACATTCAATATAAAATTTCTGTCAAATTATTTCTTTTGTGTACAATAATTACAACAAATTTTCATTAAATAAAAATTATTCATTTATTTTTATAGATACTATAATAAATTTATTCATATAATTTTGTCACTGTACAAATTATATCAAAAATCTAGATTCGTGTTAATTTATTGCAGACATTTCTCATTTTTAAGAAAGACAATAGAAAATTGCAAATTTTATCCAGTCATTTCACCATCCGAAAGTGTAATACAAGTAAATTTAAATAAGGTTGAACAAGCATTTAACAAGTTAAAAAATAAAACCTCCCCAGCAATTAGTAAAATTATCATTACAACAATTAATTTAATTGATTTTCATTGGATTTAAACAATTAACTCATCGTTAAATTAAATTTTTTCATCAATTGCTTAAGTACATTTAACTCAACAGGATCGTTAAGAGTTAGTTAAGCTTTTGTTATCCCTTAAGCAGCGACCGACTAAAAATACCCGTGAAATTTCCCAGTTCAAGTCAATAAGAGTTTAGTAAATAATCCATTAATAGATTTTAACCAGTTCGTGCCAGAACCACACCAAGAGATTGTTTCTTTCGTCAGGAAAAACACACCGAAAAAGCCGTCTCGACTATACTCAATGTCCATAACACATTTTCTTGTCGATAAAATTGATTTCACATTATGGTCACGATCCCACATCATTTCTAAATGGTTAATGAACCGTAGCCACACATTTATCTGGAAAGAAATAGGGAAAAAAAGAAAAGGTATCGCGCCAGCTTCTGAGCGATTTAACAAAGTTTGAATTCTTACCAGGACTGGGAGCACGAGAAAGAGTTATACGGTAGCGATACAGTAGTTAATTAGCTTATAAGAGCAATAACAATCAATGGTGGAAATGGTCGTTAATGTTTTATTGTTATTACCATTCCCATCTTTTTATTGATTTAGCTTATTGTTTATGCTGACGACCCAACAATGAGTGTCTTTCTGGAGTAATATCCGAGATAGAACTGGAGGGAAAGACGATTACGGTCGCGGAGAACAATGATTACGACGTCGAAGTAGTTTGGTTAGTTATCTATGCTTGCGACGTGCCTAAATTTCTTAATTGAGACCATTCATTTTTCTAGTTAATCAGTTGCATTAAATCACTGTTGCCTTTTTTTGTATATTCGCTTAATAACGTTAATAAAAACTACATATGAGGAAAAAGGTAAAAACAACGAATACATAGAATTGGGGAAAATTATCTTGATCTAATTGAAATAAAACATAAAACTAATTTATGACTTTTATTACAATTGAATATATTTATTTATCTACATCTAAGTATGTATGGATATATATATATATTCAAATTTCAGAAAAAATGTTAAATTAACATTTAACATTTTTACTGAAATTTGAATATATTCAGAAATTTTCTTAAACAATTACATTCATTACAAAAATAAAGTTTTTGTAATATAAAAATTTAATGAAAATATGTATTAAATTTTTAAACTAACTTTTAAATATGAAAATTTAATAAAAAAATTAATAACTTTAGTTGATAATAATTTAATGAATAAATTCATTTTTTCTTGAAATGAACTTTCCCAAATTTAGGCAAATTATTCAACATTTTCAAGATTTTTATGCGAGAATAACAATAGGAAATAAAAAATCTATAAAATTCAATGTTAAAGCTCTTAACTGAAATACAATTTTATAACTATATCATTTGAGAAATGATGAGAGTAATTTTCTAAAGCACATGCCTAATTGATTTAAAATAGAAATAATTTAATAAGGAATCTTGAATAAAACACAAGCATAATTAAGAAATTATTTAAACTTTATCATCAAACTATATATATATTATAATCGTATTACGCGATATATTTAATATACACTAAAACTGTAAAATATTCAAAACAATATAAGAAAATGTTTAATTAAAATTCTCATTGTAGTTTGAATTAATCATATGAATATCATTTGAAAACACTGGATATCAGTTTCCCGGATTTTTGTCGACTCGAAGGATGCATTTCTAATCCCTATCCAAAAATTTTTCATTGCAACAGTTTGTATAAGAATTTCGTAATTTAAAAGAAATAATAATTATAATTTGAAAATATTTAATGTAGATTTATTTGTCTAATCATTAATTTATTTCTTTTATGTTTTTGATGCTACATCTATTAAACATGTGGTTATTTAATGTATGCACAGTATAAACTCTTCATTATATATATATATATATATATATATATATATATATATATATATATATATATATATATATATATATATATATATAGCTCATAGATAAAATTGCTGATTGATAAGACAGAGATTTTCCACCTTTTTTTTCCATTTTAGTTCCAGAAATTCACAAATTGTCATAAAATCAATTTGTCATTTTGTCAGATGTCATTTTTTTCGATATTAGAACTAAGAAATTTGGGACAATTTTCTGAAATAATGAAAGAATAATAGTTTTCGACAAATATATACTTTGTTTCCAAATATAGTCTGATATTTAAAATATTAAGTGTAAATTTAATGAAAGTGATCAATATTCAGTATAATATATTGATTGTTTTACAATATAATCCAAAATATCCATGAAGCATTTTTGTTAAAATGATAATATATAATGTTGAATGGGGTTTTATTCTCTCAGGAAAATCATTAAAACATTTAAATTAAAAAACAATTAATGTGTGGTTAAGCAAGGTTATAATCTTTAGAATTTAAAGAGATTTTTCACAAATATTGCAATTATTAATTTAGAATTCTATCAATTAATAAGATTTTTAAAATTTTAAATATTCCTTGCCGATTCAAACGAACCATAAAGAGAAAGTTTTGTCATGTCTTTTTCGTTTTGCTTTTTATGCTGTTCTTGTGTTTATGTCTTGAATCAATGGAAAACTATATTTCAAACCGATCCTTTAGTTCTCATATAAGAAATCGTTTTATTAACAGAATGAAATTCAAATTATTCATTCTCTGACATTCGATGATGAACTTCGCCTTGTTTGCTGCCACTTGAAATTTGTGATTTGAAGGTAGACCGCGAATTCATTGACAGGTCGAATTTACAACGCCGTCTCAATACGATGTGACGTGGATGAAATGTTATCTCGACGTCATGGATATTTTAAACCAAAGAGAATCGTAATAAAGTGGCGTTCTCAGGATCTCAACTTTTACGAAGGAAACAACACTTTTAAGGTTAAAAATACCATGATTGTAATTTTAGATTTCTTTGATGGAAAGATTTATCTTGGATTGAATACAATTTGAATGAGCGCTACAACTCATGACTTGATGATGATGGCAAAACCATGATTTTATGATAAACTGCCTATATTGATAGATTATGTAATGTGGCTCTTAGATAAAAATTATAAATTTTTAAGAAGGAAAAATAATAAGAAGGAAGATAAAAATTATAAATAGTTACAAATATAGTACTATTATGCTAAGATTATTGTGAGTACATTAGATCTTATTATGATGGATGATATTTAATTTTTAACTGTTATATTTAATTGGTCGTAAACGATATCAGCAGTGAAATTTCCAATAATAAAACTTTTAAGGAATATTTAAGCAATTTTTCATAAGTTGCATTTAATTTTTTCAATAACAAGATAATAGATTCCATGCAATACAGTTTTGAAGAAATGCACATAATTTTATTAAACATATTAAGTATAAAAAGCATTATATTTCGCATAGCCGAGAAAGAAATATGTCTTCTTGGTGGATATTTACATAGATTAGGCAGGTGAATACTAAATATGAATATTACATGGAAGGGTTCATTTAAAACAAGATCGTTGTTTCGAAAATATTTTGCATAAACATCATTTACTATTTATAATGTATTTGGTTGTCACACCGTTACTTTTAGAAGTATTAGCTTTTGCTGACTGCCTAAACACGCCCAAGTCAAAGAAGGAAGTTTCAACTTGTATCCAGTCACTGTATGTTACTTTTAAAGGTATTGATTTAGGAGCAACTAAAAATTCATATTGATTTTTGGTATGTGCAAGTAAGAATAGCTCACACCGTTGGCCTATTTTTCACAGGAAAGAAAACATTGAAAGACTGGAAGTGCGGTGACGTGAGTTAAATATCTTGATGGATGATGGGGGGTGTCTGTGGCGACTTTTCAACGATATTTTATCTCTCCAGTAGGCTGGACCCACTCACCAAACTTTTCTCCAAAATGTATAACAGATGAATTTTGAGGAAGGTTGCATAGATCGATCATCGCGTTGTTACGTGAATCGAAATGTAGCCTTTGATAGTGGACATTGTGTCAAAGTTAATAGATTTCCCATCTCTACTCAAAACTTTGAAAGTGGTGGGCAAATATGAAGAATAAAACGTTAAATGTATTTGAATATTTTTCCACGTATTCAAAGTACTTAGAAAAAAATCTTCAGTTAATATTCAACACCTTATTTCAAATATGAATCATTTACGTGTAAATTTTGTATATAAAAAAATGAATGAATCTGATGCATTTTTATTTAATATCTTCTTACTATCTTTTCTACACATAATATTCCCCTTTTTATTAATCTATGTAAGAAACACTTCAAAAGTAAAGCTTGATGTAAACTACTATAAATCCATGCAAATCTTTTTGCATAAGAAATACTTAAAAAGTGGTTAAATCGATTCGATTTTAAAAGAATCTTGTTTATATGGTGATAGTCAACAATTCTTATGGATTTATCCCCATCTAATATATATCCACTATCTATCCCCATCTACTATCTATGCACATCTACTATTTATCCACATCCATTATCTATCCACACCTACTATCTATCCATATATATCTATATATTGTAAAATGTCTTTTTTGATATCCTTATTGAAGTTCTGTTTGCATTACATGGAAGTTCCAAATATACTCTCCTGCAAAGGACACTGTGTAGATTAGAAATGTATTAGTCACATCCTGCATTTATGTGTATGTCAGAGAAAATTGATTTTTTAAACCTTTCATACGCACATACATTTAATGACCACGAAGTTCGAGACTATAATAAGGAGTTGCTATCTTTTTAGTTATAATGCTAGCCAACTTTCTTGTAAAGCTTGGCTTGCACAAGTTATTGAGAAACGTTGATTCATGCAGGTATAAAATAACATTGTACATTGTTGAAAAGATAGGGACTTTTAATAATCTTTCGATTTTATTTCGCAAACGCTGATAATGAGATTCTGGTGATCATGGAACAATGTTAGTGATATTCTCATGCACATTTTAGAATGATTTAACACGATGACAAAATCCTGTTGAAAATGAATAATTCCATATGAATAAACAAGTACACGTGATGGCAACGATATATAGGTTAAGTTGTGCTGTTCAGTTGTATTGCGATTACAAGAATTAGTGTATCACAGGAAAATATTCTCCTCATTATAATTCCTCTAACACCAGCTTAAACAATTTTTCTTTGGAAGGTGGAATACATGAAAAAATGCTGCTTATACTTATCCTATATATTTGAATTTTATCATACATGAAATAGGAAAAACTAGTTAATAGAACAGCATAATTTTTCTAGTACACAAAAACTCAATTTTACCATTCCTGGGCACATAATTGTGATGGCTTTCCATAAGTTTCTCTGGTACTGTAAAGGTTTTTTTATAGTCTCTTTCTGCTACAGCTTATAGTTTACAAAGTTATAATAAAATAATAGTACAACATTTTTTATAACAGAATAGGATCATTAATATTGACTCAATATCGAAAACCGATGCAGGATTATTGACTGAGTGCAGATACCACGTGTTTCTTATTCCTTAAGATAATTTTCTCAACCTTTCTTTGCCTCAAAGTTTCCTCTGATCATCTCAACTTTGATTTTTGTTATTTTACATTACAAGATATAAAATTGTATGATATGCATAATATGAATCCCGCACTTTATAATAAATTACATTTACATACCTTATATATATACTATAAATGTCTCTCTTACTCTCTATGTGAAAAAATCTCTCGCTCTGGTTTCGTAAATAATTCTTTACGAAACGAAAGAAATATACTAGCTTTTACAATATACTCTAACTTATACTTTATAGTAAATAGCTTAAATTAAAAATATATACAATATTCCTTTAAAAAAATCGTGAATATAATCACAATATAGTTTCATAACTTAAAACATGTCTTTAAAATGCTGATGTCTTTACTTACAATATTTTCATGTCTTAAAAAATCTTCAACTGCAATTAAAGTGCAATATTGACTCCCCAAACCACTTACATATTTGAAGATAATTTTTCTACAATTATATCAACTATGCTTCTATCTTAAAATCTTTCGTGGCAGAATCTGTTCTTGAGCCTTATTACACAGTCAGATTTTATTAAAGATTCAAACATAAAATAGGGCAGGAGAGACTGATTATTTGTTGGCTCTGAGTTTTTTTAATGTTGTATACTTTTCAAAGTATCTGATATAATATCAAATTAAACATTCATTTTTAATTCGTGGTTGATAGTTTTTATATATTAGAAGATTTTTCCTTTCTTTTATGAATACCCTCAAATATTAATGCCAAGTTTATTTGGTTAGTATTTTCATCCGTAAGCATTTTTTTATTCTGACATCTAAAATGTAAAATTTATCTAAAATCTTACCATAAAACTCTTTAAATTTGAAATGGTAAAAGTTGGAAACAACCGCTTTTATTAGAATAAAAAAACATGTGTTTATATAAAAGTTTGCAAACATTTATGTGTTTTGAAATTAACTGTAATGTAATTGATGGCTGATACTATATTTTGCATTAGTCATATGAATGAAAAGGAATTGGATATTAATAATGTGAGTTTGTCTTTCACAAGTAATTGTTGCATTTATATCAATATACGAGTATATTCAAAGTATTCACCTTTGCGTAAAAATAACAGTCAAGAATATCTTATTTGATATCGACATTGATACTGATTTTTTAACATTTGAAGTCAATTTAGAAAATTCCTACAATTAATTTGCTCTGTCAGTTTACAAATATACATATGTATCTAAAACATGTAAAACGGATATACAGGATATACAATTTGTATGCACACCATCTCTTTCTCTGCATGTATACCATTTGCTTAACTTCATTACAATCCCTAATCTTGAATCGTTTCAGATAGAGAGTGTTTACACAAAAATTGTATAACATCCTGTAAAAGATGTTCCAGTATCCAAAAAATGAAATCCAATCCATGAAAAATGAACAAAAAGCAGAAATTTAAATATACGTTTATTTAACCGCAAAATGCAAAGTAGTTCCATAAATCTTTAAAACCTATAAATTAAGTCAGGTAATAAAAAAACAACTATAATTAAAAGAAAATTTACAGTGTGGAAGAGTTTGTTACAAAATTACGGTTATGGTTAAAGGGTGGTAAAATAAATATAGACTTTGATGTTCTGAAAAATTCATCCGTATTCATGTGATGAAAAGAGTAAAGACTAAAAATATTGCCCTTTTTTCCGAGTAAAAATGTCAGGTCTAAAAATTACAACTTCCTTCACTTTTATTGCTTGAGTGACTCCTCAGAGTTAATTGAGACATTTGTTGCACTCCTCAAGGCCGCCATTTCCTTTTCTTAATCTTTTAAGGTTGATTTTGTTTTCTCTCAATTTCTGCCTTGATTCGAATTGAGAGCTCTGAATTGCTTTTGCAAAAGGAATGGAATTTAGTTTTCTTCTTCTTCTTTTTCGGCAACCTCTATTTCATTTGGGCGTAGGGGCTGTTAACGTAAGGTGTTTATCGCTTTGCCATTTTGATAGTTAAACGTAAGAGGAGTTTTACTTTGGTTTCTTATTAGAATAAAACAAAAGGAACATATTGATTTTCAATGGAAAAGAATCTATTCTTTTTTTCAAATTATTTTCACTAACGTATTTATTTGTTTTAACCTGTCACTGTAAAAACACTCTTAATGATTTTGTTTAAGATCTTTTTATTTTCAAAAATTGAAATTGGCTGTATATCTTTATAAATTAAATGCAATTTCCAGTTTCAAATTTAAAATCGATTATAAAAGCAATTAGTGTGTGGGGCTTTTTTTAAAAATAAGGCAATTATATATTGAATCATCGAAAAAAAAATCAGTTCTTTCTTTTAAAATTTTTGTTTTCTTCCATTTATTTATTATATAATTTTTACAGATAATTATTCGGAAATTTACTATTTTATATAATCCATTTGCTATATTATTTTAATTATTAACTATAATAGAAACAACTCGAAATTTTTTTTCTGAAAACCGGAACAATTGCATCGAACTGTCAATGTGAAATAATTTTCAAAGTCTTTATTTCCTGTTGGGTTCTTTTTATGAATATATTTTATATCACGAATAAAATTTTTGAAAATTATTTAGTTAAACAGTTTTTAAAAATAAAACACGATTAATCTTTCTGAAAGTAGGGAATTTCAGAAATAAGATTTAATTGCATATTTTTATTTATTACGTGGCACAATAATTAAATATGCGAGAGTAATTCAAGTAGATATTTTTCCAAAATAAAGCTCCCATCCACACACAAACAGTTCAACTATAGATGGAAAGAAGTTCTTCTGAATTATTATGTTTGCTAGCTTATTTGTTTACTTTTTCATAGATCTCTATTACGTAATTATAAAATTTTAATATATTTAGAAGTTAAATTCAATTAACTTTCTTAGGTAAATTCAAAATAAAGAAGTCCTTTTAATTTTATTTAAACCAAATTTTAAGCTTTTAATAAAGGATCAAAACTGAGTTAGAATTCATTTATACACATAAGTTTTCGTTTGGGACATTTTAGCTTTTTATGCTTATTAAAATTTATATTACTGGCTAAAATATATGCCATAATAAACAAGTCGCGGCCTGTTAACTATTTTAAAAATTTGTTTTTGAAAATTCAAAATTTATAAATCTATGATTTTTTTCTTTTTAACTCATGTGAAACCCTAATGTTTTTAACTCATTCTATTTTTTTAAAAGTATGGATTTAAATTGCATAATTGTTATAAACGATTACATAATTAATCAAAAACTTTCTTTTAATTAAGAATTTTTAAGGAGTTTTCATTAATTATTAAATATTTCATCAAGCTTCTGTAAAATATTTCTTTATAAATATCAAATTTACAAAAGTGAAAGTTTATAATTATTATTATTATTACTTAACATTGATGAATAACAATAATACAAGGAAGTTTATAGAATTTATATTTTTTGTAATTTTATAAAAAATATATTTGCAAAAAGTTCACTGTGATAGAAATATTAGAAATAAAATAATACAGTGAAAAAGTTTAAAAAAATAAAATTCAGGGTATTAAATAAAACTTTTTTATCATTTGCAAATTTTCAAAAAATCTTTTTAAGAGTTAGTTATAAATTAAGCTTTCATTACCCTACTTGTGTGTGTGTGTGTGGAAAGGGCATTTGTAAGTATTATACCATGTGAAAAGCGTTACGAATGAGTAGAAAATCTATTTAAAACTGTCCATTAAGTATAAAATATCAAAGTCAACAGTGTACAGTTTTTCTAAAAAGTATTCTTGGATGTCGTTTCAAAAATAAACAAAAAGTTTCATTTTTTTTTATCTAAGAAGTGGGGCAATGCAAAATTTATACTTATTAGTTTATGCTAACATTTGATGAGAAACTTTTTATGTTAGAAAGAGATACCATAACAGAAATATTGATTAATTCTAGTTAATATAAGTTTCAGACATTTATCAAAATCAATTCGTTGCTTTTAGGTTTCGAAACAATTCAACCATAAAGGATTGCGGATGTTTTCAAAAAGTAAGTAAATTATTTTGTTTTTTTTATTAAAAATAAATCATGAAAAAAAGCCTTTTTTTAAAATTAAACTTCTATTTCCTAATAGTAAACAATTTATGCTAAAGATAATTGTTATTTTCATCATGGTAGATGTAATCCGAGGAATGTTAATACCGTGCAATGTTTGTGCGGACTGAATTTGAATTATTTTCAACCAAGAGATTAATTGCTTCCTATTTTGAGTTTATATTCCTCGGGTGTCCTTTATGCAAAGCAAACAAGAAATTTCTTGCTGTTTTTAATCACTCGAAAGAACATGATCTACAGAAAGTGTAGCCTGTTAGTCCTCGACATAATCACCATCGGCATCCAGCACCTTCTGCCAACGTATATCCACTTGTCCAACGTATATCCACTTGCGGTAAAATTCGGTGTTTTGGACCCAAAGAAATCCATGAGTGTCTGGTGCAAATCTGCTTCATTGGTGAAGGATTTTTCATGACGATGGTTGTCCAGGGAATGGAGGAGGGGGTAATCTGATAGAGCAAGGTCAAATGAGTAAGGAGGATGGCACAAAGTCTCCCAACCAAGTCGCTGAAAAGTATTTCTGGCCAATGGCGTGACATGAGGCCCCACGTTATCGGCCAAAAACAGTTCACCCTTGCGATTAACCAGTGCAGGGTCGGTCTTCTGCAATGCCGTTTGCACACGTTCCATTTGCTGCGAGTACTGTTCCACAGTGACTGTTTCACCCGTTGATAGCAACTCATAGTGAACTACTTGACGATTAGTCCACCAGGCATCTGTTTTATCACAGAGTGATAAATATTCCTACCTGAATTAGCGAAAACACGTTTATTCAGAGCACTATCCCCAAATGCTTGTCATATTCGGCGACTTAAGTTCATTTTGAAGTCGTAAAGCAAACAACACAAAATGAGCTCCTTCGACATGTCCATTTCTTTTCGCTGCTGTACGAGTTACGATTGATGAACACGCGCGGTGGAGCTGCTCTTTTATAACTACTAATATTCCTACTCTTTATTAACCGGTTCCTCAACCCTGTCATTCACTAATTTGCATGCTTATTCTCACTTCACTTAATGCTAGCGCGAAAGCGACAACTTTCTTGTTTACCTTACCTGTTGGAAATTTCAAAATCAGAATTAATATCAAGTCTCTGAATTTGAGACAATTAAAATATTATGAATCAAATACCAGTGAAAGCTAAGTGTTAAATTCAGTAAATTTCTTAAGAGAATGAAAGAATTCTAACTGTAAAAATATTTAATGATTCATTCTCTCTTACTGCATTTTTATAATATCTCCCACATGAAATTATGATACTTATTAAGCATTTCATGAGGCGACCGATGGCCGAGTAGTTAGCGTTCCTGACTCCTGAGCTGTAGGTCGCGGGTTTGAATCCCGGTTCGGGCATGGGTGTTACTTTCTCTCTTTCTCTGTCCTTTCTTCTGCGATGATGTATGAATGTGGCCCACCCCATAAACGGGTTTGTGGTGGTATGGTGCGGGTAACGCTACTCGCCTCCGTGACTTGGTTCACAGGTGCCAGCTGGGTAACGACAAATGAGTAGCAGTTTCTGGCCTTGTTGTGGCATAGGGTTCGTCACCCAAGTGCCCGCGGATGGAAAAAATATTTCATGGAGTTTTACACACTGTGTTTCCTGTAAATTTATTTAACGTCTTAAGAAAAATATCGAAGTTTAAAAAAATTATTTCTGATGTTTAATAATTCAATTTAATCCTCACATTTTGTTCTAAAAAGTGTACTTGATTAGTATAAATTAAAAAAAAGAGTTGATATTGCAAAATGCTCATGGCATTTAAATCAAAAATTAAATGAATATTGTTTTTTAAAGCTCTTATTAAAAATATTTTATTTATACATATTTTTTAAATATATCGTGAAATATGGATATGTAATTGTTATAAGCCGGATTAATTTTAATAAAATAATTTAAGATTAATTTTTTCATACGGGAATTTTCTATGAAAGAATATAAGTTCGAAAATAAATATTTAAAGTAGCATACTTTTAAGACCCACTTTCTTTATTAAACTTATGATTAAATATATATGATTTAGGAAAATTATATTTATAAAGCTGAATCTTTTTTGTAACGACCTAAAAACACTAAAAGTGACAAACTGGATGACCTTATCCAAAAATAGGGGGTCCTGGTGTGCACTTCTGAGGAAGGCAAAGGCCCACCCTGGGCTGTCAGACCAATGAAGAAGAAGAATCTTTTTTGTAGAGAAATATGTTAAATACGTATCTTTGATGATAGACTCAATTTATTACATTTAAGTGCAAATCCATTTATATTTGTATTCTCACCCGAAGATAAATATTTGTTATTAAGAATAGTATAGTATGTAGCATTTTTACATACGCCGACCGATGGCTGAGTGGTTAGAGTTCCTGACTCTTGAACTGTGAGTCCTGAGTTCGAATCTGGTTCAGGCATGCATGTTACTTTCTTTCTGTGTTTCTCTGTGCTATCTTCTGAGATGATGTATGAATATGGCTCACCCTGTAAACGATAAAAAACGGTGGTAGAATTGTTTGGGTAACTCTACTCGCCTCCGAAAGTTGGTTCATAGGTGCCCATTGGGTAACGACAAATGAGTAGCAGTTTCCAGCCTTGTTGTGGCAAAGGGTTAATAACCCAGTGGTTCTGTCACTTTTTTAGAATAGTCATGTGCAGCAGACATCATTATTAAGACTCATAAATGGTGGAAATTTGAATTGTCTTAAAACTGACCTTTGGACTTTTTTTGTCAGTTTACAATTTCATGGATCTGGTGTAGTTTACTGGCTAAGAAGATAGGATAAGAACAAACCTTTATTCAGAGAAAGAATCTTCAATTAGGTTCCTAGAGATAAAAAAAAGTTTCTTCTTCCATTGAACGAGGTTTGATATTTTGGTCTACTTGGTTTTGCAAGTTTTCAGAAATCATGAAAAGAGCAAAAAACTTACAAATCATATTTACGAGACAACGCTGAACTTTCTATAAATCATGTGATAAAGCACCCTTTTTTAAACATGATTTACATCCTTTTTTTTAATATTTTAAACTCGGATTCATCGTAAGGAAATATTAATTATTTTGTACCATTAGGAATTGCATATGGCATAATTATGGTTCACCAAATCTTTATAATGATTCTTTTCACAGAAAAAAGACTGAATACTCCAGCATTCGTGTGAACATTTTAACAGAATTGTAATATCTTCAAATTTTTCTTTATAACTCGCTCATTAAACTAAAGGAATGCTATTCATTCATCATAAAATATTCATAATTTTTGCACTGAGTGAATAGCATTTTTTAATGATGGAGAAAAATGAAAAAAAATCTAGATAAAAATGAACAAACAATGAAAATGTGGAAATTCTTTGTTTCCTCTCAATGACGCAGTTTTTTTTTAGTTTATAAGATTTTTTAAGATTGTTTACATGCTAATTAGTAATGACCTTTCAAAAAGCGATGATATAAATGGAATTACAACTCCCATTCCCAAATAACAATGTTTGAGTGTGTTATATTATTAATTTACTGTGTCTATCCGATAAAAACTTAATATATTGATACAATTTTTATAACAAATTATAAAATTTATGAAGCCTTCAATAATACTAAATATAAGACGATACTTTATAAACATATTGTATGGAAAAATTAAACTTTTGGATTTTATTACGCAGAAACTTAATTCGAATATAATGATAGCATTCTAAAATACAAATGTAATGAACAAACTTGTATTGCAAGTTAAGGATATAACTAATTTAAAGTTAATGATTATAAATGGGAAATTGTTATTGTTAGTATATTTCATTTTAAATACTCACAAGTAAAACTATCCAATATTAAGTCGGATAATTTTATTGTGGTAGAATGGAGAATGATTCATTTTGTCGTATTTATTAGGAATAAACGCTGAAATTTCTTAATGCACACGGTTACAAGCAAAATGTTAGATATTCTATCCAACTTAAATTTCAATCTCTATAATTATTTGATTCTTAAATTTATTCCAGCCTTTAAATCAACAGTTTTTATGAAAAAATTATTTTAAAGATTATATTATTCTCTTATAGTCATTTTCTTTTTCACATGGCAAAGGGGGAAAAAATGAAAAAGAAACGGAACATTTTGCATTTAACATGATAAAATGCTCCGATTTTTTTCAGTACTGCAAAGTCAAAAATTTCAAATAAATGATTTAAATTCTAAGAGAAAATTAGGAGATTGGTATTATTTGGTGTTTTTTTAATTTATTATTGTTTATCGTATGAAATAGCTATTTAGAAAAGTAGTGTTAGCATATTACATATGTATTGCCTATGCATGTGAGATTAAAAAATTCAAATCTAAACCTTCTACAAAGCCCTTTTTTTAAAAATTAATTTTTCCGCTTTTGTATAAAAATAGTTAACATTAATTAGTTTAACATAATTATAAATTTTTTTATACAATAAAATTTTAGTACCTGTATGAGTTTCTTAAAAAAGTATATAAGGTCATATTTTACGATTAAAAGGAAGTTATATTCTCTAATATAATTTACTTAAGTTATGCTACAGTTAGAAATATTAGATTACTACTAGTTTTTAGCTATAATTTATTTAACAGTTAGAGGTACTGTTACTAAAAATTTAATCTAAAAATTTTAATGCATATAAAAAGATTCCTTTACCAAACACAATTTTTCTTACGTAAATTTCTTTCTGTATTTTCTAAATAGAAAATACAGAAAGCATAAAAAAAATAAAATGCAAATGCATTTTATAAAAAAAATTTAATAAAAAATTAGAACTTAAAGAATTTAATTATATTTAGTGAATCATAAATTTTGCATCATTTTGGTTGGAAAACATTATACACACAGATGCTAAAACGATATTATGTTGCTGTTTATCGCATATATTTGCAATTTTGTTTCATAAAAAGTAATGATACCTGATATTACTTTTGCATTTTTTTAGCATATTTTATTGGAAATCTTCCGGATTTTTTCTATTTGCGATGCATCAATAAAATATATTTTTAGGACTAACATTTTCTGATTATATATATATATATATATATATATATATATATATATATATATATATTTCCAACAGTGGGAATGACGAACCCAATGACACAAGGGCAGAAACTGCTACTCATTTGTCCTTACCCAGCGGGCACCTGTGAACAAAGTCACGGAGGCGAGTAGCGTTGTCCGCACTATACCACCACAAACCCGTTTATAGGGTGGGCTTCATTCATACATCATCATAGAAGAAAGGACAGAAAAACAGAGAGAACAGAAAAAGAAAGTAACATCCATGTCCGAACCGGGATTCGAAGCTGGGACCCACAGCTCAGGAGTCAGAAACGTTAACCACTCAGCCATCGGTCGGCCTGATTTTATATATAACTAACAGAAATTAAAGGACTATATACCTATAATAACTTTAAACTTATAATAACTCTTTTTTTTAGTCAGAGATATGTAATTAAATATGGTGCAATACCTTTAATAGAATTTTTACCTCTGAATGAGTTAAAGATTTGCGTTTATAAATCTATGCAAGCAATCAAATCAAGATCTAATGTTAATGAGATAAAGATTCGTGTTTATAAATCTATGCAAGCAATCAAAAATCAAGATCTAATGCTTCGATAATATGTAATTAAATATGGTGCAATATACCTTTATTTGAATTTTTACCTCTGAATAAATTCAAGATTCAGGTTTATAAATCTATGCAAGCAATGAAATAAAGATCTAATGCTTCGGAAATATGTAATTAAATGTTGTGCGCAATACCTTTAGTTGAATTTTTACCCCTGAATGAGTTAAATATTCGTGTTTATAAACCTATGCAGGTTATCTAATACTTCGATGATATATCATCAAAATTTGTCAAAGATCTCAGAAATTGACTACGTCATTCAACTGTGACATATAATGCAGACAATAATTCTAAATGTGTTGCGTAAAAGTTATTTCACTCCAAAAACTTAATATGTATCTTATGTGCACGCACATATGTGAAGTAAATTTTCGTATTGAAAGTGTGAAAATTCCGTCAAGAGCCACTGCAGAATAGCAATGCGATACTTATTTTGAATTGCCAGAAAATGATATTTCCTATAAACAGCCCTCTTTGGTGTAAAGTGGATAAGCGCGCCAGAAGTGCCACACACACTTGTGTTGCCTTTTCCTGTTCTGTAACTGCAACGGGATGTTATGTGTATCATTTCCTCTTTCCCCCATCCGTCCCCAAAGATTTCTTTTTGACTCACTAAAAGGCAGCTTTAAAATGTCAAGTTTAGCTTTTAGGTTATAGAAAATGGGGATAGGGATTTTTATCCATTTGAAATGTCCATTTCCCCAAATTTTTTTCCCTTTTCGGACGAAAATAGAAACTCATACATATCGCAGATAAGAGTACTTTGCACAAACTCAAAAGAAGTCTTTTAAAAAAAATAGCAGGATGGTAAAAAAAAAAAAAAATTGGATAGTGTGTAGGGTATTTTGTGTCTTCTTTTTTCTTTCCATGGGAACTATTGATCTGTTTTCGGAAGCTAATGTTCTAGTGATGGAAAACATTTTTGTTTTCTTGAATGTTCCATCTTATTGTTTTTAAGCCATTAAACAACGACTTCGGCTGCTCCGGTGTTAGAATTCCAATAACTTCGGAAACGATCGATTTCTTTTTTGGATATTCCCCCCTCCTCTAACCCCTTCAGGAACTAAGAGCTTATATTCTTCTATCTTCTCTGTGTTATTTTTATGACCTAGTTTCCTGTCAAAGATATCAGGGTTCCATGCCGCCACCTCCTAGTCCAATATTACGTTACAAAGTAGAGCGTGGGTGATGGAAAAACTGTAATGTGTTTTTCATTTGACCATGATGCCCCATTACATAATGTTGAGTTCATTTTTTGGATTCTTATTAAGTCTTAAGGCTTTAATTTCGACTCCTTATATAGTCTTAATAGTTAAAAAATATTAAAATTTTTCTTCCATTTATTATATCTTACAAAATCGAAAAAATTTCATCTGCTATTTTGTAAAATATGTTTATTAGAAATTAATGCATGCCATTTTATAATACTAATAAAACTAATTTGCAAAATTAAATGATAAAATTATATTTTTGCTTTTTTCCAAAAAAGGTAGCAAACTGTCCGAACCTATTTAATTTGCTTGGGCTTATACTCCAGACGATATACAGAAGTACTGCGCATCATCTACAATCATTTTGATTACAATTATCAACTCAGTTTGGATTCGGTTTCCAGATAAAAAAGGCAAATTTGGATACCATTTTTTCTTTTGATAAGTATTTACATTGTGATTGGCTCGCCAATGTCAAGATTGAACTATGCAATGGATTATCAACATCAGTCTGGGAGAGAACATGGTCTGGGAGAGAACATGGAAAGTCTGAAAGAGAGCATGGGAAATCTGGGAGAGAACATGGCAAGTCTGGGAGAGAGCGTGGCAAGTCTGGGAGAGAACATGGCAAGTCTGGGAGAGAACTTCGGAAGTCTGGGAGAGAACACGGCAAGTCTGGAAGAGAAAATGACAAGTTTGGGAGAGAACGTGGCAAGTCTGAGAGAGAACATGGCAAGTCTGGGAGAGAACATAGGGAAAATTTTCAAATATCATTAGATATGGGCAGTATTGATTAAACTCCTTAATTTTACAGTAAAAATTTGAATTTCAGTAACTAAAAATTGAGTTTTGAAATTTATTATGGAATTAATATTGGAACTGTAAACCAATTAAAACTTTAACTCCATGGAAATAAAAATGGAAATCTTAATATGTATATCTTTATAAATACTCAAACATAAATACAGTCTTGATGGGAAAGCTTGTTAACAATCAAATCAAATCTCAGTATGTTAATAGAGTATTAGTAAAATCCACCAAAATCTCCATAACGAAGCTCATAATTATTTGCAGTACCCTATACATTTTGTAACCATTCATTATCCAATAATTTATCAAATGATAAAGAGGCTTTGAAATAGCTTAAAGTACCTTAAAATTTTGAACAAAGACAGATAAGGTAAAATATTAATTACTCTATCGTGGACGAAGTTGAAATAGAATTGAACTACAGATAATTTTCAGTATTGTCATTGTGTGTATAGTGTATATATATATATATATATATATATATATATATATATATATATATATATATATATATATATATATATATATATATATATTAATACTCTTACCAATAAAATCAAATTTCATATAAGGCATTTAAAAATATTCAATCACTAGAAAAAAATACAAACTGATTTACATTTACAAATGGACTTTCACATTTATACTTATAAAAATTCAAAATATACCTATAGAAACAAAATTTAAATTTTTAAATAACAATGTTTCATTCTACAACAAGTTACACCCTAAAACAAACTAGCAAAAATATCTTTAACATTTCAGTCAGAAATCGATACGTTTAATTCAAATTTATACTCATTCATTCATATAACCTTAACGAAGACAATACGAGGAGAATAAGTTCTAATTACATCAGGAAGGAATGTTTTATGAATCATCTTTAAAATAAACCCTTTCAGCAACAACTTGTCAATAGCTAATACTTGCAGAGAAGCAATAGTACCAGGGAATTCCGAGAATTTCTCGAATTCGCGATGCCATTAGTGCAGTCGAGCTAATTTTGCGCACAGTGACACAAACGTCATTTTGGGATAAAACAGCGTCGTCCAGGGTGACTCCCGTTATTCCGAAATGGGGGAGCAGGAGGTATTAAAACATCAGTAGCAGAACTGGCATCAGCCACGAACCGCTGTCGGCTTAATATCCAGATTTCTATGTTAATGTGGCATTTCTATGCAAATTCGGGCGAATACTTAGTTTTAAGGTGATGCCGTCTTTTGCTTGTAGGTACGCGAGGAAAGTGCATAGCAAGTGTTTTATTATCAGGCGGATCACGTAGCTGGGTGGGATGGTTTCTTATCATTTTGTTCTGTTTTCTTAATTGGGGCTGCAAATCAGCGGATTCCTTTTGTGCTTGGCGTTTGTTTTAGGTTTTATTTTGAGAAGTTTCGGTGGCATTCAGTACCTTTAAACGATTTTTTTAACAGTGAAAGTTTTGGGATTATTATTTTTTTAGGCAAAGTGTGTAAAGAGGAAGAATATTTTTGGAAACGCGTGACCAAAATATAACTATTCGCTAATGTATAAATTACGCATTTCCTTGAATTCAAAATCGTCTGATTGTAAATTTATTCAGATTTTATCCTTGTTAAAATTTTTGCTATTTCTGTATTAATTTTAATACAGCGTAATAGTTAGAATGATAGGTTTATTTTAAAACACCTACACATAACGTTATTTCTTAGAAACTTTTAGATTCAGAAGGCCATATTCATTTACATGTCTTAAGAAGTAGTACCTGGAAAATTTGCTTTAGGACCAACTCCTACAAAAAGCAGAAAAGCAACATTTATTTTTCTTTATTCAACGGTGGCTAGAATCGAACCTGAATCTTACCTTTCCAAACGCCGTGGTTCAACCAATCAAATGCGATGAGTCCTTAATATTGTCTTGAAATGACATAACAAATTGCTTAGTAGCTTACAGATTTTGTAAGCACTTTCATAACCCGACAGCGTGAATTTTCACGGAAAATGGTGCTATTTACATGTCACGAGATAGGAAAGTTGAATATGACATTTACTCTACAGAGAATGCACAGAAAAAAAAAGAAACATTTAATCTCGTTATTCAATATACCCCAAGACTGAAATCGACACTTTTTAATAAAAAAAGTACGATCTTATTAAGTCAGATTACTCTAGTGGATGGACCAATTGTATTATTAATTTAATAAATCACATACTATCCAAAAATATATTTCGAAGTACTTTTCCCTAAATAATATACAAACTACACAGTCAAAGAACTTAATTTTCTTTTGTTTATGCCTGTCATATCTTACGATGTAGGGATTTTTCAATCGTATAACACATTTCACTAATCACTTGTAAGACTTATATTTAGTTAAAAATCCCTTTGCTTAAAGGACAATATTCTTGAATAGATATTTAAAATATGAAAAAAAAATAGAACACACATTACATTATTTTATAGTTTAAGTAAATATCTACTGTAAGCTATTAATTGCAATTTAATTTTTTAAAAAATTCTAAAAAGATCAAATTATAATTTTAAAAATAAAAATTCAACAGTAAGAAAATAAACAGACAGTTAAATTACTTTAAATAGATAATATTTTCATTCTCATTAATTGAAATATGAAAATTATCGGCAAATATCTAACGACTTTCCTTAATAAGATTAAAAACATTTTATGTTTTTAATGTTTTTAATTTATGATTATTTAAATAAGCTCTTTCTAATCTCTTTAGAAACATAAAATGAATACAATCATATAAATTGTCTTAGTTGGGCTGTGCTTTTGAAATAAGCAAAATTTATTATTACGCTTATATTTATGAACTGTACAATGTAGACTTTTTTAATGTTTAGTCTCAAAATTGATATAGATTCTGATGATTAACTACAATAAGTTTAGTTGATTATGACATAATTAAATTAAATGTTAATATATATGTATTCCTCTCTAAAATTGATTCAACAAGAGTGATAAAAAAACACCTTAATAAGTAAATAATGATTAAAAACAAATAGCAACATGCAGAAAATACATTTTACCAATAATAGAATTCTTGAAAAACAAATATAGCTGAAATGTTATGGAGTAAAATTTTAATAAATATTTAATACTGTGTTGTTTACTAATTTATATGGCTAGAATAAATTTGCATTGCACACTTTGAAAGCTGAAGTCGATTATTTTGAGAATTTTAATTATTAAGTTTTTTTCGCGTGTGTATACATATATATATATATATATATATATATATATATATATATATATATATATATATATATATATATATATATATATATATATATATATATTGTATTGTAGTTACAACATTATATTTTTAGCATTGTATTTATTACTTTATATTCATATATTCATATATGTATTTTCTTTATATTAATATATATATATATATATATATATATATATATATATATATATATATATAAAATTCATTGGAAGGCTCTTAGGAATTGCGGAAAAAATCTTATAAGACAATACTTATCTCTGAAACACGCTGAAAAGAAAGCGTTCAGTAATCGAAAATTTTATTCTGCATATTTCTAGAAAACAGCCAAATTTAATTCATAAAAATTATTAATTATGATGTAGAAAATTATTTAATGTTTTAAGTAAATTTGACAAAATTTGAGCAAGTAGTTTGCTTGATAAATATTTGATAAATAAAAAAATTCATTTAAAATCTCAATAGACCCTGATATTATCCCTACATTGTTATCCTGAGCTAGTTAGGCTGGCAATATGGGATACGCTGCTCCACTTTTCCAGCTGAACCGTAATTTGTGGTGTGGAGTCCGAATTCCTCAGTACACATATGCCATAGGGACCCGTTTATCAGGTAGGCAACCATTCACAACCCATTCACACAAAGAAAGGACAAAGATAGAAGCGAGAGAAAGTACTTCCATGCTCGAACCGGGATTCAAACCCAGAATCTCCCAAGCCGCAGTCAGTCACGCTGACCACTATACAAAGTGATATTATGACTACGGGATAAAATATAGTCCCACAAATTAATTTAATTTTGTGCATGAAGAGGCTCTTCATATTTTAAATATATTGTTAAAAATTTGATAAATTACTAAGTAAAATATATTCATACTTAAAATAATTTAATATAGCATCTTATGTTACAGATTCAAGTATATTTAAAATGTCATTTTATAACTAAGTATAATTTGAATTATTATCGAGTTACAATTTTATATCTAAAATAGCACTTTTAAACTTAATCTTATAATATCAGTATATATAATACATTTTAAGTTATAAATTACTGTTCATAATTCAAATAAAACATAATAAAATATTAAAAAATAATTTTATATTTAAAATATCGTTTCATAATCTAATATAAATTGATGCCATCAAAGCACATATATTTACATTTAAAAGTAGTGATTTTTGTAGACATTATCAAATGCTTTAAAAATTATGATGATTTAATATCAGGAACATTATAAAATAAAACACATTTAATTTCATCAACTCATGATAATTTTACTATGGTATCATCAAAAAACTTAATACTTGTTTTTTTATTTAAATAATAGCAAGCTGATTAATTAGTGGCCGGCCTAAAGAGGAATAAGACATTATTATTGTAAAAGATTTGCAGATTAACTGCAACGAATATAATTGTTATTCGGCATTTCTATGCGTAATTTAAGATATTTAAATCGAGGATTGTGTCTCTTTCTTGATAATTATAACGATAATCGGCTCTTGATCACTAATGCTCATTTAAATAAAATATCGAGTTAAAGAGTTATAATACGTCTCGTCATTTACACTTAATCGCAATGAATACCATTCCTCAAGATGTTGCAAAATTCAAGTTTGCGGGATCTCATTTCGCATCCTTTAATTTCAAATGTACATATTAATGAGTGGAAAGTATTCGCCAATAAGCATTTCAAGGTTTAATGATTTAAGCCTCCAAGTGTTATTCATTTATATAAATATTTAAATGAGGTATATTCTCTGTTTAGAATGTTAAGAATGAAACATTCACAGTGAAAGATCCAATTAGAAAGGTGCGGGAGTTGTACTGATTCATGTAACCAGAAACACATATTTGTATATAGTAAATATAATTTTATAAATAGTTTGTTTTTATAGTAATTTGTGTGTTGAGTGCATTCTCAGAGATATTTATATATAATTTGGTTATATGATTAATTCATTCATTTGTGTAATTTATGTATTTTCAGAGGTTGGGGTATTTTTGGGGTGATTTCAGATTCGAAAATCAAAGAACAGCCTGGATGTCAATCAGTAATGTATTTCTGATCGTTTGGTGAATTACGCATCTAAGAACTTTTATTTATAATTTTCCAAACTCTTCGATTGATTATCATTGTGCATCTGTAATGCTATTTAATGTACTTGTTCATATAGTTTTAGCAATCATTTTGTCTGTATTATTTATTATTCTCTAATTTCTATATTTGAGCAATCACTTCTTGGTATATACAGATATTTATTTATTTGTATTGTAATTTTTTTCTGTTCAATAAACTTGTGCATGTTTGTATTTGTATTTACAACTTTATTAATAATATATAAATATATATTACTTAATTTGTTAGTCATTTTAGATTAAAATGCTTAGTATAAAGTGCAGAAGCTTTAATTCACTACAAACTTTGCTTAAAGCATAATATTTTTAAAATATTTTTCAAAGAAAAGCAGATTTTTATTAATATTATATTATTTAATGATTTCAACCTGCCATACACACTGAAATATAATATTCAGTTACGTTTCAAATAATACATGAAATTCATGGAAAATAGAAAAAAAAATATTTCTTCTCTGAAAAAAAAAAGTATTTTTTTTATTAATTTAACACTTTTTATAAAAGTTTATTACTTGGTATGTGTATCAAGGCATGTGACTGTTTTCAGCTAATATATGTAAAATGGATCCTTAATTTCTTGAATGTAAATACATTTAGATATTTTACATTTTCTTCTGTAATTTGTTTCAACTTTCTATTTGGATCTAAATCTCACAAAAAAGTAATTTTTTTAAATAATTTTTGATAAAAAAATTTGTTTCGGTTATAAAGAGTTTTAGTTTATATTTTCTGAAAAGAAAACAAATGTTTTGAAGTTAGAGTTAATTTCAACTATTCATAGGGACTGATTTCTTTCTGTATAAATAAATAAATAATAATAATAATAATAATAATAATATATATAGAATCTTAAACTTGACTCTAGAAACTATATGTGTGTATAAAACAAATTTTTAATAACTCTATTTGATAAAAAAAACTAGAAATTTTTATATTTGTTCTATTATAAAAGGGAAGTAGAAACTGATGAATGGAAAAAGGATTTAAATCATTAAAATACTTCTATTATCTGTGTTAATTTCCCTATTTTATAAATAATTTTTTTAATGTTGCATTTTCAAATCTGAAGGAATTTTTAAATGAAGGTAAACAAATAGTATAATAAATGTAATTTATTATTTATTAAAAATTATTCTAAGATTAACAAATCAACACAATTAAAATTTTACATAATAAAAAGCAAATATTTAATAATAACTAAAATCAAAAATTTTTATTTAAAAATATTTATTTTCATAGATAATTATAAAAATACAACTAATTTGAATGTTTTTGGATATTTGTAACACAGAGTGAATCCTCTGTGTAATTCAATCAAAAATAAAAATAAATATAACCAAATATATGTTGAGGAATTTGGAAATGATCTCACAAATAAAATGAAATGTATTTAGAATATTTTAATTTATTGAAGTTTATTGAAGTTATATAATGGCATGCAAATCAATTTTTTCTAGTCTACACTTGCATTCCCATACATTATACTAATAGATTATAAAAATATGCTAATAGATTATTAATTCATATAAGTTTACAATATAGGTTGTAACGATAATCTTAGATTGATAATCTGTAAGTCCTTTTGATATGATGAGTAAATTGAATATGAATTGCAAAATAAATCGCTTTCCTGTATAACATGTAGATTTCATGATTGAAGAATATGAATTTCTAAAATTTTTACGAATTTCTTGAAAATTTAATTTAAAAATTAATGTTCCTTAATCATTCCTTCAATAATTCTATTTCTTTGTATAAAATATACACGATTTTTAATTTTACTTTTCAATATTTTGTCTCTTTATTTCTGTTTAATAAAGACAATTTTTTAAAATTAATATTGTAACTGTTCAAATGGGAAAATTTTGAATCCCTTTTCAGTATTCTTGTCTATTAGGAAGTTAAAATTCACACACAAAACGGATGCACAAAAGCAATACACACAAAGCTAAAACTGAAAACATTCACAAAAAAAAATTTTGTTTCCATATTTTTCGTCTTTTACTAGCAAAGCATGTAGACTAAGCAAAAACTAAATCCTTCTAGCAAATCGCATTTTTTTTCCAAATTGCAAACGATTGTTAGCCACTAGATTTGATCTTTTGTTTCACAACCCCAAAGTATCAAAAGAAACAAGGCAGACGATTTCCCAAAACATCCTGCGTTAATACTCGGCTTTACTAATGTGTCACTTTATCGTCTGCTGCCTCCGAAAGTCGCTTACGACTTCTCAACTCCGCCTCCTTTGCAACGCGGGCGGAATTTTACGAGTTTTTTAAGCGTCTTCCCTTGTGTCCTAAAAATTGGAATTTTCAAGGTTCGCGGGGCACTTAATGACCAGTGAAATTCTCACGGCATCGACCCAGAACTCTATATATCTCGACGCAGCCTTCGTAGCGGACCGCTTGTCAGGGAGGAAGAAAAAAAATTGTAATCTACCCAAATCTCGTTACCATGGAATTTCAACATTAAGGAGAAGAATCTAATACTTTTCCGAAAATTAAATTTGCATAAAGGTAATATTTAAATGAAAACGATAATTATTATTGTTCAACAGCTTGACTTTTAATCAAGTTTTTATGTGATGATTGTTTTTTTACTTCTTCTTCTTAAAAGAAAAGTATATGTTTTTATTCACACTGTATCTTGCCAAAAGAAAAGTTAAATTATATTTTTGTAGTGACGCTCAGCTTTTGAATTTCTAGGTTACTTCTCTATGGATTATTAAATAAATAAAAAGTTTTGAAAAACAATTTTAAAAAGTAATTTTATTTAGGCATGATTATTTGAATTTAAATATTTTTGTAAAATAAAAAGAGTAATCTTATTACAAATTAATACATTCAGAGAATTCCTCGAAGGAATTCAAAGTATACTTAAAAAGATTAAATTAGTTTGGAAAATATATTTTTTTTAAGTATTTCAAATTCTCTTATTAAAAAAAATGGAATAAATGTAAATCATAAATTTTGAATTTTTTTCATATATATATATAGGAATATATATTTTTTAATATCGTGTCTTGATACTATAAACTTTAATAGCATTTCAAAGGTTATATCAAGTAAATAGAAGGAAATACTTTTTACTTCATCTTTTTTATGTTAAAAAAATTAATAAAAATTTTATTCCTGGTTTATATTTTTCAAAACTTCTTTTATTTAATTCTTAAGAAATTTTACAAGGGGCTTTTAGTCACCCCCCCCCTCAAAATCGATACATACTATTCTAAAACAAAAATTAATTTTTTATATTTTGACTACGTATAATAACTAGATTGTTGAAAATAACATCGCTTTTAATAATTAATAGATGGCAATTTTATCCATTTTATTTGTAAGTTTTCTGCTAACTAAATACTAAATGCCTTATTTCAAATGCATTAAAATTGCTTAAAATGATGAAAAAATTTTTAAATGATAAGTGAAACAGAATTTTTTCAAAAACGCTTGCATTTTTTTACTATTGAAAAATATATCATTATAGAAGTTATTTTAAAAATCACTTTGTTAACCATAAATACATGATTAAGGTTAGAAAAATGATTTTAATGTAGGTAAATTTTTATCTAAAGATTAAATCAAAGTATACATTTTTCTGTAATATACTAATTCCTACTCTTTTCCCCCACAAAAAAAACACTCATATCTTTACATTTATATAAATTTTCTACTTTTCCTTTAAGTATTCTTTTAATATCTTACTTTAAGGGTTAAAAAGTTGAGCTTTACATTATTGAAATCAACCAATATATTATATTCAGAATTTTAAAGCTTTGAAGAATAAATGCAAACTAAATCAGAATTTTATTTATTTATTTTTTGAAAATTTACAGAAAGTTTTATCAACATGTTGTGTATTAATACTTCTAATACATGCATAATTATATCCATAAGTTTAATCAAATTATATTCAAATAGTATTCATAGTTAAACTATGATTTTAAAACATGTGTTTGTATAAAAGTTTGCCAAGGAATTGTATTACATTCCTAGAATATTTATATAAAATTATTAGCTACATTTTTGCATTTGTATGAATTAACTTACATATTCCTCGCCATAATTTCACATAATATATAATGTTAGGGGTATCACAAATGAAACATAAAAGAAAAATTCTTAAAATACCTTGAAATTTGCAACAAACATATATTTGAGAATCGTAAATTATTAGAATTTCATTGTAGCCGCACATACGAAATCAGTACTACTTTTAAATTAACTGTATGTAAAGCGAGAAAATTTGACTA
Source organism: Latrodectus hesperus (assembly GCA_037975125.1). Lineage (NCBI taxonomy): Eukaryota > Metazoa > Arthropoda > Arachnida > Araneae > Theridiidae > Latrodectus > Latrodectus hesperus. The sequence continues at coordinate 56,396,481 of CM075855.1, forward strand.
TTTGAAGAACTTGAACTTTGCTTTTTAATGGGATTTTTTGCGTGTTACCTAAATAAATAGATTCCAGAATGTTAATATGTTGTATGTTATCAAGGAAGATTCTTGGGCATATGGATTCGGTGACTACAATAACAAATAGCAGATTGTAAAAAACGGATAGCTACCACTTTTCACTCATAACTGTACTTAATGTATAGCACTATTGGATTGTTCTGCCACTTATGCAAAATTATTACAATATATATGCAAGTACAATAGTCGTTGTTTGCAAGGACACAATTGGAATCATTCGACACCAGCTGTATCATATTTAAACCAAGGTAAACATTGACTCAAGATAAGATTCTAACAAACCTTTTGATAATCTTTGATTTTAAGACAATGACATTTGTATTTGTAATGGTACAATGAAAGCCACAGACATACACCCAGATGTCATGATATTGTCTTTTCTGATTATTCACGAATCTGGTTACAACACCTGATTTCTTGGATCAGAATATAAAAACACTACAGAGATAAACTACTAAACAGTTGTCATATATTGCTAGCCAAACTCGTTGCTCAATGGCTTGCGCTGCGTCGTTGTGAGTTCGCAGTCCACAGTTAACTAAGGTATTGTCTGAGGTTACATTTCAACAAGACAAAACAATAAGATGTCCAAGTTTCTACTTAAAACTTCAAATATAACTTTCCCTGTTCTACTTGTTTTTCAAAACTATGATCTGTCGAAGATGTTTGAATACTGTTTATGAAACAATTATTTGGGAATGTTACATTCACAAATAAACCTGATTAATTTTAATAACGTAGGAAGACAGTTTGAACTGTCATTCCTCAATAATAATTCAAAGACTTATTTCCTTTATTCAGTGCCACAACATGTAACAGCGGTTATGGAAAGTTATGGAAACAACATTCACATTTAATTGCAATAAGAATTTTACTTAAAATGTGAAAATACACCTCAAAGATTGTATTTTCATAGTTTATAGATCTGTTAGAGATTATTCTTATTTTATTTATTCAGAAAATAAAAGTTATAACATAATTCTCAGAAGAAGTATTTAAATAAAATATCATTTGAATCATACCACTTTTTCTTTTGATGATATTTATGTGAACCACTTTTATAAATCTTGAAATAATTTACGCAGCAAAATTGAAAGTTATCCATCATTAGGTATGTCAGGACACCAATGATCCTCTAAATAATCAAATTGATAACAGTTAAAAAAAATACCGTATATTAATCAATCGCAAAAAATACAATGTGAGAAAAAATAATTATGTTATCTTTATTAACATATTAATTTTTGTACCGGGTGATCCAAAAGTCAGGACGAACTTTAAAAATGAATAATTCGAAAACGAATCACGATACAAAGATGCGGTTTGCACCAAACGAATGGAAAATAAACCGGGTTTTGTGTGGCAATGAAAAAAAATAGTTCTGTTGGCGACCAACAGATGGCGCTATAGTGTTTTATTGCAACAAAAGATGATTTACAAATGAAACAATGATTAATGAAGTCAGATTAATTACAGTTAATTAGTACTTACTACAGTAAATGTTCAATGTGCTGTCCATCATTCAGAAGTAAAGCTGTGATACGATTCACCACACCATTCACAGCATTTAGTAGCATTTCTTGCGTTATGGCAGACTCATTTTGGCGGATGGCTTCTTTCAGTGCCGCTAGTGATGCCGGTTGGTCGCTGTACACTTTTGACTTCAAGAAGCCCCACAGCCAAACGTCACAGGGTGTGAGATCGGGAGATCTTGGAGGCCATGCGTGATTAAAGTAGCGACTGATAATACGATCCTCCCCAAATGTTGAACGTAGCAGGGGTTGCATAGGCAGAGCAATATGAGGTGGTGCTCCATCTTGCATAAAGCTGACTGTTTGGAGTGCCTGTCGGGCTTGCAGTTCAGGAATAATGCTGTTCTGTAACAGTGCTAGATACCGCTTACCGGTGACAGAAACTGTTTGGAAACCTGTCTGTGTGACTACCTCGAAAAAAAAGGCCAATTATGTAATCAGCAGTGAAGCCACACCAGAATGCACTTTAGGCTGTTGCAAGGGTATCTCAACAAATGCATGTGGATTTTCTGTGGTCCACACTCGACAATTGTGGGTATTAACAGCGCCAGAGAGTGTGAAATGTGCTTCATCTGTCCAAAGCACAGTGTGAAGCCAGTCGTGCTGCTCTTCCATCTTATTGAAGACCAAATTCGCAAAATGTCGGCGAGAGTCGAAGTCAGGAGGTTTCAGTTCTTGGTAATGTTGCAACTTGTAGGGATACCGTTGCAAAGTTACTCGCAGCGCTCTCCAGACACTTCCATACGACACTCCTGTCGGCCTCGAAACTTCTCAAGCACTGCACTCCCCATGTGCAGCAACCGCCGACATGGCTTGCACCGTCTGCTCCACTGTCGTTGCAACAGCAGCTGCAGTTGAGGGACATCCACTTCTTTGACGTGACGCCAAAGAACCTGTAGCTTCAAAAATTTTCACAATTTTGTTCAATGCAGAAGACGTTATTGGTCCTTTGCTATCTCGCATACCCTTCATGTAGCGATATGCTCGCAATGGCACTTTCCGAATTCTTATAAAACAGTTTAACTAAGAGGGCTTTCTCAACTATGGACAGCATTTCGATGCATACCAGCTTCGACTACCATTACCTGCTTCTTTTTATATCGTTTGTTGCTTTGCATAATCCTACATCAGAAATCCGACAGCGCCATCTGTTGGTCGCCAACAGAACTAATTTTTTTTATTGCCACACAAAACCCGGTTTCTTTTCTATCCGTTTGGTGCAAACCGCATCTTTGTATCGTGATTCGTTTTCGAATTATTCATTTTTAAAGTTCGTCCTGACTTTTGGATCACCCTGTATGTTAATATGTATTATTAATATGTTATCTTATCACATACTTAAAGAGTGATAAAAAAGCTTTTTTAATTGACATTGAATAAATCCTAAAACGCAGTATCTTCGTAAATTTTTAATGCAAGAATATTTTTGTACATATTTGTTTTACTGAAGAAAATTTTAATAAAAACTACTATAGGATATTTGAGTGATATAAATATGTACATGATTATTTTATTTGAAATGTATATTTTTCTGTTAAGATTAAGTCTCATAAAAATATACGTGCATAAAACAATTCTTTTAATTGGAATTATGTATCTGACAAACTGTCGTAATCAAACATATTACTAGGGATCGGAAACATATAGGTTTTATTTTTTGTTGTTTTTCAACATACTATAATAGACATCGTAATGCTAAGCCGGAAATTCCCCCCCCCAAAAAAAAAGGGAAACAAATGCTGCAAACGATATTTAGGCACTAAGTTAATCTTTTCCTGTGTCATACCATTACTATCAATTTTAGGCTACTATTTCTAGCGAGTTACTCATTTGTGGTTTACCCTATCTCTCCAAGTTCTTGATAATCTTAACATTAATGAGCTGAAAAGTGGAGAAAGGTAAAATAACCATGAAAGGATTCCTATTCTTTATCGTTTGCTCAAATCTTTCACACTTTTTACAAGTCCCATTCGCAGATGGACACGCGGAAAGATGATAAAAAGAAACAGGCCAACCCTTACGCGAAATTGTTATCATTCCAAGATTCACGTACGATTCTTTTACGGGTGAAAGATTCTTTATAAGATCTAATCGTTCAAGCATAAATAGTTTTTTTATGAGTTTGATTCAGAGATGGATGTGTTCTTTTTTTTAGCCTCAATTATTCGTTGATTTTTCTGAATAAAAATAAGACTTATTCAAAAAAAAATTATAAGTAACCACTTGGAATTTGTTATCAGTTTATGCTATATTAGGGATAAAAAAGGCCATAAATATTAACGTTAATTGGTTAACATGTGAAACATTAGGCGAGCTGTTTTGGCGAAATGGCGTTTTTGAGTGATGTATATCCTGTCATATTGGCAATCATTTATCAAATGGTGTTGTTCACATGTAAAGACCATTAAAAGAACTTTTTTCGTTATCGTTTATTTTCACTATTTAATAAATTATTGTTTCTACTACAAAATTTGACATTAATGGTTGAATATAAATGAATAAAAAAGTATTTATAAATAAATTTTGCATTTTTTAAATTTTATTATTGTGTTTAAGAATACTTATAATTTTACGTTTATATGTATTTATTTTAATGAATTAATATATTATTATATTATATTAATAATGAATTCTATAATATTGCTATTTAGGAATTTTTAATACAATAATGAAATAAATACTTCGAAATAAATATTTTCGAGAGCCTCCTTTGTCACCAAATCCTATTGATAAATAAATGTGCAAAATATTAAATAAATTACTAAAAAAACAGAAAAACTGCAAATTTTTTCAGAAAATTTTTTTACCACTTTTAGACCAAGAAAGATACATAATAGATATAAATAATTAAAATATAAAAGTTTTGCGCATTAAAATTAACTATCAAAATCTTAAATGGTTAAGAGTTATTCATTTAATTATTAATCACAAACGCAAAAAATATATGCAGTCATTAAAAGTTTAATTACCATTGGGACATTTTGTAATAGATTACTTAAATTTTAAGGCGTTAATCTTCTTCATCGTATATTTATTATATGTAAAAATTGCTAAAAAAATAAAAATAAAAAATGTGATTTTTTTAAAATAAAAGTTATAGCTGAGTTTCATATATTTTTTATTGGTTTTTCTATAATGTTTTTTTATCAAAAACAAAATATTTTATTAAAATTAAGAACTGTTGTTTTATTAAAAATGTTTTTTAGTAAAAATATGTTTTAATTTTTTTAATATTATATTTGTTTTGATAATTTTTTTGTATGCTTTTTTAGTAGATATATGTAATTTTGTTTTGCTTTTATAAATGTAATTTTTCATTTTTACTAGTAAAAACTCACAATTCAGAAAAAAAAGAATTCTTTTAATTTTTTCACAAATTAAAATTTATTATTAGTTAAGACGACAGATTATTTAAAAAGTACAATCCTTAACGTTTTTTTTCAATTACTTTCGGAATATTAATGAAAAGAAAAAATTATATTAAATATGATTTTTAATGAAACATATTAATACAAATATAATGAATAATTAGAAACAACTGGAATCATAAAGATTAGCAGGATTAAAAATTTGTTGATCCTGATTAGAGTTCTCCTGGGAAGTAAACAACTATTCGAGGTTTCATATTACTTCCAAAAAAGAGAAGAAAAAAAGACTTTTTAGAATAACAGCTGGCAACAAATAAAAATACGATAGGCAAACACAGTTCCTCGTATTCTCTGTTGTAAAATTAAAGCTTAATTACTTCCTAATCGGGATTATTTTCAAACTGTTAATTTTCGAGCAACAAAAGCAAATTTTATAAACGTATTATCATGAAATTAAAATATTGTTCTTTATTCCTGATACTTAATATAATGGTTTTTGTCATATTTTAATTTAATTAGAATACAGTTAAGTTTAGTTTTTACTGTTTTAGGTTAATTACAATGCATTTACGTTTCTAACTTTCTCATCAGATTATCTCTAAAAGGATTTAAAATTGATAATACGTTAGGGATTATGAATAGAATGTTTACTAAGTAGGTTCTATGATATTATCCATAGTTTGTTGTTAAAAATATTATTAATTGTTTTAAAAAATATCAATTTAAGTTTTCTATTTCCTTCTGTGTGTATATATGCATGACAGATTGTGTGAATTCCATATAATAAGATAGACACTATTTTAACAGTTTCTCTTATCGTAAGTAGAGAAACCAATAAATTTGAAAATATAACTCCCAAAAAAGACTCTTTTGAATCTATAGAAACCCTTTTCTATTAACACTTTAAAAGCTGGGTGTAATATAACTGTCGCCCTAATATATTGAAAAAAATAGAGAGAACCTTAAATACTTCAAATATTTAATATTTTGTTTCTAATTTAATATTTTAAGTATTTATGATTGGTGAGGAAGTTTAGAGGAGAGGGTACCACCTCAGGTATCAACCTCGTCTATGATTATAAATCAAAATTGCGTGGTAATTCATTGTGTGTAGTGACTTATATAGACATAAATAAGCAGCAAAAAACGTTTGCAATGTGAAATTAATATAGGTAGATTTTGACATTATTAGTTACTTTGGCAATCAATTTATAAAAATATTATGGCAGTTTTTTAAAACATCATATTGTTAAATTTGCAATGTTTACTCAAAATTTGCTAAGTTAATTAAACTTCGTATTTTAATTATACATATGTTGAAGATTTTTAAAAAACTAGAAAATGATTCTAATAGCCTCAATTATTATTGAATTATCAAATGAAAATTTTTTGGAAAAGCAAGATTTAAATCTTCTACTGTAGATCAAACAATACTGTTAAAGTCAAAGTAATTATTAGATGGAATAAATGACACAACATTGCATACATTCAATTTTAAATTTCATTTTGAAGATAATTTAGATGATGTATATCCGAGAGTGTATTTTTTCTTATTCACACATTTGATAACCTACAATTTTATAAATCCATTAAAGGCTTTAATATTCGACAAATGCTGTCTTCTTTATATTTTCATTGCTCTTACAACAGAAAATAAAACAGATTTGTGAGATTTTATAAATGCTGTACTGTTTTTAAATTTTTATTTAAATGGATTTGAGGCATTTTTGTGAATCTTTTACTTTATCAAGTCAGGTTTAGTATGAACGTAAGATTTTTATCCTCTCTAATCTTATATACATCTGCAAATTTATTTAATACTAGCATAAAACCATATTTTCATATTCAAATTCGAAAATATGAATTAAAAGTACATAAATGGTATCTTACTTTATTTTAATATTTTGGAACGCGTTAGAGATCATATTTTCAATGACTCATTGGATTATAGTCACACTGGTGGTGAATTATTTCTCGAATTGAAAATGGATTATGTTACTTAATTACATTTTTCTTTGAAATGATCTCATATAAATTCGGTGCTTATTTTTCTCCGTTTAAAAAAGTTAAATTTATAACACTTGAAGATAAATTTTTTAACTAAAATGTTTGATGTATATAAATACCTAAATTTTTTACAAGCTCAATTTGATAAGTATTATATTAAGATGATGAGATTTTTTATTCAGTAAATTGTATAATGGGATAGATTTTTTAAATCTTTTCTTTGAATTAAATAAAATTATTTTTAAATTTTTCGTGAGATTTTATTCTTATGCACGTAAATAATTTTAGATTAAATACTTGTTGGAATTATTGAATTTTAGCATCAAATTTAAAGATATCTAAATTCAATCGAACATCAAATATATTTATAAGCTGGCATGAAATTTTATGCTAATACAATTTCCCTACCGATTTCATTGTTCATCGTCATCTCATTCGAAAATAATGAAAAATAATTCTTTGGTGGAAATACAAAGCTTTTTGTTATTTACTTGGCGGAAAGATTTGGCGAGAAAAAGTTTTTATTGCGAAAAGCCTTTTAAATGCAATAAGTTATCTCTAATTAGATATGGTGGCTAATCATTTTACAAGGACAATAGAATTATTTTGTTCGGTAACTATTCAGCTTATAAGCTTGTGAATGTTTATAAATATAATAAATGTTATATTTTAATATTTAATTTATAAGAAATACTTAACTTTTGCTGCAGTATTAATTCTTTTATGTGGATTGAATTTAAAATTTAAATTGCTCAGCTACAAAATTCCATATGGTTAGCTGATAGAGAACTTTTAATATTAAGAAGGTAAATAATATATATATAAATTCTCTGCCAGAAAAAGAATTTTACTGACAAAGAAATTCACTGCAATTTTCCTGTCATTTGAATTAAAGTCCTAGCAAAATCACAGCTTTTTTTTATTTTTTTATTTCTAATCTCTTAGTTGGTGGTCGTTGTACTATGCATAGGACACGAAAAGCATCAGCCATTTAACACAATCCAAATTGAAAAGCCAACGATGCGTTAAATATTTCTCCTCTTGAAGATGGCATCAGCAAATAATTCCACGACTTTTTATTTGCAATGTAATGAATCATTGCGGACGTGTGTGGTTGTTACGCGTCTTATTAATAATCTTCGTAAACAGGACAAGCCAGGTATGAAAAATCATGAAGAAAAATTGCATTATGGGAAAGAAAAAGAATTCGAAATTGAATCCACTTCTGCTTCGATTTTAATATCAGCTGCGTAAATTATTAATATTCGTCTGATTCTTGACGAAAATTATGAGAAAAAAGAAATTTAATAATATCGTTTTCATCGCTTAGAAAGTGGAGCAATATTGCCTTAAAAAGTGGTATTTCCTTATTTGAAAGTGGGAATAGGATAGTGGAAATTATTTATATTAGGAGTTTTGACAAAAAAACTGTAATTGAATTTCATTCATTAGCAATATATTTTTTTAATAAATTTTCTATTTTTAATTTAGTTCACAGAAGTACTCAAGGAATATTCGGTCGTTATTGATGATATTTTATTAAGAACTTTTTTGATAAGATGGTATTTTTATATCTGCATTTCTAGAAATATAGAAGCATCTGTTCTGTCAGCAAGTATCTTACAATTTCATATTTGGTTGACTTTTTTAATATAAAAAACAATCAAATATAAATTAATTTCCATAAGATTGTATATACGAATTCCATATCTTATAAAAATTTCTTATTATATACATAACAATTCTCTTTGATTCATAAAACTTCTTCGTAGAGAAATATTTGGATATAGTGAAAAAATTTAAAGGGTTAAATTATGTTGCACTAGAGAAGAGCACTAAACAAATTAAAATTAATAACCGTGAAATTAATTCAGTTAGTAACTGCATTACTTGCACATAATTATTATATGAACTTTGTATATGAAATATATTTCTATAAAATTATAAAAACATTTTTTTAGGAAAACCGATTTTTAAAAAAGTTACAAATACAAAATTTTTATTTTGTTTAAAAATTGGATTTTTGGTTATTATTATAATTTAAACATTATTCAAATCAAGCAGATTAAGTAAAAGATTCAAATATTTTAAAGCTACATAAAACTATTTTTTAAAATTTATTTTTCACTATTTGGCCATTTTGGATCCTGCATTGTGTTTTCATTCCTCATTTATTTAATGTGATACATTTCTTATTTGTAAATGTGCAGAACATTACACAAGTAATTTTAAGGTGTTAAGGTCTTCCTAATTAATTGAATTTGAAAGTTGAGATACTTCTGCTAAGACGTTTCAGACCATCACTTATGGTTTACTTTACAGTTGCCCAATGCGAAACAGTACAAAATAGTTTTATATTTTATAAAGAGAAACATATATAAGGACCAAAAAATATATTTTTAGATCGATATAACAAAATAGATATACATAACAATAACAAAATAACATTGACGAATAAAACTTTTCAACATTCTAACTTTTCCTTTATATTTAAGAGATCAGGAAGTGACATTAACAATAATAATAATATATATATATATATATATATATATATATATATATATATATATATATATATATATATATATATAGGGTGATCCTAAATTGTTCTTAGAAATTAAGAGCGGTGAATAGTACCCATACAGACAAGCAATAATTCCATAGGAACATAGGGTCGCATTTCACTCCGAGGGGCAGAAAAGAGGAATTCCTACCTGACAGTGTTTGCTGAACACTAACAACAGTGTTGGGTAAGCGAATGAATAATACCAACAATTTCACACTCATATTTATTGTTTAGTGAAAACCTCACAGCAAATGCTCAAAATGCTGCCCATATGTGTCGTTGCACAGTTGACAGCGGCTAAGGATTGATTGGCGTACCTTCTCGAAAATTCCTGGTGCCGTATTAGTTTTATCCCCGGCAACAGTGATTTTAGCCACGAGATCTTCAGTTGAGTCCACAGGCCTTAGTACAGTACACTAAAGATTTCATATGCTCCTGGAAGAAAAAATTCCAGTGGGTTGAGGTCCGGTGAGCGAGGAGGCCAAACCACAGTTCCGCTACGTCCAATCCATCGTGCGGGATATGTGGCATTCAAAAAATTACAGACCTTGATGGAAAAATGTGCTGGGGCTTCATCGTGCATAAGCAACACGTCTTTTAGGATGGGGAGTGGAACACCCTGCAATAAACTAGGAAGCACTTGTTCTAAGAAGATATGGTATGCTGCGCTGGTCAAACGGTTTGGCATAATGTAAGGGCCTATCAGGTAATTACCAAAGCTAATAATTCCATTTAAGGTACCCGTACGTTGAAAACGTCAATTTTGACCAAAAATGAATTTAAATGGCTTTCCAAAACAGGTTTGTTTTTGTTTCTACGTTAATTAGATTCCGAGATATGAAGGATATCGTAAAGATTAGGAAACCAAAACTGGACATTTAAAGCACCGGAAGTGGGCGTATAAATGGCCAGAATAATGTTAAAAATTAGTTTAAACAGTGTTTAATTTTCAAATATAAATTTAGTAAGCTTTTAAAAGATACATAAAATAAATACATTTCCGGAAATCAATCAGCAAATCAAATAAAAAAATTAAGCAGCAAATACGAGAATTTCTTATAGACACAATACTTTAACCTTGAAATGCGATTTTCTCAGAACTGGTTTTTGCCTATAATTTGCACGCTTCAAAAATGATAACTCAAAATATTTTCATAATATCACTATGAAATTTCATGAGCTTGATCTGTGTATTGTTTTCTAGAGAATGTAGTAAAAGATATTTAATCACTTAGATATTTCTGAAATTATGGCCTGTTATTCGAATAATGGCCTCGAAAATTTGGCTAAAATGTCATTATAAATATTCAACTGGCCGTAATATTTTTTATTTTTTAACAAAAACTTAAAATTTTAGTACATGCCCCAGATAACAACATATTGATTATTTGGTACTAATTTTTTTCAAATATGTTTATTAGTTTCTGATGTAACATTTTTTAAAGTTTTTTTTAAAAAATGTTTAAAATTGTATAGATATTTCACATTTCTGAAGAATAATATTGGCATATATCAAATATTAGTAGCTCAATATTAATGTTTTCTAAAATTTTATAAGAAAAAATGGTTACAATGTATATATGCAGTGTATTTAAAAAAAATTGCTTCGAACGTGTTCTTAATAAATTAAATTTCTTTACAAATATTTAAAGAAAAAGTTAAAAATATACAATTTATACATCGATTATAATTTTTTAAACTATGCAAAAATAAAACAGTTTATCTTTTCTCCATATTTAGTAATTATCTAATTTTAATTACAATATATGTGCTATATTATGTGCATCAACACTTTTAATTAATTAAATTAACTTATAATTATTTTAGTGAAAAATACTTCAGGTATACTTAATGTAATTTTATTAATCAATCATTTGCAACAAGCTTTTTTTAAAGCAAGATATTTTTCCAACATAAAATGAAAATAAAGATTATCATTAAAATAAAAGAAATATAACCTATATCCCCTTCTTTAAAACCAAGTAGTTTATATTTTTTAAAGGAAAGAGAAAATGCACCGAGAAAAAATTACTTCAATGACATAGCTGAAAGAATGTTTTAAATTAACGTGTAATCCATAAAACATTATTTCCTCATAATTTTGGTCAAAATTTTTAGCTATCACTGTACATTAAGGGAGTCATAAAAAAAAAAAAGTATTAACCAGGAATTTTTTTATTTAATAAAAATTTCATCTATTTATGCTGAAACTTAAAATTTTTTCAAAATCAGTGCTTTTTTATTGCAATAAAATAATAAATTTACTTTGCACTAATATAAGAAAGAGTATTGCTATGTAATAGTTTTATAATAAAATTTAGTTCATATTAGCTTAAAAAAGCGAAACATAACTTAAAAGCAATTATTAATTTCTTTAAGGTTATTTTTCTTTTTTTAAGCTAATATGAACTAAATTTTATTATAAAACTAAATTTTATTATATATTATCCTATATAATTATATAAATATCAAACTATGCATTTGAATGATGAAAATATTTTATTAAAATAATTGTGGTTATAAGCTTGAAAATAATATAAATTTTTATCTGTAATATTATAAAAATCGTCAATATTAAGTTCTTTTTATTCAAAGGTGAAAAGAAAAAATAAAGCCTTTCAAGGTCTGAATATAAAACAAATAAGAAAACAGAAAAAAATATTTATCTGAATAGATGTTACTTTTGGAACATTCACGATAAATCAAGAAATATGAAGCCACCAATAAGATATCTTCTTGCATTCTGAATTAAAACTAATTTAAAAGGCTTTTTCTTTCGGCAGAAACTATCCTAAAAATTAATAAGGGAAAATAAGTGCACGGGCACTTTGGAGAATTTCTTATCCAACTTTTTTGGTCCATACATATACCATTTCGATTTATTTCACGAAGAATCGTATTTCGTTTTTATTAACTTTCGAAAAGCGGCCTCGTAAAAAGAAGATTATCTGGTTAAGATCTTTTCTTTCGACTTTTTTTAAAGGAGTAATTTCCAGTATCAAGTTGGCATACGAACAAGTGTGATATCGCTAGAGCCATCTAGCGGAGATTGTTCGCGATACTTAAAAGAGATTTCTAACCTTTGAGTTCCGTAGATTATATACGTAATTGATACAACATGATACAATCGGTATCTAAAAAATTATGTATCTGGTATCTAACTTTTCTAATTTCTGGTTCAGTAAATTGAGATTCTGAGAGCTAAATAAAAAATTTTTAAATTTTGAATTTATTTACTGATCTTTGTTTTTGGTAAATTATTCTTTGAACAATTTTTATTAAAGAACAATTTAAAATATATTCAGTTGCGAAAGAATATTGTCTTTCAATATACATACTGAAAAGGAAAGATTTATTTGGGTAGACATTTTATATTAACTATTTGATTCTATTTATCGTAACTTTGATTATATACTCAATATAATAACTTTTTCATCCAATTAATGAATAATTATAATAAAATTTACCTATACTATATATATTATATTATCCCTGTATTTAAAGCACTCCTCGTGATAAATGATTTTAAGTGTTAAAAAATAATTAAAAATAAAATAAATTTATGAAATATCATTATTTTTCTACTTAAATAATGTTATTATCTATTTTAATGTTATTTTTTGGTAAAAAATAATCATAAAAATTATTATCATAAAAGGATATAATTCGATGTATTCACCAAAGTGACAATTGTTTTTTATTCGTACATCCTAATAAATAAGATAATTAAAATTTAAAGTTTGCTAACTTTTTCATCTGAAGATCGCGATCATTAATGTAACATAAAGAAAAAATTGAATCACACAGTAGATTTAATTTTAACAAACGTAATGCTTTCGTTAAATCTAAAAACTGATTTTTAATAATTAATATAAAATCTGAAAAATATACGAATGCATAGTTCTTCTCGTTTCTCAAACCATAAGAAAGAGACATAAAATTTTAAAATTGAAATCTAAAAATATGTTCCCTTTATTTGAACTGGATAAAATTGAATAAAATTGTTCTAAATTTCACTGAGAATAAAATATGAATTATAATTAAGTAAACTTTACGTTTTAATTTTATTTACAGTAACTAAACACGCCTATAGATTTTTAACATGTTCATTCTTTAATTCGATTTATTTGTATGAATTAAACCTATATGTTGTCAACCGCCTCTGTTAGACACATTCTAGTGATTGATTACTTTAATTTCAAAAACACATGGATATTATCATTTTTGTTCTGAAGTAATAATTAGCTTATTCTGATATACCAGTAATAGAAAATTATTTGTAAATAAAATAAAATTTCCAACCTAAATCTTCAAAAACTTTTATATATGAGAATAAAATTTTATTTGATAAAATAAAATTGATTTATTATTTAATTCTGATTTAAAATTTTAGATCTAACTTGAATCTCGTATAGTAAGAGATATGTTAAAGATATTTTATAGATTTAAAAATTGTTAAAAAATATTTTAGAGAGATAAAAGTTTTTCTGTTTAACAATAGATAATTTAAAGTTCTTAAAAAGAGTGTTCTTTGCATAACTTTCGTTAAAAGAAACTTTTTTTTAATCCTACACCCGTTCTCGGCATCTCTGCCATTAATCGACGAGCAGCCCATAAAAAGACGAACAAGTATAAAAACAAAAATTAAGTCCTTTAGTAGCCTCAAAAGAGTTGTCAGTCATAAACTTTAAAACTTCAGGGCAATTCTTGAGGTGAGCAGCATCCATATCATCATGATTGCACAATGGTCAACAAGCAGAGTCCATTACACCTATTCGATGCAGATGCCTTTGCAGATATTCATGTCCAGTTGTCATCCGGAAACAATCGACACCAACAGCTCGTGGTAAGGAGCCAGGGATTTTATTGTTTCCATCAAGTAGATTTTTCCACTGCCTGTCCATAGCGGCATCAGCATAAAGGATAAAAGAAACTTTCAGTTTTTATTGTACTTATAAATAAAAACTGTTAATGAAATTTATAAAATATTTTTCAGAATTCATTCAGGATATAATATTAATCTCCCTCTGTAAAAATTTCTTAATTATTCCTTCACAGCCAAATAGCAATACATACATATTCATATAAGAAAGGAAAAAAATGACAGAGTACATCAAATTACAACTTAAATTGACTTAACCAAATCCTTCCGGGATATAAAAATACGAAACCATAACTAACCACATCAGTTACTAGGGGGAATCCTAAACGGCCTTTGTATTTGAATAGAAATTGTCCGAACAATAAAATAAACAAATAAACCAACCAAGAATCTTCAGGATTTTTGTGGAAAGATAAAAGATTCTGATTTCTCAAAGCTAACAGGAGCTATTAATGGCAGAAAGCTATTGCTTTTGAAAAGGTAACTATTTAGAATAAATGCACACCCTGATAGCTTAAAGTACTTTCGCTCCATATTTCTATTATTTTAAAAGGATTTTCCACCCTCATGCGAAGGAATTGCTTTTGAATCTGAAACCTATTGTCTTATATAAGTGAAGAAGAATCATATTAAGTCTTGAGCAGATCCCACTTACTTCAGCGAGACTCGAATCGCACGAGACTTCCTACTCGATGTAGTTAATAAGCCAAGTTTTTATTTTAACTGTAGAAACATCAGATTCTTTACAAAGAAGAACTTAGAATGATTAAAATAGGTTTATATCTCACTTTTTGTATCACATTAAATAATCTATATTTTAAATCAAAATCTCTAAATTACCGTTTGTTCTATTTTTAGAATAGAGAAAAAGAAAATCCTTGGATAACAAACTGAATTCAACAGAATTATTAGACATTAAGCATAGAATTTTAAAAAAGGGTTTATTTCTTCAATAAACTTTTTCAATATAATATTATAGATTAAATACTATATAGAGTAGTTTTAGATACTCGCTTGATTTCAAATCTTTGAATCTAAGATAGAATTTTATTTTTGGAAAGTCTAACAACTAACCATTGAATCTTACACTTCAAACCTTAGTTTTATTGAATTGAATATTCAGATTTAATTTTGGTCATTAACTATGTAGTGAAAATGTAAGAGTTCTTTTGAAATTTCTTTTTTTTTTATTTTTAGTTGATGATTTTTATTAAATTTTGCATTAATCAACATTTTTTTATGTAAAATAAGATTCTCTTGAATAATTAGTTCCAAAAATAAGGTATTTTTAAAATCATATTTGGATTCAGAAAATTTAAAGAGCTATCCCATATTTAATTGTTTTAGTTTATCAGATAATGCTGAAAAAATTAGATAAAACTTTTGTTTGAATATTTTAGAATTTGTTGTCGTCTTTATGGAAAGAACATTGATCTCATGAAATTTTATTTTTTTTAAATGTGTATTTCCAATGATTATTATCTTTGATTTTGCAGATTATCTCCTCTATTTTAAATAAATTAAATTTGTTAAATGTTTCTATGAAGCATATCTTTACTTTTACTTTAATATTATTGTATGTGTTTTTTATGCAATACTCTTTTTTAGATTATTAATATTTTTATGTGCATTAATTTTAGGCTATATTTTTATGTTTATAGCATTGTAAGGGTATTCTTTTCCGCATTCGATTCTAAATCTGGTAAATTAAAAATTTTTGATAGTTTTAATATTTTGAAAATAATAAGATATAAATCTCTTCAAGCATTGTTCATACAAATTTTCAGTTTAATTCTTATTTCTAATTGACTTTACGAGTTGTATTACCTATTTTAAAATTTTATTTTTATCATTATAAAATATTTGTCCCTTAATTGTCCTTTTGTTGTGTTCAAACATATCAAATACATTTAAAATAAAATATTTGTTATGTTTGTAAGACTATTTTTTACATTATTACATATATGCATTACTATTTTTTACTTATATGTTAATTCGCTCTCTTTTTCCTGTTTCCATGATCAAAGTGCAAAAGTATTATATTTATGAATTAGAACTGAATCTAAGTTTTATTAATTTTTATCGAACGTTAATTGTTTTCAATTTTTATCGTATATTTATAATGTGCTTTCGATTCTATGTTTAAAGCATGACATGGTTTCATAAAACTGTTGAGGGAAAAATAAAATCCCCATTTTCTATTTATTCTTACATATTTAGAATATAAGTTTTTTTTTTTTTAAATAATCACAGAATTCTTGTGAAAATTTTTTAAGGACGTAATAATTCTACGACCTTTATATACCTGATTTATATCAGCATTATTGTTTTATTTTATTACACGAATTAATTTCCTTTTAAATTTATCACGCATTTCTGATTTTCGTAAACATAAATAATAATGTTATAGGACCTTGTTTTTTTTTTAATTTAATTTACTGAAGATATATAATGTTGGTATATTAATGCATAGACGATCAATTCATATGCAAGGACAACTTTTACTCATCAAAAATTTTGTAAATAAATTTTTTTTAGCATATTGAAACGTATGAATTTACAACAATGAAATAAATAGGTGCATTTAAGAACAATAGGACAGATAATTTCGAGACTTTAAGATCTGACTCAAAATCCATCTCATACTACTTTATCACCAATTCTTGTAATATTAAATTGGCGATATATCTTATACCAATATATCGCCAATTTATTACAAGCAAATGTTACAAGCATTATTTAAAATATAAATTGATGCATAATGTGAATCCGCCAAGAGAAATTTTAGAAATAAACATGGTTTTATTATTTAACGCTTCAGTTTATTTTAGTAGAACAGGAAGTTCTTACAGCCATTCTTCCGACATAATGTGAAACAAAACATGGGTGCGTGTTCCTTAGTATTTTTCGCTTAATGTCTGATTCTTATTGAAGAATTCTCATTCGCCTGATTCTAATTCAAGAAGGAGCAATCACTGGATATAACATTCACACACATGCAGTTTCCTCGTGATTTTCCCATACACCTGCCGGTTTTCCAAAACAGTAGGGAACAAGTATACCTCGAATATAAACCGACAAGAATAGACTCATAAAATAAACCTCGTACCGGAACCAATCAATTCAAGACATTAGGCAAACAAATCTTGAAGAATACTATAAGAAAAATTGACCAATCACAAACTGGTTTTTCGCCAGCTGAATTTAAGGTAGGGTATTATTATTTTTTTCTCCCTCTCCTCAGACTTCCTTTTCCCTTGCACTGCAAAATGACCACTTATAAATGCACGTTTTCTGAGCTGTTTTCTAGTCTTTGTTCGGATTTAGTTATTTTTTTCACGCAGCGAGACCCAAATCGTTTGCTACTTGATTATCGTCTGCGGTGCGTACAGTTTGTAGTATCACTTTTTTTCCGTAACTCTAATTCCTTTTACGCGTTTTTAGCAATCAATAACTCATTTTTAGTCTTTCTCCGATGTGAATTATACGAATAATTGAATTGATACCTGAAATCCTTTTTCCTTAAACGACTTCTCCATTCAATGACCTAAGGATTATTTTAGAGCTTTATTTTTAAGTTGATTAAATTATTTTTGTGCGATTGGAACGAAAAAGTTTAATTAGAGAGAGAGAGAGAGAAAAAGATGAAAACGTGATATAACACCCTCTTCACTTCAAATCATACCGCTTTTACTTCATATTATAATGAAATATGACTATAAAGATATAATATTAATAAATGAAAATATTTATTTGATTATAAAGAAAATATTAAATGGAAATGGCACATATT
The DNA here is from genome assembly GCA_037975125.1 of Latrodectus hesperus. Lineage (NCBI taxonomy): Eukaryota > Metazoa > Arthropoda > Arachnida > Araneae > Theridiidae > Latrodectus > Latrodectus hesperus. Next base: position 56,414,701 of record CM075855.1, read on the forward strand.
TTATGTGTCCCGGGCACCGTTAGTGAACATGACGGACCAGGATTCGATCTCATTACCTTCCGATGGCAAGAACGACGCCTTTACCTACCAAACCACAACGATATTTTTTACGAAAAGATTTCTGTTACAATTGTTGAAAATAAACAGTGTTTTTCTAATTCAACTGGTATCATATATCGCATATTTTTATAGTTCAAAAACTAAAGATGAATGAATTATTAGCCTATGAAATATTTTATTGGATATTAAAAAATAATCTATATTTTTTAAAAATCAATTAATAAAATAGATTTATTTTTTTTAAATTTATGTCAAAAATCTTACTTTATAAGATTTTTTTCATTTTTTTATTATTATTATTTATTTTCAGCCAGAAATCCTATCTTTACAGACAAAACCTTTTGTCTTTTCCATATACGATGCTTTCTTTTGCGTTTTTAATTTTGCGATGGAAATTTTTTACAAGAGATTGCAATTGTATATATTTGAAATTTTCTTAATATGTTCTATAATTTTTATTAATGCTTTCTTTGAAATTTATTATTTTCATGCCACTTAATCCAAAAATGAGTCAATTATTGTACAAAAACTAAAGTATAAATATAAAATTTTTAACAATTTTTAGGAAATAAATTTTAAAAAGGTAAAATCAATATATTTAAAAGAAAATGACGACATCATGTTTAAAATGCACATCTAAAAGGACAATTTTGAAACATAAATGATTTTGCATATTCGAAAATGAAATCAAATGCCCGTTCCATTAAATGTAGATTTCATTCAAAATAGTCTGCTTTTAGTCATGAGTATGCATTAGAAATAATGAGGTACTTTCCTTCCTATAACTCATCAATTTTAATGGTTACATTTTCTTTAAAATTCTCTTATTAAATTTGCGGTTGAAGTTACGCATTTTCAAATAAGATAAATGAGGACATCCGGTAGCATAATATACATATAAATGTGGTGTCGAAATAATAAAAATTAATATTATGTCTTCAAGCAGAAAAGAGAAAAATTGTATTCAAACGATTTTAGGAAACTGGGTTACAAAATTGCAAAAGACAACTCGCTCAGATCGGAAAAACAAGTTCACTTTATTATTAAATTTTAAATTCGTTTTTTGAATGAGAATTTTGAGAGTGTAAAAATTAAATTGGCATATTTTGTCGCAAAATTTTATAATTCACGGAATTTATTTTTTCATCTTTACAAAAATTTATTGAAATAAATTACCTGTTCTTAAAGCTGATTAAAATGCATACTTTTTAGTTTTCACTGACAATTAGATCAGAAAATATTTAGAATTAAAAAATGTTTGTATAAATCTGATCTTGACTAATGTGTTATAGATTCGAAATAGATAACGATCATGCAATTTTAACTCAAGTGAGAACTTTTTAGTAATCCAGTTTTTGTTAATTATGTCACTTGAACAAGACAAGCTCGTTAGCCGACGGCTATGCGAATTTAAGCCAGTCGGGTGTGTCCTTCATTTAATCAGAGCACCACGAAGGTGAATATACGACTTTTGCTATAATACTCCTCCGATAGATGGCACCACCAGGAAATCCACTCCTTTAATTTTGACATTGATCTAGAAGGGGGGGGGGATTTTCTCCAGAACATTACACCCATGGTAACTGCTCAGTGACCGACCACAGGACTTTTTTAATTTTATGTATATTTTTGAGTTTTCTTGTGTAGAAATTGTTTCCAATGCCCTGTTAACCTTTTGCAGTACAGAAAGGATTTTCACTTTTCAGTACCACAAAGGAGTGCAAATAACGGCACCGTTATATTATGGGTGAGCCATCGTGCCCCGGATCATTGAGAATTTAGAAGCAGAGACCAATCTCAAGACTTGGCCTGCCACTCGCAGAGATATCATTTCCAACAGAGGGCATTGCGACTACGATATATTTTATATGCCCCGGCCACCATTAGCAAACACGACGAATCATCGATTGGATCGGGATTCGAACTCATTACCTTCCGATAATGAGAACGATGCACCAACCAAAACACCGTTATTTTCTTATGTAGAAGTTTCTGAATTTTAATTGCTGAAAATAAGCGGATATTTTATGATTGAACCTGTATCATATGTCACAATTATTTATACATTTCAAAAATTAAAGAAGAATAAATTATTAGTTTAAAAATATTTAATTTAATATTAAAAATTATATTTCAAAAATCAATAATAAAATAAATTTATGATTTTAATCAATCTTATTTTATAAGATTTAATCTTATAAAATAAGATTGATTAAAATAAGAATCATAAAAACAAATCTTATTTTATAAGATTTGTTTTTATGTCTTTGTTTAGTCGAAAGTCCAATTAAAACAGACAAAACGTTTTATGTTTTCCATTTAATATACTTTCTTTTGCGTTTTTAATTTTATGATGCAAAATTTTAGCACGAAACTGAGTCTCTTTTCAAAGCTTATACTATTATATACATTTGAAAATTTCATAATAATTTATATAATATTCTTCATATTTGGAGTTTGTAAGCAGCAAAATACCAATTATAAAATAAATATAAAATTAAGAATATTATTTATTGCAAAACTGAAAGGAATAGTTTATGCAAAGCAAGTTTGCATAAACTATTCATTGTATTTTATTAGTATAAGATGTCTAATAGTGTTCCCAAACCCTTTTTAAGAGAATAATATATTTCATTGTATCACGTGTTTCTAAATTGAGAATCACAAAAATATTTTTTTTTTAAAATTAGGAAAAGTTAAGTCTAACACACATACAGACTCACACACACGCACACATACACACACACGCAGACACACACACACACGCAGACACACACACACGCAGACACACACACACGCAGACACACACACACACACGCGCGCAGACACACACACACACGCGCGCAGACACACACACACACACGCGCAGACACACACACACACGCAGACACACACACACAACAGACACACACACACACACACGCAGACACACACACACAACAGACACACACACACGCAGACACACACACACGCAGACACACACGCAGACACGCAGACACACACGCAGACACGCAGACACACACGCAGACACACACACACACACACACACACGCGCAGACACACACACACACGCAGACACACACACAAACTTAAAAGTTTTATTAAGTTTCAAAGACTTTTTTGGCTTAAAAAAATAAAATAGTTTTAAGAACGGGATTTAATGAACCAAGTAGTTTTTAAAGGATTATTATACCATTAATAGTAAGAAGTCAGGAAGATTAAATTTAGGCTTCAGACTACCAAATTGCCAATGCAAATTTCAAAACATTGAAATTTGGTGGTTGAAACACAAATCTTCTTTCACTGACTTCATGCTCCAGAGGTACCACATCTTCTTTCTTCTTCTTCTTACTAATCCCTCTGATCTGAAATCAGATCCGATCCATGAGGTCGTCCGCTTTTAATTCTGAAGATATAAGCGTACTATTCATAGTAAAGGGGGAAATGAGCAGCTTCGTGTAGTACAAAGTACCTGGAGCACCATAGGGTTGTTGTCGTGTTCCACCAAGGCTGGCATTATGGGGTGCGCTGCTCCACTTTTCCAACTGAACCATATTTTTATGTGGAGTCCGACTTCCTCAGTACTCACATTCCATAGGTACTCGTTTATAGGGTAGGGCAACCATTCACAACCCATTCATACAAGGAAAGGACAAAGATAGAATAGAGAGAGACAGAAAGTACATCCATGCCCGAACCGGGATTTGAATCCAGGACACCCCTATCCGCAGGCAGGCACTCTGACCACTAGACAAGTTGGGCGGCTACCATAGAGAAGTCTGACTTTGCTCCTAGGCCTGCGGTCTGCTGAACAACAATTCAGCCGCTCCTAATATGGAAAATAGACACTGGGGTTTGGAACGGAGTTTTCCTTCTCCTAACTATATTTTTTGGTCTGGCTGCTACCCCACGAAGACCTGTTCCGCAAGGGATACTGCCAGTAGTTAAGCTACCGCCGGCATAGCTTTCTAGCACCAGAGTAAGTCCAATTACCTGTATTGGAATAAGTCGTAGGGAAAATATGATATTTACTAAAGAGATATTTGTATTTTTAATCATTATGATTAAGAATAAAGATTTTGTCCAATGCTTTCTTGCAGTGAAAGCAAAAAATGGTGGCTAAAATGTTGCTACAATTATAAAGAAACGCTTTCAAGCCTCATAAATTAATGAAAGCGATCCCAATTATGTATTTGAGACATTTTTCAAGATATTGTATAAAAAGTAGTCTTGTTGTATGAAAAAATATATATCATTGAATATTTTCTCTTTCTTGAACCGAAAGCTGTGTTTATGTCAAAAAAGCTGCCTTTTAATGCTCTATTCTATGGCTGACACCAAGCAATACGAAGAGTCACTCATCAATTTTAAAGTAACCATTTTACCTATAAAGGAATCCAATTTCTTCAGTAGCTTAAGTATTATCAAAAACTAAAATATGCCACTGTTTTTACGTATAACTTTGAAACAAATATCATAATTTGGTATCGATTTGTATGACGTAATATTAGCAGCTTAAAAAATAACTTTTAAAATTAATTTCTGTATTGTTACTCTACATGAATTACAGTTCTTTATCTTGAAAAATTTGGTTAAATATAGGAAGTTCAAAAATTAGAGATTAGTGTTAACATCTCAACTATATTATATGAATCGTATTAACCTTTAAATGAAAGCTTATTTTTAACTCAAAATATCTTTTGAGTAAAATAAAACTAAATTTTACCAATCGTTAAAAATTTGACTAAATTTTTTTCTTTTATATCTTCCATTAATCATGAATTTATTTGGCTTGAGAAATATTTAGAATAATATTGGTGGAAGACATATTTATTTCAGTCACATTAATAAAAAAAAGTTACTTCGAGAAAGTCTGTGAAGATCAAAATTCTGAACTATAAAAATCAGTCACAATATTCTATTTTAAATAAAAATGTCAAACACTGAATAATTCATACACTACTTATAAATTGAATTAATTATAGCTTCACTTGTATTTCATTAAAACGAAAATTTTCACATTAATAGTAATTACTTTCGTTGTTTTGACAGATCCCTTAATAATAATCTTAAGAAAAACAACTGATTTTACTTTTTTAATATAAGTTTAAATAAGGATTGAAGTATTAATATATCAAAATTTTTACTAAGAATTGTATTAAAGAATTGTGTAATTAATTATTGTGATACTAACATTATTGCATGGGTGATAATTAATTCGTCTAATATAAGCTAAAACATTTTTTCAATATATTTATAATTACTCCACTAAATGTTCAAAAGATTCAACTTTATGTTTTATATCGTTAAAGTTTTAAAAAGTTTTTGCAAGTCAATTTCAAACACAAAAAATGCAGTTGCTGATGATGCTTGAAAATAAATTTCAACATGCATTTAACTAAATAGTCGATAAAAAATTTAATAACCACATCTATAAAACAATATTTTCGGAGAGAATTTTAAATGAAACGATAAAATAAAAGAAAAACAATAGCACAATACTCCATTCCCAGCATCATTCATGCCAGAAACAGAAATTTTTAACAAAAAAGGGTTCTCCGGATGCCAAAAATAAAATATCTTTACTCTTTTTCATTGACTTTAACCATTGCAGGAAAACCACACAAAGAACGATTACGATACTTTTTACTTAAAAAAATCGTTTTCTTGTTCCCTACCATTTTTTTTATTATTATTCTTTCGTTTTTTATTTTTATTTTCTCTGAATCCATACTAAAACCAGCAAGTGTTTAAGCTCGCAAACATTTAGTTCTCGTTCCTACCCAACTCCATCTCCACCCCTTTGTAACCGAAATAACGGTAAAGGGTTTTCCATAAGAGAAATAGAAAAGAGTTACTAGGGAAGGGGATGGAGGAGGTTAGTAGTTGAGAAGTCTTAAGATGATTTAGCGAATAGCCTATAATGGTTGGAAGATGAAAAACGCTGCAACATTTTTTCCCCTCCGCTAAGTTCTATAAGAACCTTTATTATTATTACTATTATCGTGTTTATGTATTTGCAAAGCTTGTGCATTCGAGTAAATGTAAGGATTTTTTTAAGGGTTAGTTTCGTGATATTTAAGCTATCCATTTTACGACGCGGTTTATTCTTCATTGCAAAAAAAAAAAAAAGTTTCGGTTTCGTGCTATTGAAAGATAGTTATTATTTTACTTCATGGCTTGAAAAACATATATTCTATTAAGATATTGTTAAAAGTCACGTTTCAAAAAGTATATTTAATTGAATTTTGTATGGTTGTTTTTCGCAATTTTAGAGCTGATGATTATTTTTCCTATAAATTCTAAAGTATTTCTTTTAATGGAATCCTTTTTTAAATACAATTACTATTTAGATTATAATTTAAGGGAATATAACCTTACAAGTTCAGCCACTTGTTATTCATATTCGTTCACCGACCATTTCCTTAAATTAACTTGAGTTTATATTGTAATTACTCCATGACAAACTATTAGAGAATTTATCAGCCATTTATGTGTTAGACTAATCAGTAATAGATTAATGAATTTATCGTGCTTGACTGCGGATAAGGAGGTCCTGGGTTCGATTCCCGGTTCGGGCATGGATGTACTTTCTCTATCAATCCTGTCTTTGTCCTTTCCTTGTATGAATGAGGTATGAATGGTTGCCAACCCTATAAACGCGTACCTATGGCATGTGTGTAGAGCAAAGTCGTACTTTCACCTTCACGGTGCTCTGATCAAACGAAAGACGCTCCCAGTTGACTTAAATTCGCATAAAGGCATAGCGAGCTTGGCTTGTCCAAGTGTCATTAGTAACAACACAACAATAGTAACGGCTATTAAAAAATAGTAAATCATATATCCTAAAAACCAAAAAAATCTGATGCTCTTTTCCTTTGTTCGATAGATTGTTGCTTTACTATGAACTACTAAGGTTAAAGTGAAAACCAGAAATATCAATATTTTTATAGAGAGAGAGCCAAGTTATAAAATTATACTACAATGCTGATATAACTAAGAATCGTTACAACTTCTGTGATTTTATTTCATAACAGATGTTGTTGTTACTTATGACACTTGGACAAGCCAAGCCCGCTATGCCTTAGCTATGCGAATTAAAGTCAATTGGGAGCATCTTTCATTTTTTTTTTTAATCAGAGCACCACGAAGGTAAAAGTGCGTCTTTGCTCATTTTTAAATCCTCCGATAGATGGCACCACCAGAGGATTCACTCCCTCAATTTTGACATTGATTTGAAGGGAGAGGAAATTTTCTCCAGACCATTGCACCCATGGTAACTGCTCAATGAACGACTACAGGATTTTCGATTACACAGATTTAACGAGCACGAATATCACAGGTACTCGGTGGGTCTTTGGAATCAAACCCCACCCTTCCGGATGGAAGGCCGATACCTTAACCACTACACTAGGCTACCACGGCCCGCGTAGGAGATACATGTACATAACCTATTATTATGTCCTTTGGCTAGTCGATACAATCTAGATATCTAAAAGTCCATAAAACAAACTTAGACTGTCATGCTATCACTTTAGCACTGCTTTATACATTCCGATATGAAATCAACAGTGCTTGATATTAGCCATCACTTAACATCAATCAGTTGAAAGTTCTAAGGTTAGTTTGAGCATTTATTGGGTACTTGATTTCCTGACTGACTTTTTACAGATAATGAGACATAAAATGTATTGAGGATGCCTGGAAAATTCCCAACCGCGCAGCTGTCATTATATAGTTGTCTATATAAAAACTATTACAGGCATTCGAAATTCTACTGCGTATTGTTAACCACAGCAGGTTTTTCCATAAATAGTGAGCCTTACTACGAGTCGCAAATGAGGACATTTTAGAAAGTATAAAGTATTCTCCATTCAAATATGCTTGTCGAAAACAAAAATACGATAATCAGTTCTTATTACTTAAGAGTAGACAATATGGAATCAGACTTTTCACTCTGAAAAATTGTACTTTACCATTAAATTACTATGAGCCTTTTGATTACATAGGCTAAACTCGTTTACAAAAAATATGACTGTCTTTAAAAAAATGACTGCTTCTCCTGCAGCTTAATGAGTACAAGTATGTGTATGTATGTATATAACTCTTTTCTCACACATGTATGTATGTATATATATAAGGAATTGAATGAAGCTTTAAAACCCCACAGAACATATCCACCACTACTGGTGAATAGTGAACAACTACACTTTAAATCTTCCAGTCATAGTTGGTAAAACCATTCCTCGCAGCACTTCCATCTCCTGTATGCCTTGGTAAGAATTAATAAATATTAATAATGTCTCATTGTTATACATACTGTCAACCACACTTTTCAATTATTCCTCAGGATCTGCATCTGGATCATGATGTCTAATATAACGCTAATATCAACGGCATCAGGATGATATCAACGTATCGTTGCACTGTTGAAATTGTATGAAAGATTACTAAAGAAAATTCACTGTCGTAGGAGATTAGACTTCATACCATCACGACCTGAGCAATAATTGTGTATCTCAATGAAACTGAAACTAATTAATATCAACGGCTCCGTGTCATTTGTGAACATTCATTTGTGGAAGGCGATGGTCTTCTGACCTAAGAAAAAAAGAGGGATTTATCGTTGAACGATCTATGCTGCCAGACTGTTGGCAACTGATTGTCTATGACACCACATGCAGACTATTCCGCCAATATTGTGCATTAAGACTGGTGTCTTTGAAGAGCCAATAAGTACTATCCTATCTCAATCAATGCCTTAAGATGGTGGATGCATATAGGTGTGATATGGATTAATTTTTTTTCCCCAATTACTAAATTTTAAATTTTTAAACGGCGAAAACTTAATAAATCATAAAAGAAAATTTAAATATTAAAAAACATTATTTATAATTATATTTCATAACAACTGCTTTTTATTAAATGAATGACGAAGCATTCGAATTTCTCTCTTAAAATATTAAGATATCAGGAAACATAAATTTATTTACAATAATTCAAAAGAGCATGGGAGAGCTTCCTTGAACTTGCTAAATATTTTGTCAAAATTTTCTTTGTTGTGTTTTATCAATGTGCAAATTTGATTCGCAGTAAATAAAATAATTATTTTGGAATAGTACATGACAATATTCGACAAATGCACAACTCTGTAAATATAAAAAATTAAAGCAAAATAGTTTATTAAAGATTATTTATAAAATAATTTGCATTAGCTTTTTATTTAATATTTATTTAAAATTAATTTATTTAAAATATTTATTTAAAAAAATTTAGGAACTAAATAAAATTTCCCAATTCAGCTGGATTTTTGATATTTGTGTAGTCATTTTGTGAAAAAAAATTAAAAGAAAAAATTAAAATAAAAAAAAATTACGATAGAAAAATTAAAATGCTACCAAAATTAAGCTTTTGTTTAGTTGCGGTTTTAGTTTAATAAAATGTTTCTTATTTTTTATAACCTATTATTTATTGTCATATGCTTATCAAACATATATATATATATATATATATATATATATATATATATATATATATATATATATATATATATATATATATGTATGTATGTATGTATTTATATATATATATATATATATATATATATATATATATATATATATATATATATATATATATATATATACAAATACTACCACTGTATCTCAGTGGAATTGAAAAATAAGCTCCGATTATTTTAACAAACAAAATTTAGATTCCGCATAAATATTTAATAATAAATTAAAATTTTCATATCTTACTAGTATTAAAATAAATTTTAACCATTCACAGTTTTTATTTATTTATTTATTTTTTGAAGAAGTTTAAAGAAAATTATATTCGCTCTGATGTCCAAACTATGATTTGAAATTTGAGGTGTATTTAGAATTATTAACTAAAGCCAAACATTGGCTAATATTAAAAAATTTTAATACTGCAATGATAAATATACATCATTTTAATGTAATAAACAATTTACTGTTAAGTAAAAATACTAAAATATACCACTTTTGCGTGACCGAACCTTCGTAAAAAATGTTTTTAACTCAAATGTTTATAATCTCAACTAAAACAGTTTCAGTGCTGGTTATCTTTTCGGTTCTAGAAATACAAGTAGACAGAAATCTTTTCTTCGCAAACCAAAAAAGAAAAAGCATCCCAAAAATAGTGGCAAAAAACATAAAACCTAAAGAACACGAAAATATGGAAACGGGCTATTCTCTCTTTTATTATGATTTGCTTTTGCCCTTAAAATAAAGTGGTCTATTTCCAATACAGCAGAACATGTTTTACATTTTTTTTTTCATGTTCTTCTTTTTCTATCCCAAGTGATGCACCAGAGATTTTAAAATACATACGCGAATTGGAAATATCTTTACTCTCTTATATTTTTATATCGTATGTAATCGAAAAAAAATAAATAAAGCAGCCCTATTCAGCATTTGAGCCAAGTTGCTCTTGTGTACCTTTAAAAAAAAAAAAAAAAAAAAGTGGGGGGGGGACATAATTTGGTTCTGAAAGCAATCGCAAATCATATTTTGTTGGAGAAAGTGAATCAAATTGTCTCCAATTCTTATGCAAAGAGTAAAATAAGAGAAGTTAGAGCATGCAATAAGAACAACACGACACGGAAAAATACTTTCCAATTTAAGGAAAGTATTCTATGCTTCATATGCTGAATGTAAAGTCCCTTTCAAATCACGGGATTATCAAATAACGATGAAGTTTTACAAGATATATGAATTTTAGTAATTTGTTTTTAGAGTAAAGGTAGTACGTAAAGAAATAAAACTGGGAAACTTATACTAAAGTATTGATATTGCTTTTTTTCCAGTATCCTGTAATTATGTTCAATATAATTAATACTGTCTTTTGATACTTTTATGAGAACATTACTATTAGCATTACAATTACTAAAAAATTTTGAAATATCACTATGAACATTATATATATATCATACATTGATTCCTTTCTTAAAATAGAAAGACAAAATGAAAATTTGAAGGAATTATTGAATTTGCAATGGAATTTCCTGGACGATAAATATTGTATATAAGTTAATAGAAACACACAATATAATATAAACGAGATTGCGTATGCAAAATTACTTTAATTAAATCGTATTTGAGGAATGCATAAATAGGGAATGCTATTGTAATGTCTAACTGCTTTAATTTATAAAATCAAAAAATATGAAATTCATTTGATTTTTTACATTTTTTATTGAATTGGTTCTAATAGGCCTATTTCTGATAACCAAACCCGATAAACAAAGATAAAAGACTCACAACTATATACACAGACCTATATATACAGACCAGTAACATTAATGTGACCACCTGTCAAAATCCAGAATAACCCTCTTTCGGAGGGTGGACTGCTGCGAGACTCAAAGGAAGAATGTCAATTAGGTTCTTGAAGGTTGTTACTGAATGTTATGCCATGACTTTACTGTCTTGGCTATTTGTGCTAGATTACGCAGAAAAGGATTTATGCCGCGAACAACTAGACTGAAATGGTCTCACAGATTCGCGATATTGGGTTTAAGTCACATGAATTTACTGGCCAAGGGAGAACGTAAACTCATCCTGTTGCTCTTCAAAATATGCATGTACACTGCCAGCTGTATGGTATCTCGCATTGTCCTGCTGGTAGATACTATCATCCTAATGAAAAACAATGCGGATATAATAAGAACTTAGTTTGCAAGGACAGATGTGTACTTGTATTGTTTCATCGTGCCTCCCGCAATAATGAGTGAATTAAGAGTATTACAGTATAACATTCCTAGAGCATAATGCTTCCCCCTCCAGCCTGGATTGTTAAGAAAATGGTTGCAGGTTGTTTGTTTTCATAAATTTCATGTCATATACGCAAACATTCTTTTGTTCGGTGGAGCATAAAACGTGATTCCTCTTAAAACTCTACCTGTCACTACTCAGTGGATGTCCAGTTGCGGTATTGGCGTGCAAATTTAAGCCTTCCTCCCCGATGAACAGCAGTCAACATAGGTGAATGAATCAGGCATTTTCTACGCAGGCCCAGACGCAGCAACATTCAGCATACATGCGTGAACCAGGCATCTGCTTCGGAGGACCAGACGCAGCAACATTCAGCATAGGTGCATGAACCAGGCATCTGCTTCGGAGGACCAGACGCAGCTACATTCAGCATAGGTGCATGAACCAGGCATCTGCTTCGGAGGACCAGACGCAGCAACATTCAGCATAGGTGCATGAACCAGGCATCTGCTTCGGAGGACCAGACGCAGCAACATTCAGCATAGATGCGTGAACCAGGAATCTGCTTCGGAGGACCAGACGCAGCAACATTCAGCATAGGTGCATGAACCAGGCATCTGCTTCGGAGGACCAGACGCAGCAACATTCAGCATAGATGCATGAACCAGGCATCTGCTTCGGAGGGCCAGACGCAGCAATATTCTCTGACGTTCGGAGACACTGTTGGTCATTCCTTGGTTTACCTAACTGTCAGTTGCTTAACGGTAGCGCGTCTATTCGTCCGAACGCATTTAACAGCCATCGTTCACCTCTCATCTATGGTCCGAGGTGCACTACATTTGTCTTTTGGACGATTCCATTTTGCCGTGCACTTTTACTTCTTTTACCACGATGGAAAGTGAATAATTCCCAAACTTAACGGTTTCGTAAATACTTTCATTCTAGAATGATCATGCCCTTTTTAACGTCGGTTAAATCGCACAGTTTCGGCATTACGCCAACGATTGCAATATTTTCCGAAGCCCTCACACACCCTTTATATACTGTGCGGTCATATAATGATTATAATGAGTCTCATGATCAAATAATCAGATTCTCAAAATCAAAACTCATGAATTGTTGTAATTGAAAAACAACTAAATTATTCACTCTGTGTATATTTTATAACTATTTTTCCTTTTAATAACGCAAAAAATTGTGCATTTTTAGATTCAGTTTATTGCAGCATAAGAACCGTAATTCAAAAAATACATTTCCCACATTAAAGATTAACAAAATTTGAACAACAGTTAAAAATTAATCCAAATAATAACAAATCGGTTCACTTCAAAAGTTCGTTCATATCTTTCAAAAATCACTCATCAATTTCAACAAAACCACAAAGAAAAAAAACGATATTGTAATTATTAACCAAACATCTTGACTCTATGACAGCAGCAGTAGCAGCTTTCATCAGTGGCGTTGATTGATTAGAGAGTACAGAGGCCCCCTTTTTAAGAATTCCCATTGGAGTGGAGTTCATTATCTTCATTATTGTGGTTTGTTAACTTTCTGAGTGATCAAACACTCTTTTGTGTTGGTGTTTTAATCGTTATCGATATTTTCCCAACGATAGCCGAAAGTTCAACTAGTGCACAAACATTGAGTTTTACGTAACCTTTGATTTCGTCGCCCTTACGCTCTGCTTAACACACAATTGATTAGTATGTTGATGACACGAGAACAAATTCCTTTTCCTCCGATATTATTTACAGGCATGAAGATTACCCAATTTTCTCTCCTGTCTTTCAGTTTCGGAAGATAATGATAGAATCATTTTATTCCTTCCATTTGAAAATGTTTCTTTTCATAAATGTTCGTATTGCAATATACATACAGTCTGTGGTATAATATTATAGGCATAAAATTTGATAATTTTTTTTAATCTAAAATTTTCCTCAAACTATTTATTTTTAAATCATTATAAAATGAAAAGAAATCGTAATATTATTTCTTTTGTTAACTTTTGGTTATTTAACTAATTTTGCTGCTTTTAAATTAATTTAAGCCTTAATTTTTCTAATTTAATATTTTGTACTTTCATTTGTGCCTTTTTATCTCTTAAAATTCGTTAATAATTTTAATATTCTTTCAGGTGTTTCTCAACTTCTCCTGATAAGAAAAACTCTCAATTAATTTCAAGCACTTTTAAGTTTTAAAAAATACTTTAATTTTACCTCTTACAGGGAATGTTTTATAATTAAGATTCTATTAATATTGATGTAAAATTCAAATGGTTATTTCGTAGCCCACATATTTGAAAAGAAAATTAAACAAATAAACTTCTATCTTATTTATAAAGCTTTTGTATAGTTTAAATATGAAAATATTTTTATTTGTGATAGATATTTAATTCAATTCCTAACTATACAGCATTGGTTATGTGATAAAATAAAAATATAATTTCCGTACAACTTACTTTAAATCATTCTTTGCAAAGTACATGAACCACTAACTGATAAAATACTGGTAAAAATTTTTTATTTCTTATTGAAGAAATACGATTAGATATATATTCAACTTATTTGAATCTTGAAAGAGCTTATTTTCAATTTAAAGCTTAGATATGAAAAGCTTTTATCGCAAACTTTAAGATTTTCTCTGAAATATCTCGATTTATGGACCATTTCAGGAAAAAAAAAAGTCCATTTCAAAACGAATTAAGAACGCATGTTAACATCTAATTCCACTCCTCTTCTAAAATCGAAAGAAAAAAAAAGTTCCATCATATGTAAATCTTTGCTTTATGATGATAAGCTAAGATATGTAGTTTAAATAAATTTAAATCCCTAAAGCCCGTTATTGGCCATTATAGAATTTTCCCTCCTCAACTTTAAAAATCTAAGAGAGTCCTCTAAGATCTGTCTTTAGCTTTTCAATCCGAACTCCTTTTTCCCTTCAGATTGCAATTACTGCAGAATATAACCGCGAATATTTCCCTAATTGGTACTTAGGGAAAATGATCCAAAATATTAGCGTGTCATTATCGTTTGCGACGACAAATTCGCTGAGCTGCAAGTAGGGGGGAAAAAGAACATGGCAGTCTTTACGTCAACAACATCTGCGTTCCGTTTTAATATTTTCAACCTCTAATTGAGTGTGTGCCGGTAGTGTTGTGAAAACGCGGTAAAGCTAATATTTAGTGATGTTTGGATGCCTGTAATTTTCTTTTAGATATGGAATAATATTTGGCTGTAACAGGAAATATATATATTCTCTATAAAAAAATTCAGACATTATTTTAGATGATGGACACACAAGCTGATTTAATATTAATCGTAAACCAAATCAATGTTTGTTTTACTTGTGATTATTATCAATTATAAAATTAGATTTAAATCGATTTACTAATTTTTTTCTGCTTCCGTGGTTTGGTCTGTCGTTCTCGGATGTTTACATTAAATTATATAGAAGTTTATCTCAATCAGATTGGGTTAAACAAAATTCAAAGATATAAATTTTAATTTATATTTAATTTGATAATTTTAGGTCAACTTAATTTTAATTTCTTACACCATGATAACAATTATTTAATTTTTTAATGATTATGCACTATACAATAGTAATTTTACTTTTTAGTGAAACTTTTTCTAAATACAATACTTAACTTAAATTATAAATTTCTTGTGTTTGCACAATAAATAAGGCATGGTAAAATTTTCAATTAAATGTATACGATTTGAAAAAAAAGAGAAAATTTATCTAAATAAATTTTTGTAATTATATATATAATATTATTTTAAATGTGTTACCATAATTGAATAAGTAAACTGAAATAAAATTAATAATGATTAGTCCAACAAAATGATAACTGAGGTATACTGTTTGGGAAAGGGACTCGCTGTAACTGATTTATATTTAATTTTGACAATTGAACAAATTGCTTTCACACATTTATAAAAATACTAAAAACAAAAGCAAATCCTTTCTGTTTTGATACATGAAAAACTATAATCATTTTGAAAATTTTAATTATTTTATATACCTTAGCTTATATTATTTTATATTTTTGTCAGTAAATTCTTCTTAAAATATCAAGACATCACTTTGATAAATCAAAATGATAATCATTTGTGTATAGACGATTCGTCTATCCTTATTAAAACGATTCGAATATGTAAGTTTGAACAATTTCTGATAAGAAAATATGGCAATTTTTTTGTTTTATATTATTTTTCTTGTTTTAAAATTTCAATTACAGTAATATATACAATTTTCTCATACAATTCCAGGTCTTAATTTATTCATCAATTTTTGAAAAGCTACTAATTTTGAAATTATATAATTATATATATATATATATATATATATATATATATATATATATATATATATATATATATATATATATATATATATATATATATATATATATATATATATATATAATTACACAAAAATGAAATAAAAAAGGTTATAAATAAAAGTTACAAGATAAAATAAATGAATTTCAAGTACAATAAGCATTTGTACATAGAAACCTTTTTTGTATGTTCGCATCTGTTGTTTTGAATTATATAGTGACATCCACTTTTTTGTTATTTAATTTCCTTTATCCAACTAAGTCTGTTATAGTCCATGCTAATAAAGTGGAATTGAATAAACTTATGCTCCAATTATTTTTCAAACCCTAAGAGATAATTTGATTTCACCTCAAGCCCCCCCTAATCCTCCCCCGAACGGTCCGAAACGATTTCTATAAATAATACACAAAGCAATGGCTGAATGTCCCATTATTTTACAGAATTATGGCGCCAACAACAGTTCTTCGCCATGTCTGCGAACAATAGCTTTTTCTTCCTCGGTGAACAGCACACCTCCCAACAAATTGAAAATTAATACACTGTCTTCACAAAACCCCGGAACTAAAAGGATGGAATAAAATTCCAAAAACAGAGAGACCCCTTTAATTGACTAATTTTCGACTCAAATGATTTGAAAACCGTGCCTGCCCCACTCCATTCCTGAAAACTTGTAAATTTCCAACCCGGCGGGTATATTGAGTCGGAAGTTTCACGAAATTGGCCCCAGAGGTCTCCGCTTCACCGCCACATCCACCCCCCAAATAACTAATGACAGATTCCGGAATTGTGGCTGGTGTCCCTCAATGAAATATGCTTTCGGGAGTTATTCCTTTTCCTAATTAACTGTTCGGCACGCATGACGTATGCCATGTTAATTAATAATGACTCCAGTTTTGGAATTATTCCTTGCTATTGTTGAATGCAATGGCTTGACATGTATGTCGATTTCCGAGTTACAATTGATGTTTTTTTTTAAATTTTTCTCATTACATTGGTTCTACTAAAATCTATATCCAGAAAAAAATATGTTTGGTGAGTGGTTTTGACGTATTCAGTGACGTCGAGGTAGTTTTCGGAACTACTGCCAATATCTGATTTGTAATACATAACTGTGCTGTAACAGTATTCTACAAAATATTTCACAAACGATAAATTTTTTATGCAATTTCATTTATCAAATATTTGTTACTAATAAAGTAAAATAATAGGCAAATGACTAATTATATTCATAATTAGTTCATCATAGTTTCAAATTTATTTGGAGTAGGATATTAATGAAAAGAATAATTTCTAATTAAGATATCAAAATGTGTTAACATTATACTTTGTTATTGAATGTTACAAATTTAGAACGATTTAGAATTCATTTAAAAATTTACACATACTATATGAATTTTAAAGTCAAATAGGAAATTTGTTTAATTTGTAATATATATGCAAAACATATGATACTTATGTTCCGAATTATATTTAAATAAATAAAATTTCACCGTCTTTAGTTATTATGATCTAACACACATGTCTTTCCAAATAAATTATGTTTATAGTTTAAAGCTTTCTAAATGAAATTTTGATTAAAATTTTTAATGAAATCGTTTGAAACCAATGTCATTATAATCTTTTATTTCCGTTTATCCATATTCAACTTTTTCATGTAGTAAGTTGCTATTGTAAAGACTATTACGATATCTAAATCCTTTTTTATTTTATTCTCTGAGTTGAGGATAAAATTTCTTCACATTTAGATGATTGATTCGTGATCACTTTAAAACCCAATAATGTGGGAAAATAATTAAAAATTAATCGTCTCATCTTCATTTTCCGTAATTACAAATGTTAGTGAAGTCAATGCAGATTTTGTGATGTCTTTTTAAATATCATCATTAAAAAGTTTTTAAACAATGTTTGAAAAACACAACCTTAACTACTAAAGTTTACCATTTCAATTAAGCTTCAGTCTTGCTATAATTGACAACCTGAGGTTAAGAGAAAACTGAAACCACATAGACAAAATAATGAGATTTTATAAAATTGATGAAACTTGATATTTCTGCCACCTTCTTTGGAAGAATGGAAAAATGGAAAAATTAAAATATTCAAATTTTCAGGTTAGTTAAAAGTTAAATTATTGAAACAATAAAATTTATTTGAGCTATAGAATTATTTTATGTAATTATTATTATTTGTAATAGGCAAATATGTAAATTTTAAAACTAATAATATTTAAAAGTTTTATCACAAATAAAAGAATTTATAGGTAAATTTGGAAAAAAAAATGTGAATACCGAACTTCCATTCAGTAAGTAAAAGTCTAAATTACTTAATTCCATTAATATTTTGTCTATGATATAATTCGATTAAAAATATCGTCAGTAAGATAATTATATTGATTTCACTAACTTCCAACACAATTTTTGTGTAATTATGCATTACTTTCTAAGATAGCGCCATCTACTTAAAAGAAGTATTGTTTGACTTAATAACTAGACATGCGAACAATATTTCACAGTGCAAAAACGGTACTTATATAACATATTTATTTATTTTTATATCTTATATTCATTTTTATTTAGAATACTTAGAAATAAATGTACGAACAAGTTAATTATTAAAGTTTAATTATCGTTAATATTGAAAATATTTCCAATAAATGTGAAATACTAAATGTAATTTTTCATGGAAAAGCGAAAAAAATTATCTTCTACATCAGCCAAAAGTAATAAATATTACGATAAATCTGTGCATTAGAGCTTGTCAGTTTTAGTAAATTTTATGGTGTGCTTTATTTCGAGACTAAATTTTAACCTTTTTTCATACTGTTGTAGTTTGTTTAATAGTTAAAAAATTTTAATTTAAAATAAATTAAGCTTCCTTTTTCTCTTATATTGTGAAAAAATTGTATGGATTAAGCATAAAATCGAATATTTTTTACAAACTTATACTAATTATTTTTATTCAATTTCAATATTTTCCACGATTAATAATACTAATTTCCACGATTAATAATTAATATCTAAAGCATTTTTCTTCATTTTTAAAAATACATCTTCAAGAATAAATTTTCTTTATCTTTCGTCATTAATTATCATATGCATGATTAACACAGAATGTTACTATAAGTTTTGAAGTAATTATTTGATTTTTTCACTATAAGTATAAAAAATAAATAATTATTTGTTTTTATAAATAAAACATAAATAAATAAATAAGATTACCTTTAATAAAATAGTATTATAAATATTTTAATAAAATTTGTTTTGCATTTTCCATTTGCAATCTCATTACAATCAAACACCTTGAAAAATGTGACTGAGAAACAATAAAATTTATTTTCTGTTTGTTACGTTTGCTTTGATTTTTAATAAGAGAAAAAAAACTCTTTTTGAATTTCAATTGTAATTTTTAAAAAATGTGCTAATTAATATGAAACCACTTTCAAATAATTAAATAATGTTTTTCTCTTAACTTGGAAAGACTTTCTAAAGGCACTTTTGACTAGAAGGCAACAATTTTTTACTGTTTGTTTTGATGATATTAACTTTTTTCATGCTTTTATGAGCGACAAATGGCTTCCAAAGCTTTTTGTTAATGACATGAAAAAATTATGGAATTGTTCAAACAAGCGCCATATCTTTGCTTTTGTGTTATAAGATAGTGTTTACTTTATTCATTTTTGTGAGTATAGATTTAAAGCTTTAAGGCCTGTTACTTACAACAAAAGGCATACCTTTGTAAAAAAAATATGGAACTTTTCATAAAAAGAAAAACAAAAGAGCGGAGTTTTTGTTTATTTCTTTACTAGGAAGATTTCATGTTTTTTTTTACATTAATTACTCGTTTTGCTTCGCTGCATTAGCAGAAACAAGGGCAATTTTAATTTTTTTTACCTATCCTTTATCATAAAAGCCAATTCGAAGTATTCCTTTATTTCTTGCAGCCGATTTTTTATTTGTTATTCTTTGCCAGGCCGGCTAAAAATTTGCATTCGGATTTTTATTTGCATAACACACTTCAAAGGAAAAATGAAATGGCGAAGGGCACATCAAACAAACTCATAACGCAAATTGTAATTAGCATTATGTAATAACTTAATGAAATTCAGGGAAGTTTCATTTATGTTTGGAACAGAAGAACAAAGCGAAATATTGTTTAATCACGCGGGCTTGGAGCAAAAGCCATTTAGAAATAACTGAACTTCCTAAAGAATCGCCTGCCTTAAATTGCTCTTGTGAATGGCAACACTTCAATTGCAGAGCGTAAATGGCCACAAAAAGTAAAAATCATCATTACAATCGCACTTCTTCAGACCGAGAATTAAACATTACTGAATATTTTTTTTTCAAGTATTATTTTTGGTGAGAATTTTTTTTCGCCTTTTTTTTCTCCTCTCATTCCAATTAGCCAGCATGTATATAAATGGAATAAAAAAAATTAGAAAGGGAACGCGCAACCAGCTTGAAGAGCATCTTCGGATAATAAGTCACGTCTCCTATAATTGGAATTCTCATACATCAGGTGGCAACCACTCCTGACCTAGCAATAACGTGACCAAGATACCAAAACAAAAGATTCAATGACTATCCTTTGTATTAATCCGAAGCAAACGATATTTTACCGGTCATTCATTCCTCAATCAGCGTGTGTGCTCAAATCATCAAGCTGTGCAGGCGATTTTTTTGCACTTCATTCGAGAATTTTTTTTTCTTTCAATTTCACTAGATAAATTGTAATCGTGAACCGTTGAAAAGAACAATTAAGTTAAAATTAACTGGGTAATTTTATAAAAACTTTTACTTTTTTAAACATTCGCTATATATTGCATTGCAATTTATATCCTTAAATACACTTTCACTTAAGCGAAATTGTTTTTTATTTTATCTTGTGAAAGTTTAAGTGATATTTCAATATTATAGGTAAGCTAATGTGTACTTTATTAATGAATAGGTTCATTAAATTTGAAATGAAATTTTACTAATTTTGCTAATTGAATATTTATTATTTACTTAAGTATTTTATTTTTATAAATGAATTTTATCGTTAGATATGTGTAGGATTAAGCATTGTGTAATTTTTTTCATATTTTCAAGTCTTCTTACAAGCTTTACAAATATAATCAAATTTTTTTAACAGATCAGAAAAGAATTTAGCCACAATTTTTTTAATTCTAATCTTCATTTTAATGCATTCAGAAAGTTCCATTGAATGTAATTTATATAATCAAGAGTTTTGATAATAAATTTTATTTTGTAAATTTTCACAGCAATGCATTTATTGATTTCATGAGATAAATTAATATCTCTGATAGTGCTATTTATCACATCTTGAGAGTATAAATGTTATTGCAAACATGATCTTTTAAAGATGAAATCTAGATAATAATTTAAAAAAAAAATATATGAAATGATCTCAATTTCATTTAATTTTATTTTTGAATATAAAACTATATAAAAATCATTTTATTGTTCTTTGAAGAATAAAGTCTAAAACACACAAACTGCTACATGGAATTAAATGTTTTCTAGTTTGAGAAACTGATTAATTTGGATTTAATCTTTTAGATGATTAAAAATAATTTGAAGAAATAAATATTCACAATATAGCAAAAATTTTGAATAAATTTTGCATTTTAAAAAACTTTTTGTTTCAATATATTCAAGACTTTCTGATTGGTTATTGAAATGAAATGTGTAAGAGATATAAATTTAAAAATTATTAATAATTTAACTTCATATCGTACTATATGTGGACATGCATTTTATAAAATCTCCGGATAAGTAGTTCTGTTTACTTATATATTCCATTTGAGTTTGGTTTATTTCTGTACGGCTACTTAACCAGAGTCCATTAGCTAAAGGCTAATTCAAACAACCTAAATGTGTATCGTACCCATGAAAGATAGATATGGAAACCAGAGCGCTTATTATTTAACTATTTCTTACTTGATGGGAGTGAATTTATTCTTGTTATTTTTTTCCATGAAATTTTAATTTCAAGAATATTTATTTGAAATTTTAATAGGTTATTTATATTAGAACAAAAACACATGTGTGTGTGAGAGAGAGAGAGAGAATGCAATGAGCCATATAAAAGAATCGAATGATTAATTCCTATTGACAGAATCAAAATTCGTGTTTATGCATTCGATTCTTTTACATGGTGACATCGGCCAAAGGATGTGCCAAAATTTGTGATTTGATCTACCACTGAACTCAATTATTGATACTTAACTGATCTCTAAAATAACAATTTCTCTGAAATGATAATATAAATGAACACTTGTGGATTAACATCTTCGTAAACGTGTCGATTTCGGAAAAAAGAATACAAAAGGGGTAAGTACCCTTTACAATATAAATTTATGAATCAGTTGAATTAAATTTATACTGTCGAAATAATTAACTGTTTAAATATGGATGAGAAAATAAGAAATTTAAAGAAAAAACAAGAGATACTTAGTTGATGATTTGTATCGAATGTGAAAACACGATAATTCGATTCTTTTACAAGCCATATTAAGAGTGTACTTAGCCTTATAAATTGTTATAAGTAGTAGTGTAGAAACTATTTGTATAATGTTTGGTAAAAATAAACTGAAAGCAGTAAAAGATATAGCATCTTTAAAAATTATGAAAAATTTAAGAAAGAAATACAGGAAAGAAAAAAAATTACATCATTTCCTAAAGATTTGTATGTGATCAAATAGTATGCAATAATAACTACATAATGTGATATTTTATAAATTTTAAATTATTTTAATATTAAATATGTGTTAAACTTAAAAAAAAAAGTTTTAATAAAACTTACCAAAATAATTTTTGAATGATGAACACACATTGTCCAAATTACAAACTGTTATTTCAAAAATTAATTTTTCTTATAATTTGTAAAATGCATTTGATTTAAAATGTTATTTTTATTTATGCTAAATTTCTTTTGTTTTTGCTATTTGTAAAGAATTTTATAACTTGTTTACATAAAAATTTGTGTAAATCATCTCTCAAGACTTTTGTAGCCAACTATTGAAAGAAACAGACTTCTCAAATATTTGCAAGATTAACGTTTCTCAATTTTTTTTTTTTTTTTTTTGCATTTTGCTTGAATATTTTAGTAAATCATAATTATGATGAACTGATTTTTTAATTTGTAAATTACTAAAATAAATTTCAATGTTTTCGAGTATAACTATTATTATTTTATGGTAGAATATTTTCATTGTTGCACCTTGTTACCATTTTTCTTATTAATAAATCTTTTAATAAAAAGAAAGTAAGCAAAAGGCAAACTTGCAAGAAAATTTAATATTTTTGTACAAGAATTTTATGTTTAATGAAGGAAAGTAATAAGGTTTTTCTTAAGTCTCAAATGACCAATTATTTATGTATATACAATAAAAAAATATTTCAATGCCTTATGTTAGTTTAAAAATTAACAGAAATGTTTTAATTTTTTTAATTCAATAGCTTCAGCTGCATAATCCCAGTTTTTTTTATTTTAAATTGAAAATTAAGATTATGCAAAATTATCAAATTCCCATATTAATCTGAAAAGACAACTTTAGATAGTGTTGCCATCATTAGGTAAAATAATTGTTTTATTTCCGGCATAAATATTTTCCGCTATTCAAAATGCATTTATATTAATTAATAAGGGTTTGACTATATACACATATCTATTGTATAACGTATAAATGTACAGTATAAATTATACTAAAAGAAAATCAGAAGCACATGATTTCAAGAAAACTACGCACATAATTATAGTTAATTTAATAATAAACATTCATTGTTTAAATTAGAAATCATAATTTCTCTGAAATTTCCCTATTTTACTGTTTCAGATGTGAAATTTTATTTTTCAGCTTTTGTTTTAAATAAAAAAAATTCCAAAATATCATGACAATATGATTTACTTGAATCCATGGCTTATTGTTTTATCAGCAGACTTGAGACAATGTAAATAGAAAATTCATGCTGTTAATAAATTATTTCAGGATTAGAGAATCGATTCAAAGAGATAAGAAAAAAAAGGTTTGACCTTGAGCAACACTAGATCTTATACATGCTAGCACAACAAATAAGAATTGATGTATCATATTAACAATTCATCGATAAAAAATAGCTAATGTTACACAGCAATAAAAATTTGTTTCGGCAAAAGAACGAAATAATGTTTCAAGGACGGAAGAGCCAATATGATCTCCAGACCTAAATCCAATTAAATCTATTTGGAGTATATTTTCCCCTTTTTATTTCAACTTCTTAAGTCTTAATATAACCTTAAGTGTCTCTTAATATTATATTAAGTTAAGTAGCTTCATTTTCCTAGCATTGTTTCTACACTTTAACATTAGAAGAAAGATATTTAATAGGACATTAAAACAATTAAACATAGACAAGATGTAACATTCACAAAAAAGCACTAGAACATTAGAGAAGGAACTATGAACATAAAACTTTTTGTTTTGCTCTCTCAAGTTACGAAAGAAACGAAATTTATTTCTCTCAAATTTCTATATGATCAACCCCTAATTAACTTGCTTAGTTTTCAAGTTTATTCTTTTAATT
Source organism: Latrodectus hesperus (assembly GCA_037975125.1). Classification (NCBI taxonomy): domain Eukaryota; kingdom Metazoa; phylum Arthropoda; class Arachnida; order Araneae; family Theridiidae; genus Latrodectus; species Latrodectus hesperus. The sequence continues at coordinate 56,439,409 of CM075855.1, forward strand.
AAGCATGACTGGCAAAAATGAGCAGTCTCGGGAATAATAAAATATCAAAAAGATAGTGCGAATACCAATATAAGACACTCCATGTCAATTTCACTTCCTTATGTTTTTAAACAGTACCGTTGCAAATAAATATGAAATGTGTTAAGTCTAAACTTTTCATTACTATTCTCAAAACAAAGAATGCTCATTAAACAAAAACAAAAAAAACGTCAGCTCGTTTACGAAACTAATTATTCGAAAACTGACGGCGGTATTCACAATCGCTTATCAACGTTAAAGAGAACGATGCGGAACTCTTGGCGCAGTTTTCGAGAAGATAATGAATAATAAAGTAAAGAGCGCACTCTCTCTCTCCGAATCTGTCTACAGCTGCCATGGAGCGAATTTCGAAACATATGTATGCACGTATACATACACTAGACTCAGTAAATGTAGCCTTGGCGTATTTACAGCTCTGAGCAGCATTGATTCGGAAGCCGCGGCTGCAGAGAGAGAAAGCTTCCTGTCAGATTTGAAACGTTGAAAAGCCAATTATACCAAGAAACAGATTCTCGCCGGTGTTTTGACGAAAAATATTGGAAATGCCATTTTCTGCTCCCTTCAGGTACATTTTGGCGCCTTCGCATTTTGAAATTCACAAAATGTACTTGGCATCATTCGATGAAGGGAAAAAACTTAGTTAACTAAATACAAAATATGAAGTGATTAAGAAAGTTTTTTTTATTTCGCATTTCTTTTTAAATTTTGTAAAAGTGAGAAAAATAAGTAAGAAATGAACATTTGATTTCACAATAGATTTACACTAAATACCTAATGTATGCAAGTTGATACACGAATGCTTGAAAAAGGTAATTTGGTGATATACTTTTTTTCAAGATGAAATGTTAGAACATCGATTATATTCCTTTTTAATAAGGTCAGACGAATTTTACATTGAATAAGAGAGAGAGAGAGAGAGTATTTACATGAGATAATAGTGTTATGTAGATGCAAAACATTTATTTTAGGCATATTTTGTTTCGAAATTATCCAAACAGTTAAAATTTGCCCAAAAGCGATCAATGAAGGTGATAACTGGACAACAGGAAATGAGGACAGGACACTTAAGATCATATGAAATGCAAAAGTATCTGGATTAATTCATATGATCTAAATAAAGATATCATTTCAGTAGAGCTAAAAAAAACAGCATGTTTCTTACAGAGAAGCGAAAATTATATAACGTAGATGCAATGATTTTTTGGTTCAAAATTTTATTTTAAATCTAATATATACAAATAAATTTATTTCTTGTGCAAAAATTTACTGAAAAATGATAAACAATAGTTACCAATGATACTTGGACAAGCCAAGCTCGCTATGCCTTGGCTATGCGAATTTAATTCAATTGGAGGCGTCTTTCGTTTAATAAGAGCACCATAAATGTGAAGGTGAAAGTACGACTTTTGCTCTTCAAATCCTCCAATAGATGGCAGCACCTGAGGATCTACTCCCTCAATTTTGGCATTGATCTGAAGGGGGAGTAAATTTCTCTAGACCATTGCACCCATGGTAACTGCTCAACAACCGACCACAGGACTTTCGATTCCACAGATTTAAAGAGCACGTATATCGCATGTACTCGGTGGGTCTTTGGCGACATTGGGAATCGAACCCTCACCCTTCCGGATAGAAGGGCGATACCCTAACCACTAGGTTACCACGGCCCCATAAATAATAGTAAATAAGCTAAATGCTGAACAAAGCTAAAGTTATTTTGTACAAAAGATTGCTTGGTGATAATTTTGTCGGTTAAAAAGAGCATTACGGTCACAAACCAGCAAGGGCAAAAAGTAGATATAGCAAAATTTAATTTTGGTTCATTGATAAATGCTGCTATCACATTATACTTACGCAATCGATCACCGATGCGATTGCTAAACCTTTTCAGCCGGAAAAAAGGTTGGTATTTAAAAACGTTTTGTCAATACTTAATAATTGCTTAGTTTATAAAATCTAAATATAAAATAAGCATTTGTACAAAAAATGTATTATATTTTAGAAGTTTCATAAAAGAGTAAACTTTTTTAAACAATACACAATTCATGCTAATGAAATATTTACGACAGTTATTTACGATTTTTCTTCGTTACGATGCACGTACGTAGTATATGTATATATATATATATATATATATATATATATATATATATATATATATATATATATATATATAGTAAAACTGATACTAATCTTGAAAGTTCTAATAAAAATCTTGAAAAATAAATTGCTTTACTTTTTTTAATAAATAAGATAAAATTTGAATTCCTGGGAAAATTCATCAAATTATTTCTCACGATATCTTTCTTTAAGCCTTGAAATGCGGGTTATTCTTTACCTTAACATCTCGCAATTTTCATGATTCATTCTTTTAAAGCATATTTCAGCCCCTTCAGTGACACTAAAACCAAGTTTAACAAAAGGAAAAGTATCTGCTACAATAACAGTCCGAATTTGAACAGATATATCTATATAGGTACATAAAAAAACTTTAATTTCTTTCCAATTTTTACTTTTATCATTCTAATTCTAATCCGGCTCAAACGAAAACTTCTTCAGGTGGAAGCCCCCCACCACACTTGACTTTCTGACCGAGAAAAAAAAGTCTTTTTGGTGTTCTTTGGGAGAAAAATTTCAGTGAAAAGGAAGCCTGAGACGGCACAATAGTTACAAGAACTATTTTTATTTATTTATTATTTTCTATTGCCTGCCTGCAAGAGAAGAGTCGAGATTAACTTTCTTGTCCTCTGTCACAATAAGGGGGCACCGCAACCCAACGACATTGATTTCCAATTGGCCCGTTCAAAGGTGGACAATTATTTCACTTTCGCCCCCTTTGTGCTCAGGAGAGGGATTTTTGGAGACCGGGGCGTTTTAATCCGGGTACTATTTCACTTTTTTCCCTCCTTTCTTTTCTTTCTTTGACTTGAAATGAAAAGTCGCAAAAATAAAGGGAATTCAGTAGTTCGGTTCACTGAAGTGGATATGGTTTGCTTCTGGTTAGTTTACTTTATGTTTAAACTCAAGTATAGAGAGCAAGTTCAGTTAACAGAATGGATGCATTTGAAGTGGTTTCGAAATGTTTCTTAATTTGATTTTAAATTTTTTCTGCCGTAAAATTTGGAATAAATGGTTATAAGTAACTTGAGTATGAGTCAAATAGGTAAAGTGAATGAGGAGAATAATAGATGATTTGGTTGGAAAAATGAAATGGAATATTATTACTTTATTTGAATTGTTAAAGTTTGATATTAGTTTCTGTTACTAATATTGCTAATCCCTTTTTGACTTTTACAAAATGTTTCGGTTATTATGTTATACGATTAATAAAAAATATATGTAAGAGAAATCATGACATATCAAATAATTTCCATCGGATCAAACGATAACGTAAATTTTAACTTATATTCAATAAAACTGATTAGTTTTTTTTAATTAAATTATTATATACATAAAATGATTCTGTAGATTTTAGCATGTAAATGAAAATATTATTTCAGCACATTTAAAAGTAAAATTAAGCAGCAAATTATGATAAAAAGGATAACGCTTACTGTTTATAGAAATTAAATTCCTTTTGATTTAATAATTAAAAATTTTTTAAGTTGCGTGATTAAAAAATCCAATTCTGACATTATGTTTGATAAGAATCGTATTTAGTATTCAATTTACTGAGATTAAACTCCCATTATAGAGTATTATAAAGATATATCCTTCGTTCTTAGCTCCACACCATGTTTTAAAAAAGGCATAGCAAGTATGCTCAGTTGAAATTATTAAAACAAGTAAATAAGTTTGAATTGTTGGCACTTACCCGCCCTAAGGAAAGACATTGAAAATCTTTTAAGTATATTAATCTGAAGCAAGATCATTAACCTAAACTTGTCGTACGGCAGTCCATATGTTCACCAAGGCGTACACAGTGCCTATATCTGTTATCCTGCCCGTAAGCCTTGAGGTGCGAAGCATATGTCCCGGCTAGGTGGTCAGCTTAACGCAAAATCCCCAATACTTAGTTCCCAAGCATGCTTGGTCTTCAGTTTATCGATCCACTAAAAGCATAAAAAGGCTGATTCGACCTTGTCCAGCCTGAAGAACAAGCCTCGGACCTCTGCCTTGAGAGCACGAAGCGCTACCACTGGGCTTCGCCAAGATCATTATACATTAAATAAAAGAATGAAACAATTTTACTGACACAGTTAAACTATACTTAAATACTGATTATTATACATAAATTTTCTAACAAGTATAAATTTTTCTCATTTGAATTATAAATCTGAAATACTAAAATCATAAGTTATTATTTCCTTTAAAAAATTAATTGTTACCAATTTTATGATTTTCTTATAATTTGTTTTTTGCATATTTTCTTATGGGAAACTTTCACAAATTTTGCGCACTCCTTAAAAACGCAAAGAAATAAATATAGGGCAGTTGAAATATTCAGACTGACAGAGTAAAATGAAAATAGACCTTTTGAATTCGGTTATAAAATTTGGGATTACAGGATACTTTCTCACCATAAAATGCGATTAATTTCAGGATAAAAAAGCGAAAGTTGATTTCCCAACACCTGTAATATTACAATGGGGTTTTAAAAAAAGTTACTCGAAACAAAAAAAGACCAGAAATCGTAAAGAAATCAAATGGTCACACCTGTTCTTCAAATACAGCTGCTTAAAGTTTGATTTAAAGACTCCATGTACAAAAAATGAATACGTTTTCTATCATCGCCATTGTTATATTAGCCCCATTTCTTACAAGCTAAAAACAATAGCAAAACCTGTTCACCAAATGTTGAAATAAAGGAAGGCACATGAAGGATTAAAGTGAGCCATCTGCCAAATCACTTTTTAACCACCTAATCATCATTTTTTTTCTCTCCTACAACGAAAAATTATATATATTTATAAATGGTATTTGTGTAAGGACCATAAAAATATCGTTATATTACATCACCATCACTAACAACTTCCTTTACAGCCAGCTTGCAAACTGTCGGGGGGAAAAAAGGTTTCCATGTAGAAAAATAATTTATAATTATGCTTTACTGTATTTTCAACAGACATATATTGCTGTTGCATGATCTGTCAAAAACTCTTACATTACAGAATATAGTTTTAGCTTATGTGAAAATAGCTTATAAAATATATTTTGTTCAATCGTAAATAGTAAATTCCAAAATTTTTCAACCACAAAATTAATAATGTAATACGAATGAAAGTATTATACTGTATATTGAACAACATGCATAGCGAAATACTATCGTGATATTTATTCGTGTGTGTGTTTATATATATATATTGAAAATTTTCAAATAAAATATCCCAAAGATATATTTAGGAGATAATAATATCCACAATTTTAGTATTTTCTGGGAAGAAATGTAATGATTTTAATCTTCAGTAAAATAAACTTTTATAAAAATTCGAGCAATCAAAAAAAATTTATGGTTATTTAAAAGCCGATGTATTGAGTTTGTTTATATGTTTGTACTTCTCTTATAAAAGTAAATTTAACTAAAACTTCTAAGGTTTTTAAAAGAATGGGTTTGTATCTTTAATGTTACATTTTAGAAACGTACTGAAAATTTTGTATAGGTAGTTTTTTTATTTGTTTTATATTTATTGTCCAAAAATGGAGTAACATTTAAACAGTCAGTTCCTGCCGATTGGAAACTTAGAAATTCACAGCACAGTTTTAAATTTGTTTGATTACGACATGAATATTTGAATCAGCACGCACTTTTTCTCAACTTGAGCACCGTTTTCATTGAGGAACATTAACCCTTGCAAATTTGACGTACGCAGACTTTATAGGAGCGATAATCACTGATAAGGTCAAAGTCAAGCCGAAACTTTCTTGTCATGAAAATAACACTTAAAGACAAATTAGATCCATGAGTTCAGTTAGCTAAGCTGAAGAAATTCATCATAGGAACCATTTTTCAATTTTATTGTTTTGTAATGTTTTTAACTGTCACCCCTGCTTTCGCAACTGCACTTCCTTATGGGAAACGTTAATTTAACACAAACTGTACCTTTTACTTTTTTTGTATTTTTGAGTTTATTTATTTTTAAAGAAAAAGAATTTTGAGAGCTTTCATTTCACAAAACAAAAGGTTTTCAGAATATTTCTGTCAGCTAGGTGCGAACAATTTGTTGGCGACTTTTAATTAACCAGGTGCATACATAAAGACGCATTTATTTGTAACATGTTGCTATAATTTTTAGATTTAAACAAAGGTTTTGGTTGAGTTTGATATGTATTACGTTGGCTGTATCAAATTTAATTTTGGAAACTTTTTGGATCCTGCCAATATAATAAGTTTTTTTGTTAGCTTAGTACCAGCGATTTGTTGGCGGTAATAAATAATTAATATTAATTTATTCTCATATTTGCCAAATCATACCCCCAGCTAGAAGAAAAGTACCAATTTTCTCCTTTTAATGATACAAAAACTTAAATTCTATTTTGATTAAAAAACATTTTCGGTGAATTTAATTTTTTTAATTAATTGAAATATTTTATACATCAATGTATGTAGGGAAAAATAATTATTTATTATAGTCATGTTTTATTATCTCATTCTCATTTTGCAACGTTTTTAATTGTAAAATTTTTTGGAGATTTACTAATGGAAAAATACTAGACTGATTAATACTAATTAAGAATACATTGCTTACTGAAAAGGCCTTAAAGTTTTCTCGTTAAAATGAGCAGAAATGAAAGCGCGGAATAAAATTATAAAATAATTTATTTATCCTCTTGGTTAGACAAAAGCTAAAGATAATAGTATAGCGGTATAGCAAAAGATTTTTTGTGACACAGAGAAAACTTGAGCTTTCAAGAGTTCTAGCAACCATAACAACTATTTTGTCATAATACTAATTAACATAATTAGGATCTATTGTTAGGATGATCTTCAGCTAACCCAAAATAATTTATTTTCTTTTAAGAAACTAGATAAGTTATCGTGACTTCTGCAACTGTTGATAAATTCTGAATGTGTGTGTGTGGTAAACTAAGTGTTAATCTCAATTTCACATATTTATTTATAATTATGATTAATGCTAATCATCAATCTGGGTGTCATGCTTTGACTTGAATTTAGAGGGAACAAATATATATATATATATATATATATATATATATATATATATATATATATATATATATATATATATATATATCCGCGCGGGAAAATGTTTTACAACTTGGAAAAATTAATCGTAGGGAAGAAAAAATGTTTGTTTGAAAAACGTTTGAATTATCCTCCCAGTAATACAAATTAAAATAAAAAGTTGAAACAAAGGGTTCAAAAGTAGATAATGCATGCACCAAAAGAAGACCGAGAAAACGGGAAGAGAATCCCCGAAAAATTCTCGACCATCAAAATTATGCCAAAAGGTTATATTATATGACAGTAGAGTGTGTTATATTCAACAAATCGTATCAGGCACCAAAAGTGACATGCGATTGGTTAAAATGCACTCATTCAAGTGCTCGAAATAATCGGAATTCATTACGATTGATTTTTAGATTTTTAAAAACCTCTTTATATTTAATTTAAATAACAAAAATTATCTTCTAACAATTATTATTTTGTTCATGATCGATCATACCATAGAAACGAGGTTTTCTTTATTTGTTAAGTTTATTATAAAAAAGAAAAATTTTAAACTTAATATTTAAGGCAAAGAAGGAAAATAATTAATCAAAACATTTCTGATGAATGCTTATCAATCTACAGATACCAATAAAAAATAAGCATTATAATTCAACGTATACTTTTCTCATGCAAATGTTGGCGGAAAATCACACAACGAGAAGATCACCAATTTCAGCCAAAGCATCTGTGAATCATATCTAATCTTCCCATGAGGGTCTCGACTTTTTCAATCACCAAGGGCTTATAAAAGAAACCCGAGGTGTTTAATCCGCCTTTTGTGCTCTTGTACTCGCTCCCTTTATTGTGATCACGAGGTGGTACTTCTGCCGAATTGGAGATGAACCCTCAATGCAACATGTGTGGCCCATGGTGAGCACGTGTTGCGTCCCCACTGGACGTGGGAAACAGGGGACTTGAACAGATATTGACACCTGGAGAAATGTTCAATTTAGAGGAAGATAATATCCGGAAAGAACTACAATCTTCAGATGGAAATATTTTTCTTATGATTCAATGGTGGTATTATGTTCTTTCTTCCTATTTCTATGGCTGAATGCCAGGTTTTTGACAATAATTGATTTTTACACTCTCGTGTAAAAGTTTTTTATTCCCTCTATTAAATGGTTGATGGTAACTTGTTAAGAGTAAATTTTGCCCGCTAATTATTCTGTCTTAATATTATATTCGAACGTATGAGTCAAACACACATTGTCAGAGTATAATTCATAAATAATTACATTTTTTATATTGAAAGAAATCATTTAACTGGACTTAGATAATTTTTTTCAATGTAGGAAATGTAATCATAAAAAATTTATTTACATTTTCATTATGTATTTACAAAATGTATATAAAAATAATATATTTTTTTAAAGAACTATATCAAATCTAGTGAATGATATTTTTATTTTGCACTGATAAATCTTATTATACATACACAATGGATTATTTGTCCTTATAAGGAATACATTCAACTACGATCTAACAAAGTATACCTAATATGTGGGCACAAATGTTATATAATACTTTTATTCTAGACTTGAAACAGATAATAAAAAAATTTATCATCATTATTATTATTTTAGTAACGGAATATAATACCATGTAGATAAGATATAGTATATATACAATCCCATAATTTAGAACCTTATTTGACCGAATGAATTAATTTGTACTATTTTTAATCTTTTACATTATATAACGAAAAAGCGTTAATATGGGAAAATTATATAAAAAAAGTAGTATACTTAATAGTTCGATAGTATTTGAACTAAACTCTGGGTTACGACAGCCCTTGTGGGGCAAGGCCTACAGTGCCCATCAAACTTTTCATGACTGAGAGGCCCTGAGGTGTCTCAATTAGGTGGTCTGCATATGTCACTATCAGGTGGTCAGCTTAAAACGAAAGCGCCCAGTGTTTAATTCCCAAGCATGCTTGATACTCAGTTTATTGACCCACTGAAGGGATGAAAGACTGAGTCGACTTAGTTCAGCCCGAGGATAGAACCTCGGACCTGGGCCTTGGGAGCGAGAACCGTTACCACTAAGCCACCGGGCTTCGATAATATTTGGTTTCCCATAAATTTCTTACAGTATTTTTTATAAAAGAAATATATTAACAAGTATTTTTATTTGCAATTCAAATGGCTGATAGTGAAATTAAAGAAACAAATAATTTTATTTCACCATTTAATTTGTTCTGTATTTTACACATATGCCTTGCACCAAATTTGATCGCTTATCTAGGAAAATGAAATTTTTATTACACTAATCATTTCCTCACCCAATATGAAGATTTTCAATAATAATTCTTTCATTATACTTCCTGTGAAAAATCATGCTGAAAGGACGTATATCTACTTAAAAAATTAATAATATTGGCGTTAGCCAATATTATTATAAGATTATTCTTCTTATAAAATTATTCTTAAGATTATTAATCTAGAATTCGGAACAGGTGCCGTATAATCCATGATTCCAAATTCTGAATTTTTTTTGACGAGGAAGAAATGTTGCCAAGATGAAGTATTGTGACGTGCGCGATAACTTAAATACTAGGGTTATCAAAATAGAATTTTCTGCATAATTCTTATGTCTCCATATGCATGACACAATAAAAGTGAGGTTGCCAGATACATAAGAAAATCGGACAAAAAATAGCCAATCTCAGAATTTGGTATCCTGGATTATACGGCACCTGTGTCTAGAATTCTATTAATTAAAGAAATTTTTAAAAATGCAAATCGTCCTTGAACTAACCATAAAGTGGATGTTTTGTCTTGTCATTTTCATTTTGCTTTTTCTTCTGTTCGATTGTCAACTTATTAATGGCTTGAACCAATAGAACACGACTTCGCCAGCCGATGCTTTGGCTTATATGAGAATCGTTTTACAAACAATATGAACTTCCACAATATAGGCCAGGCGCCAACTACAGGAGAATTCTCCGGTGAAAACCTTGCTCGGAGAATACTTAGTGAATTCACGAAGAAGAAATGACGTCATGTCATGTGACTATGTGACGTCATTGTTCAATTGAACCAAATGAAACTATTTACATCATATTGAATTGTTTCTATAAATTTTGACTGATGGGCAATATGAATTTTGTGAAATTGTAACTGTTTATTTATCGAGACATCTGATTAATCAATATAAATAAATTATATACATTAATTTATTTATATTGAAATTCAGAATTTGTTATTTCTTTACATTTTTTATTTTGATTATTTTTTTGAAAATATTGAAAATTATCATTATTTAACAAAACTAGTGTATATTTTATAAGCTAAATTTAATCAAATTCATTGAATTACATCATCGTTTTGAGTATAATATAATTATATTTTTGAAATAAATATTTGAGATTATTTTTTATACTTTTAAATATTTAAATAAAAATAACTATAAATATAAAGGGCAAGCAAATTATCAACACAATTCAAATAGTATTAATAAATAAATAAAATATTTTTCATGCAAATTATTTTATGAAAAACAAAAAATATAATTGTGCATTCCTGAATCTTTAAAAATCTAAATTAATTCTGCTATGATAATTAATTTTTACTAACTTTCTTATATATATGTATATATATACATATATCTATATATATAGTTGTATAATCAAAAATAAATCATCGTTACTCATATTGACTTCAATAAATGCTTTTTAAGACCTTAATCCTTAATTAAAAAATATTTACATTATTGTATCTTTATATTCAAACTTAATTTGGCTCAGCAATATATACATGAATTAATAACAAATATTACTTTGATTCTAATTTTTTTAAATATTTAATATTGTATTTATTTAATTAAAAATCTGTTACACCTAAGCAACCCTACCAACATAAAATGAGCAGCAAAATTATTGTTTCAGTTATCTATATTAAACACAAGAATCAATGTTTTCAATAATATTAAATACAGTATATATTTAAATGCAGAATATGTTCTTCTCTCTGAGTATTCTATCTAAATTAATTTAAAGATATATTTAAATATAATAAAATAGGATTTTGACTTTTAATTTATTTCCTTCTCATAAAAAAATCCGAGTTTAGTATTAATGCAAATTATATAACCCATTTCAGATTTTTCAAATGTTTTATAAAACTTATTTATTAGATTAGAGCATTTTTTGTATTTGTCAAAATAAGTTCTATCTTTTGAATCCCACAGATATTTTTAATCTTTATATAATTTACTAAAATTAATAAATTTTATAAAATTTTATAAAAATGTTAATTTTTATAAAATAAATTTTATTATTTTAATAATAAAATTTATGTTTTATTAATAATATAAAAAAATAAACTTTATTGATTTCTTTATTTAAAATAAATTTTCTTTGTCTTATCATCATTAATAAACAATCTAATTTTTAATAAATAATTTAATAAAAAGGTAATATTTATTATTCAAAAATTAATCTAATGATTCTTGCGAAGAATTTTCAGGAATTAATCTTCATCATAAAAATATTGATAAAAGTGAATCGCAAATATTATTTCCAAGGGAGAAAAAAAAAGAAAAAGGTAAATAATTTGCTTTGTCACTGGTGCCCTGCCCGATATTTCTAATTTTCTAGAAAACTTAAAAGTTCTCCTGAACGCCAATTTTGTGACGTTTTCTGGCGTCATTTGTTCACCGAAGTTTTGCCGGCGTCAGTTTTCCGGCGAATTCTTCCTAATTTGCCCCTGGCCATGTTCTCAGGCCTTCGACGGTGAACTTCGCCTTGTTTTCTGCCTCTCGAAGAATGTCATTTGTAGACAATCAGCAAATTCATCGACGAGTCGGATTTACGACACTGTCTCAATACGATGTGAGATAATTGAAATGTTATCTGACGTCATGGATATTTTAAGCCAATGAGAATTTTAATAAGGGCTACAATTATAAGATGAACTTAGCACCTATGCATTTGGTGCTTTCCAAAAGAAATTTAGATTTTCATAAAAACTTGAAGGAAATACTATTTATTTTTTCACGTTTTTACAGTAGAAGCAGGTGTAACGCATTATTTTCTCGATGGAACACAAGATAAGATATAAAAAATAAATTTAAAGGTAATATATCTGAAATATTTTATAAATTTTGTTAGGGTATGAGAAGAAAAAAATGTCCGTGCATGGAGTTCTGTTAAAATTTAATTTATCATTAGAAAATTTGAAATAAAATTTTCTACTGTTTTACTTATTTGTTATTTCATTACATTTTTTCAGATTTCATGATTTTTATCAATGTTTTATACAAACTTTTAAAATAGCTTATTTTGCAAAGTAATATTTACAATCTTAGTTCCATAAATTGTTCATTTGTCCAATCTTTTGAAATTCTGAGAAAATATTTGTGTCACACACACAAAAAATTGGATATATTTTGATCTTTAATAACCCATCAAATAATGAAGATATAATCCAATTCATGGTAAACTTTCTTACAAAGACGGATATTTTCTACCAGTAAGTCTCCGTAGAAAATTTTCTTTTTTCTATTTTTCGTCTTGTTCCAGCTAGGCTGGCTTTACGGGGTGCGCTGCTTCACTTTTCAACTGATTTCTTTCCATACCAACATATTTTGGTGTGGAGTCCGACTTCCTCAGTACACACATGCTATAGGTACCCGTTTACAGGGTAGGCAAACATTCATACAAGAAAAGGACATAGATAGGACAGACAGAGAGAGAAAGTGCATCCATGAACGAACTGGGATTCAAACCCAGGACCTCCCTATCCGCAGTCAGGCACTCTGACCACGTGACAGGATGGGAGGTTTCTTTTATTTCTCACTTAAATATAAATATATAGAATACGAAAATTATTTTATGGTTTTTTAAAACCTTTTAAAGGTAACTGCAGAAGCATTTAAAAACGTTTTTTTTTTATTTTTTTTTAACTTAACGATAGGTATTTTATTCACTTATCTATTTTTTTAAAGGATATTTCATGGAAATAATTTTTTTCGACCAGCACAGTTCAGTGTCACCATCAAAATATATACCTTACACATTCAAGAGCAGTGCTAAGAAATTAGATGGATTTGAATCCATTATATAAATCCTAATGTAGTTAATTCAAGTTAATTTTACGGACTTGCATTTCATCCCTAGAAAGGCAGTTAGACTATTGCAATATATTTTTTGGCAATAATATTTATCGCAACCAAAACTCCTGAAGACAAGCATTTGCTTGGTAATTACCAAACTATAACCAAATGGCTAAGTCCACATCAGAACTATCAAGCTCTTCTTTACATCTGTCACTCCAGCGGAAGAACATTAGAATAAACGAAAAATTCTTTGCCAGTAATGTCAAAATTATATCAGTTTCGATCTTTATTTGGAACCAAAACATAGTCAACAATCGATATTAATATCTGATATGATATCAGCTGCTCTAAACTTATGGGCATAACTTATTCTGTTTTGGACATTGCGCCATAAAACCAAACCAACCAACCAACCTGCTCTAAACTTATGGTAACATTTTCAAAGGAACATTCGCTTTAAAAGATTGAAAATACAGAACCTTATAGATATGAAAATAAATAACAATAAATTGTCTCAGTATTGATATAAACTAAATAATAATTTTGATTAGGGATAAAAGAAATCAAAATTTGTTTTTGTATTTTAATGTAAAATAAAAAATTTTAGGTAAATATTTACATTTCAATTTGGGATTCAAATTTAGATTATTTTCTTGCATACGTCGGAAGCATCTATGATGATAACATCTAAGATGATAACAAAATGACTGGAAACAATTGCATTTGAAACAATATCAAACCCCCTCCCACGACTACCACTTGCTTCGATGCAAACACTGTCAGCTTTGCTGGGGACTACGGAAAAAATGGTGCCTACCGGAGCTTAATCCTGACCGTGGTATCACCTCTACCATCAGCAAAAGGTGGACTGGGCACATGAGGGGTATAAAAATCATGTCCGACAGATCTAGAACCTACGCAGAATGCAGGTACTGCACAGGAGTTCCACTGGATCCGAGGCATCCCTTCAACTGCATCTCTGTTGCCTCAACCCTCTTCAGCATCGACCCCAACTGCCTCCATGCACCCTTTATTCGGAAAAAGCTGTAGGTGTGGCCTGGGCAGTGCTCCATGCCTTTGGTCCCATATGACTTGTCTTTTTTGCCTTTACTTTTCTTTCTTTTTTTATCCTCTTTCCACTTGCCACACGACAACAACAACAAAATGAACAAGAAGGATATATAAATCTTATTTGTGTGGTCGCATAAGTCACGATATTTATAATTATTTGTTACAGAAAGAAAAATTTTTACAATGATTTAAAAGGAAGCAAAACTGATTTTGGTGCTCTAAAGCTCCAACAGATAATACGACAGCATTCGGCTTTGTCCGGTCCAAAATGGCAACCACTTGAAAAGGAGCTCCATTCTGACAATATATATTAGTTTAACAATATCAAAGCTTGAGGAATGTCACTCGAAAAACTATTTTATTATTATTACATATTATTCCTCCACGTCTCCCTTTTGCTGAATTCTTTTCATAAGACGTCATCGCGAGTTCATTGCTTTCTATTTCGTTGAAAGGCCCTCCACCCACACCCAGCCCGAACTCATCACCCTTAAAACCTCGCGTAAAGGACTCCGCCGAGGATCGACACATACAAGTGCAACGCGAATTCCTTAATTAAAGAGGGATTTGGGAATCTAAGACCTGAGTCAACACCCCGTGACCTTCTTCCCCGCCCCCTGGATGTTGAAGGAATTGATCCATGTTTTCTCGGTCTGGAAGAGGAGGAATCTTCCCAAGGAAGCACAAGAGGAAAAGGATGCTGAGGAGGGATGGTGCGGCTCGTACCTGAGTTAATACTCCTAGTTTAATACTGGGATGTGAGGAAAGGATGCGCTGCTAAATGAGCGGTTGTAGGAAGGCACGTCTCGTTTCAGGTGCGTTCGAGGAGCGGGGGTGGTACTCGAGATTTCGCTCGGAATGAATGACGATGAGAATAGTTAGGAGTGGGGTTGATCAGATGGAGATGTTTATGCCGCTTGCTTCTGGTTATGATGACCCTCTTGCAATTCAAATTGCTAAACCTGAAAATATAAAAATTAAAACTAATTTTTCTATTGTTATTATTATTTTATTCAAATGAAACTTTATTTTGAACATTTTTTCTTTTCTAAAATATTTTTTATTGTAAAATACATTATGAAAAAATATTTCAAAAATCAAATGTATAACGTTCGAAAACAAATTTACAATTCAAAGTTATTTTTAATAATAATCTAATTAAATAAACTAATTAATAATTTTTATTAAATATTATAATAATCTAATTAAATATTAAGTAATCCAGAGAATAAATATCTGTGCATTAGTTAAAATACAATATTCTACATTCTTTTTAAGAAGTTTTAATGTTTTCTTCTATTATTCAATTTCATGCCTCAGTGAAATATTTATTACTCTTTTTCCATAATTCTCTATTTTTAAATTTTTATCATTTACAGCATATCAATGCTTAAAATAGGAACATAAAGCTCTTATTTAAAAAAAAATAAATAAATAGAAACGGCCTTGTTGCTATTTTCAAATAAAAATGTATTTTTGTTATCAATTCACAAATAATGCATATTATATATAAAGAACATGATTTGTCTCCATAGATTACTAAAATTAGGATTCCATTATTTTTTTAAACTATTCTGTCCTTCAAATTAAATTTCAGTTGATTTTTTTATCATGAAAATAAATGTATTAATGTTTTTTTTTCTTCAGGTTTTGAGCTATTTATTCTTTCGCGAAATTAAACACTAAGTATTGCAATTAATAAATAAAATAGAAATTCCGTTTCCAAATATGAAAGAGTATGAAAATTTGAATAAAAAAGTATAAGATTTCAAAACCGATTTGTGTTGATTTTGAAAACTATAAATTGAGCACAATATTGCTACTATTTGTTTTAAATGAAAAAGTTTCATTGCATTTATAGAAAAATTGCATTTTTAATTTTGATTTAGTTTTAAAATTGTAAAATTCGCAAAAAAATAGTAATAAAATCACATAATAATACATAATAAATAATATTCCATCTTCCAAATGAAACGCTATTCAAAAATATAGAATCAAAAAAATAACTGTACTCAATGGGAATGATGATTGAATACACTGGATTTATCATCTATAAGAAATATCCAACGCTCATTTTAACTAGGTCAAAAGTTTTTTTTTTTTTTTTTTCATTAAATCTTTTCGGTTGTATTTCTCATTTCTTCATTTCATTTCAGCAGAATTTCTTCATTTATTCGTTTCAAGCTGTTGCTGAGAAAAGTAAAAAAAAAAAAAAAATGACTCATTTCTCATTCATCAACAAAGATGATGAATCCACAAGAACCACAGCCTCCGCCACATGTGAACGATTATGATGAATTGTTTCAAATCCGAAACCATCGATATTGCATGGAAGAAGAAAAGGAGCCAATTCCGCTCAAGTTGACCGAAAGCTCAGCAGATGGTTCTCGCCAAATAGCAATAATAAATAAATTACTCACTTTCTTCCTTTTGGCCCGATGGAAATCGGAATCCATTTACATGGTTGGCTGAATTGGTTGGCGTTGTCAGGGATTCGGGTTTCTTTCCAACCTCAGGCTTCCTTGCTGTTTTTTTTTCTTTCCCAGGTAAAAAAGAAATAAAAAAAGTCTTATCAGTTTAAGCGATCTTGAATCAGATTAAGGCACTAAGCACGAGACGAAGGCATGGATCTGGAATTTGGCAGGATTTTGACGGGGTACATAATGCGTCTCGTCGGGTACTACCACTTACTTCCAGAAAGGTCGGGTCTTTTGAATAATTGATAAGAATAAATGGGTACCCTTAGAAGGAGAATTTCATATCTTATCTTTAGAGAAGGGTGCTCTTTTTTTCGGAGAACATAACCATCATGAGCTTGGCCTTTCCTGTGTTTTGTTGCAGCTTTATTTATTCTATTTTTTCACGAGCGGTCTTTTGTGAAGTGAGGTTTACCAGGTGCTTTTTGGCTAGTTCCTCCAAGCAGAATTAGATTTTCGGAAGCGATATGCTTGTAAATTCTCAAAAAAGGAATACATATTTCAAAATTCATGCTGATGTTTTGAATGTCACCATCTGTTTATTCTTGGTGGTTTCATTAAGTATTAAATTTCTTTGTCAAGACTGATTACTTGATGCTTCATTTAATTAATGCTTGAAATATTGTAATTTGTGGATCATGTCATTTTCAGTAGTTTTGCAACAAAGAGAAGATGTTTTGCATGGAAAAAAGGTCATTTTCAGTTCCACATAGAACAAATCCATCGCATATATATACGAATATGAAGCTCTTTCAGTTTTTATTGATACTTACTTTAAGGATAAATAAAATAAATGAATTGCGTATTTCATACAAAAAGAAATGTTTACCCTTTCAAAATTATCCGCAAATGTATTTTTAGAGATATCAAGACAAGAAAATATCTTAAACATGTAATAAACGTACATTAATTTAAGAAAATAAATATTGATAATAATTTTAATTTTTTATGAAAATAGTTTCAGCACTCTAAAAATCTTACAAAAATCGGACTTTCCTACCACCACTTTTTAAATTGTATTCATAAATAGAGTTCCGAGTATTTCATCAAAGAATTATAAGTAAACAGTAATGTCTAAACTGTTGAATAGATTCAAAGAAATATTCCTATGATAAATAATAGAATAAAATTTTATTGCCATCAAAGATTTTTTTAAAAAAAATTTTAAGTCACGTGTTAAATAGGAGTGATTTTCCTTTTGTTTTATTATTAATAATAGAACTGTTTTATCAGGTTTCCGTTTTATCAGGAAAAAATCCATCATACCTTCATATACATCCATCATAATTTATATTGAAAAACTATTAATCATGAAAACTGGGTTATTTCGTTTTCATCTATGTGCAGTGAAAAACTCTAAAATAAAATCCGATAAAAAAAATAAACCCTCATTACTCATATTTCCTGAAATTCATTTTCTTACCAATGTTTCCCAGGTGATTTCGACTGATATATATATATATATATATATATATATATATATATATATATATATATATATATATATATATATATATATATATATATATATATATATATATATATATATATATATATATATGAACTCCAAAATTGGGTAGAGTTAAATTTTTTTAGGTAAAAAAATTTTTTTGTCTTCCTAGACCCCCAAAACACCCTCTGGCTGAAATTGAGTTCCAACGGCCTACGTTTTTTAATTTGTCCACTCCTCCCTCCCTCGAGTACTTACCTCCTGCAGAACTTTTATAAAATGTCAATGACAGTACAGGGAATCGCAATTTTCCAGATCCTTTTTGTTTATTCTAAACTTCTCCTTTTTTCTCTTTTTTCCAGTTTTAAAAGGGAGAAAAAAGTAATCTTAAACTTTTAGGGACAAAGTGAAAAAAAATAATAAAATAGGAGTAGGAAAATAAATATACTCATTTCTCCGGAGTATGATTTACAAAAGTCTGTTTAGGGAAAAAGTGGGAGGGGAAAATAGGCACTGAGTAGGGATCTACTAACTGAAATCCCCCACCCCCTATTTTTTTTATTTTTTACAACTTTTGCCCTTAGAATTTACTTTTTATCATCCAAGATACTAAGAATGAGATAATGTACTTTCCTTTTTAACCTAATGAGCCGGGGGACTTCAAAAATTTTTAATTGGAATAATTTGTGAAAACTACATTCATTTCCATTTCTTTTGAATCGCAAAATAAAGGCAAAAGAAACGTCAAGGGCATTAAATGAACTTTGATTTTGCTCCTATACGATGATGATTTATCCTTAAATGAATTATAAAACAATATCTTTCACTTTTATAATCTTATTACTTGTAAAATGAATTAGTAGATTCTTTGAGCATTTAGCATCATATATTTTAAACATTGATTATATTATTCTCCTATCATGTAAAAGAGATAATTCTAGATTCTGAATGATTTAATTTTTCATTCTTTGCTTTAATATTCAGATTATTGCTAAATTCAGCAACTTATTCTAAAATCTTATCGTGATTGATTGTTAGCTTAGTCAAATTCAACATGGAAAAAAGTATATAATGTAACTTGCTTACTTGATACATTTTTCATAATTTTCATCCCTTTTCACATGTACTTTTATATGTATTCAGTTTTCAGAATCTTTTATTTTATCCTTTTTCAATCATTAGCTTTTCCTGAGATTTAAATTTTATTCCGTGAAAACCTAAAACTCTAATTAAACACAATGGTAAAAACTTATTTGGGAAATAAAATTTTACTTTTTAAAATTATTTTCTTAGTTTTAACTAAAAATTCCTTTTGGAACACATTACTTTTTTAATGAAATGTTACCGAAGCGATTTAAAAATCTTCAGCAAGATAATTTTACATCGACGCAAAATACAAAGCATCTTAATTTCTAATGAATTATCTGGGTTTATTTTTTCCATTTTGAATTTTTTAATTATAAATGAGAAATTAGTCAATAAAAATGTTAATTATTGCTTGTAATAATAAGTCAAATATATCAGAATTTAAGCAATTAAAAAAATTGTAAGTGGCATCCTAAGTTAAATTTAAGATTTCCCGAAAATGTATCTACCAAGGATTATTATCACCAATAATCTTTTACCCCTTTTAGAAAAAAGGCCACCTGACAAATTACAGGCTAAATAAACAAGAGGGGTCCAACCTCTGGTATTCAACTCAATTGCTCTCAAATTCTTTTCCCATCTTTGCATAAATGTTATAATATTTCGAAATCTAATTTGAGAAATAAGTTACAGAGGAATTAACCGTCATGTGTAAAATTTCATCACAGAGTAACTAATTAAATTAATCTTATTTGTTCAACGCACAGAATTCAAGAGCAACATTAAAATAAATTAATAAAATCATTGGGGGATATGAGAATGTGACTGTTTTTAAAAATATTTTTGAGCTGAACAAAATCAACTTTTCTACTAACAGTTAATAAATACTCAGATATAAAATGTGAGACCGAATTTGTATGTATTGAATCTTTTAGATAGAGATTTCTATTCTCAATATCCACTTTTGAGTTAACTATTTGACAAATTTTATGATTAATAAAATAGATTACATATCCAAATTGGTAGCTTAGTGGTTTGGGCATCGGCCTTCCGTTCCGAAGAAATGGGTTCGATTCCCAATGCCGTTAAAGACCCACCGACTACATGCAATGTACATGCTCGTTAAATCTATAGAATTGCAAGTTCTGTGGTCGATTGTTGAGCAGTTTCCATGGTTTTGAAGAAAATTTCCTCTCCCCCCAGATCGAAGTCAAAATTGTGGGAGTAAATCCTCTAGTGGTGCCATCTATCGGAAGAGTCTCAGAGCAAAGACTTACTTTAACCTTCATGATGCTGTGATTAAATGAAAAATGCATCCTTCTAACTTAATTTCGCATAACCGCCGGCCCGTGAGCTTGACTTCTCCAAGTGTCATAAAGTAACAACAACATATCCTAATAGTGTAATATAATTTGTACATTATTTTAAATTTATATTTGTTCATTTCTAGAAAATGTAGTATTGTACAAAAAAATGGTTTCGTCATAACCCCACAAAAAAGAGGGTAATTATCTTTGCTTAAAAAAATTCAATTATAGTTATTTCAGCCTAAGAATTAAGTGATCAGTTTAGTCTGAAAAATAAATGAGAAGTTGTAAGCCAGAGCAAAATATTTTAAAGTTAAGAGAAATGGTGGCAGGAATATATAATTTTGATTTCCAATCAATAATTAGAAAAGTTAATTCCACATTGCTTATTCAAGCTTAATTCAAGCATTTCGGTAAAAATTAATTACTTATTTGTTTGTATCTGTGTTTTTAAAGCATAATTTCTTGCAAAACTTAAAAAATATTAGCACGCTGTTTGAAAATAAAATACACATAACAAATGATCATATTTGCAAATTTAAATATGTAAAGTTACAAATACACATATATAAGTTACTTTTCAAATATATTTCGTTACATAGTTTATCTTTTCATCACACCTTATTTTCGTTTCAACAAAAATATAAATATTTATGAATTATTTATAAATAAATTTTAGTTGCGTAAGAATTCAAATAAAATATGTTTTACAAAACATTTATTAATTTTAACTTTCTATTTTTCTTTACTTCTTAAAAAAATAAGCTTTTTATATGATAAATTGGAAATATATTATAAATGAATATAAATTGAAAATATTTTTAACGATTAGTTTTCTTTATATGTATAAGATTGTGAAATTTAAAATTCTTTTTTCTGTTTCTTGATTGCTTACTTTATAAATGAGTAACTAAAATTCAAAAAGAGACATTAATTTTAAAAATGCTAAATTATCAATGATTTGAATGGATAATGGAAAATTTTAAAATACGTGATTTAATCATTATTTTTATCAAAGAGATACAATACAACTGATTCATTTATTCTCCAATAGTTTTTTTATAATATAAATTACAAAGATTACGAAATTAATTCCTTAATATTCATTAATAAAAAAGTATGTTATTATACAGTTAAAAAAATTCTGATATGACTTTTATAATCAAAATAATTTTGAAATTGTTTGAAATTGTAACTCGAATTTAATTCAAAGAATATTTTACAAGAATAATTAATAAAAATATTATTAAAAATATTATTTTACCTCGTATTACATTGCTTTCACATTTTTTTTGTTCCCTTTTGTTTTAAAAATTAAATAACTTATTCCTTTTAACTAATTCATTTAATTAATTTTTTTAAAAAAAATTGTAATGAAGCATTGATTCGATTTGTGAAATGCCATGAAGAATAAATATAATGCATATATTAACTAAAAAAATTTAATCAACTGATAAAGAAAATCAGATTAAATTATTAATTTATTGTAAAATTATGTTTCACTTGCTTTGAAGTGGTTTAATTATTTTGTGTTGTTATATATTCAAAATTCAGTTTTACAAATTAAGTTTTTCATAAAAATAAATTAATAACTATATTAATTTGAAAGTAATTTTTTATTTTATTTTTTAGAATTAATAAAAAAATTTTCTTTTCTTCCTTTAATAAAACTAATTTTTAGAAATTTTATCGTTTGGGCAAATAGGAAAAAAGAAAAGTTAACGAAAAATGAACAGGATGCTGAGTAAATAAACTTTACAAAAAAGGGAAAGAAAGGAATGATAACAGTAGTACATGACCGCGGGCGACATCAAACACAAATGACAATTTAAAAGACAGCGTCGGGGAAAAACGACATGATAAAAATGTTCTAATAAACGTCATTTTGAGTAGTAAACGTGTGTTGGAAAAAAAGGGATAGTCGGTTGAACATGTAACAGAGCATACATTGTGGAAAAAGACTTCTGGCCGTGTGTAAAATAATAAAGAAGGGGACAAGATTTAAAAGTTTTGAGAGTTCTTATTTTTGACAGAAATTGCACAAAAAGCAGTCTTTGCGACAGTAATTTAATCGCAGAAGCCTCTACTGTTACAGTGACTCTGCATTATATTTCGCCTTTAAATCACATTGCATGTAATAGTTGTGATGTTCTGTAACTTTTTCACTTGCCACTCGCAAATATACAACAGTTTAAATAATTATTTTGTTTTGTAACTAACACAGAATTAATTTCTCAGTTAGGCATATTGCGAACCATAAAAATATAATTTACTAAGGTATGATTGTTAATTATTGTTAAAAGTATTTAAACAAAAAAAATCAAATGTAATTTTATTGGTAAAATCTGCATAAGCTGAATTTCTATGTCCTAATGTCACTCCGTTGCTGTGGAGGCAAAAAATGAAATACAGAATGTCAGATCAGATGTTGATCCCGTCATTTGTCTATGTTTTAGATTTATGAGGCAATGGTAAATGTGACTGAGGATTTATCAAGCTGTCTCTCAAATTGTAAATATATAAATATGGATTCAATCAGCAATTTTGTTAAGTAACAATCTTTTATTACATAAAAATATATTTAATAATGGACGCCTCGAATATTATGATTGGGATGTAGAGGGTTCTATACTTGACCCACCCATAAAAGCCATGCTATAAGCGCTTATGGGTTTTAAATTATCTGTAACTTCCAATGTCTGTCCTGGTGTGACATGGAGAGGAAAGAACCAGGTCGAATGTCGACTTCATCCCTTGATCGTGACTTCAAATGTCGAGGCGGTTGGTTGTACTTAGCATTTTCTGATGGCAGAAAGCCGCCCAACTTGTTTAGTGGTCAGCGTGCCTGACTGCGGATAGGGAGGTCTTGGGTTCGAATCCCGGTTCGAGCATGGCTGTACTTTCTCTATCTATCATGCCTTTACCCTTTCCTTGTATGAATGGGCTGTAAATGGTTGCATACACCATAAACGGATACCTATGGCATGTATGTACTGAGGAAGTCAGACTCCACACCAAAATAGAGTTCTGTTGGAAAAGTGGAGTAGCGCATCCCATAATGCCAGCCTAGCTGTCATACGACAACAACAACAAATGGCAGAAGCAGGTAACTGGAAATATATCATAACAACCTTATATATCTCGACTTTATTCTTAATTTAATAGACTGAGTATAAACAGTGCAGTTATTCGGTATTATGAAAAAATGCAATCTTACATGATGCTATTGGCATGAGTATTAGATTATATTCATGATAATGATATTAGCATGAGTATAACGATATGTGTATATTGTCAGGGCGGAACATAACTTGATTAAGCCTGGGGCAGAAAATTCTTTGGAGAGTCCCTTCTGATTCACTACTACAATAAACAAAAACATCAAAAAAAATTAAAAATTCAATTCAACTGAGAGAGATTATAAATAGTGCAGTAATATAACTTCAATTTTGATTCGATTTGGGGCCCCCTTCTGTTGAATGGGTCCGGGACAACTTTCCCAAATGCACCGTGTCTTAGTCAGGCTCTGTATATAGTAACTGTATCATATTCACTTGCTCTCTTTTTTCACATTCTTCTATAGAATATATCACTTTATTACCTGTATATATTTTTATAGTCTGCTTCACTTGTTTTTAAAATTTTTAGCTCAATACTTATTCCATATCATTTCCCATAGTGGAAATTCTGTAAATCTTTTGTCAGTGATGTTTAACTTTGTCTTTGAATGTCTTTGAACGTTTGAACTGAACTGCAAAGCTACAATTCTGTTTTCCAAACTTTATTACAGTTATGTAACAACCAAATACGTTACGTGGTAAAGCAATACCTGATAACTTAAGGTACAGACCAGGTACTCCTTCGCGTATGTCTATGTCTACATCACGATCATTTTTTCAATGATCCCATCAAAATAAGCATATAGTTTTCTTTTTTACTTTCAGTACATTATTTTATACCTAACTCACCCAAATTTAAGGTGCTTTTCTACAAATTATATGTTTTCAAGATACTTTTTCTCACTAAAAATCAGCTTTATTATAATCATTATTCGAAAAACTTAAATTTTTCTAGTAATGGCTCGCAGGTTTTTTTCTTTTAACTTAGTAACGGCGATAGGGCAAGAATTTTCAAAAATATCTTTAATAATTCCAATAAATTACAACTTTATATAACGATATTTTTTCAAGGATTTTTAGTGATAAGCATCCTCTAAAATTGTGTTAACATATTTTATAAAGTTCTAAAATTATCATAAACTATATTTGTATTTTGAATACATATGTATGCATACATTCTAATGCCTGAAGCAAGTTAATTACGTAATCAAATTACTCCTTTTTGTGAAAAATATTCAGCATCAAACAATTCTGCATTTTAGAGATAAAATGTAACAAAAACTTAATTACGTAAGCCATGATAAAATATAATGTTCCTGGTTCAAGATTCGTTCAAAAAAAGAGCATTTTGGTTGTTTAACTTTTCCATATAACATTTTTTACATACTTATTATGAAATACATATTATTCCCTTAACATATTAACATTTGAAAAAAAATGTTTAAATTTTATTTGACTTCTTACAAAATGAATTTTTTATATTTGAATTTACTTAAGCTAAGCAACATTCAATTTATAATAAGTAATTTCATTTTCATTAATTCATGATATATTTCATTGTGACAATTGAGATCGCTCTTTGGGATTAAAATTATTTAAAGCAATTTGCGTTTGAATTCACTTGTCTATAAATTTTATCACAATTTTAAAAATAATTGTTTTATACATAAAATACTATTTTTCTCGAATATATGGTATGTAAAAATGATTAAATCTTCCTCACAAATATTTCAAAAATATTCACGGGGAAATTATCGATAATGAAACATTTTTATTAAAATTAACAATTAATTTCTGAAAACTATTCTTAGTTACTTGAAAATGTACTGTTACATTTCTATAATTATGTTACATAATATAGTATAGAAAATAAAATAATAATACTAATCAATAAGGAATTAAAACAGCATAATGATATTTTACATAAATATACTTTAAATTTTTATAAAAATAGAGTAATGAGAAAAAAATATGATTTTACTTGAAGTTCCCCACTTTAATTGAGTAAAAAGAATATATTTTTAAAATCATTATGAAAAATATTACTCTATTGGTATAAAAAAGTTTTATAATTGTTTTAAGCTCCCAGGCTACTTTCATATAGTAAATTATTTATAATTTTGTTTCCTTATCTGCTTTGTAGTATGATTATTGCCAAAAAAATGCCTGCTCATTTGCTTGTCTGATTTTACCATTAGTGCAAAATTGTGATTGATTTGACTGTCTTCATTAACCATTAATTAACAGAAAATGAGCATCAAAATATATTAAAGATGCCACCTAATTTAATAAGATATCATATTTATAAATTGATGCATTGGAGTATCCTATATATAAATTAGAGTAAAACTAAATTACAACGGGATGTAGATGAACTTATCGATATTCACTTTTATAAAATTAAAAGTATTTCTAAGTTTATTATAAGGAATGAGTTAGTATTAAAATTAGTACCACATCAGTTTTTCAAAATAAATGTACTGGTTGTGATTTGATATTTGTTAAAAATCATCAATTCGTCATGTTTCTAATAATTTCTAAGTGCTGTATAATATTTGTTTGGATGCAGGCAGAGAGAGAGAGAGAGAGAGAGATATAAGTTGAAATAGGTAAAAAATACACTTTTTAAATTTTATTATTATTTATTAAATATTGGTGTCTTTTTTTTAAAAAAAAAGCTAAAAATATGTAAATCAGAAAAATAACTCACTATTTCTTTCTTCTGAAATAAATTCAATTATAAAGCAGGAAATAAGTAAAAAACATTAATTTTTTCATTCTAAATTGATAAAGTATACCATCGTAAATATAAATGTGATTAAAATTCCCCGAAATAAAAAATGATATAGTTAATTAATACTTGATTTTTCAGTACTGATGTCTTTTATAAAAACAAAACTAAGATAACAATTAAAATACCGGCTGATTTTTTATGACTGTCTGTTTTTCAAAATCTGAATTAATTTGAATATTTTTTATCTTTATTTTATTGATTCTTATTCAGAAATGACATTTTCAATTTTCAATTGATTTCAGTTGACTTAATTATGCAAATTTAATTATATTTTCAGTTAAAAATCCAATAATATAGAAATATACTCGCACTCGCTAAATACTTAAAATCAAAAACTTACAAATAAGATTCAGAAATCAAAGTTTCAAATGGTATAATTAATCTTTTACATGAATTGTTAACGAAGGAAGTGTTAATCAAACATCATTTTAAACGAAATTCAATTACTTACGTAAAATTTAAGAATGAATGTATTCCCAAGCGCTGATAATATAATTTTTTGTTATTTTCACAATAATTTTATTTGGTTATTTCATTATTTGGTATTTCTTACTTATTCTATTTACCGTATTTGTTTTCAATATAAATTCTTACCTATCATCAAGTTGTTGTCTTGTGCCAACTAAGCTGGCATTAAGGGGTGCGCTGCTCCACTTTTCCAACTGAACCAAATTTTGGTGTGGAGTCCGACTTCTTCAGTACACACATGCCATAGGTACCCGTTTATAAGGTAGGCAAGTATTCATAACCCATTCATACAAAGAAAAGACAAAGACAGGATAGGCAGAAAGAGAAAAAGTACATCCATGGCCGAACTGGGATTCGAACCCAGGACCTCCCTATCCGCAGTCAGGCACTCTGATCACCAGACAGAGTGGGAGGCCCCTATGATCAATTCAAATTACAGGAAAATGTTATGAATACCCTCGAAAATTCCAAATATATAATACGCCTCCAAAATACAAAGTACAAAATACTGGATTTTTCTTAAATATCGTAAATAAAATATTCTGTCATGTGTAATATGCTCATTATTGCCATATAAGTAATGAAAACTACAATATATTTATATAATAATATTTTTATATTAAATTAATCATGTAGCTTATGAATACCAAACTAGCTCTTCCCTTACTCCATTTCGTATAAGATTTAACTAGTTTAAAGTCTCTTTATAATAGATGTAATTAATAAATGTGACAATTTACAAGTGTCAATGCTGTTCGTAAATTAAGTGAAAGAATTCCCTATACTATTCAGAGAAACTAAACAACAGGGTGTCTGATATTAAAAAGAAATATAGCATTAGAACAACAGAAAAGGAATTAAAAGATTTCTTTCGACATTAGAAAACTTAAAATTAATCAATGATTTTAGTCACAATTAGCGTAGTTAAATAATAATTAACCAAAATAGAGGTTCTATTTAAAGAATTTTGAAAAATATTCTGTATTTGAGGGTAGTGTGTTTATGTATTAATTAACAGACATTTAAAACTATTATGATGAATATAGTACAAAATACATTTTCATTTGTCATTGAAACACTTAACACGTACGCGATGAAAATGTAAAAGTAAAATTAAACATCAGAAACAACCTCGTCAAATAAATAAGGTATTTGGTTTATGTATAAATATATTTATACCTTGACTGACATGTGATTCTTTATTAGGGGTGCGCGGGACCAGGTGTGGCGACGGCCAGGCTGCGTGCTTTTAGGTTTTTATCATTTGGGTAATCAATCCTGCAGTTATCACCTATTCTTAGAGGGAATCGGTGCAGGAATAATGGTATTATATCGCAAACAGCGGACGATATTTATGGTGGGCGGCAAGCGCGGCTTTTAAGTAAGGGATCTGGAGTGCAGATATTTGTTCCAGTATCCCCGCCTCTATCAGATCGCTCGGTAAATAATCGCCATTTTTAAATAAGTGCCTCCCTTCGTTATCAGAGCGCCATAAATACCTTTTCCTGCGGTCTTCTGGGTATGCGTTATCTCATCCTGGGTATAAAATGACGCATGGCAGGTAAATAAAGCTCCTCTTACTTCGATATTCTGAAGTTGAAATTAATCGTTATCGAAATGATGATTTGAGCGCGGAAAAAAAGAGATACCGAAATCGTAAAGCTGTGGGTGCTTCGAGCCGATAACAGAAGGCTGTAAAAATAGAGGCACGAACCCAAGGGCACCCTGGAGATAATCTCGTAGCCAGTGGGTTTTTGTTGCGAATTCCCGGACACTTAAGTCATTAAGGGTTGACTCATTTGGAAATAGACTCCTACCTTTATGGAAGAGCAGTAATTAGCTATTAGGACACGCTTATCTTTACAGCCTCGTAAATTTTGAAGACTTCCAAGGGCAGAGAGAGGGGGTGGTCCCCGAGTACCCATCCGCCATTGCCTTGCATTATTAAAGGAGAAATTCGCGACTTCTCATCTGGAGTACACTACAATTATTCGAGTTCTATAAAAATTAATCAAAATCATTTTATAGTCGTTTTAAGGGGTGCTTAGTTGCAATTGGGTTCTATTCCAAACAGCTGCTGCATTAAGGGATAATTGTCCCTCAAATGACTCGATTGCAATGTGATTAAAATTTTTACTGCTCAGTTTTGGTAGTTGTTACCTCGTGCATTAAATTTTAACTGCGGATTATAGAGCGTATGGGAGGGGTTGTTGATGTGATTTGCGGTTGAAATGAGTTGAGTATCATGGTACTCAAAAATGACACGTGACAGCTTCAGTGTGATGTTTGTGAAACAGATTCTTCAGATGAATCTTTTATAAATGTAATCGGAAATAGTAAATTTATTATTGTAAATTTCGCTGCCCAAGTTGATGGGATACAACCACTCACATATGCAGACATCAAATTTTTATTTTTATACCCTTAGATTATTGTCTGTTTTATTATTTAAACTAAAAATATAGCTAATTGCTTTTATCAATAAGTAAGTATGTTCTTAGTTGGCCAATGAAGTAATATTGCTTCCCTAGACGAGATAATTCGTACTAGATTAACAATACCTGCTCATTGGATCCATTCAGTACAACTATTGTATTATGAAGAAATAATTTTCATTAATCTTATACATGTCATTAAACTAAGATATAATATTATTGTAAAACTTTCAAATGGGAAAAAATATGCAAAGAACAGTATTAAATAAAAAAAATTGAATATTACGAGGATTTGAGATTAAAAAGAATAAATAAATTATTTTTTCTCATCTTGTTCAATGGTGTCTGAGATTGAATTTTAAGTCTTTTCTCTTAAGAGCGGTATTCTATCAGTATATCGTGTTGAACGCTTAAGCCAAATGTTTTTGTTGAAATTTTCAAACCAAACAGAATAAATTTTAGCTGTCATTTGCACATTATATTTATCACACACATTTACATTTATATGCAGAATAAATATTAAAAAGACAAAATATTTGTAATGTATAAGAGGGATATATATATCATTAATAAGTATGGCTTATACGATATAGCTAGTATTGTATGGGACACTGAATTAAATATAGCCTATATATATATATATATATATATGTGTGTGTGTGTGTGTGTGTGTGTGTATATGTGTGTGTGTGTGTGTATATATATATATATATATATGTGTATGTATATATGTGTTAACAGGTTTTGAGAAATCTTGATTTGAGAATATATAATCCTCAAATAATTGTTTTTTTAGGAAAACTACTATTTGAGGTATTTTTCGCAATTACACCAAATAAATTAATTTGAGATTAATTTTATTTGTGCAAGTAATGTATGTGAACAGAATGTACTTCTAACTGTCAGATTATTTCCTATTTGTCAGATTATATAGTCATGAGTTAAAATATGCACCAAGCTACTCAATGCCTTTTTTCATGATTCTAAATTCATCAGCCAATTCTCATAGAAATATGTATTCATTAACATATAATGTATTCTAAATTGAACGCATACTGAGAGTTTTTGTTGTCTAAAATGGAAAAATTGAGCTCGTTTCTGTAATACAAATATATGAAAGTTTTAAAAAATTACCATTAGAATAATTAAGTATTATAAGTAGAGAAGGTGTCTACAATAATACTACACGTGCGTATTTTTATAACATCCTAAGAAAATGTAATATAATTAAGTTAAAACTTCTGTTGCTATAAAAGAATGTAAGAAAAACGTTAATGTGAAAAGCAATTTTTTAATGTCTTCTAGTTTAAATCAAATTACTTTTTAATCTTTTTAACGAATTAAAGATAATACAAAAGATTGATTAATGTTTCTTATTAGTTGCTGTTATTTGTCGATATTGTTGTCGAAACAAATATAAATATCACAATATTCTACGTATTCAAATAACATAAATAAATAAACATACATATATATATATATATATATATATATATATATATATATATATATATATATACATACATATATACATATATATATATATATATATATATATATATATATATATATATATATATATATATATATATATATATATATATACGGAATGAATTTTTCGTAATTTTAAATTTTCTTTTTATAGATTTGTACTTATATTTTGAAAGTATTTACTCAGTTTTTTCTATGTAAATATAATTGAAGCTGTGCTATGTAATGATACTAAAAGTACACTTCCTCGAAATAAAGTCATTGTTGTCATCACTTCCTTGGAAACGGGAGAGAAAACGCTGGTAGGGGTGAAGGTCCACCATCATTCCACTCCCTCATGTTATTTTTTCCAAAATTTCTTTATCAGAAGAAACCTTTAGTTGAAGTTTCTGTTTAAGTATCGCATAAAAGTAAATGTGTATTTTTCTCCCCCTAGTCCGAAACTACACCCCCAGAAGAATTCCTTCTTCTTGAGACATGCGCTGCGAAAATGCGTTTAATAAACTTGCGGTAATAAAATTAAGCGATACCCCTAGAAGGTGAGGGATTCTCCTTAAGCTTTCTTATTTTTTTCTGAAAGAAAAAAAAGCAATATAAAGATAAGGTGGTAAGTACTTTGGAGCTACTAGGGTTCCTCAAAACCAGAGCTATCTTATCTAACTGAAAAAAGTGGGGAGAAAGTTGTCTCATTTAAGGAAATTATGAGAGTAATCATATACTTTGGGTAATATTTCATCAAGTGAATCAAAAAGCTTACCAGCAAAATAAAATAAATCAAAATTGCTTAGAGCTACCTCCATTTAAAAGCACTGAAAAACAAGTCATTAGCTGTTTGCAAAGTACAAATTTGAATTCTTTGCCAAACGAAGTTGCTTTAAATTAAAAAAAAGAAAACGGAAAAGATATTTTTCTGCATCATATTATGTAAAAAACAATTTTAACAATTTTGCTAGTAGTTAATCTATTTTTAATGTGGATCACTTAAGTCTACCAAAAAATAAATTTTGTTTTTGTATTGAAAATTATTTATCAGCTAATTTCAAAATATCATTGAATAAGATGAATAATACCTTTTGCTTTCAATTTATTGCTATTTTTAAAATGATATATTTTAATTTTTATAATTATAGAGACTTACAGCTATCAATTGATTGTTGACAAAAGCTGGGTATGAACCTTAACAATTCAGCTTTAGATATATCCTTATCTTACGCTTGTACCTAAACAAGAATTTACCAATATCTTGTTGAATTGTGCATCATAAAAGAAAAAATCTTACCATACTGGGATAAAAGTGTCCGGGTCCAGCGCACAAGCAAATTTAATATCGTAAATTTAACATTATAAAAGTTAAACCAGTTTAAAATCATAAACAATTCCGCCATTACTATAATTGTAGAGAATTCATTTGCTTATTTTACTCCAACACAACCAAAAAATGACTGATAAAGAAAGTTTAAAAATATTAAAAGAACATTAGAAATGCGCCTAATGTCACTACTTAGTTCAAAATTTATAAAGGTTGCCGTATCTAATCCCGAATTTTTCATTTAACTGAAGTTTTAAATATTTAGGCTATATTTTTCAAGATACATCTATAATTGCTTTTATAACCATTACCAATATTTGTCACCAGACGTCACCGATATATATTTATTGTAAAGTTTTAGCATGTTGAGGATAATTAAGTTTTATTGTATACAGACATCATTATCCTTGTGTAAATTTAAATTCATTCAAGGATAAAGAGCCAAGTAAAATATATGGAAATTAATATTTTACTTTCTTATTCAATCCTGTATGTAAATAAGATGGAATTTTAGGATAACTACAGAAATATTGATCTACTTTCCAAATCTTATCAGTTAAAAGACAAAAATGATGATACCCACTAACTCTTAGCTACATCAAAATTTATGATTAAAAAAACTAAAATATGCCTAAATATTTTATGACCTTTTGATTAGAATTGTAAGATATTTATAATAAACTGTATATGCTATATTTAAATAATAGATCATTAGTTTATTCGAAAGTAATTCTGATATCATTGATCCTATTGTTATTAAAATCAAATTTATGAACTTTTAAAGGTGTTCAAAACAGTCTCCTACAACTTTATTGCACTTTTGTTAGCGAATATTATAAAGATTAGATAACTCATACCATTCATTTCTTGAAATTGATGGCAAAAACGCATTTATAGAATCATATGTTTCACTTTCAAAATGAAAATCACATCCATATATTAGTTTTTAGGTTAAAAAAGCACAAAACCAAAGGCAAATAAGGTAGATGATCTATCGCTTTAACGATATTTTGTTCAAGAAATTCAATTTTCATCTGACTCTATAAAAACATGCATTGTCATGGGGAGCATTTCTTTAACATTTCTTAACAAGAATTGTTGAAAGACATCCAATTATGTAACAGGTATTCCAGATTTGTGGCTGTTCTGTATTCCAGATTTCTTTGACCAACCTAATACCTCTGGAGAAAATGGCATACACTACTTTTTTGTGGTAAATTATCTTTTTATTATTATTAGAGTGAATTAGCAGTGCTTAGTTTACAATCTTGATATTTTGGAACGTCATAATGGTATGCACATCTTATCACCAATTATGAAATTAGAAATAACGTGATGTGACCGCTATTTTTAGGTAATTAAAGATTTTTTTTCACTCACTCTGATAAACTTCCCTTTTGATATTCAAGTGCGTATAATATTTCTGAAATAATTCCCCTATTCACCTGACTTAAACCCAATAGACTATAGTATTTGGTCTATTCTGCAACCAAGAGTGTGCTCTTAGCCACATCGAAGTTTGGAATGCCTAAAGGCCACTCTTAAGAAGGAATGGACAAAATTGACGTCTGATGAACTGCGGCCCATTGCAGAAAATTTTACGCTACGTTTAAGATTCTGTATCGATGCCCAAGGGGCCATTTTGAAAATACTTAAATATGTTGTATTTAAGTAAAAAATGTCTTGTGTAAAATTAAGTTTTTTGAAAATAAATTCCATGTCTTTAGTTTAATACAATATTTTTTGTCACAACAGGATAAAGTTATCACCCTTTATTTTCATTATTTAGAACTGTCCAACTTGTTTTTCATATAGATGATGTGGTTGAAACTAATTTTTAATTGCAATAAACAAGAAGTTTTTATTTCATGTTACAAATATAGTTATCTGATGGTAAATAAGTTTTTATAAGTGTTGTAAAATAAAATTATTTTGTAAAAATTTAAAGTTCTTCTCATATTTGAAAACTTTCCTTCTACTTTTTTTCACGCAGTGTACATAGAAGTCTCAGGAATAGGGATCAAAATAAAAAAAAGCTGTTACAAATAATTATTAATATTAAAAATTAAAATGAAATAAAATGAAATATTAAAATGAAAAACATAATTAAATATTATAATGAAAAATTGTTTTGAAAGCATTAATACATTAATAATCCGGAATTTTTTCTTACTTGGTCTGAAATAAATTTCTGTTCTGCAAGATTCTTTCGGATTAGAAAAAGGACGCATACTCAAAAAATAAGAATTACTATACTCAAATACAAATTGCATCTCAAATATAAGTTTCTCAAGAAATTCTGCAATGTCCGCACAAGCTATATGAAATTAGTGGCAAGATATCAGCAACAAACTGCACATGCATCTTACGTGTTCTATTCATTCGAAGCTAATGTGTTGAAAGACTAATGCAGTACATTGTAAGTAGCAATGGACCTTTCAGTGGAGATATATAGCCTCTTAATAAGGAGACTTCCTAACCTCAAAGAAGAAAAGTTAATTGAAGATTGGTTGAAAGACTCCGTTATCAACTTCATTATCATGCCTCCGCAAGAGAACACCATTATGAATCTACTTTTGAAATAATAGAGTAAAGTGGCATATATTCTATATGGTAAAAGAGCTTCTTGATAAACTGGTATACCCTAATGTTAAATCACTATCATTTTAAACGGCGATTGTTCCATGGTATTTCAGAGCCACTTTTCGATATAATAATGCAAGACTTCATGCTACTAACCATTCTCTGAATTGTCTGCTTGGAACTGATACTTTTTTTAAATTTTTGCCATCTAACACATTTAGAATATTAATATTAGACGTTAATTGTAAAAGTAGGTGTCCACTATTAATTTTTATGCGATATATAATCCAATATGAAGGTAACTTTTTACAGACTATTATTAATCTGTTTATTGATGACATGTTGAAAAGTGTGCGAATAAACAATCCCGGACATATGCGTAGGAAAGCTTTTCATCGATAAGAAGAAATTTCACACATTTATTTGATCTTTCCTTCTCTTATTTGTTTTTAAATTTCCTTTCTGCTCTAAAACACATAAAGTTACGCGTAAATTACTTAAAACTGTAACAATGTAAACAGTATAATGAGCCGCACTATTGATTGATTGATGTGCTTCTTTTATCACCCAATGGTCACTTTTTGCACACGCTAGGGCTCATTAGACAGAGACCTTCGGCTTAAAGCGGATTCCAAACCAATGTAAACTTTCATGATCAAGGTAGGATTCGGACCCACGAACTGTGGAACCGAAGTCAAATGCACTAACCGTTCGGCTACCAGCTTGGCTGAGCGACACCAAGAAAAATTAAACTATAAATTGCTTATTTATTGCCCTACTTAAAAAATAATTTATTTTATTCGTCATCAATCTTATACAGTTAGAAAATAAATTGTCAATAATGGTTTGAAAACTTGATCGTTTCTTCACTTTATAGATTTATGCGGATATAAATTGTTAATATTTAAATATTTTAATTGTAAACTATTTTTCTAACCAATGAATTTTGCACCTTATGATTCTTCCCTCTTTCTTTTTAGAACCTGGTTTCAACAAAATTAACGGTTGTTTCTCCCTGTATGAAGGTCTTGTTCGAATAGCTCCTAATTTTCCAATTTTGAAATACCTAGTGAATTCACTATTCTCAAATTTTCAAATCAACAAATGTCGCGGATCTAGCAAAGATCTTTTTAAATATGACTACAATAAAGAAGAAATTGTTGGACAAAATCACAGATGAGACGTTTATGAATCTTATAAACACGATAATTTTTATTGGTTCATATCAAACCAGCAATTTCTAACACCAAGAAACATTACCAAGTTAGTTCTCTCAGATTACTAAATAGATATTAATTCAATTTAAAATGCTAAATTATTATAAATTTCATATTTTTTTGACAAAAGACACACTGGCATTAATTATTCATCATAATCACTTCCCTCTATGAATATTGAAACAACGTTAAAATCTTTGAATGATCAATAAACACTTTCAGTATACCTATACGAAAACTACAAATGAAATTTGTATCTTATTTCAACTCATGAGATTTAAGCTTAAGAAAAAAAAACTGTATTGTTTTTAAATTACTTAATAAAACATTTATTTAACTGCTATAAGATAGCCTCGTTTCTCTCTAAATTCTCTTTCCACTCCAAGTAAAGAGTAGTATACAAGTGGAACGAAGAAACAGTGCATTTCCTTTTGGTTCGTAAACCCTTTAAACTACCATTTCAGGATTAAGGCTTCCGTAGTAGAATTAAGGGGAGATAATTTAAACTGCAAGGCTTTTAGTGGAACAGTTTCTGACAGTGTTATCAGGACTTTCCCTCGCAAGATAATGGAGGATTTATAACGTCGTCTACGCTGTCTGCGCGTCTTCTTGCTGTTGTTATTTCCATATTAAGCATTTCTATTTCGCTGGGTTACTTCCAGGGAATTGCTTTTAAATGATATTACGAAATAAAGATTTGGAAATTATAAGATTTGTAGAGTGACTACTATAGGTTGCTTAGATTCCTTTACCAATTTAACGAAAACTATTAGTTATATGTACTCTCATTGTTAAACCATAAAAATGGATTCTTCGTTAAATTTTCTCTGCGATATGATTATCTAGAAAATGTTGTACCTAAGTGGATAGGCTAGTTAAAAGTATAAATATCTATTTGTTATGGTATATAGGATTGTTACCGTTAAATATTATACAGAGCTTGCAACTTCACATTAATGAAGGTAATCATAATTAAATGAGACTAGCCTTCAGCATCTTATTTAAAATATTACGATGGACAGGAAACAAAATATCTATAAAAAGAAAATGACAAAAAAATATAAAGGCTAAAAATCATAAGTCATTGAATATACCAAAGAAATGCAATTTTTAAGCAAAATCACTTAAAATTTGAAAATAGTAATACATTCTTGTCAGCTACACAAGTGGTTATATATATATATATATATATATATATATATATATATATATATATATATATATATATATATATATATATATATATATATATATATATATATATATATATATATATATATATATATATTATAACCGCTTCACAAGGCACTCATTGCTTCGTTTATGCTTAACTCAAAGCCACAGGCATTTGCCGACAATGATGGGAATGGACAATAGAATGGAACACATTGTCTTTACTGACGAATCCTGCTTCTGGCTGCTACGCTACAATAGTCGGATTTGAATATAGAGACATGCTGAACTGTAGTGTTATGTATCACCACACTATGTCTGAATACGGTCTCATAATTTGGAGTCGCGTATTGAATTTCTCTCTCGCATTCCTTTAGTTCACGCATTGCTAGTATCCTGAACAACCGAAACTACATCTCTGAATTCTTGGAACTCGTGATCCTTTTGTACCTTCAGCTTTTGCCATCAGTCATGTGCGACTACATGTCGCATGCAATCTTCTTTACCCATCAGATAGGATTATTTTCATGACTGCTTGTTTACCTGATCTACCTCCAAATGAAAGCTTAAAATCCATACACAATAACTATCCCGGGATACTCGACTCGCAGCTACACCAGATCGAGTTGGCAGTATGTGAATGAAGTATGATCTGAGACGTGTGACAGCGGTTACATTGACGAGGCACATTTTAGGTCATGCAAATGCATTGTGTGCATTTTGGGTCTTACATTTTAAACACATTAAGTATGTGCTTTTCGATTTTTATTTAGAGAATGTTTTGGAAAGAGGTGTTTAATATTTTAAAACGCCATTCTTGTTATGTGCTATTTATAAATCGATCTGTGATGTGAAATCATTTAGCAACTTAAAACAACTAAATAATACATTTCATAAAAAATGGAATTTTAATAATTTATTACTCAATTTCATTAAAAATATTTTATCCTTTAACTACTTTTCACTTAACTATTTAAATTTTATAGTTTTATGACTAAAATAGGTAAACGAGCGTGGACTGAAATGTAATACGCTAATGGTTATACGGCGGCGTGAATGAAATGATTTTTTCTTCTGAAAGTGACATTCCCAATCTATAAGCATGCGCAAGTTTCATGTCTTAGAATTCCGCCAGTGTATTATAAGCAGTAGAACAAGGTAAGATTGTTCTAATGCTGTATCAACACAAGTTAAACAGAGTACTATTATCAAATTTTTAAAGGCTGAAAAAGTGAATCCTTCTGCAATTCATCTTCCTGTAAAGGGTGAGTATAATGACGATGTTGTTGTCATGCCTTTTCGATAAATCCATGGATAGTAAAATTTCTAGATTGCGATTTCGGAAAATCCATTATTGTTGATAAAACATGCGGACGACATCTGATTATTGACACAGAAAATAAACTTCACGAACTCTTCATCAGCATACAGATTCTAAAACATCGCATATTTCAAATTCGACATGTTATGGATAATTTTGCAGCATGATAATGCTCGTTTACACACCTCGCATGCACTGCACAAGCTCTATCTGAAGTTAGAACCGATTACACATCTTTCTCACTCCCCCTATTTTGCTCCTTGCAACTTTTCTTTTTCCCTCTTTTCAAAAGAAAACTCTAGAATAGTTATTACTACTAATGATGAGATGAAGGTAACTGCCAATTCTTGGATTTTAAAAAAGTCTGTAGAATTTTTCACAGACGAAATGACAAAAACTTCTAATATTTAAGAAAAATGTTATCTTAAAACATTGATTATATTGGAATATAAATATATGAACTGCACTTTAATATATTTTGCCTGATCTTGTTATTTGTTTTTGTATAATAATATGCATATTAATTTTCAGCAATTCCTCATATTTTACACTTGATTTTACAATGACATACTTAATAAGTATATTTGTATTTCTGGTGCCCGTTGGCCTAGTGGTAGCGTTTTACGATACCAAGGCACAGATCCGAGATTCGATTTTCGGGTTGGGCGAGATAGAGTCAACCTTTCACCTACTTCTGTGGGTTGATAAACTAAGTACCAAGCATGCTTGGGAACTAAGCAGTGGGAGTTTCGCGTTAGAGTGAGAGCTTATTTTGTGACATATACTTCTCTCTCTCTCGCACCTGGACCCCTCGGTCAGGAAAACAGAGATGGATGCTATAGGACTTGGCCCACATGGGCTGCCGTGCCAGAATTTAGTTTTAGTTACTTGATTTTCTATTAGAGTATACACAAATATAAAAAATGCTATTAATTCAAAAAAGAAAACTTTAAAATTAAAAATTATTAAGAAAAAATAAGCACTCCCATTAAAAAAACAATAAAACCATGTGATGAAAAATAAATCTTACTCCCTTCACAACAGAGATACATTAAAACAATATCATTCATTAAAATAAAACGCATATAGAAGAGATTATTTAAGTTTAAAATCATAAATTTTGTGTTTTTATATATTCAGCAAAATATCAAATTTTAAAAAGTAATATTTAATATCAAATCCTAAAATAAATTCTCTTTTTCTATAATGAAATACTTACGAATTTAAGATTTACATTTTTTATGAATAAAAAAATTATTTACCTATCGAAATTTCATACATTAAAAAACATTCCATGAATAAATATTTCACGGATATAAAGGGTAAAATTAATATATAAACAATTGCTTAAAAACATAACAATAGGTAAATTTTAAAAGAAGTTTTAAGAAAAATTAAAATTTTGTATTCTATAGCGAAAGGAGAAAGAAAAAATTTAGTAATTATTTTTAAAATATGCAATAATATTGCTGAGTAGATGCTGCTTGGAATATTGTTACAGCTAGTGACTTGTAAGGAAATTTAATTTAAAATATGTGAAAATTCTAATAAAGATTGAAAAATTATACGAAAACTCTTTCTTCACTGAACATGTATAACATGAAAATAAACATCGATTGAGGCAAAATTTATTTATTGCAGATTTTACGAAAAAGAAATGAGTTGTATTAAAAATTTATGAATGAAATTCAAATTTAGAGAAAAATACTTAAAGAATAAACAGCTTATTAACACATAATTTAAAATGTACTAACTATTAATAATTTTATCAAATGGAAATAGTAATTTTTAAAATTGTTTACTTTTATCATTTAATGTGTATTCTTAATTAATGCACAAAATACTTATTTTTTTGTAATTTTGTTGTTCTCTTAAGCATTCTTAATATTTAGACCAAAAAAAAATAAATTTAAATTTTTCTCAAAAAGAAAAAAGCAGTTGTTTTCAAACTCTTTATTTGGATTCTTGACAATTGTGTATTATTAGAAAAATGCAGGTAAAAATTTTATGTTACTGAATATAATTATTCGTTGAATTACAAAAATTGTTTAAATTATAATTTAATGATAAAGAATGATTTTCATAAATTAAATAAAGATTTTGAAGAATAGAAACTAACAATTTGAATTATATAAAGGAAAAAAGTGTAAAAAGGGAAAAAAATTTTTTGCGTTAAATAAAAGCAATTTTTCTTCATTATTTCGTATATGTTAAAAAATTTTATAAATAAATCAAATATAATTTCAGATTCTTGAGTATTCTCAGATTCCAAGAGGTGTGTTGAAGTTGTACTCATTTAATTTTAAACTCAATTGAAATTAAAAAAGAAATTCTGTATTACCATAATGTAAGCTGAGTACAGTGTGATCTTTTTTAAAGTGACAATGTTTGGAGCGTCCTGAAGCGCAATCTAATAGCCGAAATGACATATAACTTAGTATTTAGACTAATCAAGACATGGGAAAAAGGATTCCGTAAAAAAAAAAATAATAATAATTAGTTCCAAAAGTAGCCGCTAGGGCATTTTGTGGCGCTAGCTGAAAATAATGAGAATTTACATAAAACACGTTTATCAAAGAAAAATGCAAATGTTGTGCAATGACAGTGCCAGTAATAGGGGCTATAAAAGCAAGTAGTAGACAGCTCTGACAAATAATCTCAGCTGAAGTAAACGAGCTCCAGTGGCCATGCCTCTCACGTTACCGGAACGTGCGCTTATGTTGGAGGAGTATCAAATTTGTTTATTCTAAAGGACAACAAAGACAGTGCGGAATATTTTTTCGAGATATGCTACGTACTGCTGTGGAGAACGTTGTGCACAGAATGCACGGTATTATTTCTGAGAACGGTGCTCACATTGAATGTGGTCTAATTCCTCATCGGGGAAGTTAATGTAGTAAATAAACATTAATGATTTAATTGTACTGTTGTATGTGTTGGTATTTTTCTTTTCTCACATTTTATACAATGTAAAGCGCCACAAAATGCCCTAGCGGTGATGTTTGGAACTAACTTTTATTTTTCACGGAATCCTTTTTTCCGTGTCTTGATTAATCTAAATACCTAGTTTGATATAATTTCGACTATATTAGATCGCACTACAGTGCGCTCCAAACACTGTCACTTTAAAAAAGATCACCCTGTATTTTAGTGAATAACTTATTAGAGACTTAAATTTAATCAGTTAATTCAATTATATGAAGTCGGTAAGGTAGAGATTCTTGGGCACAGGTTCGAAATTCAATCCTTAGGTTGGGTAAGGTAGAATCGGTTTTTCCTTCCTTCAGTGGGTCGAGACATTTAAGTACTAAGCATGCCTGGGAGATAAACACTGAGTATGAGGATTTCACATTATGCTGACCACCTAACCTGGACACATGCTTCGCACTGCTGGGCCTTTGGTCAAGAAAGCATGTATAGGCAGCCTAGTGCGTGGTGAAGGCCCCACACGGGCTGCTGTGCCACTGAATTAAATTTCTTAAAGAAAGTAATTATGAGAAATATATATCTCAAAACTATGTATAAATGTTAAAAGATTTGATCAAGTTTTAGTTGTTTAAAATTCCACTTTATAGAAATTATACTAATGATGAATAATAAGATATAATAAATTTTATATGTAAAATCATGATTTGTTGGGATAGGTATTAAAATAATATCCAGTTTTTCTCAAAGTTCCTGATATTTTCTCAAAGCCATAACAAATATTTTCTAGATCGAAAATTCAAACTATAACAGAATAAAGCAACAATGGAGTTGTAAAGGAACACAATGAACAAATTAGCATATTTAAATGTAAAACTATAAATTGGGAATTAATCAAAAATGAATATATATGATAGAAATAAAAAAAAAATTTTGAGTCAGTTCTTAAGAATTGTTAATCTTTATGCTATAAATGTAATTGATTTAATGAGTTATTGATTTAATTGATTTAATTTTTCTATTTATTAATTTATTTTTCATGAAAAGACTAAAATAATCCTTTTAGAATAAAAATTTCAGCATAACGGACAGTTTTTATTTGTAATCTGCCAAATTCGATTTCTTGCAAACTTCGTGGCTTTGGTCATCTTCCTTGACACCTCACACACAACACAATACCAATTACATATTAAATAAATAATCTGAGAAGAATAATGGGTTGAAATAAATCATTTAAAAATTAATTAGTCACATTGTATATGAATGTTATTGATGGTGTTCAATCAGTTTCTTATGTATTTTCCAAGAATTTATCGATATATATTCTATTTGTAATAAATGACTTATTCAAAGTGTCTAATCAATAACGTAATGAAATACGGAAATGCAATATACGTTGATATTAAAGTTATAAGAATTTTAGTTTTCTAGTAATATAATCAGAACTTCACGTGAAACAAAGTAGAAATCATAAAAAAATTATCCCAATGATAAAATGTAAAACATTTTTATTACTAGAACTT
The DNA here is from genome assembly GCA_037975125.1 of Latrodectus hesperus. Lineage (NCBI taxonomy): Eukaryota > Metazoa > Arthropoda > Arachnida > Araneae > Theridiidae > Latrodectus > Latrodectus hesperus. The sequence goes on from CM075855.1 coordinate 56,482,428, forward strand.
AAATATATTTTATGCAATTAACATACTGAACATGCATCACATTTGGTATGTTTCCTTGCAGCTTTAAACCTAACATCAAAGCGCTAAACTTCTTATATTGTTAATTTTTCTATGACAGCTTATATTGCACTTAAAGTTATATTTCATGATACAAGCGAATTTAATACATAATTTAAAGTACTTCAACTCTTCAATTTAAAAAAATTATAAATAGAAAATTAAATGCTAACTGAAAATGGGTAAAAGGATAAGATTGTTTTTAAAAAATAGAAAAGCATTAAAATAAAAGCAGAATGAGAAGATTGGTAAAAATGTGTCGTATTATGAGGCAGAAAAGCCTCATAATAAGAAATGAGATATTTCTCCGCACGAAGACACATTTAAACACATTCTTCTGTTCCTTGAAGATTTCCAGTTCCTTGGATCATCAACTATTGTGAACAAATGGCAATGAGAAAATAAGTGAGTTTATCAAAATTTTATCATTAGATTCATATATCATTGTTATGAATAGAACGTTTATGCAAAAATAGACTTATTTAGTTCCCTTTATATAGCCATAAATAAAAGCAGAAATAAATTTGTGTCACATTTTAATTTTAATTTTTATCAAAGCTTATTTAGATTATCATAATGAAATTCACACAGGCAAAATATGCATTGAGTATGAAATTTAAAGCATTAACACTTTAATAATTAACAATATCATAATCATGGATCAATATCATGGATTAATTAACGTATACTCATTCAATTAAAATTATATTCAAGCAATGAGATTTGCTTACAAGTAGTCAGTAATATACAAAAGAATAAAAAATCTTAAAATAAAGAACATAATGTCAACAATTGATTGGAAAACTTTTTTTCGAATCTGAACTTCCTGAAACGAAGTTCCTAAGCAAGAACAAGAAAAGAAAAAAAAGACAAGCTCCCTTCTGTCACAGAGGTGCCAGAAAGTGCCAAGCGAAGGTGTTTGTTCTGTCTTTTTTTTTCTAGCTCGTTAACCTTCAGTCACTTGAGAACAGCTGACCGGAAATTCGGTCAACGCTCACCGATTCCAAATTAGTGTGATTCCCGGGATCAAAGGGTTGCCGCTGGTGCCACAGACCCTTGCTTTCTATTCTCTCGTCTGCTAAAATCGTTTTATTGGTGTTGAACATGTCACGTTTATGCATTAATCAAGTAAAACAGATGGCATGTTAGCGTATATATATGGAACAGAGAGAAGTTATTCAATTTTTTATTTCCTATTTCTATCAACTTTTATGAAATATATTACTGCAAATAACATGTTTAAGCCAACTAATTTAAAGCATAAATTAGGTTAGTCGTGGTTTTAAACTGCCAATTGAGTTCTCTTAAAAAAGCAAACTTTTTCAAGATTATTTTAATATTAAAATAATAGAAAAATAGTGGATTCAGAAGAGGATTTGAAAATACTTAACCAAAATTGCATTAAAAGTATGTGAATGAACCAGAATTTATTAAAAATTAACAAATTAAATGGTGAATAAATATTTGAGAATTTAATAAAAATCATAAAATAAAACCAAACCAACGTTTTAATTTTCCATTTCTTATTTCTTTATATATAATTTTTTTAGTCTTAAATTTGATAGCTGTATGAGTATGTCTATAACTCTTAATGATAAATTCCATCATTGTGTAATATTGTGTAGAAATAGTGCTTAAAAACAAACTTGATTATTAGGAATTTATAATTTTATAAATATTGCTGCTTAATGTTAAAAGGAAATGGAAGATATTATCTTTCATAATTTTTTATTGTATGTGATTTATTACGTTACTTGTTTATCTTAAAGTTTATTATGGGGACTATTTATGAAAGTTATTTTAATATTTATTTTTTAAATATCAAAATATTCTTCTTCTTCTTCTTCACAAGCTCAACAGCCTATTGCAGGCCAAGGCTGACTCGCTGATCTTCTTCCAGCTGATTCTATTAGCCGCAACAGCCCTCCATCGGTTGACTCCCATTATTTTGAGGTCTTTTTCAACATCGTCCAGCCACCGCGTGGGTGGACGTCCTCTACGACGAATCCCTTCGATTTTTGAGAATGGCACTTTCTTGGTGGAAAAACCATCGGTGCATCTGTACAGGTGGCCCAACCACCTTATTCGTGATGCCTTTATAGTTCTTACAATATCGGTCCCACCGTATTTGCTATATTTTCTATTGATTTCATGATTGAATAAAATCCTCCACATATTATTCACTTGGATGGGTCCAAAAATCTTCCTCAAAATATTTCTTTCAAAGATCAATAGCTTTTCCTCCTCTGTCTTAATGAGGGTCCAGCATTCACTACCATACAGAACAATTGGCCTGATTAGGGTTTTATATAGGTTCAATTTTGTATTTATAGAAATTAATCCAGATTTGAATTGGCTTCCGAGGCCATAAAAACATCTATTAGCAAGAATATCAAAATATTATCCATAATATTTTCGAAATTAGATTCCAAAGCTAAGCAGTCTGTTTTTAAACATTATTTAGTAAAGTAGGTTTTATACTATAAATTAAGATAAAATTTCTTAATTATTTAAGTTTTCCAAAATGTAGGAATTAAGTCTGAAACATTATGTACAGAATAAAGCAAGGAAACTTATCTTAATAGTTTACATTAGCAATAACTTGTTGAAATATTTTCATGGAATAACAAATAAGTCAAAATAATATTTGATGTTATTTTTTATACTATCATGTTGATTATTTTGAAAGACGATTTTATTTTTACTATAAATTTTTATGTTATTTGTATTAACTATAAAATATTCCCCATTTCTCAACTTCTATATGTGGCATACAAAACTTAAAATAGTATTTGAAAATTTATCTAATTTATTTCAAAATTGATCTAAATACATACAATAATACATCACGCATATAGCTGTCAATATATTAATCTCATTTAGCACGTAAAATATAAGTTTTACACTTACGTTAAATTTTAGTAAAACATCATTTAAGATACTTATATATTGTTATTGTTTTTATGTGTAAAATAAGGAATATTATTAAGATAAAATTTAAGTCTTAATAATGCATGTTGTTGCTGAAAACAATTTTAAATTTTAGTTTTTTTTAAATATTAAAAATTATAAAAAAAAACATTGACTGATAATCGCTTAAAAGCATTTACTTATTAAAATTTTGATGTGAAGAACAATGATAATAATATCAAAATATTATCAAAAGAATCGTGTGAACACAGATATAAAAAGAAAAAAAAATCAAATGGCGAGTACCAAAGCAAAACCGCACCTTGTTTGACCCTAAAGCTTCCACTTTAAGCAAAAAAGATAAAATAAGTTGAGGCTTGTTTAGGAAGTATTTATCAACCGACTTTGAACTTCCATAAGCCGACGTTAAAAGACTTACTGTTCCACTAGCAGCGCACTTTAACATGGTTTCCCATAATGCGTACATGCGGTCACTTACAAGATGTGATAATATTTGCCACTATGAATAGTTTTTATGGTGTAAGCACTTAAGAAAATGAAAAACCTGTGTAAACAAGCCACTTAGATTCTTATCCCCCCCCCCTCCTTGGGAATGATCTCACTAGTTTTCTTTTAACATAAAGATTTTTTTTACCGATGAGATACTTAAAATCATTCATCAAAATCCCCACAAACTATGAAAAGTACCTTATTATTTATTTAAAAAAAATGTTTCTTACTTCCACAGATAAAACATAAAATCAAGATTTTATTTTCTTGTCATTGTTTTTTATATTGTGTTGTTATAAAAATTCTTTATATTAAAATATGCAATAACTTAATAGAAATTATTTCATCTAATCCTCTCAAATGATACGCAACATTTTTCTTTTATGATAAAAGGCTACAGATCTCAGTTCCACTTGGCGTTTATGTGATTCATTTTTAATCACTTCAAACATTTAAAGAAAAAAAGAAAAACGCGATTAAAATGCGCTTTATTAATCATTGGAGCACAACCTAAAAATTAGTAAAAACAGTTTATCATGATCATGATTTAATCTGCCTATTAAATCTTGTTACAGATATATAGTATAATATTAGAGTAATGAGATAAACCTGGTGGCTAAATAATTCATAAAAAATTAAATAATAAAATATATTTGCAACTTTTTTTTTTTTTTTTGCAAAATAATTTGTTATAAACTTCTGAATAATTGATATCTTATGCGCAGACTAACAAGTTTTAAAAAATTAATTATACGGACTAATAAAATTTACATATAAAATCATATCAAGATAGTACTGGGCTTGTTAAATTTACTTCTTTCTTTAAAACAACTGTCATTAACGATTCCTGTAACCTGTTAATTACCCCTTTTTTGGATTGCAGTTTATCGGAGCAAGCTTAACAAATAACTTTTGTTATCGTGAAAACTATAAAATTCACTGCTTTTCCAAAACAATGAACATTTTATAGTGAATAAAAAATTCTTTATTTAATGTTCTTTTTTCAAGAAAAAATGTTTTTTTCAATCGTTTTATTGGTGACAGTTGTGAGTGAAGTGACCAATACTGCCCCCTGGAGAAAGAGTGGGCGTAGGAGGGGAGATACTTGACCAAGGACGCCCTCAGACCCTTTATATCTAATGTATATCGCTGATTTCGGTAGCGAGGGGTCAAACTTGTCACTTTCGCCGATAAATCACGGAATCCACTTTTAACACGCGGGAATTCAATCAGAGAGCCAGTGGCGTGTGCTAGGAACACCCCTTCTCGACCTTCGGAGAGCCCTTGGGGAAACAATGGAAAAGAAAATAACAACAGCGAAGGGAGCTGGACACCGCAAATGTAGAATGCGTGTTCCTGTGGGGATCTATAAGCCCTCCCCGTCAACTACTATTACTAATGTGTGTGTGTGTGTTTTTTTATTTATGTTTGTACGTATCTAAGAAAAAGCCGAAATATTTTTGTGCAATGCTTGATCGATACATTTTAACTTTTAAAAGGTTCGTAATTTTTTATACAATGTAAAGATGACTATTAGGTCAGTAAAACCCGAGAAATATATATATATATATATATATATATATATATATATATATATATATATATATATATATATATATATATATATATATATATATATATATATATATATATATATATATATATATATATATATATATATATATATATATATATACTGTAATTGTATTAAATTGACATACCATTAGCTAATTGTACATCCAACTTTTAAACCAATATATTATCTTAGAAAAATAAGCGAAATTTAATTAATATTTTTCATGAGCATGCTTTTTAAACATGATATTTGAAACATTTTTGAGGAAAATTTTAATTTTATTGATGGTGATTTCATTTTATACACTTAAAGAACTGCGCATTTGCTTGATCAATAATGTAATCTTAGAAAATTTTCAAATGCAAAATTAAATCAGAAAAGTGCGTCTTTCGTTTAATCAGAGCGCTACGAAGGTGAAAGTACGACTTTGCTCTTAGACTCCTCCGATAGATGACACCACCAGAGGATCCGCTACCTCAATTTTGATTTGAAGGGGAAGAAATTTTCTCCGGATCATTACACCCATGGTAACTGCTCAACAACAGACCACAGGACTTTTGATTCCACAGATTTAATACGTATATCGCATGTACTGTGTGTGTCTTTAACGACATTGGAAATCGAACATAGCACTCCCTAAATGGAAGGCAAATGCCCTAAACATCAGGCTACCACGGCCTAATACTTTGCCAACAAAAACGGAGCGAATTTCCCCTCAAACCATGAAGCTTACTCTGCAATTTGTCCCAATCTACAGATCTCTGCTTAATTCGAACAACAACTAAATATGCCAAGCAACATTTACCCAACCTGCAACAATGCTCCACAAACAAATAATTTTCAAGCACAAGTTAGCAGCAACATGCACACAACAAAGATTATCCAAATAAACCTTATGAGGTCAAGTGCCCCAACTGACTTATTGCAAGTGATTGCCTGCAGTCTGAATGTGCAAATCTTTGTGGTACAAGAACCACATATAAACAAAGATCACCAGATAATGGGAATTCCAAGCACCTGGAAATAGTGGCTCTCGGGTAATGGAAAGGCTGGTGTAATCACCACAGTTGATATAAGCCCAATCCTAGTTGGACTTAAAGAAAACGCGGTAGCAGTTAAAATTGCAATTAATGCTGGCCCACTGACAATAATCTCTGCATATAGCGCCCCACCAAATCACAGGCATACTACGAGCGAGTCTGGCCAAGCGAGAATCAGTGAAGCACTGCAGGATATTGATAGCTTCCTACAAAATTTAAGAAATGAAAAGATCATTATCGGTGCAGATCTTAATGCCCATCACATCATGTGGGGATATAAAGACAACGACCAACGAGGTGAGGCACTCTTGGATTACCTGATAGGTAATAATTTACATCTTCTAAACACAATGGGTGCTCCTCCAACTTTTAATTCCTCAACCAATGAAGGATGGCCGGATGTGACGTTAACTCCTAATGTCGACATTGCAATAGAAAGCACATGGGAGGTCCTGGACACTGAAACACTCAGTGACCATAAATATATCCAGATCACATTGACAGCACCACCAGATACGACACAAATTACCAGATACAAGACTAAATATGGAAATCATCATAAGTTCATCAAAAATCTATATCCACACGTAAGCAATATATTACAACTGTTAGAGGATAGTCAAACAACTGATCAACTTGAAAATGCAGCCGCACTCATGCAAAGACAACTGATTGAGTGTTGTCGAATTTCCTATAAGAAAACGAAGCCGCGAAATAATTTAATGCCAAACTGGTGGACGCAGTCTTTTGATCTCAGGAAAAAAGAATTAAATGCCAAAAGACGAAAAATGCAAAATTTAAGTAATCCAGACAAAGCTAAACTCAGAATTGATTACAAAAAGCTGAAGGCTGTATATATTAAAGATATACGAAGAGCAAAGCGCACATGCTGGCGAGAACTATGTACTTCAGCAACTAACCCTTATGGGAAAATTTATAAAGCCACCTTTAGGAAATCCTCTCCACCATCAGCCCTGTTCTGCACGAATTTACAAGAAGGTAACGCTATTGACATCGCCAGCAGAATCTTAGAAGAGCTGTTTCCTACACAACCTACCACTCAGTTTCAGCGATCTCTCACCAATGACAGTTATGATCCAGAACCAAGCAAGGGAGAGATAGAGAGAGCTATCGCCTCACTTCCCAATGGAAAAGCACCAGAACTTGATGGAATTGACAACATTATTCTTAAAACATTGAACCGTCACTATCCAGAGCTTCTCAGAACCCTAATAAAAAAATGCTGGAATTTGTGCTATTTCCCAAAGTGCTTCAAAATTGGCATAATCATTCTCTTCCATAAGGAAGGAAAAGACAAACTGCAAGTTAAATCATACCAGCCAATCACTCTCTTACCAACGATGGGAAAATTACTGAAGAAAATTGTGACTACTAGATTGACTTTCTTCTTAGAGAGCCATGGTCTTCTTCACCAAAATCAATTTGGTTTTCGTCAAGGAAGGTCAGTGGACGATGCTCTCCTACACCTGAAAAGACAAATCGAGATTGCAAAAGCCTCAGCAAAACATTGCGCAATAATTTCTCTAGATATTAAAGGAGCCTTCGACTCTGCACCACATCCAGCTATCAAACAAGCACTCGAAAGTAAAGGATGCCCAAAAACCATTAAAAACATTCTAATCAGCAACCCGGAAGATCGAGAGGTTGCCCTCAATACTAATATGGGCATTGTGAAGAAAACTCAAGCCATTGGATGTCCACAAGGCTCCTGCAGTGGACCAATCCTATGGAATCTGCTTGCTGATGAGCCGCTACAATATGACTGGTCCACAGTTGGTAAGGATATTGATTCTAAAGCAACAGTTGTTCTCCAGGCCTTTGCTGACGACTTCACCTTCGTAGTGTCAGCTGATAGTGAAAGGAAGCTTGGACGAGTCGCTACAGAAGCCCTTAAGATTTTTAGCAACTGGACCCATAAGCATAACCTTGGAATTTCAATTGAAAAATCAAATTACCTCCTATTCACGAGACTGCAATGTGGACCACAATTATTTTTTAATAACTTAAGAATAAGGAGAAGCAAGAGTATTAAAGTTCTGGGTGTACTCCTAGATGAAAAGTTGAATTGGTCAGCACATACCAAACAACAAGGGGCCAAAGCTTTTCGCATTCACCAGAAATTACTTAGAATAGCTGGCTCAACCTGCGGATTATCCCAAAAACAGCGCATTGTACTGTACAAAACAGTGGCAGAAAGAATCCTAGCCCATGGTGCAACACTCTGGGGAGCCAATCTTCGGGTCAAAAATCAGCTACTTCTAGACAAAATACAGAGAAAGTTTCTGCTTAATATAACTGGGGCCTACAAAACAACATCGACGGCAGCTTTACAAGTCATTACTGGCATACCTCCCCTTCATCTCACCATCAATTCTGAGGCACAAATAAAACAAGAATTTAGGACCACAAGCAGTAACATTATGGAGGCAAGAGTACCCACACTTTCTATACATCCAGGAATATTCAGAGTTGATACGATTGTCAACCCTAACACGGAGTACGACCTTACCCTGAATAAGCAGGTCTGCCATATTTTCACTGACGGCTCCAAGATGGATGGAGGTGTAGGAGCCGCGTTTGTCACAACATTGAAGGATATCATAATTCACAATGAAAGTTACAAACTGAATGCCAATTGCTCAGTCTTCCAGGCTGAGCTCTTCGCAATTAAGCAGGCTATTGAGTGGGCCAGAAACCAAGAACAGATTTGCCTCGTCTGGTCAGATAGTAAAGCAAGTCTTTATGCGCTTTGCAATCCGAAAGCCATCAGTCCTTTAGCCAGGCAAATTCAAGAGGAACTTAACAACCAACAAAACATCTCCCTCTGTTGGATAAAGGCTCATGTAGGATTTGAAGGGAATGAATTGGCAGACCGCCTAGCAAAAACTGCTGCTTCTTCAGATGAATCGGAAATCTTTCTCCCTCTTCCTCGGTCTCACTTCAAAAGGATCAGGAAAATTGCTTTAATTCAGGATTGGCAAACTCTGTGGGATCAGAATACCACCGGACGCCTAGTATACTCCATCCTGCCAAAAGTGAATTTGAACCAACAGTGCTGGCCAAGACAAATCACGATTTTTGTAACGGGACATGGCCCTTTTCCAAGTTATCTGCATAGAATAGGAGTACAACCCACTCCGAACTGTGCATGTGGAGAAGAAGGTACTCCAATTCATTACGCTACGACATGCCCCATCACGAGTTCCTGGCACTTCACTACGCCCAGTGACAATCTGATAAGTGTCTGGCTCAAAAACATCACCATCAACAAGGCTGCAAAGCTAAAAATTATTAACCTTATAAACTTTCTCCTTGAATATAGGGAATTAATAATTCCAGAGGAATAGGAGGATAATGATGCCCGTGAGGGTGATAGACATCACCTGGAAGTAGATGAGCCGCATACTCCATCTCTCTCATGTTCTGCATTTAGACATTTCCCTCTCTACCTGTAACATTTCACCTGTTTTTCTTCTCCTTGTATATAGTTCATTATTATTTGTTTGCTATTTTCTCACCATCATTCCAGCGCTCTCACTTAATTACTCAGTCACAATTATTGTCATCATGTTATATTGACCTATTTTAATGCATTATGTACTACCTATCTAAACTTTTTGTATATATAGCTTAGAATTTTATATGACCTAACTTACTTTGAGCCGATACACCCAACCATCAAATCCATACTAAATGCATTAATTCATTGTTACCTCATTAATTTGCAGTAAGTTCAGGTATATGTTTTCAATTTTGTTTTATCATTTTTAATTTCCTTTTGTTTTTCCATTTATTTTCTTTATTTCTTATATGCATGCTATTTGTTATGTATTTCATATGCCTGTCTTACCATTTCCTGCCATGTATTTTGTCTGATACCTATTTTGAATGCTTCTTATGTATCCACGTGTTAACTCTCAATTGCAACCAAATTTGTGTTGAATAGTATACTTAACAAACCCTCCTTACTGTGTAAAAGTAATAATTTATAGTGTCACCATAGGATTGCAAGCATAATTGTATTGTCTTGTATGTACTGTGTTCCGTTTTCTTTTCTCTCTAGCGGGTCCATCAAATCTGGTAAAACCCTTTCAGGGTTAGGTACAGGGACCTCTGCTGGCGTTTACTTTACTTTACGGCCTAATGCTTTAGTAGTTGTCAGTCTAAATAAGCCAATTTGTGCTACATACATTATTTTTATCCTTAAAATTAATCACGTACGCATATTGCAGGTGTGTCCAGCCTGCGGCTCTTTGGAGGATTATTTGTGGCTCTCGATAAATATACTCGAGTTCGATTTTCCTTTTTGTGTTATTATATCTTAAAAAAATTATTATGGTATGTGATTCAAAATGTCTTTTAAATTACTGACAACAAATATGAAAGACTCAGTGCAACGTTGTAACAAATTTCTTGGCCGTCCAAGTGAAGAATGATATGACTCATCGAAAACTAAGCGAACGAACATAGACAGTGGTCGGTAATCGTGCGTAATCGACGGACTCCACGCCGATTTTGAATGTGGCAAAATTTCATTGCCACGGATAGTTAGCATTGGTCTCTGGAGGAAACAATTTGTATCACTCTTTTTTAGATCCAAATAATTGCACAAAGTTGTTTCTCAAATTCCCATCTCGAGGCAAACAACCAAACGACGCATAGCCGCAATTAATACATTTCCTGAATATAACTTAAAAAATGATTTGAAGAGCTGTATTGCATTCAGCTTAGCTCATGTCGAACCAATAGATATCCCAGATCTTCTGCAATTGGCAGTTTTCATACGTGTTGTTTCCACTGACTTCGTTGTTAAAGCAGAATTATTAGATTTAGTAACACTTAAGAGTCAACTCAAGTGACAATATTAAAAATGCACTAGATTCCATAATGAAAACTTTTGATGTGCCTCTTAATAAATTTGTAAGCATTACAACTGGTGCAGTTCCGACAATGCTGGGTAAAAAAAATCGGTCTTATTGGGCTTTTAAGAGATGATTCTCAAATTCCACAATTCATACCGATTTACTGCATAATTCACCAACAGCATCTTATTACAAAGTATTTAAAATATCCTGATGTTATGAAAACAGTGTTACACATTAAAAATTACATTCCCACTATGAAAAAAATCATCAACAATTAAAAAATTTCCTTGAAGAATTAAAGGAAAAAGAACTTCCAAATTATATTAACTTCTTTTGCCTCGTTAGATGATTTTCTAGTTACAACGTATTAAATCGATTTGTAGATTCGTTTGATTCGATAGCTGCATTTCTAAAAGTAAAAGAAATAACCTATTCAGAATTAGAGACGATGACGATTGGGTACAAGACTTAATGCTTTTGACTGATTTCATGGAAGCTTTTCAAACACTGAATTTACAATTGCAGGGGAAAGAGGAAATATCATCTGACCTCTCACGGTGTATATATTCAGTTTTCAAACTAAATTAGAACTTGAAAAAACATTAAAAATAAAACATTTTGTCATTTTCTTCGAATTAAAAAATTTGTTCCAATATTAAACAAGAAAATTTCAACGAGTATATAAAAAAGTTAGAAGGAATATTGACGAAATTACAAAATAGACTTCAAGACTTGTGAACATTTCAATTCGTCTCTTCATTTTTTTCTGAATCTGTTTGAAATTAATATAATTGGAGGTAAGAGTTTTCCATTTCCAATATAGTTATGACCCAAAAAGCATCTGGAGAATTCGAATTAATAGAGATGCAAGAAGATCAAGCTCTACAGTTAAAATATAAGTAGTTATACAGATAACTGAATTTATAGGGAATTTGTGCCAGAATCAAAGTATCCTGAATTAAAAAAGTTTGTTTGTGTGTCGAATTAGTTCAATATTCGGAACAACGCATGAGTATGAATTATATTATTTCAGTTTAAAATTCGTGAAATCTAAATACCGATCAATATTAACTAGCCAGCATCTCAAAGAGTTACCGAGAAGTGTGCTGTTATTAATTATTCACACAATTTTAAAAAATTATGTGTAGAGAAATAAAATAAATGTTTAACTTTTAAAATTTAAATTCAATACACTTTAATTTATATTCTTTTAATTAATATAATTTCTGTAAAAAAATTTTTAATACCTTTTTTGCACACCTTTAAAATACGTATTTAATTGAGGCTCGTGAAAAATTTCAAATTTTGAAAAATGGCTCTGGACTATCAAGAAGCTTAGCTACCCCTGGCATATTGATTAAAATTTTTGGTACATAAATTTCTGTTACAGTGCTATTTTTCTAGACAGAAGTTAAATTAATAGCAATATAAAATCTCAGAAAAAGCAATAAATTGGGCTTTAGTAATACTTTTAGCTTTAGTAATACTCCGTTCACATTGCATTTTTATTAACAGGCGGAACTTTCTCACTTTCTCTTCTTTAAATCAGTTCAAGTTGATCTTTCTTAAATCAGTTCAAGCTGATTTATCTTAAATCAGTTCAAGCTGATTTATCTTAAATCAGTTCAAGCTGATTTATCTTAAATCAGTTCAAGCTTATTTATCTCAAATCAGTTCAAGCTGATTTATCTTAAATCAGTTCAAGCTGATTTATCTTAAATCAGTTTTTGGGAAACTGATTTAAATACGTTTCAATTGAGTTAGCACCATCTTGTTTCTGTTATCTTGCTGTCAGTGTTTGTTGAAATATCTGAAAGCGATCAAAATAAGTGCAAGAGAAGCCAAATTAAGAAAATAGTAATACAGAAATAGTTACAAAAGAATTAAATAAATGTAGATAAATTATATTAAGTTTGAGAAATTGTGTGATTTGTCCACGATATTCTTTGGTTTCGTATTCCTTATTAGAAATTTCATAATATATTAATTAATGTCATTTTGGTATGTAAATGTTTAATAAATGTACTCAAGCTATAAAAAAAATTGAAGATATTATACAATTTATAATAACAAGTGATAAATAAGGTTTTGAACAAAATTTCTTAAATCAGCTTCTACTGCAAGGTAGTGCGAACGCTGTTTTGAGCGTTGTGTTTAGTTAAAACTGATTTAAAAAAAGGCAGTGTGAATGGAGTATAACAGAGCGAAATAGCTCTAAGCCAGACAAAATAACACATTTGAATTTGTATGATAAAAGAAAGGAAAATTACAGAAGAAGACTATTTTGATTTTATCTTTGAAAACATTTTGGTGAGTTTTCAACCGAAACAAAAAAGCTTGAACAAGATACTAATTAAACTGCGCTAGACTAAATTAATTTTTCTTTTAAATTGATTTAAATGTTATAATAAGGCTATAAATGTTCTAAGTCTAGTAAGCTTTAAATATTGAGGTAGTAAAGTTGTAAATGTCTTAAGTACAGTATGGCTTTAAATAATGTAAGCTTAGTAAAGCTGTAAAAGCTGTAAGTCTAGTATAGTTTTAAATGTTATAAGTCTAGTAAGGTTTTAAATGTTGTAAGGCTAGAATATGATTTGTTAAGATGTAAAATAATCGCAAAGTTAATCATGTTTGTTTTAAGGAGCCCCAAGCATAAGCTTAGTTATACAAACCAGAACAAGATGGAAACACATCATCTGGTCATCAGTTAATAATGTTTAATAATATTTGATTCTCCATCTTCCATATTCCTTTCAGTAAGAGTAATCGTGACTAATGTAAAAGATGAGTCATTCCCAAACAATATTTAAATTAGGCACGTCAGACCAAAGTAGTATGCGTGTAGTTAGCACTTTATCAGGTCAAAGCTTTTGTGGGATTTTCATGGGTCAGGCTACTTCTAAAATTATTTTACGTAAATAGGGGACCATATTCACGTATCACATTGAAAATTTTCAAGCATCACTTCTAATAGGTATGATTCTATTATGATGTTACCTAAAACAAAACTGGAGAATCCCTGTTTTCCATTATTCTGAAAATAATACGATCAAACCTGAGACATTCAACATGTTCAAGGCGAAGTATAATTTTTAATCTTCAATGAGCCTAAAGAAAGTAAAATATAACAATTTATTTCAGTTAAATGGATCACACATGTAGTATTTTATCTAAAATCAATTCATATTGAATGTATTGTCTTAATCTCTGTGACGAGGTAAAGCTTTTATTTTAAGGAATTTTAATGTTATATAAATGGAAACAACATAAAATCATCTTTTTAATATCTTATGGCTCAGACTTTTTGTAGTCCACTGTTTATGTCTGCTTTTCAGAGATACTATGCAGACCATATGTGTCACAAGAAAAATAAGCTTATATGGATATAAAACATTTGTAATAATAAAATCATGCAAATTTAGTGCATTAGAAATTGTATTACATAGATAGCATTTGAACATTAAATTTGTAAGTAAATATGTATAATTATCGAATTCATATTTATGATTAATTAATGTAATAATAATTAACATGTAATTAAAACTGCACTAATACTAAAATTAAAATTTTGAAAATAATATTAAGGATGTATAATACATCCATACAGAAAAGATATACATGGTTGTTTGATTTTTTTTAGCTTAATTTAATATATTATAACGCATACTGGAGTAATTAATCTAAAATATTAAAATTTAATATAACATTTCATTAAGCTTAAGATGAAATTAAAAACATGAATATTAAAGAGTAATTTTTAAAAAAAATGAGGAATTTAAGTCAATTTTTAACGTGGTCATACATTTTTCTGTCGTGACACATTAACGAGTTTTTGTACTTTCTAATTTATGCATGTAATTCTTGTAATTTAACTTCTGACTGTTTTAGTTAAAATTCCATTAGTAGCATCAGTCATATTCTTTCAGGGGCATTCTTTAAAATTAAAATAAAATAAGTTGCCACTAATTAAAAGCTAATTTTTTTCCCTTAAATAAAAATGCTTTTCTGGAAAATTAAAAATTGTAATAATGCGACGTATCTACTTTTGCGATGAACAAAGTTTCCTCGGATCTGATAAAAATCTTATTTGCAATTCAAATCTCTTGTATTATAACTTTAGCCGAAGAAGATTAAATATTTACATTTAATTAAGTTTCTTCCATCTTTGCAAGATTCTTAAGAAAAGTTGAATTAGTAGGGAAGTCAATCTTCTTTCGTCTCCATCTTCAGATTTAACGCGAAATTCATTCTTACATCAAATGTTGTCATAAAAGATTTGAGACAATTTTTCGCTTTTGTAATTGGACAGTATGTTTTATAAGGAATAGTGTAACCTTTAACCTTATAATTTTATTCAAAACTGCAGCATTGTTTGGAAAATTTGAATGAAATACAGAATCATATAGCAAAAATAAAATTTAGCAATCATTGGTACACACACACACAATATCAGTGACAGAAATACTAAATTTATTAAAAAATATGCTCGTATCTTTTATATATTAAAATATGCTCAATTTTTAATCTTATTATATTCAAAATTGTAGTATTCCTTGAAAATTTGAATGAAAATAGAATCATAGCAAAAATAAAAATTAGTAACCTTTGGCAATAAAACTAGTTGTAATACTAAATTTATTAAAATAATATACTCATATCTTTTAACAAATATTGAAGTTTTTTACATATATGAATAATCACATGATTTTATTAAATATGATAACATGAAATGAGTCTGCATCTGTACCATCCCTTATTTAATTCAAACTATTATTTATAATTGTATGAAATGAAGAGAAATGGATGAAGATTGGGTAAATTATAGGATTTGTGACAATTCTTTAATTTTTAGGATTACTGAATTTTTCTCTCATCGAAGCACAATCGAGTTGTTGTATGATATATGCTGACAATTAGAGATACTGAATAAGCTATGTACACTTATAAAAACATTTGTTTTAATAGTATTTAAGGCCAATTATTCGAAGTTTCTCAAATATCATTTAATTTTTTGTTAAACCATTCAGTTGCAGGACTGCTAAATATTGTTCAAAGTAACGATACTAATTACATGATTGCAGAGAGAGAGAGAGTGATCTTTATGACTTTATTGGATTGTATAGATAAATGAACTTTACTTTTATGGAAATGTCAGTCACCTCAATCTTAATACTGTATCTATCTACTAAGGTCATGTGATTGGAAATCATAGCTAGTAATACATAATCCTATGAGTTGCTTTATCTACTATCCTTAGCAATAATTTGGTTTTATTGATTAATAACCACTAATACAACAGTTATTCGTTATATCTCTTAGCTTATACGAAATAACAATTTGAATAGATAATTTATTTCTAGTTGTTTTTCACTCTTGCATTTTCAATTGACTCTTATGATATAGTTTCCAATTATTGATCACAATAATGTTTTAGTAATTACTTCATTACCATTTATTATTATCGATGATATACTTCTAATTTTTTTCTTGAATGCAAGACTAAGGTTGTACAGAAAAAGAACAGGTTAATTTGTAGCTGTATGTCACTTTTCGGAAAAAGGGCTGATTCAACCGATCTCATCAATGAAATTAGATTCCGTGCCACTTATAAATAGCCATATCTGTTGTAATTCGAACATACGAACTGTAGTACTAAAGGCCAGGATGATAAAATTCAGGAAACAGATTTGCATAAAAGTTATAACATTGTTTCAGTAAGAAAAAAAAAAGACTATTTGAGGGAGAACACATTTTTAAGAAGATTACTTGTTAATAAAATAAAGGATAATCACTGTAGTTTACAAAATCCAAATCATATCACTTAATGATTTTTAAAGCAAAAACAATGTCTTATATTTTCTACTTTTTACATATAATAAAAAGAAATTCAATGTATGTTTTGCTACGATAGAAAGAACATTGTCAAAAACATACGAAATCAATAATTTCCTGAACGATTTAATGACAAACTTCGCACCTGGCTTAGCATTTTCATATGTATCTTCCTCACCACATATTCATTAAAAATTCAATGAATGGTTTGCTAATGTACCAGAAATATTTTTAAAAACATACTAAGTCAATTATTTCCAAACGATTTGATGACATTTCGCATCTGGCTTAGTATTTTTATGTGCATCTTCCTCATCACATATTCATTGAAATACAATGAGTGGTTTGCTAATGTGCTAGAAATATTCTTAAAAGCATACTAAGTCGATTATTTCCAAACGATTTGATGACAATTTTCACATCTGGCTTGGTATTTTCATGTGTGTCTATACATTAAAAGTCAATGAGTGGTTTGCTAATGTGCTAGAAATATTCTTAAAAACATGCTAAGTCAATTATTTCCAAACGATTAGATGACAATTTTCGCATCTGGCTTTGTATTTTCATGTGTATCTTCCTCACCACATATTCATTGAAATTCAATGAGTGGTTTGCTAATGTGAAAGAATAATCTGTAAAACATGCTAAGTTAATTATTTCCAAGCGATTTGATGACATTTCGCATCTGACTTAGTATTTTCATATGTATCTTCCTCACCACACATTCATTGGAATTCAATGAGTGGTTTGCTAATGTGAAAGAAATATTCTGTAAAACATGCTAAGTCAATTATTTCCAAACGATATGATGAAAATTTTCGCATGTGGCTAAGTATTTTCATGTGTATCTTCCTCACCACAATAATAAAGTGCTTAAAACAGAGTTTAAGAAAAAATATCACATCAAAGTCACTATAATGGTTTGAATATTGCCTTCTAGTCTGCTATTCAAATTATCGAGTTATTATTTTTCTTATTTATTTAAAATATTATAATAAAATGTGAATATATCTCAAAATCAATGGATATCGTGAATTCGACGTCTGGCAGAGATGGATAAATTTCAGGTTTTCTTATTCAATCTGACTTTACTCGAGTTCAATATATCTTATGTAGAAATGCTTCTTCACGCTTTTATTGCAAATAAAATGCACGACTTGTTGAATTACATACAGATTTTATTCAACAACAATTTTCCATTGAACATACAACGGAATTTATTATACTAGCATTGTTTTTCATTCCATACTTACTAAGCTTTGAAACTTATGAATACCAATCATGATTTATTTTTACAAAAATAAGGTTGAATAAACAAATATACGTATATGCGTGATGTGTATTGAAATGATCCTTGGTAGAATAAACATAATTTAAAACAAAACATACCATGTTTTCCAATTCAACAAGTCAATTATGTTCATAAATGACACGTTTTTGATTGTCCCCAGTCTCTTCTCTTAAGAAGAAACATTTTTCTGGTTTTTATTTATTTTCATTTTACTGTACAAATTCAATATTTGCGATGTAAAATGATATTTTTGGCGTGAAGAAAAAGAACGCAACACAACTAAAATATCATTTGCTTTTTTATTTTTAACGGAAAATTTATTTAAAATATTATTTTATTAAAAAATATCATTTAAATTGATAGCAAAAGAAATTACTTATTTTTAATATTTAATTAAAGAAAAGAAAGAAAGGAGTGTCAATTTTGAATTTTTATAAACTTTTAAACGAGACTATATATTTATTGAAAATATGTGATCATGCATTAAAATAAATTGGTTGAAAAATTAGTTTCTTTCCTTTTCAAACGAACTCTCCATTAATAGGAATATTTAATTTTTTAATGAAAATAAATTAATTCATTATTTGATAAGGAAAAAAGACTTTATTATTTGGTAATGATTCATACAAATTGTTGATTATTTGCTAAGGAAAACATTTTAACCAATGACAAGAGATTGTAAGTTTAATAATATTGTTATGCTAAACACATTTTATGAAGCACATTATTTCCCTATACATTTTTTTATAATACACCCATATATAGGGAAAAATTAATTGATTTAAAAAAATTAAATTGGTAGCCATTAACCCTCGATTCAATTTACGATTGTTATTTTTTTGTTGTGGATGGTACTATTTGTAGCCTATATTACTATACAGACTCCCCAAACAATTAATTTCAGTTTATTTTAATCTTGGTCAATTAATTTGAATTAACTTTAACCTTGCTAATCAGTCTAACTTTGCGCGCGCGAATATACTATGTTAAAAATGACTTCAACTCACTAGAATGATGCATATTACTTTTTTGAATATAAATTTAGAAGGGGATAAAGATTAATACATGATCCATAAATCCAATGAGACTGAGAAATGTTACAATAATTTAAATTAAAAATGAATGAATCCAATCATTATTAGAAAAAGGATATTATCAAATATGTTAGAGAACATTAATATATTCTGATTCTATAGAATTTTTTTTTCCTGTAACTTTTGAACCATGTTATATTGTTTTCTTAAAATCTGACAGTCAGCTTGTAGTCATAAAAGTTTCTAAATGTATGCATGTTAGATAATGAATATTAACAAGATTATATCTCGTTCAAAATGTTAAAATAACGACTTCAATATTTCATTCTCTTTTTTAGAGGAATTTATTAGAAGACAAGTAGATATTTAGAAATTTACCTTAAAATAAAAATGAAATATTAAATTCCAAAATAAATTGAAGTTACACATATATACTTATAAAGACTATACCATATCAATTTATTACTAGTTGACGTATACATGAACAAGCAGAGACATAAAACAAAAATAAATAAAAACAGGACTGAAACAAATCAAATTATAAAAATAATAAGTGTCAGAATTTCTATTTTGTGCTCAGGGAGGGAAGCCGCTAATCAATCTGAAGTGAGCGCCTGAACTAGGCGCTATAACTACATCTTCTAATCAAGATGTGCATTCCGAGATTCGCACGGTTTTCCAATAAAGCCATTCCGAATCCAGCGAAGGCACTATATTCGTCTGCTCATATCAATAGCTCGGTTGCTACGAGGACATTTTAAATTAATTACTTCCTCCTCATCCACCAGCATGAAGGATGGAAGGAAGGTCCGTGGCTTCGTGATGGCACGTTCGGCCAGTACCCCTCCCATTTATCGCCCAGCCAAGAAACAACCCCAGCAACAAACCCATTAACAGAGTCGTGAACAAATGAGAAACACTCTTATTAAAGACCATCCATCATCAAGGCCAGCAGGGGGAAGGTTCTCCACCCGTCTGGAAAAGGTGCTAAAGTCAGGACCGGCAACCAAATGGCACTGTGCGTGTGTGTGCACAAATATGCAAACGTCTGCTCCTGGTGAGAAAGTTGCGAGACCTTTTTTTCAATTTTTTTCGTTTCACGAGGAAAAATTATTTTCGTTTCCGTGGTGGAGAAAGATGTTTTGCTTGTGATGGGGAAACTTTGGGAGAAGTCAATCAACCCTGCTCTAAATGTAAGGACATACTCTCAGTAAAGTTTCTTACTGTTAAAATTGTCTTTTTCTGACGATAATTACTACAAGATTATTTATTATTTAAACAATCCTTATAAACTATCATAAACAGAAAATTTGGTGTTATTTATCGATTGAGCGAAAGAATGTATCGATATATTGAGAGCTCTTTTTACACACAGCACAGATTAAAGGGGAGGTTTGGTTTGTTTGTCGCTCAACGGTCATTTTTTGCACACGAGGGCTAATTAGACCGGGACTTACGGTTTAAAGTGGAATCCGAACCACTACAAACATCCATGCCCAAGGTGGGATTCGAACCCACGAACTGTTGAACCGAAGGCAAGAGCGCTAACCATTCGGCTGCCAGCTCGGCTTAAAGAGGAGACCGAGCTATACCCGTAATACATCCACAGTAGAATCTGTAGCACTGATTATTCTATTAGAGCACATTACGTCAGAATGAATTAGAAAAAAATTTTCGAAATAATGTATTTTAATAATTTATTCAGCAAAATGGCACACAAAGGAAAGAATAAATATTTCAAATTTTGTGGGCAATACAAGTGAGAGATAAAGCAATTTTTTTAATCATGCATTTTTTTAAATTTAAGTTAAATAAAGTTTTTATTAGAAACACTTGGTCAGCATATGCCGTAAACCTGTAATGGTGTCTAATATTGGAAATATATTTATTATCTTATGTACAACGATAAATTTTATTTTAAAAATAATTAAATTTTCTTTCAGCTTATTTAGGAAACTGAACTTTAAATATAAAAGTCAAATACAAATTTTATAAAAAAAATTAATTTTCATTTTTAGTATATTCCTTATTTTAAAAAATCGTATAATTTTTATCTATGAAAGAATAAAATTAAAATTTTCCGTTTTTCCAAATAATTTTTAAGTAAAATTATTTCCATTATATATCCTCTTGTAAATTTCATTTTCATTTATTTGTGGGAAATTTAAATTTTAGAGTTCGCTTGAGTTAGAAACAATTTCTTTTTTACGCGTTTTAATTTAAGAAATTTGTTGAATAGTTGTAATTAAATTATTATGTACATGAATATTCAGAAATCAACTTTTTGTTATTTAAATTATTATTTCAATTCAGAAATCAACTTTTTTTAATTGAAAATCAGAAAATATATCTTATTATATATCACGCACTGGGTCGCATTTGCCATCAATATATTTAATTTCCAATAATTAGTCGAACATAATTCTTATTCGCCCCACACTGTTAATTTTACACATGAGCACGATATGGTTTTAGAAAGATTAAAGTTACATATAGCATAGTTTCAAAATGAAAAACAATAACAATTTATCAAGGTGACGCGCGCGCGCGAGTACATCTGAACATAAATATTCCCTATATCTACAACAGTTAAGGTCTCACCAATTTTAAACCTTGACTTGACACACAATAAAATATTAGAAAAGTTTGGCAAACATTTGGTCGAATTTGTGATTAGAAAAAAGTATGTAACCGAATTATGCTAAGTGCTTGTATTGTAATGCATTGTAAGCCAGTGTATTGATACCTTTCTTAAAAATATATTTCAAATATATCATAAAAACGTGATCTCAGAATTTATTTTTTAGAAGTATGCATCAAATTCAAAAAATGCAATCTTATATTTTTGGAATAACTAAATATTTATGATCAAATATGTTTAATATATGTGCACACAGTAGATAAAGCTAGTCTTCAACTTCATTATTATCATTGAAAGAGTTTATTTTAGATCATATATGTATTATCATTGATTTTTGAATATGTTGAAAAATGCTTTATATAAATATAATATTCAAATAAAGTATTTAAACGATTTTCTTGAAAAAAATCAATTTTATAAATAATTTACGCGACATATAAAAAAATTAATTTAAACCAGTCACAAACGTAACAACTTCATAATTAAATATGGACATTCGAGAAACAATATAAATATCAAATATACGAATAACGAGGGAAATCGAACGAGTAAACGTCAAAACGCAGCGTTTAACAAGCAAATTCTATTTCAAATTACAATAAATTTGGTTCGAAAACAAAAAAGCAAATGATTTATATTCCTGAAACTTAAACTAACTGAAATATGCAAGTTACGTAGTTCTTATCACTTTTTAATGTCCGAAATCCCTAGAGTAACCTTTAGTATGAAACACAGTACGAAATTCCCATGTTAACCCAAAGGGAGAAAAATCTCCAGCGTTTTTTCTCTGTGTTAATGATCGCTTGGCCTTTTTTCTTCTTCTACCTTTTATTCCTACGACGAAAAAATGAAGAAAAAAATAATAAGGTACAGAACGACCATTTGTGATGGATCTTTCACTTCCCCCGCATTGTCGATTACCCTGGTCACGTGCTTTTCGACCGTTAAATCGACCCATGGAAACAATGCCCAAGTCCAGATGCAAGATCTTTAAGCTCTGAATAATCACGCGAAATTGGCGTACGTTATTTAAGCATCTGGTTATCATTTTCTTAATGGAGAACCGAACGCTTCCATTCTTTAGTGCAAGAGATCCTGAGGTACGAAAATGTGATATAAAACTGTATAGATATATATTTTGTTGTTGGCTACCATACACACAAGAACAGTACTAAGTGTGCATTCATACTTTACTATGAAAGTCAATCTATATTCTGAAATTAACATATCATGTACATTCGAAGTATACAGGTATCATTAATACTAATTTTAAGACACTGAAATATCTTATAAACAATGATCTTTTAACAGGAATTTGATAAAAAAATCTGCGTTTACGTTTCCATCATTTCATTTCAACATTCAGATTTAATATATATATATATAAGATCCAGGGTATGAAACATCATATAAAAGAGAAAACTGAAAGTTCGAATTTATTTATTAATTTATGTTGATATATATTGAATAACAATTGCTTCAATATTACTGATAAGACCACGATCTTTAGAGCGCAAGACTCCAGGTTTGATCCTAGCAGCAGTAGGACAACGAAATGTAAGTTTTGTTCTTCATGAGTGACTACCAAAGTGGCTGTGTAACGAGTTATTCGAAGGGTTTTTTTTATGACTTATGAATGCTTCTAATATCAATGAAATATATATCCTTCTGATAGCAGTTCTCAGAGAATATTCAGATGTCATAAACACTCTCTTTAAATTGCTGTTTAGATTTAAGCTGTTTGGATACCACTTTCATGATGTTTCTTAGTAATAATTATATTCTTTAAAATAAAAAAATAAATTTAAAAAGTTATGTAGAATAATGTTTAAATAATAATTTATATACAAAAGCACTCACATTTTAAATATTTTATGTATATTTAAATATTTAAATATATATATATATATATATATATATATATATATATATATATATATATATATATATATATATATATATATATATATATATATATATATATATATATATATATATATATATATATATATATATATATAAATATATATATATACATATATATATATATAGATATATATATATATATATATATATATATATATATATATATATATATATATATATATATATATATACTAAAAAATGCATTATTTTTACAATTTTTATATTTATTTGTTTTTATATTTTTCTAAAGGCTTAAAAGCCTAGACCTAAGCTCGTAATCACTTAGAACTACATGTTTTCATTGAAATATATCATTTTGGACCCTGAAAAAATATATTTGCTTTATTATTTCCTGACTTTTTCATTGTTTATTATTAATTTGCTTTTTAAAGATAAAAATGTAACGTGTGTATATATATATATATATATATATATATATATATATATATATATTTATTTATATTTATATATATATATATATATATATATATATATATATATATGCAAAAAAATGCTATATAGTAGTATATAAGCATGTTAGAACAGTATGAAAAAAACAAAAGTTGGCAATGCACAGTTTCATCTTTTAATTACTTAACTACACACTGTCAACATGAAAAGGTGTCGTAGATATCTGGAAACATGTGCTAGTCTGAAAGATTCCAAAAAAAAAAAAAAAAAAGAACACGTTATTTCATAAATAATGATGATTATTTTCGAAACGAGCGCCTTCTGCAGCACAGTAAGAAAAAGAAAATTCTGATCGGTGTCGGCGAACTTGAACTGGTTTGAAATGTGTCCATCAGTCCGTCTGTTTCATTTATACACTCCCTTTTTCTCTTCCACCCCTCGTCAAGGTCAAGCAGATGATCCGAAAATTATTGCCTATTTCGAAACCTGTTAAGTTCCTCCGTTGCTCCGTCTAGGTGCAAATTAGGTCCCGTGAAATTGGTATTCGACGGTAAACACGAGGGAAATTGTCGTTTGCAAAGTCATTCATCAAGTCGGCAAACGATTTCGGAAAGAGATCATGCAGAAAGATAGTCCCTCTTTTTTCTTCATGCAGCTTCCAAACAGCTGTTCTTCACAAAATCGAATTATATTCTACGTCAAAAAATTGGATTTTTCTCTAGTGAGAATCATTTTTATTCTTTATGAAGATATCTTGATTCTAAAAGATTGATTTTTCATGTTCTAAATGGTGATGAAATGAGTGAGAATGCATTTTTGAGCTTATAATTAAAAACTTGAGTAAACAATAAATTTTGCAAAGTTTTGTGGATTAATTACACATTTTTATGGGAAAATTATTTTAGGGAAAGAATACTTTTGTAACTCTAATTTTAATAAAGTTCTTGAAAGTCAGTATTATACTAATTTTATCCTCAGATGAAAAATTAAAATCAAATATAACTTGTATTTCGTAAAAATAAGTAAATTTCGTTTTTCCAATTTCTTATTTCCTTTTATTCGAAATAGCCTAATATGTTTTCTGGTTTTGTTGTTGTTGTCGTGTGCCAGCCAGGCTGGCAATATGTGGTACACTGCTCCACTTTTCCAACTGAACCATACTTTGGTGTGGAGTTCGGGTTCCTCACTACACACATGCCATAGGTACCCGTTTATAGGGTAGGCAACCATTCACTCCACATTCATACAAGGAAAGGACAAAGACAGGATAGATACAGAGGAAAGTACATCAATGCCCGAACCGGGATACGAACCCAGAACCTCATCCGTAGTCAGACACGCTGACCACTAAATAAGTTGGGCGGTAATACATGTTGTTGTCGTGTGCCAGTTAGCCAGGCATTATTAGGTGCGCTGCTCCACTTTTCCGACTGAACCATATTTATGTGTGGAGTCCGACTTCCTCAGTCTGGTTTTATATCATAATAATTAAATTACTAAATCAATGATTTCTTTAAGAAAGTCGTTAATTTGTTAGTAAAATTTTTATGCACAAGATGGATTAAAAACTTTTTTTATATATTTAACTTACAAAAATTGAAATTTTTCTATCATTTTGTTTTATATCCCTATTTTAATTAACTTCAGATAAAAATTCAGAATAAAAATTTGATATTTTAGAATGCTCAGTGATCAGTTTTGTAATTGATTATAGTTTATATATTATTTAAATTTATTACATGTTTAAAAGTTTCTTAAAATTATTATTGTAATATTTTTATTACCATAATCACATATAAGTAAAAATGTGTGTGTCTGCCTTAAAATGAAACATCCCTACTTTTTGAAAATTTCTTCTTTTTGCATTTTTAATATTTTAAAATGTATTTAAAAATATTGTAATCTTACTCAAAATATAAATTGTTTGAGAGATATAAATTCCATCATTCTGTGTGACTCACACATGCTTGAATAAATATTAACTATGTATCACTTGGCAGGTTGACATATTTGTAAATGAAATGCTTGATGCGATTATTCTAAAAATAATGATTTTTTCATGGATATCATAGCCTGAAGTGTTTGTTAAAATTTAATGAAATAAAATATTTTTTATCGATAATATATTTATATGCTGTGTACTCTATTTTGCTACACTGTATCAAAAATATTTTTTGTTGCTGATTATATATTTAAAATGTTAAAAACTTTGTAAAATTTTAAAATCAGAAAATTTAAGTAAATACATTTATTAACTTTAATTATTTTAAAAGCAATGACTTATTCAGATTTTGTGCATACTCTTGTACAATAAAACCATACTCTTACAAAGGGTGGGTCCTGGGCTTCCTCCTAGCTGCTGATAAAGAATGAAAGTTCAGTACTGTATTTTTTTTTCAAACACATTAATTTGGATCGACTCCCGAAGTTTTCTAAAATTCAAGATCTCGACAATAGGAATAGTTATTGCATCTATGAAAAGTCTTTCCAGACTGGAATAAGTGTTAAGTGTTCAAATCCGCTAAAATAGCTGTTAGCTGCTAAGCTATCTACTTTGAAACATCAAAGCATCATTTTAATTGAAAGTGCATTTTTGTGATAAACTGCTGCCAGCTAATGGTCAGTAAAAATATTGCTTATAAAAACCACAATTAAACGGTAAACATATATACGTATTGATATTTCTTACAGTTTAACCATTTCAGAATTTTCGCGATTTTATTATTTATGAAACTTGCATTGTTAAATCAATGTATACTTCATAAAATCATACTGCGAAGATTCTTAAATGCTTCAAATTGTTTGTTATTTAACTACTAATACACTACTTACTTCGGTTCATAAACTTTGAACTTCATTATGGGTATTAAGACCGAATAGTAGCTCAGTATATCATATTGCCAACAAAGCTACGGCAATTACATAAATACCAGATGAAATATTCCACCTTTCTCTATTCTGCCACATAGTTTAAGTAGCTTTATTCGGCGTTTATGGCTACAAAAGCAATATAGTTCCCAAGTACTTCAGTAAAAAGAACAAGAGAAAGATCTGTTTAATAACGTGTGACAAATACTTACCAAATAACGCCGAATTTATTGTGCAGAAGCGAAAGCATTTATAACGCGCGAATAAACCCATTCAGACCACAATCTGCAGTGGAAAATTCTATCTTCCTTTTGTTCTGATTTTTCCCGCCTAAAACTTTCACTCTTACTTAATGATACGGAAGTATTTAATCTCACCTCATTGGCCATGAACAAAAAGGCGGAGCTTTAAATGTGTTGCCAACTCAAAAAAGCAGTAAAAAAACCGATATTTATAAAAAATGAAAATACATAATCGAACCACTCAACACAAAGATTTTCGCCTATATTTTAATCTCTATTCGCGAAGTTAAAAGGACTTTTTAATCCATAATACTTTTGAGAGCTTTTGTTTTAGTTCTTTTCGTAAAAGCAGACAAAAAAAATTCTCGTAAAGCTTAACGAAGAATTTGAAGAGGTATTTTTTTTTTATCGATGGCATCGAATCTTATAATCCTTTTGCTTTCCCGTTTTTCCATTCTTCAGCTAATTCATCTTTAATCGATAAGCTTACTTGGAATAATTTTTTTTGCTCTTATTAAGTGGAAAATAGTTTTTGAGCAAATTTTCGCGATGATTCTTATTATTTGCCCGATTTAATGGACTTCTGTCAGTTTATCATTGTTTTTCTATTTAACACTTTAGCTCTTATTTTATTTGCTTATTTTGAATTTTTAAAGTGCTTAAAGTGTTTTATTTTACTTGTTTATTTTGAACTTTCTGAATGTAATGTGCAAGCCATATATAATCAAAAAATTTGATAGAGTTAAAAATTAAAACTATTTTTAAAGTCAGAAGATAATCATAATTTTTAAAAACTCTATAATTGTAGCAATCTTTTATCTTAATCTATATTTTTTCTTTGTATTTTGATTGACCTTTTAGCCCCCTTTCATCCTTATCAAGATATTTGAACTAAATAAATTAAAGCATGATAATTCTTCAATATGGTTTGATTTAATTATAATAAGCATAATGTAATATTATTAGGGAGGAATAAAATACGCATACAGTAAAGTAATGTATCATATAGCACACAAAATGATATAATGAAGAACTGCATAATTGATGTTTAACACAATTATATCTATATTTATAAATTTTCCTTATTTTATTTTTAAAAAATTATTTTACTTTTTTCCCAACGCTATCCACATAATTAATTTCTTGTTCCATTAAAATTATAAATTCATAAAATTTGGCATTGAATATCATCGTAGAGAGAGAGAGAGAGATACTTAAGGATATAATAAAATCAATACTCCAGGAATTAATTGCAGTGTTTATATTGGCTCTTGAGCATTTCTACTACACTTTTTGTTTTTGTATAATAATCGAATAGGCATAGGGTTTTTGAAATTTTCATTTCTTACACTGGTTGGGATTCCATTTGCTAAGAATTGATGGCGGGGTTTGAATGAGACGCAGATTCTGCGAGAACACAAACCTAGAATGCTTACAGAAAGGCATTGTGAAAGCTGATGGTGGTTGAAATTTTTCTTATGTACAGTGTTAACAGATGGAATGTACGATTTTAATTATACAACAGGAACTGAATCTTCTGGTCAAATTGAAGTAATCAATTGGCTGGAAATAGATGTATTGAATTATCTGGAATTGCAGAAATTCATTGACTTTATGAGTCACTATTAACCAGGAATATTTCTTAGAGTGTCATTGAGACAAAAAAAATTTCGAAATAATATATTTCAAATTAAAATTTGGCGTATCTGTTACTAAACAGGAATTTCCGAAAACATAAAAAAAGCATAATACAAAGATGAATCCGTAAGCAAAATCCTGCCCCATATTTTTACAGCTGTGGACGAATGCATAGGCAGTAAAATTGAATATTTTTCTAGGGAATTCTCTGTGTGATTTGTATGGTCAATGCTGTGTTTAATATATAACTGTAGGTTAGAAAGAAATTTCCCTCATTATCAAACGGTGTGTCTTTAATGTTTGACAATTCAATAAATAAGTGAATTTTAATCTTACAAGCGATAGAGATATCTCAAATTAAGATAAAAGCATTTCTCCATGGAATATTAAATATTAGGTATTATTTGACTTCCTTTATATATATTCCAAAACTCCTCTCTCAAATTCTTTTGCACATAATAAAGAAATTGCAATTCTTTTTGATCATCCTCTTTATTAAACAAATTTGTATCCACAAAGTATAGTTTTGAAACTATCAAACATTGTAACTATCAAATTCTTGAAGATCTATGTTATTTGGAATATAAATAATACTTTAAGTGATGAGTTTTTAAAAAAATAAATTGCAGAAAAATTAGATTCCAAGCTTAGTGTTTGTGAAAAAATTGTAGTACTTAGGTTCATAATATCTGTTAAGGAAGTTATATTAAGCGTGCTCATTTGATTACAAAACTCAACTTCTTTCATAAAAAATTATTTTGTAATTTTTCAATAATCTGGTCAGTAAATCTAATCTGGGTACAAATATTAATCTATTAATTTGAATTCATTTAATAATTCCTCTAATATTATCTGAAGAGTTAATATTTAAAATTTTCGCATTATGGATTCAAGAGTTATAATTTCTAAATCGGAATATAAACCTCTGAGAAAATAACATTTTAATGCATTCACTTTTAATTGTATCAATTTTCTTTAAACATTGACAACTAATTTGTTTACATATAATCCTTTTATAGACTATGCAAGACTTTCAAAAATGCCGGATGTACAGGCCAAAAATAAGTAAGTGGAAATATATAGATTTTAAGAGTTCTTATTTTTCAACCCAAAGGGTAAATGTAATATTTAAATCAATATTTTTTAAAAATCTTGAGTAAAATTTGAGTAGCAAAAAGTGGGAGTGAGTAAACCGTTATGCATTCACTTTTATGTATTTTCATTTTACCCAATTCTAAATTCTACACTTGAACTGCTTTTTAAATCATGTTTGTTTATCTTTTCGTCTAATATAATGCCATTTAACTAAATATAATAACTTACAATCTCAAAACAGCTTAGTGTTTATCCGTTGCATTTTTACTAAATCATCACTAAAATCTGTCCAGTGGCGCTTTTTGATGTTTACATTCGACAAGTAAAACCAAGTTGCCGTTGGAATACTTGATTACATTCATCACGATGCTTCAGACGTTTGCAAAATTGCCAGTTACTGCTTTTAACAGTTGGGTATCCCCTATTATCAGCAGCATCGGAGAAAGTTTGATGCCTAGCAGGCGAGATTCAACGAGCATTGATATTGTAACTGCTAAGTTCGCTCGATAAAAAAGAAAAAGTTCCTTTTTTGTTTTTATTCTTTTTTTGGTACCTATAAAAATCCACAACTGTTATTCTAAACTATAAAAAAATGGCTATAATAAAAATAAAAAGAATATTGGCAAAAAATTGGAGAATAGTTATCTGGAGCAATAAATGGCACACTAAGCAAGTACTTAGCAGGTGAAAGGTCATCGTTTTTGTTGTGGGCGTGTCGCTAGCATGGGCAGTTATTTAGCCCAATCAGCGGGTTGTCGATTGGACCTATCTGTGACCTTGGCTCAGATAAGCACCAGATAATGAAGAAATGAACTTTATTGCTGGAAGTCAATATACAGAAAGAGCTCTTTTTATTTTTGTTACTTCTCAGAAACATTAAAAATCTCTTTCAAAGATGTTTTGTATTCATTACAATAGTAACGAAAGTATAGCAAATTAAATAAAAAATTAAATTTGATTTTATCTCTTAATATTATATAATGAATTAGATCATTTAATTCTATTTAAAAAATTAATTAAAATCATGTTTTAATTTATTTTTCATGTAAAATTAAATGATTTTTTTGTTAATTAGTTTATAAAAGAAATTTAGTATATTTTCATTGATAATTAAAGTTTGTATATAAAGTTAATTAACATAGAATCAATTTTTCTATATACAGTAAAATACCGATTATCCGAATCAGTTTGGACCGGACCTTGGAATTTTCTAATCCCGAATCAGTTCGGACCGGCATTGGAAAATCCAACTATCGAATATTTGATTATCCTTTCGGATAATCAAATATTGGATAGTTGGATTTTTTTTAAAAAAAGTGTCTATTTTATTTGATTTTATTTATTTATTTATTATTTTTTTGTAATTTAAAAAATGGAAGTAGAAGCTACATATTTAAGAACTTTTAATTAGTTAAATGAAAAGGCAACATTTTCACGTGTTAAGGTACTTACAAGTTTTGTACATTAATACAGTATCTATGTACAGCTCTGCTAATAAAAGTCATTGCTTACTTAACATGTCGGTCAGAGTAAGCTGTTTCACTGCCTTTATCCGTTTTCTCACAGCCAAGTCGCGCATCTGCTTGACCAGTGAGAATTTGCATGTGGTCACACTCTGGCTGGCACTTCATCCATTTCAAAGAAGTTTCGAAGAAGTAAACATCATACTAGGTGATGGTTCCGTGTCTGCTTTAACTTCTTCTGAATCGATAATATAAATAAATTTATCATCATTTGCAATTTGAAATCTAGGGTCTCACTCATTACCCATTCTCTCCTATATCTTCAGCACTAACTTCTGAAGAATTAGGAATATTCAAAAGAATGTTTTTGAATTCCTCAAAAGTGAGAATGACCTCAAAAATGAGAATGAGAAAGAGAGACTCAGGTCTCTCTTTCTCATTCTCATTTTCTCCCTTCTCTTACCTTTCTTTTCACAATCTTTCTCATTTTCACATTTTATTTTTTTATTTTTTTTGGAATTTTAAAAGCCATTTGGATAATTGGAGTTCTACTGTAGGAGTATTTTTTTTTTCGAAACGATTGGAATCAAATATGAGAGCATTTAGGATTTTACATTTAGCACTCATAATTTTCATAGTTTTATACCTATATAAAAATTTGCTTTTCGTTGCTTTTAACCTCTAAGATTTGAATTTTGAATTCTAATAAAACTAAAATAAAAGAGCTGTGTTTTAAATAAAGCAGATTATTTGAAAATAAATTGATATTCATATGAGCATTGCTATGCATTTTTTATCAAGCATTAGAATATTTTTCTTATGAAATGTACAGGGAAAACAATATTTACTTATATTTATCAAAATGAAATTATATTATTATTTATACCACTTGTTTATATTATTTTGCTTTTTCCAAAATAAAGCAAATATTTAAATGTATTTTAATTTAAACTACAGTGGAATCAAATAACACTCAGAAAGACACACACATATATATATACATGTATGTATAGATAAATAGATATGGATACATTAATTTTAAGTATAGTAAAATTATAAGTAAATCTATGTAATTTAACAGTGTACATTTTTTCTTAAACTTTAATAAAAGAAATAAATAATACAGTAAATAGAAAATCATATACCAAAAAAGACCTTTCAAGAAAGTTTTCATTCATTCATTTCATCCATATAATAATCATTCAAAATATCAAAACAATACATTTAGAACATTAAAATATCAAAGTAAAGTTAGTAATTAAAAAGGTGTAAGGATGAATAATTTTGGAGTTGAATTTATTAAGAGGATAAAATTAAGAAGGAAATATTTCGAGAAAAAAAAATGAATAAAAACTTTTTTTTCTCATCAGAAAAACAAGGGAAAAGACCTTTTGAATTAATTTTTGTAAAAATTGTATAGAAATAAACAATGCTGTTCACAACACATTCAACTAAATGAATAAAAGAATGCTAAAAATTTGCATAAATTAAAAAGAAACAAAAAAATGAAAGTCTGAAGACAGAAACACTGCAGTATAAATAGTTCAGTAGTAAATACTTAAACTCATGTGACAGTTTAAAAAGTTTCAAGTAATCACATAAAGTATTTAAAAAAAATCAGATAATTAATGGATAAAGATTGTATACAAAGAATAAACAAAAATATAAAAAGTAATATTTTTTTCAAAAAATATATGCAAATAAGAAATTAAGTCTTATGTGAGAGATAAATTGCCTCACAGGAAGATCATTGATAGATCATTGATTCATTGATAGAGGACCGTATTTATGTGCCGCAAGGGAGGAAACCCGGAAAATTGTCAAGCACATAACTCGACAGGTCAGCTAGCTGAAAGGTATTTTATTATATTTATGGAATAATTTTAATAATTCCTTTTGTTTCTATAAAAACATTTTATAGGCATAACTAAATTTTATCACGCTTTAAAATACACAAACTTATGTAAAAAATAGTGCAATATTATTCAAAAATATACATTAATAAAGTCAAATTACACACATTAACGTAATGAATAATTCCTTAACACCAGAACATCAAGGGTTAAGAAAAAAAAAGTTCCGTTCTCGCCAAACAATATCAGGAGATAATTTTTCACTCGCCTTTTCGAATATTTTATCTCAACTTCACACGAACTGTATTAAGCCATCATCATTCAGCCAAATAAATACGAACTTCCAAATGCAAATGAAGAAACGTTTCACCTATTTATGCAACACCTTTCAAAATTTACATCCAGTGGCTGCCACAGGTTTAAAGAGAGTGATGCTATATGATAGGAACTCAATTTCGTGCGAGTGCCACATGCATCCACGCTGAGTTCTCAATTCTCTGAGAATCATGTGACTCGCACACGAAAGGTGCCGTGGTGTTAACGGGGAATTTAACTTGTATGAATGATCTTTTAAAGTGACATTTTGACCTTGATAGTTCCTGCCACAGTAATTGGCTGTTACTCGCTCCAGACATTTTTTTTTTTTAGCGCAACGCTCTGGTTACGAAGAAGTTTTAGATCCATCAATAGAAATTTTCAATGTGCGAAATATTCATTACCATAATTTAAAACTTTTGATTTCTATGTGAAATTTTTTCAGTAATTTTGTCGTTTCAGTAACACATTTTATTATTTTATGAAAATTTTTGTTCATAAATTGTTCAGAACACTAGTCTTTTGATGAAAAACTGACATTAAACCAGTATTTGGGAAAATACAAGAAATTAAAATGAAAATATCTCCTGCAAACTGAAAAATTTGTAAGTAAAGTACAAGTTTTGATTTTCAGTAAATTGAATATTAATACAGCTTCTGTGACTAAATGTTAAAGCCTCATTATATGACTTTATTTTGTTAGAGGTTCGATCCATTACTGTTAATCATAAAAAAAAATTATGAAACTCTTATGAAATTTTGCCATTCAAATGGAAAATATGTTCAAGTTTTATTTCTATCATAAGTTGAGTCATTCTCACTGGAATTCATTATATGACTGTATTTTGCAGCTACTATGACTAAGTATTAAAGCCTCATTATATGACTGCATTTTGTTAGATTCATTCATTACTGTTAATCACAAAAAATGATGAAACTCTTAAGAAAGCTTTCCAACCAGATGGAAAATATGTTCAAGTTTTATTTCAATGATAAGTTGAGTTGCTCTCTCTGGAAATTTTTTTTGGAAGGTTTATCTAGAAACAATACAACAAATGATTTATTAAAGTTCACTATTATCAACTACACATTCAAAGCAATTTCTATATATGACGATTTCAGCTTAATAGCTTCTTTCATTTCTCTGGGGACAAATATTAAAGAGAGGTGTGACTTAATTCTAAAAAATGTCATGAAAAATAGTACTTCGAACTGTTGTTTTAGATCTAGTTTTTTAAAATTAATTCACTTGATTCAGATAAAAAATTAGGTCTAAGAAATACTGGGACGAATTTCTGTTTATCAATCAATCCATATTTTAATTTTGTATAACCAATGGAACACGTATGGGATATGATTGTTTCTTACATCAAATTTATAACAAGTTTATCTTAAGAAATGATAGTTTGATTTAATATTTTTTAAGAAAAACATTGCTTTTTTTGTCAAAGGAATTTATTGCTTCTATTTACTAAATTTCTTTTGTGAAAAATAGTAAGTGATTATTATAGGAAATATTTTTAGTAAAATCTTTGTAAATAAGTATTTTTTGACTAAATTTCCAGTTAGTATTTTGTAACTTTATATCAAACAGGAGAAAGAATGAAATACTAAGGCATTAGTTTTTTGTTCTGAGATTTAAGATGAAGTAAAGAATTATTTTCTTCCGAGAAGGAAGAAAATAATAATTACATAATATGTTATTCAAAAACTTAACCCCATCCTATAAATAATAATAATAAACAGTGAAATCCAATGTTATTTTTTTAATTGAAACCCAAATCTATCAATTTTAGTAATATAATAATAAGTTTATAGAAAATTAATGCTCATCCTACTATTTTTCTTTTTTAATTAAGGTGATTTTTTTAAATATCTTGTTGAAGGTTTAAAATTAATTAAATTTTGCAGCAAGGTGTATGGAAACTCTCTTGAAATTAGAAATATCGTTACCAAAGGAAGAATGGCAGTATATTATAGTTAAGCCTTGTAGTAAGTAGCATAAAAACGCAAACCTCTGTTGCAATATTTTCAGTAAAATCTTTGTAAATAAGTATTTTAATAGAAGTCAAAATTTGTAATGAGAGTGGTTTAAAATTTCTCGCCCTAACAAAATATTACAATATGAAATTAGCAATGTAAAGTAAAAATTTTTTTATATAAATACATATTTAAATTTTTAAATTGGCGTTATACAAGATAAAATTTTTAACATAGTAACATGATTATTATTTGTAACATTATTATATCTTAACATTATTTTATAATAATTTTTTATAAACTATTTAATAATAATTATTATTTTATTTTATATGTTATTATATGGTTTATTTAATATTTATTTTTATTTTGACAATGCTTATTATGTTGTTTTAATAGTTTGTTATTTATTTTATTACAATTGTGTTATGAATGATAAATATAATTTCAACGCATAAGAAAAAGGATAAAGTCGTTTCCTTTTTTTTTACTTATATAATAAAAAAGAAACACGTTTGTATTAGTTAAATATATGCTATGAGGGTATATTTATGTGTGTGTGTATGTTTATATTGATCGCGAACTAGAGTAATGTTACTCAATGTGTTTTGTTGATGTTAATTAGAAGAATTTCTCTTTTAAAATATTATTAAAGTCTTGTTTATTGTTTCTTCCAACAAAAAAAAAAAGATATTTTGTAAAGAGCCTTTTATTGCAAAATAAATTTAAATCACTCTCAGTGGAAAAAACATTAACTATCCATCTTAGAAGAAAACATGCATTTAGTGAATTGCAACTGTGAAAATTTTTATTTATTTATTTTTTTTATAAATAATTCGTTTTTAAAAAGATAATAATTAAACACCTAATAGCTCACCTAAAAAATAACAATATTCATATTAATTTTATTTTAAAATATGTAGGAAGTAGAGAATCGCTTGTAAGATTGAAGTAATGCGTAGTTTTTATAACAACAGAAGGGCCACCCAAGCATTGAAGTTCTTATAAGAATCCTGAAAACACCTACATTTATACACTTTAACACATTTTAATTTCTAAACCACTTTAACTTTTTGAATTTAATTATTTCTGTCAATATTTCTTTATTCTAATTTCAAATTTACTTTTGGCAACTTCCTACTATTCTCATATATAAATTCAATCTGATTTGCTGGCACTTGTATTATGTATTTTTCTACAGTATTTTTTCTACTGTACTTATGTTTCATCTATTGTGAGTATTTTTACTTTTCTGCATATATTTATCTTTTCTGTCTATATATTTATTCTAATTTTTTTAACTAAGTTCTTTTAATACGAACACTCTTCGGGGGAATTGCTCGAAGATATTTAGACATTTGTCCTTCGAGCTTGTCAGAAAAGAGTGTTCATTTTGCATAGCTGGCCATCTCCCTCCTGATGAAGACGTGGTCCCTATGCCTTCTCTTTTGCATCATATATTTTAGTATTTTTGCAATTTTATATTTCTGGTTTCAATATTCATCATGTTTTATCTTATTTATATAGGCAAATCGTTCTTTAGCTGCTTTTGCGCTGGCTAGATTTCCTATAATGTATGTATTGTAGTTTCTATTTTATTACATTATATTTTCAGTATTGTATTTATTTTAATATTCTTTTGCTTTATAATAATAATAATAATAATAATAATAATAATAATAATAATAATATATATATATATATATATATATATATATATATATATATATATATATATATATATACATATATATACACACACACAAGCATTCAATACAAAATGTGTTACAACTAAAAAGAACTGAAAAATAATTTATTTCAGATACATGTATACAGTTGGTGGTTGCTTGGGATTAAGGTTATATCTTAGGAAGCATCTTTTAAAAAAGTTCTTCGTAATTCTGAATTTAATCAGTGACAATGTCGACACCTGAACTAACTCATTCCTCACCAACTTTATGTATCAAGCCAGTGCGAAAATATTATACTATACGAATTTTTTTTATTTATTATTAACTTTAAGTGATGAAGGGCTTAACATCTATTGTTTGTTGTAAGCTATTTGGATATTCACAAAAAATTGTCAACTTTTCATTGGTGGTGAATTCTGTTCACATGTCAGAAAAAGAAAAACCCGAGATGCTTTCAAGTATTTAATTCAATAGATGAGCTTGCAAATAACAAAGGGGTTCGACAATTATTAATGAATTTTTCAATAATCATTGATATAGAATTTAGAAAATATACACAGGAAATTGTGGTTTTTCCAGTAGACCATAGTTAGCCACTTTATTTTGAATGTATGACTTTCTGCATGCTTTCAAGCAGGACTCTCTCTGGAATCTTCTATCCTCCATTAACGGAAATGTTAACATTACTGACTGAACCACCACGGACATCTAAGTACAGCAGACAATTAAATCTCGAAAAACAGACAATTGTTTTAAATGGAAAAATAAAACAAATATATTATTAAATAAATAAATTGCATAATAGCTTCTTTTAAAGTTAAAGTAACATATTTTTTTAATCATTGGCAAACCTACAATAATGAGTTGTAATAAGCACCATGTACACGAGTTTACAGCATCATTTATTATAAATAAATCATGTACTGCAGTAGTTGATTGAAAAGTTCCTCTTTTGATAAATCACGATAAACATCATCTCGAGTTTCTACCAAATTTTCATCAAGGATGTAATCAATTTCCAACTCCCCTACTCGTGATTCACCGCTTGTACTTAACACAACTTGTAATTTTTCTGTGACGAAAACATTTCACAGATCTCTCCCAGTGTTTTTCCAGTATTAAGAGAAATAAAAAATGGAAAAAAAAAGATGGATACATAAGGCGGGGTAAATATAAGCCTGTCTCCCGAGAATGGATGCCAGGCCATCACAGATATTTAAGCCATTTTTTCAAGCATGCGTTCACTAAGAAAAAAAAAAAAAAAAAAGAAAGCAAGAGACATTGTTTCATCTGTGAAGCTGTTGGTCATGGATGGCAGTGAGGTATGGGCCCCATTAAAGTTAATTTGATAAAATAATAACAGCACTTTCTCATAGCTGTTTGCCGTGTCTCTTGAAATTGGTGGTAGATTTCGTCGGAATGAAATTCAATAGCAGTTGTGCCCTTCAGTGTCTCAGTTCCTGGAAGGGATTTAATTACATTGATTGACGAGCTTTGTTTTGAGTATGTAGATTAAATTTGTATTTTTAATTAAGTGATAGGTGGTATAATTATTCGTTCAAGAAGTTATTAATACAGCAATATTAACTTCAGCGTTGCACTGAATTAACTCCGATTCGCAGAGATCATGAATAAATTGCAATGACATACGTTTCACAATTTCATATAACCTGAAAAATAACAAAATTAAGAATAGTAATAATATTATATAAAATAGCAGTATTTTATTAATTGAAGTATAGTATTCAAGACAATAATAATTTAGTATTTAATTATAATCATGTAGACATAATTTAATAAATTATTATCAATAAAACTCAATGAAATGTATATTATAACAAATATATATATATATATATATATATATATATATATATATATATATATATATATATATATATATATATATATATATATATATATATATATATATATATATATATATATATATATATATATATATATAACAAGAAAACTCTGTGAAATGTATTTATATTAAATCACCTCAATAATTTATTTTTGAAGCCAGTTTCAATGTCCTATTGATATTAAAGGAGTTTGGGAGGTAAAGGCATTGCCTGTATTAAATAAAGTATTGCAAAGTATAGAGTTCGATCCGTAATTAACCAAAACCCTTTCTATATACATGTACATGTTTTTGTATTCTGTATTGGGGAAGTGGGATGGCCCAAAATGTTGTTGTTGCTGTTGCACCAGCATGCTTCTCTGTAGCTAGCCCTGAGTTGGGCTTTGCCAGTTAGATAGAAGCAGCAGAGTAAAGTCTTCGTGATTTTGAAGCAGGAACCAAGCAGAAGACTCTCAATACTTGGCCTGACACCTCCAGAGATATCATTTCACTTGGAGGATATTGCAGATAACCCAATTTTAACGCCCCTCAGCCTCCTTTAGCGAACATGACGGATCTTTGGTTAAGCCGGGATTCGAATTCACTACCTTCCGATAATGAGGACGATGCCCTAACCAACCAGGACACCATGGCCCTCCCGAAAGGTTGTACAATTCATTTGGCTTTGGAAACATTGCACCTTTCTTTCATGCAAGTTTCCTTTGGATGTATCATAGAACGTGTCCTATTACTTCAGCAAGGCTTGTTGAATATGAAGGTTTATCGTTACTAGTTATAGAAAGGGATTCTTTAGAGGGAAGGGCCTGGAATTTCATCCCAGCAATCATTGAGCAACGAGAGTTCGATGTTGCAGTTCCGCCTTCTGCATGCCCATGTATGATTGATGCTCAGGATTTTTCAAAGATTCCACTCTTGCGGAATGTGAATGGTCTCTATCTGTGAAAATTCCTCCTTGATGGCAATTTACGCGAAGGATATTACAATGCCTTACAATGGCCTTAGGCCGTTATGCTGTGTATTGTGTGGTGTAAAAAATCTATTAAATAATATATTCCATTGTAAATGTACAAATACGAATATATCTAGTAAGATTACATTTGAGTATTCAGTGGTAATCAATCTTATTTCAATTAGATTTTTAAAAACTTTCTTAGGCTCATTTCTTAGTAATTTCTATACGACTATTGTCTATTATTCATTAGAAAAAATTCAGCACTGTAATTGCTTATCTTGATTATATATATATATATATATATATATATATATATATATATATATATATATATATATATATATATATATATATATATATATATATATATATATATATATGTATGTATAAGTTTGAATATTATATAAAAGGCATTTTACTAATTAATTTAGATCCCTTTCCTTTTGATTGCATACAATTTTTCATCTTTTTAATTTCGAAATTTTGTATGAAATGATTTTTAAATATAATTTTTGTTTTACTTCCGGAAAAATAGGAGTAAAGGTATCATTTTTCGATGATAGTATTGACTGTGAGATCATATAGCAACGAAATCTGAAAGTCAGTTGTTTCCTTGAGATCTTTGACATAGTGAACAGTCTGAAAACCAAAGGTTGTTAAAAGGTTTTTCGATATCATCCGAATAAGTTCCGGCTAGAAGGATTTTTCACAGATTGTGGATTGTACATACATGTCGATTAAGAGGAAATCCGGAAAACTCTCGAACATCCATCCGGATAGACTCACATGCAAAAAAGCGAAAGAGTTACTACTCTTGTTCATCCAGATTCTTGTTCAGTTTATGATTGTTCTTGTTCAGTCTAGGATCAATCTCGAGATATTTTGCGCTCTAAAAAGCACTGTCCAAATATAAGCCATGGTAAATCTCTTTTATTATCTGTGAGCCCTGGGACCTTTCGAGTTGAAAATCTTAAAGTTGAGCTGGTTAACAATTTTACATATCTAGGTTCAAACGTTGATTCTCATAATGACACAAGTTCTGAAGTAAAGATGAGAATTCTTGCTGCTAATCGCTGCTTATATGGACTGGGAACTTGCTTAAAATTGAAACTGATCAAAAGATCTACAAAAATTACGCTATACAAAACCATCATAAGACCTACTCTCACTTATAAATGCGAAACCTGGACTCTAACAAAGAGTCAGTCAAATCAATTGTAATATTTGAATGAAAAGTCCTAAGAAAGATTTTTTAGTGCTGTAAATAAGAAGAATTTAAAGGCACAGATACATTTCGTACTCTGTAGACTTTTTAAGGAAGTTGACATCGTCAATTATATTAAAATATGTCGTTTGAGATTTGAGGACCATATCTGTGGAATGGACCCCTCGTCTTTGACTTCAAGAATTTTTAATTATAGACCCATTGCAAACAGATCTAGAGGTCCACCCCAAACTTAGATGGACTGATTGTGTAGAGGAGGACTTAAAAGTGCTGAAAGTGATAAATTGGAGAACTGTCGCCTCCCATAGAACACAATGGAGGAGTGCCCTGAGGAAAGCCTTGGCCCACCCCAGTCTGTCGTGCTGAAGAAAAAGAAATCTCTTCAAGGCTGCTTGATGAGAACATATAAGCAAGGTAATGGGCTGGATACATGTCCCCATTCGTGATAGATAAGCTTAAACATGATAAACTCTGATAGAAGCTTAAGCTTCTTCAAAAGAGTGATGTGGAATTTTGGAGGAGAGATTGTCAATTCAGGTGTGTGTTGTCCTTATCAGTTGACCTTCGTTCATATCAATTGACATTCATCTTGAAGCCTTAAATGGCAGAGATGAATGCAGTAAATTCAATCCGTAAAATAAAACGAAAATTTTGAATTTATGATTATAAGTGTATAATTATATAGTTAAAGATATTTAATTGCTTCCGATATCCTATTGTCTTTGTCAGAATTTATGGTTCTTATTTGGGAAAGGCCACATCTAGAAATACTCTAGCTTGAATTTTAGATTATCAATTAAAGCTTAAAATGTAATTTTGAAGGGATAAAATAATGAAACACCAACAAAGGAATATAAAATTGAAAATGAACTTTACTTTTGAAATAGCCCTGAAATTATAAAAAATTTTTTACTTTTATAGTTGAATAAGTACTATATCTATTTTGTGAATTTGAAATACAGGTTTGTGAGTGATTTATTTCGAACTAATTGTTCAATCCGATAATAGATTGAATATTTATGAATTTCAATTATTTCATTTTTATCGTGGGAAATCATTCAACAGCTTGTATATTTGAATATCAAAAAGGAATTAGATAAACATAAGAACAGAGATATTTTCCTACAAATTGTACATCATATCAGCATTAAGAGAGTTGAAATCTAATCACAAATGTACTGTTTTGCATGGTAATGCCTATAGCTCTATATAACCTAACGAGAATTAGGTTACATAGCTATAACATTAATAACATAAATTGTGTTTACCTTATGCTGCGAAACGTGTATTATTTCTTTATGATAGTAAATATTATTCCTAAGTAAATAAGCCAACAAAGTGAAAATTTTTTTAATATTAATTAGTAATTTTTGTAATTCCAGTACTTGCACTCCTTTGTTAATTTCCATCTAATTTTTGTGTTATTAAGATTCAGTCACAACAGTGATATCTATGACGAAATTAAAAAGAAATATCAGAAACGAGCTTGCGAACTTTAAACACGATAAATTTATTAACGAAAAATAGTTGTTGGCATTTCACTTATCATTTTTTTGTGCCTGGGTTCGAATCTCGAATGAAAAATACGGGAATAGAATGGACATTGCATTTTTTTTTACCTTGAATTGAAATGATCAGTAGGATTACGGGTTTCACACTAAAAATTTCTGCTTATGTCTTAGACAGCTTCTGCGCAGATTTATTGTGACTTTGTGCATCTTTAATTCAGCTTTAGCGAACAAATTACACTTAGATATGATAGGAAAAAGTATATTATCAATCAAGATATATATTGTTTAAATGTGATTCGGAAGCAGAACTTTTAAACGAACCTGATTTATAATCAAAATTAAATAGTATAAATATAAATAAGAATTATGAGAATATCTTTTCTTTTCGGCATTATTTGAAATTTCAACAATTACAGCCGATGCCATCGATGAGAATAATATTTTTATGCCTGTGTTCTAAAACTAAAACCAAGATCTTTATTCTTTAACTTTTGAAAATTGATTCACGAATCTAATATTGAATAGCTGCTTTAATGTATGATTTCATTACATATATAATGCAGAAATATTTTGACAATCATATAACAAAACCTGCCTTCGAGGGAAAATGTATATTAGTCTACCATCTTTAAATTTCTCATAAAAAAACTATATGTAAAGTAATAGAATATATGATCTTTTCAAACAATAGCTTGTTTACATAAAGTATAAAACTTCAATGCATTCAAAGACATCAAAGATTCGAAATCAATATCCCTTCGAGTCAAATTATTTTGATTATGTACTTGTATTTCGGTATATCTATTTCGTTACAGCTATTTTTGCCACTGGAAAACTATCAAAAATATTCTGTAATATTTATTAAAGATAAATATGTGTTTGTCTAGTAATATATATATATATATATATATATATATATATATATATATATATATATATATATATATATATATATATATATATATATATATATATATATATATACACGATTCGTAAGTCTGCATACAAACTTTTATTTCATAGAGGTATTATTATGTTTTTGAAGTTTACAAAAGCGTTGTCTATGCAATAATTTCCATTTAGAATTGTTTCATATTTTATGCAGATTTTAAAAAGACATTTGGAAACTAGAACAACTGAGCTTTAAAATCGAATGGAGTTTTGAATTTTAATGTGCATCTTACTCATATTTTTCCGTGTCTTGAGAAAGTTTTGTTTTGAATAATACAATTCTTAATAAAAATGGAATCTAACAAAAGGGTTGTTGTTCGTAAAAATGATGAAATAGGTTGAGATAAAGACAACAGAAGAGAACAAATGGATTTCATTTGCGTTAAAATTAGAGAAGGAATTCCTATGAGGAAATCTATGATAAAATATGAAAGATTTTTTAATGTTCTTCAAAATGTGTTATTGGCTTTGCTAAAGATGTGAATCATTATTATAACCACTTTTATTTCTTTTTATTATAAGAATCACAATATACTTTAAATTTCCAGTGAAATGAATTTATGTGATTTCAATATAATTTGGATACTTTTTTTAACTTAAATGTATGACATTAGATTCAAAAAGGATATATTAAGATTTTCGCGATTATAAATCTGATATTTAAGTTCCAATTTTTTATTATAGTGATAATAAATCATTTAGAGAAATGCTTCAT
Source organism: Latrodectus hesperus (assembly GCA_037975125.1). Lineage (NCBI taxonomy): Eukaryota > Metazoa > Arthropoda > Arachnida > Araneae > Theridiidae > Latrodectus > Latrodectus hesperus. The sequence goes on from CM075855.1 coordinate 56,526,908, forward strand.
AAACTATATTTTTAAATTCTAATTCTAATTTGTGGTACATGTGGTACAGATTTGTGGTATCTAATATATGAATACATTTATAATTTAAATTTTTGGGAGAAATAAGTTTTAATTATATGTATACCAAAAAAATCTTGTTCTTAAATTTCAGGACTTTCTGTATAACATTTTGATTTTTATGACCATTTAACGTTTTTGATTTGTAGGAATTCTCTAAATTAGACAAATTATTCTAATTATGCAATGGGTGATGGGTTAACAAACATAATCAATAACAAGACTATGTTCCGAATTCTTCGTTAACAGATCATTGATTTACCATAAATTTTTTTGTGAAATCGATTAATTTGTTCTGGAGAAACTAAATATTAAATTTAAGAAAAGGATGTATAATTTCTTAAGTAAATTTATTAGAAAATAATTCATACACATCGTCTCGTATATTTAGCAGTCCTTTACATTTTGTGTTTGTGGTACGTTATACAAAATGCTCAATGTCGATTGCTTTTCTCTCTTTTTCAGGATTTACCTCATGTGATTAACAACATTGCAGTTGAAAAAATTCCCAACCTTACTGACATCAGCTAGGTTTGGATGCCATTATAAGAGAATTATTCTGTGACATCTTTTCTCACTTCTTCAAAAGGTCTTTAATGGCAGATATCTGCATTGGTTCGAATTCGGATTTGAAGAAATCATTTTCAATCGGTAATCAGATTTTTTTCCAATTTAGAACGTTAAAGTTTAATAAGCAAGCAACATACACTCGTGTCCATAAATTAAGGATAATGGAAGTTCAGGCAAAGAAAGACAGAAGCAAAACAAATGTGACTTATTTGTAAAGTCTATTTATTTAACAAAAGATAAACAGCAAAAAATATGCTATATGTTTAGTATCATTAATAAAAATTGCGACTTTTATTCCCTGGATCAAATTAAAAAAAAAAACCTGTTTACAAAAACCAATATAGCATGGTTGGTATGATAGTATGCCCCCAGACGATGCAATATCAAGGCATGATGAGTATCAAATTATTGATTTGATCTCGGGAAATATTACACCACTCATCAAGCAATTCTATCCGAAGTTCCGGTAGACATGTGGGAGGAGGGTTAACGGGCTGCAATTTGTCGGCCAAGCATGTCCCTCACATGCTCTATTAGATTCAAGTTTGGTGAGTATGCTGGCCAGTCCATACGGGTGATATCCTCCGATTGAAGGCATTCGTCTACAATGTTTGCACGGTGAGGACGGGCGTTGTCATCCATAAACAGAAATTCTGCACCCATGGCGCCCCCGAAAGAAAAGTAGTTCCAGAATGACACACCGATAGATGTGGCCTGTCATGCCTCCTGAACATGCAGGTTAGTTCTGGAATCCAGAATAATTCCTTCCCAAACGAGCAATCCTGCACCACTGTAACGGTGTAGTGTTCTCTTGGTAGTAACGAGTACCTGGCCCTCTCCATATGAAAGTCTGGCGAGAATCAGACTGAAAGCTAAAGCTGGAGTTGCCGAAAAACATCACACAAGATCACAGTTGCGGTGTCCACAATGCTTGCTCTCTACTCCAGGCTAACCGCAGGCGACAGTGAGTTGTCGTAAGTGGAATACATCTGACATGTCTACGAGCATACAGACCAATCTGCCCTAAGCGTCTCTACACGGTCTTACCGGTAGCTGAAGAGTGCAGACGAGATAGGTCTGATGATGTGTTCCATCTGTTTCTTTTGGCAGTAACTGCCAAATACCGGTCCTCATTCGGCGTTGTAGCTCGGGGACGACCTGTGCTGTAACGTCTACTCACAATACCATCATCTTGGAACCGTTGCCAAAGCCTGGAGAGGACACTCTGGACGATTCCAAGTTTCTCGGATACTTCCAGCTGGGTATGTCCACATTCCATATGGGCGATAATTCTACCACGGAAAACACGATCCAAATGTTTTCTTTGTGCCATAACCATGCGGTTATTGCACTGAAAAGCTTTTAAAGTGCTGGTGAACAATTTTACTTCAATGCAGCCATTCCTTATATACACCTCTCTTACACTCTAGGCATTGTGATGTACTATCGGTGCCATCTGGTGGTTTCTTGTAATTTGCATATTATTCTTCAAGATGTGTGTGATAATTCTACATGTGAAATTTTAATTTTAGAGTTCAATTTCTGTGTGATTCTGAACTATCTTTAATTTATAGACATGAGCGTAAATCCAAACATATGAATAACAATTTTTGGTCTGCTAGGTTTGGGAATCCTGCATATTATGCTCCGAAAGCAGAGAACTGTTCGTTAGAATTCGTCTTAGTTCGTTATCCGAATATGTGGTCGTTGTACGAACACAAAAATCATTCGTCAATGTGTTCGTTGTTCAATTCATTCATAGTCTAAACTGTTCATTAACTGATTATTCACTGTAAGTGAGAAAATTATAATTTAAGCAAAATGTTTGTAAAATGATGTTACATTAGTATCTTTTTTATTTTAAAAGTTTCTCCTCTGTGAGTAGCGAGAAAGTTACGGATGGCGGAACTTGAAAAATAAACAAACAAAAGAGAGAGAAAAAATTCAATGTTTATCTCATCATTCATAAAAATACTGATAAAGCTCTATTCTTCTAACTCAGAACATTTAATTCTAGTAATATTGTATTTTTGTAGGTGTATTTTTTAAAAAAAGAAAAGGCTTTATTTTTCAAAAAACTATTCATGTTATTGGTATATACTTTTGTAAATTTTTATGAAATACTCTACTCGAAATTTCAAAATTCTTAACCTGGTCTAAATTTTTGGTTATTTTACTGGATGATTTGTGTGAATATTTTTAAAATAAAATACCAAAATTTTATTTTGTATAACCAAGTAATAAAATGAATTAAAATGAAAAAAATGAAAAAAAAATAAACAAAATGAGATGAATAAAACCAATAAAATTAAGTATGTATAGAAAAATTGAAACAGTTTTTAGGACTTCATTTCTGCAAAATTAGAAACATTTTTTGATCAATTTTTTTCAATTCTCAAATCATATCAGTGAATGGTTAATTATTATGAAACAAATTAACATTTTGAAAATAAAATGTGTAAAAATTGTATTAAAATATTGTGTGAAGCATAAATAGAATGATAAATGATATATAGTTTGCGAAGGGGGATATTTTGGAATCCACTGGGTAAATTTTTGGTGTTTGATGAAAAACATTTAATTAATAGTTTTTTAGTCTTAGTTAATTCTTATTTTGCACATCTTTAGTCACTATGGCTGTAACTCAGAAATATATATTTTTAGATTTTTTAATATTTTGGTAGTTTTCGAAATACTGTAAAATAATTATAAATAATTTATTATAATTTATTATTTAAAATAATTTATAGAGGAATACTGTAATACTATATTCGAAATACTATTGAAGAACCAATAAGTGGAGTTCATCAGAAGATGCTAATCATTTTCTTATCTGACGCTATTTAATACGTTATCTGATCATTTTTTATTCAATTTTAGTCCCTAGTGGGAAAATACAAAGTTTTTCTTAGATTTTAAGTTTTGTGATATTTTCTGAAATACTGTACAATAATGCATCAGAAGGTTGCGTTCGAGAAGCTATAAAGTTGCCAACAATTTTCTCATGAGGCATTATTAATAATATTGTTCAAAATTTGAACTCAACAATAGCATAATTTCTCTGTCTTGAATGATCAAATTGAAATTAGAGGAAAGCCTAGGAAAAATTTAATAATTATAAGCTATTACCTTTCCTCATTTTGGTATCTTAAAATTTACAGAATACCAATGAGTCCATAAACTTGACACTTCCCTAAAATTAGACATTTTATTGGATTTATTTTTATAATTAATCACACCAATTTTTTATAATCACACTAATTATTTCTTAAATTTATTCCCCAGAGATTCACTTAAGCATTTGTGTATATGTGTGTTAAGCAAAATTTCTATTAGATTCTCTTTAAACTAAGAATAAAATGTGATGAATCTACAACGTAACATTAAAATTTTTTATTACTTAGAATTAATCAGGATTATTTGACGTCATACACGACTCTTACTTCAAACAGGACTCACATAACATGTTCCTTAATATAATATTAAGAAATACCTTATATTTCTGCAATATATCTGTAACATTAAATATACCATATAAAGAAAATACGATGAAAGGCAAGAGATTGTTATTGCCAACATAGACCCAAGTGAAATTAGTCTGTTGAAAGAAAAGAAGACTATTGTCAAAACTAGATCAAAATGGAATAGAAGATATCATAGAAAAATCTCAGATAAGATATATATATTTCTTTTTTATTCACTTTTAAGAAAAAAAGTCCACATACAATTGTTCTCATCTTTTTTTCTATATTTTTATGAAAGGATAGATTTTCGAAGATAAAAGATCCTCCAAATAATATAAAAAGTAAATTATTTTCCTTGAATTTTTCGAAAAAGGGGAAGAGTTACAAAAAGAGGAAAAGTAAGTTTTCTTTTAACCCTAAAAGGAGAAAAATTTCTGTCTTCCTTACGCTCAGTTCATTTTATATAACTCCGCAGGAAAGTTGGAAATCAGAAATAGAAATTCAATGGCTCCCAAAATACATCAGCTTTTTGAATTTCCGAAAGATTAACGCTTTCACATACAAACGTGTGAACTTAGATTATCTTAAACTGTGTGAATCATAAAAGAAGGGAAAAGTAGGGAAAAAATAATTTTCACTCCTCTTTTCCCTAAGCTCATCTACATTTTTTGCTTCTCTTCAAAGAAAACAAAGTAAACCGACTGTGAAGATAGATTTAACCTTACACGCAAGGCAGAAGCTTTCTCTTGTTGATATATATTTTTTTTTGGTTCATCTCCGTTTTTCGTCGCTTTTGTCTTCCTTTATATATATATTTTTTTATTCGCCATGTTTCTTTTATCATCGCCTCTTTTGGCGGATGCATTCCTTTTTTGTTGCTGTTGTGAGTCTTTTTCCCTTTTTCGTAGGGAAAAAAAGAGAAAGATGGCAACAGCTCTATGGTTGGCATCTTGAGCTCTCGCTTTCAAGGAAAGGATTGTTTGCCCAAGTTAGAACAATAATATTGTAGTTTTCGTTCTATTTCCGAGATTCTGAAATACTTGGATTTCTTTGTTATTTTGTATTTTTGCAGTAAAGTCTTGAAAAGAAGTTGATATACTGTTTTTTGTTTTCACTGGAGACATAATAGGCAATTTCAAAACGATTCTAAAATTGCCAAACAAAATATTTTTAAGCTATTCCAAAACGATCAATTTGATATAATTATTAATATCTATATCCTTCTAAACAGAATATAACTAAGTAATCATTATTTAGATACTATTTGGTAAAATTATTTCACTTAAAATTATTTTTTTGACTTTTGTTACTAACCATGATTTTTTTTTTTTTTTTAACTGAGTAACAAATTTAGGGATTAAGACTTTAGAAATATGATCAAAATTTGAATTATTATTCTTTATTAAATTATTTAAATTGCTTATTTTTAACAGAGAAAATTTATTGAATTCAACTTTGCAAACATTTGCTAGAAACTTGATATTTTAATTAAATTATAAGGAAATATTATATGCATATTTAGAGATCCATATTGACATGAGGTTGATATGCATTTATTCAAAATAAAGTTTTTTTTATATTCTTACTACAGGTGGATCATATTTCATTTAATGTTAATGATACAATCGTCCTACATTTCAAGGAGTTAGAAAAATGGCTATTATCTACGCTCTTAAGCTATCTACATATGTGATTCTAACATGGATTGAAAGACGTTTTGAATTTCTTAAAGCAATTTTAACAAAACCCTAATATATTTGACGATACCACACAAACTTAAAAGTAGATATAGAATTTAAACTTTCGTTAAAAAATACTAGTATAAAGGATATTGTTAGCCTTGTGTAATGCAATGAGTTTCGATTCAAACGAATATATAAAAAGGCTGTAAAAGGAAACTTGTTTTATAGCTTAAATATTCATAAATTTAAATGTTGGTCTGTTGCCAGAAAAGTCAGAATATTGAGTGTCCTAACTAAATTGGTTATTAGCAACTTTTATTTTTTAATAAATATTATATTTTATGCCAGGAATAAATAACATATCCACTTTCAACATAAGTATTAGCCTGATTAAATACCAGACTTGTTATTTTTCGCTTGATTTTGGCTTGGGAATGTGAACTTGCTTGAAGTCTGCAGCGGCTTGGTTTGTTTTGTTTAGTACATTATTGTCACTTTTTGAAAGAATATTCTAACTTAACTTAGATGCAAAATGAATTATAAAACACTAAAAACACAATTGCGCTTATTTTAAAAATCAAAATCACATATTGTGTAATTCCAGACTAGAATGTTAAATATTTTGCTACCATATCATCAAAATCCATGCGTTAGAACAATTGAAATGAAAAGCAAATGAACTAAACTGAGTAGTTATATAAGTCTATCTATATCAATGGTAATACTGTTCCTAATAAAGTATTAAAATTTTTTTTTGCCTTTTCAAATACAAAGAAAAATAATCGTTCGAATAATTGAATATTTAATTGATTAAAACTCCGCACGCAGGCGATTTCTATTAAAAAGTTTTATAAAATCGTTTTAAAAATGAATTTGGAGACTTAAAATACTTTGATTTTATTTATTATAATGACTGAGAAAAATATTGCTTTTTTGGTTAAAAATAAAAGAAATTGCTTCGGCTTATGTAATATTATTCATTTTTACAGAATTGAATTTTTTCATATGTATATAAGCTAAAGTAAAAAAAATATTCTTCACAAAAATGTTTCTGAATTGATCCCTTAACCCCAGGCAGCAAGTTAAAAGAATCGTCGTTACATTTTTAACCTAAAGCAAAATTTAAAAAATATGTGTTTAAAATATAAAAAAATGACGAAAATGGCTACGTGAGGAAAAGGAATGAAGTGAAATGAAAAGGCAGAAAGTTTACTTTCCGGAGTCCCGTCACGTCAGCTAGAATGCCACGCATTTTAAAAAAGGACATAAAAATCCTATTCTTTTCCCGGGTACGCTAGTATAATTACACAAATGCGTGATCTTGCTATCCAGGATATCGCTATTACGGCGAAAGTATACGGTAATTTAATAAAACTAAAGAGAAATTGTATCCTACTTTGCGCTAATGACTTGGGAATGTTTTTAAATTGAATTTATCTTCGGAGCTTTTAAAGTTAAAATTTTAGAGAAGATTCCTTTTACGAAAATCTTCGCTGTTTTGATTACGATTTAAAAAGTTTCACATCTTTCACTTGATTTTGTTTTTGTCTAGGCAATTTAATAGATAGAAGTTAACTCTATTCTGATGCATATGTCTTTAAGAACAAGGAAATATATAATTTTTTAAATATTTTATTGATTTTATCGAGAAAATTTAATATTTTAACTCATTTACTTAAAAAAAAGAACGTCAATAAAAAATGGAATAGGAACCGAAAGACATTAAAGAAATTGAATACAAAAAAATTACTGAAAATAAATAGAGGGCGCTGTTGGCAATCTTCAGGCATATACAGTTTTCTTATTAAAACTTTTAACTGTGTTATCTTAATCAGCATCATTTTTATCCACATAAATTTAGCAAGTAGTCAGTTTCTGGGGTTCACCGTGTCCTCATAGTAGGATAGCGCTTTTTGAAGCATAAAATCTTAGGTTCGATCTCTGCCACTGTCCAAGTATGAGAAATAGATGTTCCACTTCTGTCTCCAGCTTGCAGCTCTGTCGGGGTGAGGGGCTTGGGAGTTTTCCGGTTCCCTTTCTTGCGGCCCGTGAATACAGCTCACTATCTATCAAAAATCCTCCTAAAGAACTACGCGATGGTTATTAAACGACTTAGATTGTCCACTATACGCAGTATCAAAAAGTACTTAATAGCTTCTGCCTAGTAATAGGATCGAGCTCTTTAGAATGGAAGATCTGGGTTCTATCTGATGCCACTACTCAACAGCAGGAGAAAGAATCTAAGCTTTTGTGATCTCCCTGTACATCCATTATATTAGGTATACCCTGTACATCCTAAAGTGCTTGAGTATGTCTTGGGTCTACTGTGTGACACGCGAACACGTATTTAAATTGATTTGTGAAATTCATGAAGAATAGTGTACAGAATAGTATTGATAAAAAAATAGTATATAAATTAATTTGTGAAATGTCCTATCCCACGATCATTAGCGGTGACGAATTTACAAGTTTATCATAACATTTTTCTGATTTTCTGGCTTGCGAAGTGTAAATACTACCTATAAAAATTGCCTCAGGATGGTTTGGCATGAAAATTCCTCAGATGCTTTATAAAAGCTTTCAACTGTTAAGCTATCTGTTATCGAATATTCACTTAAAGTAATCCTACCGACTGCGAATTAATTTTGCCGCCCAACTTGTCTTGTGGTCAGCGTGTCTGACTGCGGATAGGGAGGTCCTGGGTTCGAATCCCGGTTTGGGCATAGATGTACTTTCTCTCTCTATCTATCCTGTCTTTGTCCTTTCCTTGTATGAATGTGGAGTAAATGGTTTCCTACCCTATAAACGGGTCCCTATGGCATGTGTATACTGAGGAAGTCGGACTCCACACCTAAATATGGTTCAGTTGGAAAAAGTGGAGCAGCGCACCCCATATTGCCAGCCTAGCTGGCACACGACAACAACAACAACTTAAAGTAAGACCAAGCAAATGGAATTTAACAAGTTTCTTTGAAAAGAAGAAAACAGACCAAATCGCGAAACAATCGGAATCTTTGAAATTTTTTAATATTTGAAATAATGTAACATCAAGACGGGTTTAATGTTAATGGGCAAAAGACGGGGAAACAACGTTAGTCTTTATCGAAAAAAAGATAGCTTTCTTCGTTAAGTTTCTCTGAAGTATAGATATATAAAATATTCTTAATGTAAAGATGTTTTATGTATTGTACTTTTACATGTACAATAAAACTTTTTATTCTGACGTATATGTGTGTTTATATGTATATTTAACCATATTATATCTTTGTGTATTAAATATTATCTTTTTGAAATGGTATTTTCAGCTGTGTTTGCCTGTGATTTTTATCCTTATCGAAAATTTTTGTAGAAGTAATACTTATTCATGAAAAGGTATAAAATCCCCAAAATAAGAAAATATTTATGAGGAATTCACTTTGATTTATGCATGTTTATTAGTTTGGAATTTTTTATTGAGTGTAAAATTAATTTTAACAACTTTCATTTTCCTTGTAAATGACATATCCTGATCAAGAAAACAATTTTTCCTATGAATATTTTTTTAAATTTTATGAAAATCACTGAAGTATTATAATTATTTAATATGTATAATATATTACGGTGAATAGATTATATAAGATATATTAATAATTGATATTAAATAAATATTAATTCTTAATAAAAATTTCTGAATACATTAATAAAATTTCATATGATAAGATATATTAATTGATATTAAACAAATACTGATTCTACTTAATATCTTCTATTTTTCAGAAGATTTTTCTTTATCAGTAGTTAAATATCACAAAATCACAAAAGCATGCTTTATTTTGCTTGAATTGAATAGTGGAAAATAATATGATTTTTAAATCATCGCAAATTCTGTTACTAAAGTAACAGTTCAAATGAATCATTTTTTGTTTTAGTTGAGAAAAACTAAACTGAGTAACATTATGTTTCGATGCAAAAAGATTGACTGAAATGTATTTTTAAGTATGGTATCTGAAACCAATAATGTACACACACATTTGTTAATTGGCTAGCAATTTTTACATGGTTTTTGTTCCAGTAATGATTTCAAAAAACATTCTTTAGGGCGATTTCATATAGCATAAATCGAAGATCCAGTGGCCCAGTAGTTTCACAGCGCTTCTTATAACAACAGCAAAGTGAAGCATCATTAACCGCGGGCAATGATTGGTACGGTGATCACATTCTCCCTCACTGGGTTGTTGGAGTTCCGTGGGATGGGAGATGTGTCCACACTAATCTGTGACAACCAAATCCTTCCGCTGATGTGGCGGGGATGTAGAGAAGAGGGTGCCAGCCCAGCAGTGACCTCTTCATCTCTCCTTGGTTCAAATTTACAACGTGCTTGATGATGGATGAGTATTCCAAACCCGTTAACCTTAAAAGTCCGTGGCTCACATGCAATGATACGTTTATATAACACAAAGTAATTCTTTCACAACAACAATAACAAACAATTAAAGTAACAAAGTAATAAGTTGTCTTCGCTTTGTTGATTCATTTGATGTCACAATATTTAGTCACGTTTATGCGTAAACTAAGCTAGCATTTTAATTTCATTTTATCCATAATATCTTGTTTATTTCAAGACTGGATTTTTTTTTGAAGCTGCCAATCCTTAAAAGAATAGCGAAACGATTGTATGCTCAATGTGCAGTCGAAACAGAAAAGGATGAATAAATTGTCTGTTGTTTTATAGAACTGGAAGTCATAACAACTGCTACTGCTACACCATTTCAAAGCTTTTTGTAATTGTTATTTTTTATTTATTATAATTTATTATTAAAAACGCTAAAAAAGAATTCAAAGTTTTATTTTCAAATCAATAGGACACCAAAAGTAACTAATATTTCTGGAATAGAAAAACAAAACAATGAAGGGATTTGTGAATAAAAAAGTAACATTAATTCTAGTTTATAACTATAAATATGATATACAATTATAATGCTGTTTAAAATACAATTGATGATTAAAAAATAAATGATAATTATATGCTGTTTTAAAATATTATAATAATTTAAATGCAAATACAGGTTTAAAAATACTCATTTACTATAACAATTCTTAAAAATAATTGCATGTTTATAAATTCATAGTAATTATAAAAAGCATTATTTATTGATTAAAGTTTTAATTTCATTGGTGTAACAAAGAAAATAAAAGGATTTTCTTTTAAATCCTTTCACCTTCATTTAATTTCTTTCAATATTTTTTTCTATCAGAACTATTTAAATTCAGAATATACATAGAAGGTAAAATATCTAGGGGCATTCTTGTAAGTTGTTGCAAGAAAAATGGTCACCAGAGAAATACCATGACAGCATAAATCCAATGAATCATCCAAAACATGGCAGTGGATTTGTCAGTGGTGAAAAAAATATAAAAAATAGCGAAGGCGGTAAAGGGATTACGAAACGAAGCAGACCACAGGGTCCCCCTTTCTGTTTGCCGTCCTATCGCCTGGTATGAAAAATGCCATCGTTGTCAGAAGACAATTACCAGAAGGTCAGTGTAGGGGCTGCGAGCAGACATGAAACAAGAAGAGAAGTTATCGTGTTTGAGTTTGTAACTGGGGATTAAAAACATATTCCTTAGGGAGAAAGGGAGGTACAAAAGGGGGGGGAGGAGATTGAAATGAAGGTCAACAAAACTCAGCAAACTGAAATGGCAGCAGACTCGTTGAAAACCAGGTGGATATGTATATATGTGTGTAAAGGGAACGTTTATATTTCTTGATTAGATCGAGATATACATGAATGGATTGTAGACGCTGATTAGGAGTTTGCTTTTAATCTGCGGAAACTGACCTTCAAAGTCCCCAGGGAGGAGTATCGTTTTCTGGTGGAATGTCATTGAGGTTGTATAGATCAGGTACTGATTGGAAAAATTATTTTTTTTTTACTACCATTATTTTCTGGCAATGCTTTGCGTAGTTCCTAGAATTGTCGTTCATGTAGCAACAGTCAAATATAGTAGTAAATTTTCGATGTGATATCTATTCGAAGAAAAGAGATTCTCCGACTTTCTCTTATTAGGCTTGTCTGTTTTAGAGTCTTTGAGGTTTTTTTTACTGAATACTTCAAACTGGCCATTCTTTAGAATAACGTTTCGCTTTTTAAAACAATGTATGGTTAGAATCGGATTTAATATAAAAAATATTTTAAGATTTAATATTTAATTGAAGATTTTAATATTTCAAGATTTTTCGATAGATATGAAATTGCTCCCATGCATTTTCTGATCGGATTTAATTATTAGTTTATAATTATGCTCCTCGTTGAATTCTGGTAAAGTGTAATAGCATAAATTACCAACATAATTACTGTCTCAAAAAGTGCTTGTCGTGGTCTCGGAGTAAAATTGAATATCTTAAAAGTGAAAGACCATGAGTTCGATTTCAGCACACTATTGGACAACGAGAAATAGTTTTTTCGTTTCTACTTTCAGCATAAATATCTTTCGGGGTGATGTAAGCGATTTTTTTAAAAAAAATTTCTACAGAAATTGCTCATCATCCATGTAATGTTTTCCAGGAAAAGTAAATGAAAAAACCGTATTTTATTTTTGGGGAGTTAGATCATCTAGTATGCGGTGTCGGATCATAGAAATATATCTCAACTTGTAATCAATTATCCAGTTCGTGATTAAAATAACGTAAATGTTCACATTACAACAAATTATCATTTGCGTTTTGGAGATTTACCTCACACAAGGCACAAAGTGCAATCTGATAAAATAGCCTTTTTTTCCCAATTTTATAAAAGTAACTGGCTTGAAGCATCTCACATTCATTTGGAGCTATGATTAAACGATAAACTCACTTCTACAACACAACAATGAAATTAAGCTCGTTAAATTATATAGCATTATTCTTATATGATAAGATAAGAGTTTCTTAATTGGATATTACAACTAATTATACTCTGGTTAATACGTCACTATAACAACCAATTAGCCAATAGAGTTTAATGGTTTAAATATCAAAATAAGAAGCTAATATATATATATATATATATACATATCCTTCGAAAGATAAATTCTGAAATTTTTCATTATATTAGATATTTATCAGTAACTAACTTGTTTGTTGATTGGTAAATCATTTTCGCAAAATCAATTTATTTATTTAATAGTGTTTATTTTTATAATCATGAATCTTTCGGTAGTTTGGCAACAAAAATGCATTATTTTTTGAGAAGTATCATAACCTTATTTCAACAAATTAAAAATGTCTAATATGTTAACAATTGGATTACATTAACATGTAAAAATTGATAAAAATACAAATGATTTGGATTAGTTTGCTGTTGCTCAATGTTCATTTTATGAACAAAATGACTGATAAGATTGGAATATACAGTTTAAAGTGTATTCCAAGCCACTGCGAACATCCAACATGTTCAAAGGGAGAATCAAAGTCATCAACTGAAGATTAGAACTCTAACCATTCGGTTGCTATCTTGAAATTTATCGGCTTGTCTGATAAATTGCTTTATTCCATTTAATAAGTGAGTAATTTAATTTTTTTATCTTTTATGATGAGAAAGACGAAAACAAATATTATAAATTTTTTCCATTGATTTAATGTATTTCATTTGGTTCTGAACTAAATATTGAATAAAATATTTTTGCCTTCAAAATCTTCAAACTAAAATTACATTGATCAATATATTTATAATGAAGTCTTAAACTTATCAAAATATTCATCAATATTTGTAAACAATTTTTATTTAGAGTAAATTGAAAGTAAATTTCTGACATAAACTCTCTATTTTTGGGTAAAATATGATGTAATTTTACTTATAGACAAATTTTACACGGATGACTTGAAATTTAAAAATTTTGTATTATACAACGATAATTATTTCCTGAAAAATTCCAAATTTTAGGAAATTATTTAAAGTGAATATATCAGAGGTGGCCAAACTGTGGTTCGCGAGCCACATGCGATTCTTTAAAGGATTATTTGTATCTCTCGATAGATGTATCTTAGTACCTTTTTTCAATATTGTGTTATTATGCTTTAAAAAATTACTATCGTTCCGTACGTGTTTCAAAATATCTTAAGTTACTGACAACAAATATAGAAGACTAGCATCGTTGTAACAAATTTTATTTCCACCTTAGAAAATAATACGACTCATCTTAAACGGCGCGAATGAACATAAACAATGGCGTAATCAACCAACTTCAGATTAGGAACTTATAAACTTTCATTACAACGGACAGTTGACATGTTGCTCTGGAGGAAGCAATTTATATCACTCTTGCTACAGATATAATTTCTAATCTGGAATTTTTTGTTAGGTTAACGAGATAATTTTTTTCGTAGTATTAACATATGTTGTTATTGCTTTAATAACACAAAACTTTCATTTTTCTAAATTTCCTTATCTATTTCTAGTTCTTTTAAACTATGGCAATAGAGAACGAAATAAAAAAAAATACGAGCAAGAAAATAGAAATTTTAATAATGAGTGAGAGAATTTCTTTTTTATTGACAATAACGGAAAATCATAACGTGTTATTTGTAATTCTACGATCAAAAATTATTAAAGTTAGCAATTTACGTCGAAATTATGAAACAAATCATCCTCAGTTTTCTAAACCTTATCCATGAAATTGCAATTTAAGATCAGATATAAACTTGCTTCTTTAAAATCAAATTTAAATAAACAACAGTGCATTCTGATGAACTTTTCGGCTGAAGCCAGTTTTGTTATTACCTGGAATATTGCTCGGGAATGGAAAAGGAGAGTTTATTTAAAAAACTTGGAAGACTTAATGTTTTAGAACTAAATATGCAGCATTACACATAGTTGTTTCAAAAATTCCTATCTCAAGGCATACAACCGAACGACGCATAGCTACAGTTCATACATCTCTTGAATATAATTCAAAAAATGATTTGAAGAACTGTATTGCATAGCCCTTGACACAAATCAACAGATATCACAGATCTTCCGTAATTGTCAGTTTTCATACGTTTTGTTTTAATTGATTTCATTGTTAAAATATAATTATTAGATTTATAGTAGCACTTCAAAAGTCAAATTATGGTGTCGATATTAAAAATACATTAGATTCCATAATGAAAACTTTTGATGAGCCTCTTAATAAACTTGTAAGCATTGCAAATGATTGAGTTCCGGCAATGCTAGATAAAAAAAATCGGTCTTATTGGGCATTTAGGAAATGATTCTCAAATTCCACAATTCATACCGATTCACAGCATAATTCACAGAGAACATCTCGTTACAAAATATTTGAAATATCATGATGTTACGAAAACAGTGTTTTACATTGTAAATTACATTCGCACCAAAGCAAAAAATCACCGACTGTTCAAAATTTTCCTTGAAGAATTAAAGGACGAAGAACTTCCAAATGACGTTAATTTCTTTTGCATTGTTACATGGTTATCTAGCTACTACTAGCATTAAATCGATTTGTAGATTTTTTTTATCCAATTACTGCTTTTCTTAAAGAGGAAATAACTTATTCAGAATTAGACGATGACGAGAGGTTACAAGACTTAATGTTTTTGATTTGTCACACACATGGAACTCATTTGCAAACACTGAATTTACAATTGTAGGGCGAAAATAAAATGATATCTTACCTCTCACGTTATATATTTAGTTTTCAAACTAAATTACAACTTTTTCAAATGGACATTAAAAATAAAACATCTTATCACTTTCCTCGAATTAAAATTTTTTCCCCATATTAAACAAGAAAAACGTGTATATAATATAGCTAGAAGGAAATTTGAGGGAATTTTATTCCACTTTAAAATTCGTGAAATCTAAACACAGATCATTATTAACAAACTAGCATCTCAAAGAATTACTGAGAAATTTTGTCTCCTTTTATTCATCAAATTTTAAAGAATTATCAAGAGAATTAAAATAAATGTTTAATTTTTAATATTTAAATTCAGTACACAGTTTTGTAATTTTATTTATATGTTTTCAATAAATATAATTTCTACGAAACAATAATTTAATACCTTTTTGCACAACTTTTAAAAAATGCGTATTTAATTGCGGCTCGCGAAAAATTTCAAATTTTGAAAAATTGCTCGGACTATTAAGGATCTTGGCCCTCCCAGGAATATATTATAAAATTTTTAAAAGATTCAAAAATGATTTTTATAAATGAATTTATTGTTATTCCTGGAAAAACAATCGAAATGGATCGTATAATTCAAAAAAAAAAAATTCCAAGTGAACACTTAATCATTACTTCCTCACAATTTGTGGCACAGAATAATCATATATTCTTATTTTCTGCATTAACAAATAATATTTTCAAACAGCATTACATTTTTAAAAAGTAAAGAATATATATAAAAGATTATAATGCAGTCATAAATCTGAACAAATATTAGTATTTTTCTAAGAATTATACAATAAATTAAAAAATTCATGGAAAAATTATAATGAATGAAATTGGAGTGGAAAACAAATTATTCGAGGAAACAATACAGTAAATTTATAATAAGCCATTTTTATAAAATTTCTATCCCTTTTAATCTAGAATAAAACTATTTTTGACTTCGATTTATTTAATAATGTCATAGTTCAACTAAATCAAATACTAGTTTCTTGTATTTCATACTGAATTCAGCTTTTTTTATTAGAATAAGAAAAAACTCGTAAGGATTTGTGAAATAGAAATGACTTTCGTTTATGTTGAGAGTCAAAAGTTTCCGATTTCCAGCCGAACTAATTGGAATCAATGTTAAGAAAATGTGTAATTTTATTTTATTTGTAATTATATAAACTATTATATAATATATATTATTACATATAATATCTATTATGTATATATATATATATATATATATATATATATATATATATATATATATATATATATATATATATATATATATATATATATTATTACATAGTTTGTTATAGTATATAATTATAAATATTGATTTTCCATAAGATGCTGCATTAAAATCATATATTTAAGAGCGTGCTGTCCAAATCAGAAAATGAAGCAAAAATACTAAATAAGACTTATCACAAAATATATACTTTAAATAAAAAGTGAAGGGTTATATTCAAGATTAAATATTATATGCATGATTAGCAATAATAATAAACTATTATGTGTCATTTTTTTTGGTTAGTTGTAATTTGCTAAAGTCTTTTGATAAAGAAACTGCTGATAAATCTAATAAAAAAAGGAATTGTTCTTTTTATTTCACTATAAAAATACAATTATATTTTCTATTTACACAATTTTTATATGAATTTTCTAATATGTGGTATGTAGTTAACGATGTATTTTATGTATATCTCGATATATTTTTGATATTACAATTTTCGTTGTGGCAAGAGTACTTATCCGCATTATAAGGATGTGGCATTAGCGACTTTTAACTGAAGAAGCGGACAGTAAGTAACGACTCTTTTTGCCTTCTACTAAAACTATACTCTGTGGCACGACAGCCCATGTGGGCCCCACAAGGCCTAGCTAGAGTGTCCATCTCTGTTTCCTGGGCCGAGAGGCCCTGGGGTACGAAGCGTGATCATCCTAACGCAAAACCCCCAATGCTTAGTTCCCAAGCATACTTGGTATTAAGTTTATCGACCCCCTGAAGATGAAGAGATGAAAGGCTGAGTCGACCTTACCCAGCCAGAGAATCGAACCTCGGACATGTGTGCTTCAAGAGTGTGAAACGCTACCACCAAGCCACCGGTCTTCTTCTTCACTTATACAGCAGAAACAATATATTGAGTGATTCTTTGTAACTCTATTTTATAGATAATTGTGTGTGAATCAATGTAAAATAAACTCTCAATCAGAAAGATTTAAAACAATTTTTTTATCTTATCATTCATTAGCTTTAGATAGTTAAATGAATCAACTCGTGATGGACAGTGGTAAGTATTATTCTTGTTAAATTAATCTGAAGATTTAAATTGATGATTGTTTGTAAATTTTCATGAATATATTTTACTACCCTACCAATAATAAAAATTAATCATAAATTAATAAGTTATTGTGGGCTAGTGTGAAGACCATGCCCTTCGAAAAGAAAATCTCAGATTTCAATCTACCACTGATAAGCAATCGGCGAAGAGAATTTGACATGAATTCGAAAAAATATCTATCGAACTGCGATCGCATACCATGTTAAATATTAGTTTTAAATATATAGTTCTTTTAAATTTAGTTTAAAATTTTAGTTTATATATTATTTTTCATGAAGTTATTTAGATGAGCTTCCTCATAATTATTAAATATATTGGATGATATTTTTTCGTGAATTATTTCGTAAAATAAAAGCGAAGAAAGCTAAATAAATTATTTTTGAGCTTCAAATTACAAATGCTTAAATTAGCAATTATAAATAAATGAAAATATTGATTATTAAAATAAAAATATAAAATTTTATAATTTTTTCTTTGAATAAGATTCTAGTTAGGGAATGGTTTTCTAGCTATGAATCTAGATATGAATTACTTATTTGGCAATCTCACACTTTTTATGAAAGGTATATTTGAATTTAAAATCTTCCTTTCTTAATTTAGTATTATATTTCAATTATATAATTTGAACTTCAATCAAAGGACAAAAATTAAATCATACAGTAAATTTGTACAGGGATAAATGGTGATTTATATTCTAAATTATTTATGTAAATTTTATTTTAATTTACAGAATAATTTACTATAATATATATATATATATATATATATATATATATATATATATATATATATATATATATATATATTTAAAAATTTAGCAGAAATAAAATATTGAAAGAATTTATATAATCCCAAAAAATATAAGGTATAAGTAATACTAAAATAAGAAATCTACAAAAAGAACTTTAAAATTTACCAATGCAGGAAAAGGAATAAAAATATTAGTTATTGGAAAATATATAGTTTTTTATTTCTAGCATTTCAATACAAGAAACCTGATTGCTATTGTACAAAAAGTGGAATATTTTAACAGCGAAAAATATATTTTTTTCTTTATATAACCGGAAACATTTAAGTCTTAGGTCTAAACTACTTAATAAGAATAATTATAGGAAATAGAAACAGAACGAGAGAAAATAATTGTTTTAATATTCGTGACAGCTCGAAGCTGAAATTCCAAATATTGTTTTAATTATTATCTCATTTCAAGTATTATTTAAGTAATTATTAATCATTAAAATACCTTTCATGTATGCATATGCTCATTTTTGAAACCTCCATAACCAATTTCAGCTTCAATATCAATTGTAGTTAACCCCTTATATATAAAGTTTCCAATCCCAAAAAAGGTTCAAAACAATTTTTTTCAGGAATGAACCAAATATAGGCTAAAGTCGTGAAACAATGAACTTTAAAAAGCCGAATTGGTGTTCGAGACAAGCTTCCTTATCGATTCTTTAAAAGTCAAATTATCTTGCAAAATACAGTTATTTATGGCCGTGTATAACCAACTCTACTCATCGTCCAGCCTCCAGGCGACCATTTTAACTACAGAAGGTCTACTGTGTAACTGTGACCGTGTAACATGAAGGTTTCCGGGCCGTGGATATATATCTCTTCTCATTTTACCTATCCGTTAACCCTTTGAAATAGCTCTGTAAGTGGTATTTCATGTATTCACAGTGAAAATAAAACTTCAGTCTCTTTTTTTTTTTTGTCTGCTTGGCGAAAATGCTTGACATTTAACTTCCTTTTTTTCTGTTTCTAAAACGGTTTCAAGTGATATTCATCCGCAGATGGTCACGGTTTTGTGAATGCATGTGGCTGGTTGCCATATCATTTGAAAGAACTTGAAATAAAAATCGTTTGCTTTGAAAAAATGAAAACATTCAAATTCTATAATTTGATTCTTTTAGTTGGGAGAAAAAATATAACAGCATCTTAACTTTGGAGTCTGTTACGACATGATATTTGGATGTAATTTTTTGCGTTGTTACTATGTTCTAATAAGGTAGAATTTTTTTATTCTTCTGCAGCAGATAATTGCTTTTATTCGACATCTGCTGTCTGAACAAAAAGATCAGTTTAAATACATTCAATAACGATTTCATGTTAAGATTTTTTTATTCACTCTAAGAAAATCGAAGTATATGAAGTAGTCTTAAAATATTTTTTTTAGGATTAATTATTGAAAGGAAACTTGAATATTAATTTTCAAGATTTACTTAAAGAAATGACATTTTGCAATAGAAAGATCTTCATATTGAGATAATATAAAATATAGTTAAACATATTTCGTAAAGATACAAGGCGTGCTGATAGAAAAATCACAGTCACAAAAGTATTTTGAAGGGGATGATATATGGAATAAAATTTTTATTTGATTTATATTTTAACTCGAAAACTTCATTGTGAAATCTAGATGCCTAGCACTCCAATTACAATCCACAAAATGTATTACAAATAGACTCAGTAACTCAAAAATATTTTCTTATTTGGCATCGGAAAAAGTAACATGTAACATAACATAACTGTCAAGTACATAAAATGACATTAATGTATATATTACATTTTCTTACTCTTATTTGTTTGAATCTTTCTTTTCAGAAATGTGAGGAGATTTTAGTCACATTTTGTGTGAGTGTCAAAATAGTCTCCTGTCGATAGTTCAGTTGGTTATTTACCATTCCGTTGTTTCTGTTCCACACAAGAGTTGATTTAACCTGAAAATAAATTTTAATGAGCGTTTTGGACCATTATGAAAACATTCTTGCCTGAGGTAGGAGTCGAATACATGAACTTTTGAACTGAGGTCAGAGCAGTAAACCTTGCAGTTAATGTTATTTACTTTAGCTTAGTTTAAAATGTCTAGAAAATAATAAAGACGTATTTTCAAATGATTTCTGAACTATAATTTTATTCAGAAAAATTTCATTTTCTATATAAAATATTCTGTGTAATTTTTGTCCTTGTAAAAAAAAAGTAAAACTCAGAATAATTTTGATATAATATATAAATCCCCCCCCCTGCCCAACTATTACTAGGATTTAATAATTTCCAGTGTTTCAAGGAAGAAAAGTGATGGCAATTTATGTAATGGGGCACCCAGTAGGTGTGTCATCATTGCCTCGAAATTAAAGAGGGAAAGAAACATTCAAGTCCAATCCAGGATTCAAACCTGTGACCCATTGCTTCAAAGTCAGGGATGCTGACCTTTCCACCAACGTCCGACACAAGTTACATACTATATACTATCGAAACTTTAAAGTTTATAAAAAAGAATAATTACGATATCACATTAAAATCATTTATTACTTTTTTAAAATCAAAGACTAAAAAACATCAAGAGAAATAAATATTTATTCATATTATTATTATTAATAAAACTTATCTTTTATCTACCTCAATCAATGAAACAAACCTAAAAAGATTTGTAAGTGTTCCTAATTTAAAAACTCTTAAGAGATAACTCAAGCTAAAATAAAAAGTTGAGGGTACAAGAGAGAGACTAAGAGTTTCAAACTTTAATTTGATAAAGTCCTTAAAAGTCCTTTTGATATAGTATATTCAAAATTGTTTTTCATTTTTATTTATATCTACAATACTAAAAAATTAAGATACGTCATTTAAAAAACTTGTTTTGTGTAGGTACTGACTATTGAAATATTAAAAATTAAATGGATAATATAATTATTTGATTGATTAATTGATTTTTATACAAAAATATGATTAAGTTTAGCAATTTAATAATTATTTTTTGAAGCTTCTGACAGAATATTTGGTACATTATAAATATTTTTAAAGAATACATTAATGAACACATTAAGACACAAATTTGCATCATATGTGAAATCATTCTTTAAATTTGAAACAAATAAATATTAAATTTCGATACCAGTTATAAAGAATTAAGTTTTATAATTGACATTCTTTAGTACTCGTTAAATACGGATTTCTCATTATTGTGGGTAAATATTTTCCACTTTAGAAAAATAAAATATTTTATATTAAAATCATTATGTTTATTAATATGAAGATGAGCATGATCCTTCGGATATTTTAAGCTAAAACTGTGTATGTTTATAAAAAATATTTGCTGTACACAAACTTGAAAATAATTTTAAGCGCAATTTGAATAACAAACTAACATATGAAATGACTGCTTATATTTTTCATAAAGATTAAAATTATTTTTAAAATTTTTTGTTCTGATTAAAATTTCCAAAATCTCGTTGTAAGAAATGCTTCGCTTTTCTTAAATATTTAAAATTAGAACAAAATTAAAATTTAGTATGAATATTAATTTCGAAATTTTATAAAATGAACTGTGTGTAGTATGTAAATGTATTTAAATACACCCTAAATAAAGAAATAATCAAAATTTTGATGCATCATTTTCCATTTATTTTATTTTTAATACAGTCAAAATAATTTATGTATGAACTAGGAATGTATTATACTTTTATGATTGTTATTAGACATTTAATAATATTAAAATTTAATTAAATTGATTTTTAATTTATAAAACTGAAAATTCAAATGATGGTAATAGATTTTTTGAAACTCATAAAATATCACTAGAATTATTGCGTACTTTTTACTTATAGATCAATTTGGGATTTCTTTTCGCATATTAGAAATTTTAACTGAGCATTACAAACATTTGACAAAGTTTTATGGATAATTAAATACTAGAATACTCTATTGTAAGGCATTTTGCCGTATTAAATGTAAGGCATTTTATCTTTTTAAAATTAAATTTTCAATTATGTAAGGCATTTTATCATTTTAAAATTATATTACTTCCAGTAATATTACTATCCAGTTTTTTTTTATTATTATTATAATGAGAATTATCTGTTGTTGTTTCTGATTCAGCATTGCAACACCAGATTCACGAGCTTAACGCGCTCGTGAACTCACAAAATCAAGAAACAGCATAGGACTCGCAAAGAAATGATTTTTAGCAAATCCTAGACACAAAAGAAGGTTTTGGGGTTAGCCTGTTCTGCTACTACAGGCAGGATAGAGTTTACGTTTACCATCAGATTTAAGGCTACAAAGATGGCCATTTTTCGAGATTTGAACCAACTGTTTCGCTGAACAAGCTACGCTAGATCACATCCTTGAGTGCTTGGGGCTATCCAAGCATGATTTGTACAGTTATCCTTTGATGGTGCTAGACGCTTTGGGGATGTTTTTAACGTTATGGATCTGGTTTAGCACTGCTGGCAAAATGGGTCATGCAATAACAACAACAGAAGGTTACTAGCAAACCAAGAGAATACAGTCGGGTCAACTCTAGAAATCTTGAAAGCTATAGAACCACCAGGATAAAGGGTGAGGTAGCAGATTCTATTGCACAAGGCCTGATGCACTCCAGAATAGAAGACTAACTTACCACCATTGCCTGTTAGTGTTAGTTGGGAAAAACACAGGGGCCATCACACCTAGGGTGACACTACCAAGAATGAGAAACTCCCTACATACTTCACTCACTCCTCCCAAGAACACTCCCTTGAGTCCTTTAATAGGACTTAAGGGGAGAGGAATTATGTACGCATCACAATCGAAGAACTCTGAAAAACCCTAAAGCATCTTCTTCATAAAGGTGTATGCAGAAACGCAGAACCCATCTCGTTTGTTCAGTAATGTACTTAAGATATTCCACAATGAAGAGGGTAGTCCTACTTCTCTCGAACGTTGTGTTGTTACTTATGACACTTGGACAAGTCAAGCTAGCTATGCCTTGGCTATGCGAATTTAAGTCAATAGGGAGCGTCTTTCGTTTTAATCAGAGCACTAAGAAGGTGAAAGTATGTCATTGCTCTTTAAATACTTCGATAGATGGCACCACCAGAGGATCCACTCCCTCAACTTTGACATTGATCTGAAGGGGGAGGAAATTTTCTCCAGACCATTATACCCATGGTAACTGCTCAATGACCGACAAAAGGACTTTCGATTCCACAGATTTATCGAGTATGTATATCACATGTATTCGGTTGGTCTTGGTCGCATTGGGAATCGAATCCCACCCTTCTGGATGGAAGGCCGATGCCCTAACCACTAGGCTACCACGGTCCTAGTGGTTAACGTTATAAACCATATAATAAAAATATTAGTGAAATCCTGAAGATTTAAAAAATCTCACTGCGAAAGAAAAGAAAAAAGGAGAAAGGTCACTTGGGGAGATTTCATTATCTTCTGCCATAAATAAATTTCTTTAAAGCTGTTGGACATTCTTTATAATGGCTTGCTCCAGAATCCAAACACTCTTCATAAAAAGGGATTTTGTTGCTTGTAATAAGAAATGCTAAAAGCTGGACTCAAGCGAGGGAGTGGACAGCACGAAGTTTTTCACGATGTCGTAATAATCAGAAGGGTGTTCAACTTTCTACTTATTGACCAACTAGTATTTTCAATATTTTATAGCATTTTCGAATTTGGAAGATACTCTTTAAAAAGGAATCAAAATGGATGCTAACTTGAATAAGAAAATTAGAGAAATATTGCTAATAGAATTGGAGATTTTAGCTCAAGAATTTAGAAATTATTACTGTATCGAGAAAGAGGTAGTGAGGTCAATTAAAAATGATAAATAAATTAATATAAGCTAATAAATTGAAATAAATGTTAAAATTTCTGTAAAAATTCAATTTTTTTAATGTATATACAATAATTCTAAATTTAAGAGTGATTATTTACTATATAGACGTTATAATTTTTGTTTAGAAAAAATTCATATTCTTACTTATTATTAGATTTATTTCTTGAAAATTTACTTATTACCATAATTTTAGAATTGTAAATTCGGAAATAATGTAGCAAAATCACAACATATTAATTTTTTAAATTTAATCGTAAAGATTATAATTTAACATAATGCAGCGAAATTGAATTAGTTTTTATTGTTGAAATGTGTTTATAATACCTTCATGGTAGCCACTACATAATCCTTATGTACTTTTTATGGTAACCAAAATACATCCTGGGGAATTAATTTCTTGGATAAAAAATGCATATATGAGTAAAAAAGCATATATATTCAGGTAATATCATCTCTAAAGCAAAATAAAAGTTTTTTTCCCTACCGGAAATTTTACCACGTGATATACAGATCCCTTGTAACTGTATCTAATAACTTGTCGTTTCCAATTACCATCGTCTGAAATTACGTCAGGGGGTTGAAAAAAAATGGGAAGGTCGGATGACCCACCCAACGAACCATAACCTCATTTGCTTGGTGCAAAACATCTGCAAACACACAACGCCTACTGTATATACGCGCGGCCCAGGACACTGCTTCCCGTATACTTCAAAAGGAACACACGCTTTGCGAGCAGAAATGCGTAAGCACACACAATCCTACGGATGAGAGATGAAATTTCGGTGGGTGGTCTCACCCTCGCCCACCCCTCGTCTCCAGTTACGGTTGTGAGACCCGGTACGTCAACACAGGAAGTTCATTAGTTGGCATAATGGCCTCCTTGTGTCTGTGTCGTTCTTCCTGATGCAACATTTCGTATACGATTACTAGCGCTCGCTAAAAAGAACAGTGGCCGAACTGTTCGGGAACAGTCAGGTCACTTTTGTTTTCTGGTAGGGCACCGGAATTTTGAGAAAGTAATCAGGAAATGCCCCCTAAGGTAATGACAGGGGCAGCCGGCAGCGAGCCTTGAAGATACCCGTCCTGACAAAGAATTCAAGCAAAATAAGGGTGGTTAGTGGTATTTCGAAACTAAACAGTTGTGCAGATGAAGAAACAAGCAATAAAAAAAGCAAAGTTCGGCATCCAGTTAAACCTTGTTGATAAGAAAGTTAAGATTCTAGAAAAATGTTAAGCATGTAGCTATTAATTCCATGTATGAAAGATGACGTTCTTTTTTGCAACCCGGGAATTCTGTGCTACTCATGGATATTTATATTTTTTGCAGCCGCACACAAGTTAAATATACCATGGAAATGGTACTACTTACGGCATAAGACTATAAAGCCTTACTGGGAATTCAATATTTAAATCGATTTCTCTATAATTCGAAATTATTTAAAAGAAATAATTTTTTATTTATTGTTTTAAAAATGTATTTATTCTATAAGATGATTCATTAAAGTATAAATTCTATAAAGTAATGCTAAAGTTTTTAGTTTTGATTGTTATGAGAAATGATTCTACAAGCAAGCAAATTTATGTCTTTAGTCTTTTTTAGTTTTATTTTGTTTTATTATTATTAAATTTATTATATTTTATTTATTATATTATATTTATTATATTTTTTAGTTTTATTTTTTTCTTTAGTTTTATTTTGCAGCTCTAATTTTTATTCACAGGTCTTACGTCTTGAGCAGTTAAGTAACATAAGTGTTCTGGTATTTTCACTAAATCAAACAATTAAAATTGAAGCTTACAATTATTTTATATTACATTTAAAAATCGTAAAAACTGAATGAGATCTATTGAGGCAACCGAGGTGATACTGTGATGGTTAATGATACCTATAATTAACCTGTTGATGTGTGTTAATCCAAATTAATAATTGAGTTTGTGATAATAAGATGTATTTTAACTTTTTCGCGAAAAATTTTTTAAAAAATATTTATAACTATGTTTGAAATTACTTTGAGTTGAAATGTAGCCCACATTAAGCGTTTAATCATACAAAAATTTATGATGGTATGTGAATTTTGAATATTGGATCGTTGAGTAATTTAATTATAATTCAAACTTTTTTGGAATTACCATATGATCATACTTGCGGGTGTTTTCATCTGATGCTAATGATTTAAAAATTATTTGCAATTAGAAATATTCACTCTCTAGACTGATAATGAGAATCTGAATTGAAGACCAAATGTCAGAAATTGAAGCCATTAATTCAACATCATCCTTGCCAAGTTGACAGCCTAATGCTTAGCCCTTCTGCCCATTGTACAACAGTTTATCGATTCGAATCCCATCTCATATGTGGATGTTTCCAGTGGTTCACATAATCTACCTCATATTATATTTCTCAGCTCTGTCAGTCCTTATGAGCAAAGAAAAAATAACTGTGAGAGAGAAACAAACATCTTTTTATTCAAAAGTTTACCATGAATCGATGCATAAATTCTATAATCACATATCAATTATAAAAAACTGTACGGGAAAAAATTATATATATATATATATATATATATATAATATATATATATATATAATTTTTCCCGTACAGTTATATATATATATATTTACATAAAATTAAATATAAATATAATATTAAAGCAAAATTTAATTTATATTTTAATTGTAAATTATATATCTCTCATATAAATTATTTAAATAAATTTAAGTAGTAATTTTCTCTCTCTCTTAGAAAGAATTGATAATTTTATTATATTTAAATATTTAAAAAAGCAAAACAAGCAATGCAATTATTTACGTTAATATATAAAAATAATGAAAAATATTATAATTACATTGAAATTTAAATAGTAAAATTAAGAAACGTTGTATTTATCAACCAAAAGCAAAAATAAATATGGGGAAATTTTATTCCAACCCAAAACTTTCCATTATACACAATAAATTAAATTAAAAAGTAATTTTAAAAATAATTAATCACATTTTATGGTAATATTTGGAATTTCGATTCGTAAGAGTATCCATAATAATTATTTTTACATTTATAAATATCGGTTCAAAATTATACCATCATTTACAGTAGTTATTCCAGTACTATATTATCGTCATACATATTATCATTTACAATAAATTTTTCATGATAATTATTAAGCATAGAAATTTTTGCCATGGGATTTTCTTTAAAAAAAATTGCAGCGCTTTTTTTTCTTCATACACCACAGCTAAATAAAAAACAAGTTACAGTATTTTCTACACAAAACTGCAGATAAAATTTACTGTAGGGAAGAAATTACCCATTTGAAAATCGGTCACTTTCTAATATATATTTTTTGTAATTATGCCAGTTTACTTCATATTCTATATATAATTTTCACAATATCTTTACTATAAAATCTAGATCTGTTTCACAGTAATATCTAGATTCCTACTGAGAGACTGAAGAACATAATTCGCAGATATAATGATTTGTCTTAAAAAAAATATATGCTATTTTAAAAACATCACTTTAGATAAATGTCTGTAAATTATAATTTACAATAGTTTATGTTTTTTAATGAATATTAAAAGTTATCGATAACAGGGAATCAGCATAAAAAATATGAATTGTTTTTCAAAAAATCTTATAAGGATGAAAGTAATTCCTTTTTTGTCTCGAATCTTTACGACATTATCAGAGTATTCCATCAGTTTTACACGTGTTATTATAAATAATTTTTTTCACAATCAATTCATCACTATGAAAGCAACCGATAATTTTCAACAAGAGAAATGCTCTGTTGAAGTATTACTCCTCCTATTCCATCCTTAAATTGTAGTTTTGCAGACGTTCAACATATTTGCTGGATATTATAGGCCGAGAATGACATTTTGCCGACAACAGTTTTTTATTAGCAGAACCGAAAAATAAATACGCATTTTTAGAAGTAATGACACAAAAAATAATGAAATCTATCTCAATTATAGAAGCGAAAATAAGTGAGTAATAAGCTTTTTGAGCTTCGAGTGTTGGAATTTATTCAGAGTATATTTTTTTTCCAATTTAAACTGAAGTGAGATGAAAATTTCACATTAATCATTGTCTAAAACTAAAAGCTGATAATAGGCGTTAAGTTAGGAAATGCTTTTGTGTTTTAAAAAAATTGAACAAAAGAATGAAATTTTTGAAAATTTTAAGCGAAATGAATTGAAACTTGTAATTTCAGTGTTAATGAAATGGTTTGTTTTTTTCTTTCAAAAATGAGTTATTGTTTATTTAATAAAAATTTAATAAACAGGAATTATATAAGTAGTTATTGAAAAAAAACGCTCATTCGATGTAAACTGAGTAAAACTTGTTTTTGTCATTTAATTTAAGATTCGCTTAAATATTGAAATTAAGAAATTCAGGCACACTCAGTTCATTTGCGTCAAGTTGTTTGGTGCAAGAATGCGCCAAAGAAATAAAATTGCCAAATATCGATATTTAATGCTTTAGCCCGTAAATAAAATTTAAATAATCAACTAAATTGATGTCAATATATAAATACAAAATTAGGGACAATAAACAAGAAATATTAGTTAAAGATTATTTTTTTTGAATTTTTAAAAAACGATTCGAGTTTCAATTTTTAAAATATAAATAAAAAACAAGTTTTTAAGAAATTATTTTTTCAAAACTATTGCCCATATAAGGTAATTGATGATACAGGAAAATAAAAAGAAAATTTCAAATGCTTTAGTAATTCCAAAGTTTTGATTAATCATGCTTTTTTCGTTATAAATATAAGATGCTTTTTCATGATAAGATTTTTATAAATAAGATAAATAGGATGAAAAAGTAATGAAAATTCCTTACTTATTTATAAAATCTGAGAAATTATTAAAACAAGAGGTCATTGTAAAAGGAAAAATTCTTGGTAATATGTATATTTTAAAATCACTGATACAGTATTTAAGAATATAATTGGTGAAAAGGTATTAAATACAGTTGTATATGAAACAATGAGTTGCAAGAAAAATCTTATTTATTAATTTCTAATCGGGAATTTTTAGAAACATTTTGGATTTTTATATCAAAATGTCTCATTATTAACACTTTATCTCTCTCTCTCATACTATAACTAATATTTACATTTCTCTAACACTATAGCTTTTACATATATTAAACTAGTAATTCAAGTAACCTTATAATTATTCGATGATTTTAGTTACATATTTTAAACATATTATAGTAAAATTTCATCGCAAGTAGGATGTTAGTAATGCACGTTATTTATTTATTAAAAATAATTATTAATATAAATAATATTTTACTATTAAAATAATGTTCAATATAATATCTTTCCTTTGTTTACATTAAGGAATCTAATATTTTTTCACGGTCCAAAGCTTCGGTATCTTTGCCAACTAGCTTTTATCATCGTCTTTTATCAGTTCCAACCACATTTTTATAGAAATTTGTTCATATTTTAGATCTTCAGCGAAAACAAATGTCTCTAAAGTTACTTTCTTTGTTATTTGATGCTGGATGTATCAAAGAGAGTGGAATAGTATGATAATTTTCTTCTAGTCTAATAAAAATTGTATGTTTTGACTCTGTAAAATTTGAAATTTGTAAAGTTAATGAAACATTTCATTTGCTTTGCAAGGAAAACTATTTTTCTAGTATAAGCATTACAAAAATATTTCAATAAATTACAAGTTTGGCCTTGATAGTAGAATTATTCACCAAATAATTAACATTAACAGAATTTATTCATCATTACATTTCATGATAAGGGAAATTTTAAGATACAAATATTCATTTAACGAGTAATGCCAACATATATATAAGAAGTTTTTTTCTAACGTATTATTAAATATAAATGTGATTGGTAATTAGTGTAAAGTGAATAGAAATATTTCTTTCTTTTTGTAATGGATTGCATAATTATTTTATAAGCTGTGTAGCATATTAGAATATAAGTAAATCTTACACTCAAAAGATATTGTTTACCATCTGTATAAATACACTATTTTTGGCTTATGAAATTCAGCAAATCAATAATTTTTTTCTCTACAATATAATTAAATATTTCACAAAATTTTGGAAAAATGACGTTACTTTTCTAAAATTATTTTAAAAAGTTTTATGAAAATAATCTATTTTAAAAATTTATAATGCATAATTTAGCATTAAATTTGAAATTGTCGTGAATCCAATATAAACTTTTTAAATAATACTTAATTTATTGTAATTAAATAGTCAATGATCTTTAATAGTAGAATTATTTGGTTTTATATTCAGAGATTAAAAATGTATTTTTCGATTAACAAATTTGAAAAATATCTTGTAACACACTTTCATCATAAATATCTTTTAATTTCTAACATGAATTTTTAATAACATTTAGAATATAATAACATGATAAAAGCCTCACTTTAAAAATCTTTTTTTTTCTGAATATCGAACATTTCGTATAAATAAGCTGCTTTTATTTTGTACAAAATAAATTTCAAAATTTTATAACTGAAGGAGTTATTTTGTATCCATAAAAACATTTTGATTTAAAAACATTTTTAAAATATGATTTAATTACTTAAAAACTGAATAAATTTACAATCTTTATAAACTTTACTTTAAGTAAAGTTTATAAAGATTGTAAATTTATTAAGTTAAATTTTTGAATGTCAGCAATGCTTTTCAACAACTGCTGTTATTGAATAATATATGAAATTCAAAATAATTACCCATAAAGTTCATTAAAATCCTCTAAAACTTCAATCATAAATTTTCGACCAGTTAATTTGAATCTACATCATTGTTAATTCAATATATATAATTCTTCCAAGATTGAAATGTATAAGTTTCCGATGGACTTTCCCACTTTCAAAAGAATTAGAGTTCGCAATTAAATCGCACCTTTCTGGAGTTCATTATCTGATTCAAAGTTCCCGTGCAGACAATTGATGTAGTGCTGCCATTCCCCAGTCTACAAATCTTCGTATTCAAAAGCGGAAATACAGAGTCGATACAATTGACCAGTTGGTAACATTTCCATTTAAAGTGAAAGGTTTCAATTATTCAAGTTGAGGGCTGGTACGAATAGACCATGCTAATAAAACACGAAAGACTACTGTGATACTGTAGAGGTGTGCACCAATTAAATTGGATGGAGAATTTTCCGCTGACAACCGGCAGGTTTGAGGACTGTCACTTTGATCTTTAAGCCGATTGACGTAGCAATTTTACTGCTCATTAACGCACCGGCCCTCACAATTTCATGCTGAATTATGGTTTGACCATTTCTAATAAGACGCATATAAATAAGTCCACTTAAAATTTAACTTTAAATCTAAAAATTGGGGAACTTCTAAGTTAGTTCACGTTTGTTATTTAATGACCTAAACCATTTCATAGGGTGATTTACTAATGAGTAATTTTTGTCTGCTACTCTTAGTTAAGTTTTTGTATTTTTTACATTACTATTTTGTTGATTTTAAGGTCAGTATAGTAGGTGATCTTTTAACGAACATAATCCTATGTTCGCTATCCGAATTGTTCGTTAGCCGATCATCGATTTACCATAGATTTTTGTGAAATCGATTTATTCATTCTGGACACCCTAAAATGAATTAAAAAAATGATGTATAATTTCTTAATAAGAGTTTATTAAAAAGTAATACATACGTATAGTCTTGCATATAAATCAATCCTTTTCATTTTTTGTTTATGGGACTTTAAAGAATATGTCCAATCCGCATTGCTTTTTCTCTCTTTTTTAAGACTTTCCGGAACTGATTAATAACGTTGTTGTTGTACAGATCCTAACCTTAGTGATATCAGCTTGGTTTAGGTACCATTCTGAGACCATTATTTTGACATCTTCTCACTTCTTCAACGAATGAACTAAGAGGGGGTGGGCTGCTAAAATGAAATCAGTTTCTGTTTTGAATGAAATCAAAACCGAAACTGATGGTCTACTTTGGCTATAAATATACCGTTGGAAAAAATCTTTCCAGTATAGAACTTTAAGGTTTAATAGGCAAGCAACATAATTCAAGAGAGAGGAAAAATTATTTTTGGTCCGTTGGGTGTGGCAACCCTGCACATCATGCATTCAGAGCCAAGAAATATTTGTTAGTATTTGTTTTAGATCGTTATCCGAATATGTATTTGTTGTCCGAACACAAAAATCTTTAGTGAAAGTGTTCCGATTTGTTCGCAATCCGAAGTGTTCATTTACCGATCACTCACTGTACTCAAATGCTTTATGAGGTGGTGATACTGTTGCTGAATTATGCAAGGGTGGTAAGCAAAAAGTAGATTTCGACTGATGATCCGGTTTCAGAAATATATTGAAAAATTTGATGTAATACATTGTAATGTCTCACCATCGGCACTTTCGATTTTAAGATCCTATGTTTTTTTTGTGTTTTGTTTTGATTTTCAGAGAGACTCTCGTTGTACGCGAAGCAGGCGAGAGAGATTGTCGCGAACCCATACATGGCTCCTTGTAAATTTTGTTCATTTTTTAATTAAATGTGTATGTTTCAAAATTGGAGTCATTTATTTGTTTGTTTGTTTTATAACAAACTTATGTTTTTGGTGGCAGCGGTTTGATGCTTTTTTAATGCTTTGCATTAGCATCCACTATGGAAATTAATTATGTGCACTATAATGGATTACGTGCCGCAATGTTGGAATACGGGTAGGCCATTTTGATCAATCTTTCTCTGGCTACTATTGAAAATAAATAGTTTGGAATGTTATATAAATTGATAGAATATTTAGTTTCAATCTTATTTACGTGGTTTTCATGTTATATCAATTAACTTTGTTTATGTTTGTAAATGGTGTATTCCATATTACAAAGCTAATTTCTGTATTTCGTGTATTCGAATTTACAGTGTAATATTTTTTATAAGAAAAGTGTATCTTATTATAAATTTGCATTTCATAATTTTTATGTGGTTGATGTATTTCAATTCACGTAGGAATATGTTAAAATAACTATGTTGTTATAGATTAATGTTTAAAATCGAAAGTACACTTATAATTATAATTTTTTGAATGTTTCACTGAAAGTAGATTTTATGAAAGTAATATATACTTTAGAAAGGTTTTGATTTCGTTATGTGAAAACGAAAGTACATGATTACAAATAGATTTGAATTTAAAGTAATGTGAGATTTATTTATATGTTTTTGATTTTTGTTTGTAAAGTATCAAACTGATTCATTTGGTATTTAAAAACGTATATGTTTATTTTCATTGATAAAGATTTGAAAAGATATTTTCTTACTGTTTAAAATATCGTACGTTATTATCATTTTCATGTCGTGTATGTATAATTAATTAAGTTTATTGATTTAAAATCGAAAGCGGATTTCTGGTTTAGATTAGTTAAAGCTTTTAATTTATATTGTTGTTAAGAATTGTACTGTTTTATATTTTGAATTAAATAAGGATTCAAAAATATGTATAATTTCATTTTCTGATTTAATATAGTAGTATTTGTATAAGAATCTGATTTTATAAAATTTATACATTTTTGATTAATAATTCAATTTATCTGAGTATCAAGTATTAGCTTGGTGATAAAAAAACTTGAAATCGAGAGTAGAAGATTTAATATTAAACTTGTTCTTCTTTTCAAAATATATGATTTGCTGTTTATACACTATTTGTTGCATTACAATATAGTTTGTTTTCGTTTAAATTTTTAAATGTTATGGATATGTTTTATATTAGTAGAGTGTGTTAAATAATTTCAATAGTTATTTACGAAATTTTGTATATAGGTGGGTGTAGTCTGTTTTTCCTCTCATTATTGCATCTCTTCTGAGATAAAGCGTTAATAAATAAAATGGCTTTTTTAGCACGGGGGAAAAAGGGAGATTTAGTAGAAGTAGCTGAAGAGTTAGGGGAAATGGTTCCAGATTCTTTTAAAATCCCAGATATTAAAAAATTAATTTTAACTAGTAAAAACTTTAATGAGGAAGAAGTAAAATGTATATTAGATAGGGTAATCGAGGAAAGAGTTAAAAGGGAACAGGAAGAAAAAGAAGAAAGAGTTAGGCGAGAAATACTAGAAAAAGAGGAAAGAATTAGGCGAGAAGAAAAAGAAGAAAGAATTAGACGTGAAGAAATAGAAAAAGAAGAAAGAATTAGACGTGAAGAAAGAGAACATATTTTAGAAATGAAACGTCTAGAAATCTCTTCAAATGCTGCAATTTCGAACACAGAATCAGTTACAAATAGGACTGAACATGCTCAAAAATTTCAATTAATGCAAATAACGCCAAAATTCGATGAAAGGAAAGATGAGATGAGTTTATACTTAATAAATTTTGAGCGTAGAGCAGAAATGGCTCATATTCCAAAAAACGAATGGGTAGTTTATCTTGTAAGTGCTTTACCTTCAGAGATATCTAACATGTTAGCTAGAGAACCTCCAGAAAGGGCTGATGATTACGATTACGTGAAGGAAATTATTCTTAAACGATTCAAGTTAAATAGCGAAAAATTAAGACAATTGTTTCTTAAACACCAGAAAACGTCAGAAAATTCATGGAGAAATTATGCACAAGAATTGAATAGTTACTTTACGGAATGGCTTACGGAATTAGAAATAACGACATTTGAACAGCTTAAGGAACTAATGGTAACAGATCAATTGAAACGTCGTGTGCCAATTGAAATTAAGGAACATTTTTTGGCGGAATGGCTTAAAATAAATTCGCCGTATGATCTGGCAGAGAAAATAGATGAATATGAAAGTTTAAGAGATAGTTTTAAGACGAAAGATTTTACAAAACTCCTCGAAATAATTTTGGTTTTCGTCAACAAAATGAAAACCGTGCCTTTAAGTTTAATGAAGTAGTTCGGAATCATAAATCTCATGTTCCTAAAAGAGTCGAGAATAAAAATTCTAATTATTCACATGAAAAGGAATTCGAAAAAAGAAAACAACTCCGATGTTATGAATGTGGTTCTTATAGTCATTTGCGGCCTCAGTGTGACAAAATAAAAAAGAACTTAGAATCGGTAGCATCCAACGAAATTGCTAGAAGTACATTTAATGAGTTGATGGCTCCTTACACTAGTATCGGCACTGTTAATGGAATTCAAATGCCAATCTTAAGAGACACTGGAGCAACTCTTGATTTGATTTGTGGAAAATACGTGAAACCTGATATGTTCACGAAGGAAAAGGTTTGGCTAAGAACTCCTCTTGATGAAACTTTAGTATGCTTACCTATTGCAGAGGTTGAAATAAATTGTGAATTAGGTCACATTTTGACTAAGGCAGCAGTTCTTCGAGATTCTTTGGATCAAGGAAGATATTTACTGGGAAATAAAACAGCCGCTTTATTTCAGGAAATTAAAAAGCATGAGGAGGTGAAAATACATATGATAAATGCTATAGAAACTCGAGCTCAAAGAAGACGGAAGGAAAATAGCACGAATAAAGAGATTATTGATTCTGAAATAGAATCTTCTAGGTCTTGCTTCCAAACTAAACAAAATGAAGAATTAGAGCAAAATACAATTTTGCCACCATTAGAAACAGAAGTTGAAGGGATGGATTTGATAAAAACATCTCCAGAAGAATTTGCTCGGGAACAAAAGGTGTGCGAAGATTTGAAACCTCTCTTTGAGCAAGCTAAACGACAATCTTCAAAAGACAATAAATATATTATAATAAATCAATTGTTGTTTTATAATAAAATGGACAATGATGGAACTGTAAGAAGATTATTAGTTGTGCCCAAGAAGTTTCGCAACCAACTAAAAGGGATCTGCCATGAGATAACTGCAGCTCATTTAGGTATAACTAAAACAAAAGATATGCTGTGCAAAACTTTCTACTGGCCTAACTGCTTTAAAGAAATTGAAAATTTTGTTAAATCTTGTGACAAATGTCAACGAGTAGGAAAGCTTCAAGATAAGAAAAGGGCTCCTTTGAAACTGGTTCCAGTAATTCCGGAAATATTTACAAGAATTAACGTTGATGCATGTGGTCCTTTACCTATAACTTCCTGTGGTAACCGGTATATTATAACAGCCATTTGCATGTCATCCAAATATCCAGATGCCATCCCAGTACCAGATATACGTTCTACTACTGTGATTGATGCTTTTCTTCAGATATTTAGCCGCATGGGTTTTCCTAGGGAGTTGCAAAGTGATCAAGGAACATCTTTCATGAGTGTCCTAACATCAGAATTTTTAGAAAAATTTGGTATTAAAGTTGTGCATAGTTCCGTTCAGCATCCCCAAAGCAATCCTGTTGAGAGATTGCATAGAACTTTAAAGAGAATACTGAAAGTCCTTTGCTTAGAAAAAGGTACAGATTGGGAGAAGATTTTACCTCAGGCACTTTTTGCTCTTAGAACTTGCATTCATGATAGCACTGGATATTCTCCTGCAGAATTAGTCCATGGTCGGAACTTAAGAACACCCGTAACACTATTATATGAAAATCTAACTGGTAAAACCATTGAAGAAGATAGTGTGATTGCTTACGTTTTTAATCTTTTAAATAGAATGAAAAGATGCCAAGAATTAGCTGTGCAAAATATGACAGAGGCTAAAGAAAAACAAAAACTTTGGTATGACCGTAAGGCTACGAAAAGAGAATTTAAAGAAAATGATCTTGTGTTAGTTGTTGCACCTTCTAGATCAAACAAATTTTCTGTTCATTGGATAGGTCCAGGAAAAGTAGTAAAACGACTATCGGACACAAATTACGTAATACAATTTCCCGATAAGGAAAAATTACACGTATACCATGTAAATATGTTAAAACCTTATTTTCAGCGTCCAGAAGATGTTAATTTAATTTTTACCTCTAATTCTGATAATGAAGATATTGATTCTGAGAAAGAAGATATCCCAAGTTTTGAAATTAATTCATCTACCCTTTTAAAGACTTTTCCTGAAAGCTGTTTTAATGAAAAGTTAGAGGACGATCAGAAGAAACAATTGAGTAGACTTTTGATTCAATTTATTGATATTTTTTCAAATAAACAGGGTTGTACAGAATTGGCTGAACTGGACATCGAGTTAGAATCTAATAAACCTATTATAGCTAAACCATATCGAATGTCCCCACGACAGACAGAAATTCTGAAATCGGAAGTAGACAAGATGTTGAAATTGAAGGTGGTGGAAGCAGGTGAATCCGATTACACATCACCTTTAATATTAGTTGAAGCTCCTGGAAAAGAACCTCGTCCGTGCATTGATTATCGCAGGTTAAATGAGGTTACCAGAACGCAATATTATCCATTACCAAATATTGAGGAGCGTGTTGAATCCGTTTCGAAAGCGAAGTTCATATCTTTATTAGACTTAACACGAGGTTATTGGCAGATACCTTTGAGTCCTAAGGCTCAAAGATATGTGGCATTTACGACGACATTTGGTGTTTATAAACCTTTGAGAATGGCATTCGGTTTGAAGAATGCTCCTTACTATTTCAGTAAGTTAATGGCTGATTTATTAAAAAATTGCGAACATTTTGCTGTGCCTTATTTAGATGACATAGCTATATATTCACTTACCTGGTCTGATCACATCCAACATCTTAAATGTGTTCTGGAGAAGATTCGATTTGCGAAATTGACTGTAAAACCCCTTAAGTGCAAATTCGCTTAACTTCGTGTTAAATATTTGGACACTTTGTAGGACAAGGTCAAAGAACACCAGGTGACATTAAAGTGAAAGCCATTACTGATTTCGAACGTCCCTCAAGCAAAACCGAAGTACGAGCTTTCCTAGGTCTTGTTGGGTACTATCGCAAGTATATACCAGAATTTTCGGTAGTTGCTGCGCCTTTATCCGACCTGTTAAAAGGGAAGTCCAAGAAAGGAACTGTAATATGGAATAATAACTGCGAAAAGGCATTCATAGAATTAAAGAACACTTTAATAAAGAAGCCTGTACTTTACAGTCCAGACTTTCAAAAACAATTTATCATTCAATGTGATGCCTCAAACTTAGGAATAGGTGTAGTTTTATCCCAGAGAGATCAAAATGGAAATGAACACCCTATCCTATTTCTGAGTAAAAATTTTCGAAATCTGAGAAAAATTATAGCACTATAGAAAAGGAATGTGCAGCAATAATTTTTGCTGTTACTAAATTAAAATATTATTTAGATGGTCAGTATAAATTTATTATCGAAACTGATCATAACCCTTTAGTTTGGTTAAAACATCATACAGGATCTAATCCCAGACTTTTAAGGTGGGCTTTGGTACTTCAAAGCCTAAATTTTGATATTGTTCACAGAAAGGGCAAATTACATCAGAATGCCGATAGTCTCAGTAGAATGCTGAATAACCAAACTTAATTATTTTCTTTTTTCTCAGATATTAAATTAAAATTTTTTTAATACAAATTTCAATTGTTGTTACATGTGTACATAATAAAAAAAACGTTTTTTATAGTAAAAATGTGTCTATTTGTAAGTTTAGTTAAGGTTGAAAATTCTGTTGTGTTAGATAATTATTTTGTGCTATTTTGATATAATTTTATTTTATATTTAATATTATATAATTCCATATAATTTTGTGTTTCAGCCAGAGTCCGATTGATCAGGGCTATCTGTAATACTAAATTTTGCTCTTTGTTGTTTGTGTGTGTTTTTTTCTTTTTTATTTGCAGGTTGATTTCCTTAGAATGAGAAAAAGAAAAAAAAACTCCGGGGAAGGAAGGAATAATTTAGTCTGTAATGTCTCACCATCGGCACTTT
Source organism: Latrodectus hesperus (assembly GCA_037975125.1). Lineage (NCBI taxonomy): Eukaryota > Metazoa > Arthropoda > Arachnida > Araneae > Theridiidae > Latrodectus > Latrodectus hesperus. The sequence continues at coordinate 56,565,992 of CM075855.1, forward strand.
CGATTTTAAGATCCTATGTTTTTTTTTTTGTGTTTTGTTTTGATTTTCAGAGAGACTCTCGTTGTACGCGAAGCAGGCGAGAGAGATTGTCGCGAACCCATACATGGCTCCTTGTAAATTTTGTTCATTTTTTAATTAAATGTGTATGTTTCAAAATTGGAGTCATTTATTTGTTTGTTTGTTTCATAACAACATACTATAATGTAATACTCATCTTGAGTCATTATTAAATGCTATCAATAAAACATATGCGGGTTGGACTACTAAGAACATTTAATGAGGTTATTATAACTGTTATGTCACAGATTCTTTCGAAATTGGAGAATTAACATGATCAAGTATTCTCGAATCTCAAATATGAATAATGAAAAAATTACCAAAGCAAAGTAAGATAATTTCCATGCAGATAGTTTAGGTAAATTAGATTCTAATCATGTGTAATCAATGTCTTAAAAAGTAAAATTGCATTTTTATTAAATTTCCAATTTTTGATGATATTTAATCCTTCATTCGAATTTAATGAAAAAACGTTATCTGAAATTCTACATTTAATTTTTAAAAAAAATTAAAATCTGTTATTTATACAAATAAATGTCCATGTTTTATTTTAAAAATTAATATTTTTATAATGAATAATTTAGCTTCTCGATATCCACTGTTGGCATTTATATCTTCATGATTTGTAGACTTTTTAAAAAATGGTATTTATTTAGAAAGTACGAGATAACTGAGTAAAGAGATAACCTCTCATCTCTGAACTATATTAAGATAATTTTAGTAAAAAGATAATCTTAAGATAGTTTTCAGATGAGATATTTGAAATCAATTATCACCAACTCTTTTGTATTTTATCTGTTTATCCACGTTTGACTTTTATATCTAATGTTTATTTGTTTGATTTTATGTCATCCTCACCACTTATTTAAATGAGATATATTTAGAAAGAAATACAGAAATACGAATGAAAGAATTTAAACGGTCCATAAATCATCTAGCTCACTTACTCAAATATTAATTATATTTTGATGAATGTATGCATAGAAATACGAGAGCTGATGTTGTCCCTTTTTCCCTCTTAACTCTTTAAAATATTTTACAGATGTCAATAAAATCGTAAAAAGTTAGCTCAGATTATTTGAAAATCCAAAAATTCTTGTACGTTTAAATACGAATTGAAACTCATTAATATAATGCAATAGTTTTCCTTAAAAAGGCTGTATAAAAGGTTGTATATAGGAAACAAAGCTTAAAAAGGTTGTATATGGGAAACAAAGCTTAAAAAGGTTGTATATGGGAAACAAAGCTTAAAAAGGTTATATATGGGAAACAAAGCTTAAAAAGTTTGTATATGGGAAACAGTAGATTCAGTCATAGTGCTATCGAATTTATTGATTCTATTATCGCAAACTAATGGAATGACTACTTAATGATGTGATTTGATTGTTTGAAGAGGTAAGTACAGTAACGATATTGTCAAGCGAATATCGATCTCATCATTTATCAAACACTCAAAATTTTGTAGTGACTGCCTGTATTTATATACTTTAATTCGGAAAAATTGGCAAACAAAAAAGTAACAAATACATCGAATTCATTCATATGAATAAAGCTATTCTGAATTGATATAGAGATCTATTACTTTTTGAAATTTAGAGCCATGTTCGAAAAATAAGATTGACATTTGAAGGGTACCTTTTGTTATAAATTTCCAGATTCTGCTAATAAAAAATATTTCGCTCTTGTACGAAGAAAGCATTTAGCTTTTGTCCTTTTTATTTTGTTGTGTACTCTTTTTAACACAATATGGCAATTTTTATTTAAGTAAATAATTAAACTCTCTATTGATTTGGCGTTGCTATTTCAGATAAAATCTTTCAACATTTTAAATTTATTTTTAAATCCTTTTTAGTCGTTTAATTTTAAATTTTTTAAAAGTAAAACACACATTTTTTAAAGTAAAACATTTTTTATTAAGTTATGCATTTAAATATATATATATATATATATATATATATATATATATATATATATATATATATATATATATATATATATATATATATATATATATATATATTATCTACCTTTAAACAAATATTCTTTCATATTTATCATTTTTAAGAATTTATACAGTTTTTTTATTTTAAAAATAAAGTAGTATTTATATAACATCAGTACCGCACAGTAAAATTGTACATAATATTATTGATAGATTTTATATTCAGTAACTATATTGTTTTTCACATATTATAAAGTAATTGATGTGCTTACCAGCTTCAAACAAATTTTTATACAAACTTATGAATCTACGCATGAATAATGTAATTGTCTTGGAAGAGTCGCAATGCATTTTTTAAAACGGTGGGCACTGGGTGACTGACCCTTCGCCACAACAAGGATAGAAAATAAAACTCATTTATCGTTACTCGGTGGGTACCCGGGAACCAAATCGCAGAAAAGAGAAGCATTGTTACGTCACACTACCACAAACGCATTTATAGGGTGTGGGCCACTTTCATACATCAGTTGAAAAGAAAAAACAAGGAAATACACACAGGGAGAGAGAAAGGAACATCCCTGCCCGAACCGGTATTTGAACCAGAAACCAACAGCCTAAGAGTCAGGAACATAAACCACTCAGCCATCGGCAAGCCAGTGTCACAATATTGAATCACTTCTTAATTACGAGCTTAAAAAAGCTACAAAAATACAACAATAAAAGCAATGTCGTAAAAAACATTCCATTTATGTACTGTCCTTATTGTGTTATCTACTGAGAATTGATAAAAATGATAATATTTTTTGGTTTAAATGGAAGGATAACTAAAAAATAAAATTATGCAGGTTGATATGCATTTAGTTTGCCAAAGTTTGATAGAAAAGGCCATACAGAAAACAAAATAAATTCGTAAATGTGTTACTTTTTTAGAGTCGTGGTTTTCTGATCATTTCTTACTCATGGGGTTTTACTATAATTCAGAAACAATCGGTCAGGAGACATTGTGTTCGACCTTTTGTCTAGAATTCATGTTTCAATGAAGAAACCTACAATTAAGAAATAGGATTCTTTAATACATTAAAAAGAAATAGAAAAGATTTTATTTACACTGTAACTGTGTATGCGTTGTGATCACTTGGTTTTTTTGAAATATCGATTTGACTCGCAGAAAAATAGTATATTTTATAAAACGATCTCTTTTTTTCTAAAGAGTAATATTTTTCAATAAATTTTATTTCATGCTTTCAGGATTTGGTTATACAAACTTTTCTAATTATATTTTTTGTGGTTGTAAATTATTAACCACTTAATCTGGTGTTTTCCCTGCAACACTTTTTGTTTTTCTGTTCTCCATGAATAAAGGTAGTTTCTTCATTTTAACGTCATAAAGTATAATTTTACATTAATTGAAATTTCATGATTGAACAAAGAATAAACAATGATAATAAATACAAAACATTTTAAAGCTAAACAATGAAAGTATACAAATTTATTTTAAAAAGTTTAATAACTGTAGAATCTGCTTAAATGTTTGGTATATGTTAAGATAATAGTGGCTCAATATTTAACGTTATTACATGTCTCAAATAAGTTAAAATAACAATACTGATCATTTAAATGCAATTATACATACATGTAAAAGTATTATCAATACATGAAATTGTAAAAACATATCGGTTATCCCTAAGTAGTAATACTACTGGCAACTTATGGTGAAAATTGAACAAAGTAATAATTTCGCTCACTATATTCTTGTGAAACATATTTATTACTTTTCAAACTGTATTACTTTTCTAAAGATAACTTTCAAAGAAAGCTCAATTCTTGAGTCGAAGATAGACCGCGATTTATAGTGATTTTTATTTGACTTTAATTTAAGCTATCGCATATTATAGCATCACGAACGAGGCAGATATCATATATATATATATATATATATATATATATATATATATATATATATATATATATATATATATATATATACACCAACAACTTTAACAAAGGAGAAACCTTCCTTTAATACACATATAATTTGGTTGAATAATTTTGCATCTAATATTATTCCCCAAAAGGGCCCAAGAAAAACATTTCTTCATGCGAAAGAAATAACTTCAGCGTGTTTAATTAACAGGGAGTGATACACCGGTCCGTTATGCACTAAGCATATGCACCCCACTGTCGCCCGGGACGGGGGATTATGTTTCTACAATTGCCGTCCACCGCTGGAATCCAGGGAACTTAAAGAACTTCCTACACAGAAACTACTAACAATTGTGCAGAAAGCCATTACTGCTAAGTCCATCCTATTAACTTCCCGTAATAAATAACCCACCCACCGAACTGCACAAGCCTTGTGCTGGGTAGATATGCCCACCCCCTCCCATACATCCATGTACACCCACTATATGTACCCTATAAGGAATAAAATGCCTTTTGGAAATTGAATTCTTGTCTATAGTCTCTCATCTTTCCCCAGTATACTCACCGATGTGGATTTATTTCACTAGTGCCCCCCCCCCGGATCCCCCTGATCCTCCATACCGATAGTTCCCTGCATTGAAAAAGTTCCTGGGTGATTTTTGGGTTCTTTTTTTTCATTATTCTTTATTCAGTTTTGTGGCCAAGCTCTCCCATAAGAGAAGAGGGGGTGGAAGTACCGATTTCAGTTATATAAGGTCCAACGGGGAATATTTCCTCGTATATTTTTTTTTTCCTTTTGTGCTCATAGTTTTACTTCCTCCATCCTTTTTTTTTTTATTTTGTTCTCCTTCATTTCTGCTTCCCATTCATGTGGACGATATTGGAGTTTGATTATTATTGGATATCGGAAAGTATGAAGTATGTTTGCCCGGGGACTGCGCGGATTGATTTTTGATACCTTCTGATGCCTTTGGGAAAGTTTGCGTGGGTCGGAGGGAACCATTCGTGGTTATCGGTTACTGTCCTGAAAGTTTGATGGTGGAATGCTATTGTTTCGCCCGTGACGACACATCCAATGTTTTAGCAGATTAAAAAAAATATTATTTTATTCTTCAATATTATCTACTTTCTTACCATTCGTTTGGATTTTGTTTTGTCTGTACCATTTAGTAGCCTAAAAATAAAAAGGTTAAAATAACTTTTTAAATATATTATGTAAGAAATATAAAATTGTGCTTAATGTATATTTGTTTCATATCGTTCCGTATGCCAATTTTAACTATATGATTTATTACAAGAAATCATTTGTAGAATAACTGTAAAGTGCGATATTTCCCAAGACAGATATTATTGTCGATATATATAAATCTTTTCCTTAAACTCCTTCAATATTTTACAACATTCTAAGAAATTGTGTCACTGAGCAATATTTTAATGAAACATTATTATTAATGAGTGATCATTTATAGATTAGCAAATCAATGAATCTTAGAGCATAATGTGAATTTTATAGAAAATACCTTTATTCTTTCCATTGAATGCATCCTTGATAGTGAAGTATCTATTTATCTATCTGCATATATACAGATTTAAGAATGCAAGCATTAGCTTTAACTTGCAAATAAAATAACAATTTTTACCAATAATTGCTTTAGAAGTGAGGACAATTGTAACAAAAATGTAAAAATTAATACAAAAAATTTATGTAAATATAAATAAAAAATGTACTTTAATTAATAAGTTCTATTTATTGTACAAAAATATGTTTCTTTTTTAAAATAAACTACTCATTTTTTTACAATGGATGCCAGTTAAAGTTATTGTAAAAGGAAATGATTTAGCAAATATTTACTATGCCAGGAATACTTGAATATTCGTATTTATTGTTTATAGCATTTTCGCCCCTTTATATTGATAGATACCAATTTATTATGAAAGAAATTGATATTCACTAATATGGCATAAGTTTGTACTTCATGATGTACTGAAGGAGTTGATTTATGAAATAGTTTTTCAGAAGTAAAGTAACCAATCGCTTGTAGAATTACAAAATTTAAAATGTCCCATAGCTAGCAATAGTCCTAATGGTGGTGAGTCTGAAAGTATTCAAAGTTTAAAAAAAGAAACTTCTTTGATATAGTTAATGTATGATAATATATTTATTCTAAAATACCTTAATTAACTAAATATTGGGCTCATTCATTATACTATAGCTTCCAAAAAAAGTCCTGGTATTTGCGTTTTTAAAAGACACTTAAATTGTAATGCTGGATTATTGTAGATGCGTCATTTATAAGGAAAAAGATGAAAACGATAAAAATTAAAATTTTAGAATCACTACCTTAATTTAACTATATTAAAAGACATATATCCCTCTTTTTTACTCTTATAGTATGTTTTAGTAAAATAAAGTGCAGAGTAATATAATAATTACAATACAAAAAGAGGCAAACTTGTTAATTTATGAATGTGTGTTACAAGAGTCTTTTGTGAATTATTCTGTAGTCTTAATAATTAAGAAAAAGACATCACTTAAAAATAATTATGTTACTAACATTAATACACACAAAGAGATTTATTATTTTTATTAACCTAAAACAATTCATAAAATTTTAGTTTAGGTAATTCGCTTATAAATTACAGTTCAACAAAATTGTAAATTTCACCAACAAATCAAGAGGTGTTTCATATAGGTTCAGAATATAATATGGGATGAAAGAGATAAAATACATAATTCTTCAGAGCATATAAGTGAAATTAATAAAAATGTGTATTTATTCGAGGTTCATGCACACCAGCTTATGCTGACTTTAACTACCATTCGAAAGAAGTGTAATTAGCTAAGAGGAAAAAAAAATGTGATTTATATAATTTCGTTTCTGATATATTATTACTTAGTGATATTTACTGTTTACTCAATTATTTGCAAGACGTATTTTATACCACGGATTGGAGTCTCACGATTGGATCAGATAAAAAATTGAATGAAGGATCCTGAAAATTCTATTAAACATAAACATAATTATTAAATATTGATTCCTCTCATCTGCATACGAATCCATTACCTGTCGGTATCATATTGGGAAAAGTGTAAACTCGTTTCAATGAATTAAAACAATACTTTATAAAAACCAAAATAAAACAGTAAATATCGTTTTTTTTAAAAAAATTGCACAGTGGGAATTAAAAAATAAGGATCTGATGCCACAAATATTTTTCTTTTGAGCATAAATTACATATGGATAACAATTTTAAAAGTGGGGTAAAAACAATCTAGATTTATTAGTAAAGGGTTATATTCACACCCTGAGGAAGAAAACACGGACATTCCTTAGATACTTATGCATACTTATATGTAAAACAAAAATGCACCTTCCTTTTTATATTCAAAATCTTTAATATAGTTTCATGAAGAAACCAGCATTTTTTTAAACGCTAGTACAATTGAGGTCATATGCATTTTGAGTTGACAAACTCTTTGCCTATTTGAATGATTCATCTTCAATCCTTCAAACGGAGAAAGATTTTCCTATGAAAATATATAGATAGCATATAAAAAAAGTAGTAACACATATAAAATAAAGCTACTATATGGATTTCATATGTTTTATGACTGCTTTATTAAGCGTTAATTAAAGATTTTTTGGAATCCCACTACAATAAATCTTCCAAGAGTTTCGACTAGTAAAACTCATTAGATGGCAAAACACATGAAAAGCAATTCACGTGGCATTCAAATGTCGAATTTAGGGAGCGAAAAGCAGCTCAAGTGCATCTAAACTCTGCCACTCAGTCTGTAAACTGTCGTCCTAGGCATAGGTCTTTAATCATCACCAGTACCGGAACCCGGCTAATAACATTGTTATACATTCCTTTGCCGACATTCGAACGCAGAGATTTAATGAATAACCGAAGTTCCCGATTCCCCTCCGACCCTACCAACTGGACAAACCCACTGAATTTCAATTCCAGTTGCTGTAGGTCACCAAAGCTGACCAATTCCACGAACTCACCCCTTCAATGCAACCCTTTCCCTCCCCTAATCTTTCCGGTCATCGACAATATATTCCCTCTATGTTCTGGTTTTAATTCAGATTTCAAATTGTCCGTCTTCCACTTAGTTATGTTCCCCCCATTGTCTCCCCCTAGGGCTGAGAGTGGGTGGGGAAAATGTCTTTGGATAGGAAATTACCTATTTGGGGGGGGATTGAGAGGCTATAACTTCAGTTGTTAATTAATTATTACACTTAAAACGATGATTAGAAACTTGTCAAAACATACCGACAGGTCTTATCCGCTGGCCTGAGGAATTAAAGACAAGGCTTTATTTCGCAATTAATCTTGTTGATAGTGCTGCCAGATTCTCTCTTCAACTAGCAGAATTTCCTCTCTTTTAAGTCGACGTGATTCTCGTTTAAAGAAGTTTTGGGAATCGTAAGAATAGGTGACAAATTAAGCTTATCTTTCCGACAACTGTTGTCAATTATAGTGAGTAAATTCTAGGTAATTTATCAAATTGGAAAAAATCAATAAAATATTTTTTATATTACTATAAATGATACAGCACACTCTATAGAAGCACCAGATATTATACAAAAGTATTCATGTGAATGAATAGCCGGTAATAAATTATTGTAGATATTGATAGGATTAATTAATATTATAATTAATCGACGTCGCATTGCTTTGAAATACATTACTTACAATAGCTGTAAAATATTTTGGCAAATTAATGAAGAATACATTTTGTATTAAAGATTATATTAACTATTTAACGGTTGTTTGCTTATGTTTACTTAATAGTATTGTGTATAAAAATTCAAATTCGCTTAAAGAGAATAAAATATGAATAATTTTAATTAAAAATAAAAAAACCTGCGTTTTAATTGTATAACTGTTATAGTATTTTTGCATGAATAAGGAAAATAAATTAACTAATATGCTGAAGGCAAACTGTTATATATGTAGGAAGCTATTGTTTGAATTCTATTATTATACTAAACTATACATTTTATCCAAAACAATCAAGAAATAAGAAAAAATTTTTATAAGTACCTTGCATAAGTATATAAAATGGAAAGTGCGCATATAAATGGAAATACAAAGTATTAAGTGAAGAAAAAAAAACTTAAAATTTCTAAAGATTTACAAAAATTAAAATTGCTGCAATTGAAAAAGATTCCTTTTTCAACTGCAGCAATTAAATTCCTTGGGCGACAATATGAAGTTTTCTGCTGCAATGTTTTGCTTGGGCAAAGGTAGTTTGGACAGGAAAAGGCTTCTTTCTCAGTGAAAAAAGTAGTGGGTTCAATAACTCATCATGCTGAGAAGGATTATACACGTTATTTCACTGGATCTAATTTTTAAAATTTAAATCTAATGATTTAACCTGTTGACGTTAAAATTTAGAGGAGTGAATAAACTCAATTGTACACACCTTGTCATTTAATTTTGATTCAAAACTAAGAAGTTGATGGATGTGATGTGGTTAATGGCTTCAGTCGGAAGAAAAACATTTATTATTGTATTGCAATAACCTTATTGTTTACTGTTGACTATACATATTTTATTTTAGCTGTCATTAAATGAATGTATTTCGTTAAGTGATTTTCGAGTAAAAGTAATTATATTTTAGATGACAAACCTTAGTAGGTGAATTTTAATATAATACTGATTTTTCTGTCCTCATATCTAGAATTACTAATATTATTCTTAGTTAGTTTTCACCTCAAAATTTCTTGTGTCCTACAGCAGAGTTGTTCGCAAAGTCTATTCTAATATTAGTTTTAATCAATGTAATTTAATTGAATTTAATTTATACCTCGAGTAGAATTAACTACCAAATTATTAATTTGCAATTGTGATATATTTTTCCTTAAATATATAACTTTATTAAAACAATTTAATTATGCTTGTATATTTTCAGAATTCAGGAATCAGTACATTCAGTTTCATAGAATTCGCTAAGATTAAGAAATGGCAAACTGTTTTATAGAATATCGGAACAAACAAAAATGTTTTTTTCTTCTGATGCCCTGCTGCAGTTTTTGAAATTAATCAGATTCAGCACTACAAGGGGTGAAGGTGATGTCGATTTTTCACAGGGGTATGTCATCTCTTTGACCAGAAAGAAACACACACACCCTCATAGAGAAAGGAACATTCGTGCCCGCATCAGAATTCGAACCCGGGACCTATTGCACCGAAATTATGGACACTAACCAATAAGCCATCACTCAAGTTAAGATTAATAACAAAAAATAATTTAAAATAATTGAAAAATAAATTGGATTATTTCACATCTAGAATAATAAACATTTATATACAATTTTATTCTTATACATATTTATATATTTAATATTTTAAAATATGCGGACCGGTGGCTGAGTGGGGTTAGCGTTCCTGACTCCTGTCTGTGGGTCCTGGGTTCGAATCCCGGTTATGGCATGAATGTTACTTTCTTTCTATGTACTGTGCTTCTCTGTCCTTTCTTCTGTGATCATGTATGAATGTGACCCACCCTATAAACGGGTTTGTGGTGGTATAGCGCGAGCCCCCGAGACTTGGTTAGCAAGTGCCCGCTGGGTAACGACAAATGAGTAGCAGTTTCTGGTCTTGTTGTGGTATAGGGTTCATCACCCAAGTGCCCGACGTTGGAAAAAATATTTTAAAACATGATATAAAAATTCAATGAATGAGTTATATGAAAGACTCACAAATTAAATTACTCTTTCTATATTAAGTTTTAGCTAAGAATGTGTTATTAATGGGGTCATCCAGAGAGGATAGAAATCTTTTTATGAGAGCCTGTTCAAAAAGCAAGAACATAACATGGCTAAAACGTTGAAAGCATGTAATGATTGCGATTTATTTGATTTAACTTTTTCATACATTCTCGAGCAGATGACACCGGTATGTACCTGAAATAATTAATCATTCTTCATGCAATTTGTCATTGAAAAAGCAGGAACATTTCTGCCAGTTTAGGTTAAAAGGTGGCTGAACAGGAAAATATCGTTTTTAGAAAGGCTCTCACTGAAAAGTCGGCCAAGTTGGCATCATTTCACTTCTCGCCAAACTTTAATTACATCACTTCATTTAAAATCAGTCCGAAATACAATCATTAATTTATTGTCACAGTGGAAATGGATCATTAGGAAACTTGTCAAAACACAGACACCGAAGCTTTTCTCACTCTCTGTGACTTTACCATTTAAACTGAGAGGGACCAGGGAGGAAGTCTGGGGGTTAAATATGGAAACTCGCGATTAATTTCGGGTGATTGATTACCACCGGCGGCACCGAGGGAACACTAGGAGTAATTGGGTCTGAAGGAACAAACACTACGACGAAGAAGAATTGGAAATGACACATCGGAATGAATATTCACAATTGGGAAATGTGCCGCAGATGAATTTGCAGAAGTATCACAAGTTTTTGTAGCTCTTGGCGACCAAGAAATCACACCCTGAGGAGACGCAAGTGATACATCAGCTGGTGTATTAAGCAAGTAGCTTCATTTAGTCAAGTGTTAAAAATGCTAATTGAAGTTTATTCTAGTGAAATAGGAGTGTTTCTCTTCAAGTTCAAACAGTTTCAAAAATTTTAAGACTTCTGGAAATTGAAGTTATCAAAAACGAATTAGGGAGATGATGTTTTGAAACATTTTCTAAGGAACTTATTTGCATTATATTAAGTTGAGCATGTGAAAATACATAATATGTTTTCATCCTTAATGAAAATTATATATTTTATATTAATGCACAAATGAATGTTGATACCATGTACTACAAAATGTAAATAATGCACTTGCAGTATATAATTTGATGACATGTAAACTCAAAATACATAATTACAACTCACATGAAAATTATTTTAGTCGAAATTCTGCAAATTTGATCAAAAATTGCATTTAAAATCAAATGTTACCAAAGATAAAAATCTCGTGTTTATAAATGCATTTTCCTATATATCGGAACTGTGAAGCCACATAAATTTTAACAAATATTAAACTGATAAATTTACCCCGTTTGTAGTTTTTACTAAATGATGACTAAAAAAACCTTAATGATAACTTTCAACACAGCCGGTAACAAATAAATCCAGCAAGATTATAAATTTATATTATATAGGAAAGAGAAACGTTTATTTTATATGTAACAGCTCTTTTCTAATATAAAAATATCTTACGTTAGTTATGAATTTAGATATAGATTAGTTACTATATTTATTACATGATTTAATGAAAGTAGCTGAATAATTAATGTGAAGTTTCTTCATTATGCAATTATTTATTAAATTAATATGCCTAAACTACTTTCACCTCTAAACTAACTCTTAGTTAATAACGATAAATAAAAAATGCTCTTTAGCAGATAATCTTTTATCTGAAGAGCATTAGAAATAGAGAGTTATTTTCTGATATATATCGGAATAAATTAAAGCTTGCTCAAAGATATTGCGAAAAATTGTGATAAGTAAAAATATTTAATTATGTACCATGTATGTATTATTTATATTGTTGCCTATTTCAATATTTCTGAAGTAACATTATTCATTTTTATACTTTAAGTTGATTTAAGGTTTTTTTTTTAATGAATGTTCAAAAAGGAGATGTATTCCATTTCTCTACAATATCATAAGTTCATCGTTGTCTGAAACATGATATGAATAATTTTTCGATTAATAAGATGAAAATATAATTCAATAAGAAATAAATATTAAGAAAAATATATAGTTATTGTTTATTTTATTATGTTCATTTCAGTCTGCCTCTACATAAATACGCTGCTGAATCTGCTAAATGAAGTAAATGCCAAGTATTTTTGAATCATGTTGTCAATGCTGAAATCAAAATTTCCTCTCAAAATTTTTCTGCCAACTTTTTCACCATAATAATGTGTAGTTTTGTAAATTTGACCTTATAAAATAAAAAGTGTATTAGCACTTCTTACCCAATGACCTTTACTTGGATAAAGAATCAGTTGAAACATGATAAACTTTTAGAGTAAGCCAATTAAGACCTAAAAAGTTAAAGTTAAAAAGTTTGTTTTAAAGATAATGTCATTTGCATTCTGTTTGTTGTATTTACATCATTGAATTAAATTGTAAATATTCACCTATGATACTACTAAAATGTTTTGATTTATTTGGAGACATACTTCATAAAGTATACTTTATAACAATATATAAATCTTACTTTAATGACAAATTTAATATAGGAGGTAATACGATATCGTTCAATATGCACGCGCCCCAAATAGAATTATCTAAGCTTTATGATAACATCAGGAATCTATATCTACCATTTCGATGGTCTTGAGTGGAGTTAGGATCAAAAGAATAGGCTATTTTTTGATCAGAAAACTATGATTTCCAACTGTGTTATCTTAAATCCATTCTTAAAAGAGTGGAAGAAAACAAACGATTGGTACCATCAAATTTATTTAGGAGTTTATTGACTTAAATATTACATGCTTTATAGCCACACCATTTGAAAATAAAATACAATTTCTTATTCTGTGTTTATACTCTAATGAGAATAAATTGAATACTTCATACAGTTCTCATATAATACTAAAATTTCATTCTCTTTAGTGATTTAAACTAAAGATTTTGCAGTAAACTTAAAAGGACTACTGCTTCTGCAGATATCAAAATAACCATATAAAGACGATTCAGTAATTTAAGGTAGAATGTTCTCAGAATTTTGGAAAGCAAAAATAAACATGAAACTTATAATATATTTATGAAAGTTGTAAAAATTTCGTTATGTTTTTTAATTTTTTAATGAAAAAAAGGTATACAGAGTTTTTATTTGCAAATAACTAAAAACACCACTTGTAAATGTAATATCTGATACATAAGATATTTTGGAATATTGTAATGTTTGTAGTGATAGAATATATTTGAAATATGTGGAGGCGCAATAACTTTATTCAAGTGACTGGAGGAAATAAGATTTTGATTTTGTCACATATGACACATCAAATTAATAACGCTTATACTTGTAATACTTGTTAATTAGAGTAACAGTCTGCATACTATACTTTTATTTATACTATACTTGCATACTGATGTATTTCTAAAATATAAAAAGATGAAAGCGAAGTAATTTCGTTAAAAAATTAAAATAATTTTATTTGATTATGAATATAAGGTCTCCATATTCATTTATATGCCAAATATCCTGATAAATAGAAACATTACACTTGTGATTGAAACAAAATATCACACATTATTGATCTTGGAAAAGATCATTACATTGATATGTGCATGAACATTAAATTGGTTTAGCCTATTATCCTATTATTGCTATTTTGTTTTAGCTGTAACATACCGCATTATGAATCAACCAAGGGCTGAAAGTTGCGATATTTTTTCATAACATCATTACCTTCTACGTTTCGCGATATAAAAATTTCTAATGGTAGAAAGTTTTATTCCCATATCACACAATAGAAAATCTCCAAGACTTTCCCTAACTTAGATGCAAGGAGATAGCATAAGAACAACATTTGTCTCCCACTGCTCGATAACGGATGGGATCGACATCAAAATTCTCCATTACTTGCAGCACAAAACCGCAAAACGTACCCTAAGTCCTTGATGTGAGATCTTAGGTAAAGGAATGGCATGGCGCGTCTCAGAACATATTTCCGAAATAACACACATATAGTAACAGAGACGGGGAGGTAATTGATGACAATTTCAATTTAAATTAATTCAATTTATTGAAGCAAATAATATATGTTTAAATTTAAAATTTTCAGATTAGTAAACATTGCACTAACATTGGTTGACGCCGCCCAATCACACTTCTAGTGTGCTGTCTCTCTGAGAACACTCTCTCAAATAAAAATAAATAAGTAAAAGACATAATCGGAAGGGAAGAGGAAGATTTTAGAACGCGTATGCAATTCTCATCTTCACCTCCACTCGTTACACGACATATTGGTATGATATACACGCACATATTTTAAATATAAATATAGGAAATGCTTTTTAACACGTTACTCAAGAATTCTCAGGCAGTTCACTGTATTGCAACAACGAAGAAATATGGGGATAAAAATACTTTTCAATTCATTAATGTTATTGTAATTTTATTTCCCTTTAACTTTTGGTTTTTGTTTCTTTCGATTTGAATCTTTAAGAAAAGCTCAGAATTCAATTGATATCGAATTTTTTTTAGGCTAGAACATACTTTGATAACAGTATAGCCACGCTCTTCAGAATATAAGATAGATAATATGATTCCAATTAAAGTTGATCAAAGGAAAATAAATGTTTCATTTTTTTGCTTTCGTCACCCGCTTTTTCTCAAGCTTGATAGAGACCAGCTCAAGTCTAGGTACATACGAACATTTCCAATGGGTTCCTTCCCATGTTGGTTTGGAGGGGAATGAAATTGCTGATACCTTGGCCAAATCTGCCTCTGCGGCTGCCTTGCATAATAATACTCGTCTAACTTTTTCTGAAATCTCCTCAATAAAGAAAATGGAAACCAATACCCTTTGGAGAACCTCTCCAGTTCACACTTGGTACTTTGGAGTGCGATCACGTTGGACTCACTGTCTAAATATTTCTAGGAGGCAGCAGATGGCTCTATCTCGCTTTTTGAGTGGTCACATTAGTTCCCTCACCTTCCAGCAGGGTCGGAAACTCTTTACTGAGTGTCACTGGTGTAAGGCCGCACAGACTTCCCCCAACCATATTCTCGAGTGCCTAAATTTTACTGCTCGTGATATTTTGAAAGACCCTTTACTGTTTTTAGACTTTTTGGAGATTTTTGGTTTTATGGAGTTGGTGTAGCAGAGCTACACCAACTGGGATTAGTAACAACAACAACATACGAACATAGAGATGCAAGTAAATCCTGGTCTGTACCTTAACGATAAAAGGTTTGGAATACTCACCCATCACTAAGCACCTCGTCATTTTGGACCACGGTCAGATGACGGGGTTACACCTGAGCTTGCGCCCTCCTCTCCACATCCATGCGACATCAAAGGGCCAGATACATACATGGATATCGATGCAGGCGAGTCACGGACTGTACTTTAAGGTTAAAGTGCTTGGAATAATCTCTCATTACGAAGTGCCTCATAATTTTAAGCCACGGTCAGGTCACACCTGAGCTGGCACCCTTCTCTTCACCTCCACACCACCCTAATAGAAGGACTTTGGAGGTCACTGATTAACGTAGACACGTCCCCAAACCGCAGAGTTCTTTGCAACCTAGTTAAGGAGAATATACGTTCCCCCTCCTAATCATTGCCAGTAGCAAATGATGCATCCCTTTTTTGAAGTAGTGTGGAGCTACTGAACTCTTGGTGCAACAAGATCTCTAATACCTTTTCATGAATATGATTGATATCTATGAAAAGTCCTGCCGTAAAGTTATGGCGGATGCTTTAAATTACTTACAGCAGCTTTAGATATTGGGTGGTATGAACTTCTGTGGCTTTGTGGTCGAATCGTATTCTTCAGACTAGACATTTTCGGCTTTTCAATTTTTCTTGAAAAACGGGAGATGATTGTTGCTTTATATCTGCACATCTGTTAGTGCATACTAGCACAGATTTGTTAAAAATTATTGGCACTTTTTTTAATTTGTTACGTTCCAATATAGTCAGATATGTTATCATCTAAAGCAATTATGTACGAAGGAAGTTTAAGCATTTTATAACCATCTTTTACAGTTAAGTTGTCCACAAAACGGGGTCAAATTCTTCTGTTAGGACTTATTATTGCATAATAATACGATTATCTTGCTCAAAGTGCAAATTACTGGGATTTATATAGTCGTTGTTGAATAGTGACAGATAGATATCGAGTTTCTGTTTTCCCATGAACGTTTTTTAAAGTGAGTGCTTGAGAATTTTCTTTTTCCTGTTGTGAAACCGTGAATAAGGACCACTATTTTATTCAAAGTTCTACAGGAAAGTATAACATGATGTTTATTCGAATAATTTGCTACAGCTTACCGCTGTAAAATGCACGTAAACATACAAAAGATCTACTTAGTGAAACTATTTTTCAATTACATCGTTTCATTTCACCACATTTATCAATTTAATGCTCCCTTTTCAATAGATTTCAATAAATTAATCTGGATTTTAATTTTATGTAATGGATTACTTATGTTAAACTTAATTACAATTAATGGATTGTTAACATTTACAAGACATTGTGTGACAAGTTATGAGTGTTTTTTATGCAATTATTTTGAAAATCATATATCCAAAGAATGTGATTCCCTTTAGAATACCCTGTAGCGCATCACCCATTACCATTGTGCAACTTACACAAATATATAATAATATTCAATTCATATTTCACGTGATGAATTTTAAATTCGAATATTACAATATTAATGGATTTTAATTTATTACGAAATGTGCATAAATTCGGCAATACACATTAAAAAACAAACAAAACAGCTGCCACATTGTGAAAATCTTTTCAAATATCAGCCCTAACTACCAAATTTAGAAGCGACGCTTTATTGTCAATATCGCGTTGCCACTTTCTTTTTCCTTTCACATAAATGCAAATAGTTATCGACTGATGAATGGTGTGTGAAGCAAATGGCAGCTTCCAATTGGCGAGGAAATGGTCTTCATCGCGAAGCTTTCAAAAGTAACAAAATGTGACTTGTAAGGAATGTTTGACGAGATCAAAATAGAAAAGGCAGGGATCCTAACTGCTTTCTTGAGAAAGATGAAACCAATTTACATGAACGAAGCGAGTACATTCTGTCTATCTCTTTCTCCAGTAGAGATAGTTCTCCGGAAAGAAATTGTTACCATTACCATAGTTGCTGCCGTGGGGAAGGAGAAAAAAAAAAGGAAAGAATCGCTAAAAGGGAAGTATTTTTCTCGGCATTGGGTATAAAAGGAAGTATATGCGCGAAGAAAAGAAATCTTGGACTGAGAAATATGAGTTCGATAGGGAGAATCATCCAATTTATAAAATATGAGAGATAAGCAACTGGTTGATAAGGATTTTATAATATGTTTGATGGATGTTAAGGATTTATGTGAATTAAATTGCTTTAGATTGGAAATATCCTTCAATTTTTCATTTAATGTAGTAGAATTTACAAGACATTAAAGTATTTCTATTATGCTTTGATGCACATAATATTTTAAAAGTAACACATATTTATTATTATTATTATTTAGATTTTGTACGCTTATATAACGCTAGTATATTACACTGAGAACTATCAGCAAGTAAATATTCATAGGTCAATTAATAAAAACACAATACTGTCTTATAAATTTGAACTACTGAATGCTATAACTGAGAAAGATGTTCAACAGTTTTCTATCTATATATATATATATATATATATATATATATATATATATATATATATATATATATATATATATATATATATATATATATATATATATATATGTAGTGCGGTATTTTCATAATCATATATTTATAACTACAAATATTATGCTGATAAATAGACTTAATGTCTTTAATACTAAATTATGGATAGGTATAGGTATACACAATATAAAATATCTAATAACTTGTTCTGCAATTTTAAATTTTTGTTACAGATATTTTGATACAAAAATTTGATACTTGAAATTATTAACGCAGTTAATCCCTGAATAAAATTTTAAAAGTACACAGAAAAAACCTTGCATTTCAAATAATTAGTGTTGTGTAAATATTGAGTTTTTAACAGATTGGAAGCAAATAACAAATTGACTATGCAGCTTTTAATATGATAAAGAATAGGAATCATATAAAATATACAGAAAATAATGTAATATGTAAGAAAATGCTTGAAAATCATATATATATATATAGAAAAACTGGTAAAAACATGCATATAAGTGTATTTAATCACGGTAAAATTTTAATAATTTGAATAATAAAATAATCTATTTGAGAAACGACATGCAAATTTTCATTTACAGTTGTGTCAAAATTATGTCATAAGTTAGAAATTTCCAGTTAACTAACTTTATTTACTCAAATGCGAGGTAAAATAAGATGCCAACGGAAAGAGTCAGTGACGGATAGATGGCATTTAAACAACAGACAGAAAGCTATAATCTCGAAGTTCCCATATTGTTTAAAATCCTATACATGAAGGGTACCGGAATCATTTGCCCATAAATTCTTCTACTAACTACACAGAACAGAATTCAATTATAAGTTGAACATTACTAATGGGTATGCGAGATAAAAGCATTTTTAACATGAGTAATTCAATTTTATACATGTCCGATTGCAGATTTCGTATTCAGAGAAACACACGAAGTGATAGATATTACCTTAAATATCAGAAAATTCTTCAAGCCATTGAATGTAATATTTTCATCTAAGGACTGTTTTCAGGGACAAAACTGGGTCTAGTATTTTTAAGAACATTTCTCATTTGTGATCAATATTGAAATATTCTGGCGAAACATAAAAAGTGTACATTTGTTTCTAACAATCCATAACAGAATATGTTTTTTTTAATGAAAAAATGCATCTTACCAAATAGCTTCTGACTCATCTTCGATTAGCTAAAAACAACAATCCACAAGCTTGAATATTAACGTTGGCAATTTATGTCACCTGATATTAATCCTTTGATAATACTAAAATCAAAAGATCTTTTGATAGAGGATACTAGAATCATTTGATCATACTTTCCTATGGAACATGCTAAGATATTCTGAGAGAGATGCTATTAAGAAAATAATTACCACAACGAAGCTTAATTTGTAGTAAACTTCTGAATATTATCTTTTTGTTTTAACTGGTTTTCGGAGCCTCGGCTTGGCTTCTTTTCATATTATTCGATTGAATCGTCTTCTTCATTGCAAATAATTGATATGTCCAATTCATTGTCACTTGTTTGTTCATAATTACCTTAATTAGTTATAGAAACACATCCTGGTTACTGGTCTTAACGGACAAGATCAAACGGCTATTGCCCGTTTCAGAAGTGGCCCCCTTAATAACTTGAAATTCGTCAAAGGTTCGAAGAAATTCAAAATTTTCTCCAAGTGTTTAAATGAACAGGGCCTCTCCTGAACACATTCTTCAATGCCTTGCTCTCTCAGGAGAGATTTGATGGAGAATCCATTTATGGTGCTGGACTTTTTGAAGGTGTACGCGATCATGGACCTGGTCTAGCGCTGCTGACCTCGGGGACATGCAACAACAACAACAGAGAGCATAGTATGAGACATCTTTTCCTATAGCATTATTCAGTGCATCGTTTCCGGCACTGAAGGAAAATGTAGATTACATTTCTGTAAGAGGCTAGAATCCATTTATGGCGCTGGACTTTTTGAAGGTGTACGCGATCATGGACCTGGTCTAGCGCTGCTGACCTCGGGGACATGCAACAACAACAACAGAAAGCATAGTATGAGACATCTTTTCCTATAGCATTATTCAGTGCATCGTTTCCGGCACTGAAGGGAAATGTAGATTACATTTCTGTAAGAGGCTAGAATCCATTTATGGCGCTGGAATTTTTGAAGGTGTACGCGATCATGGACCTGGTCTAGCGCTGCTGACCTCGGGGACATGCAACAACAACAACAGAAAGCATAGTATGAGACTATGCTTTTCCTATAGCATTATTCAGTGCATCGTTTCCGGCACTGAAGGGAAATGTAGATTACATTTCTGTAAGAGGCTAGAATCCATTTATGGCGCTGGACTTTTTGAAGGTGTACGCGATCATGGACCTGGTCTAGCGCTGCTGACCTCGGGGACATGCAACAACAACAACAGAAAGCATAGTATGAGACATCTTTTCCTATAGCATTATTCAGTGCATCGTTTCCGGCACTGAAGGGAAATGTAGATTACATTTCTGTAAGAGGCTAGAATCCATTTATGGCGCTGGACTTTTTGAAGGTGTACGCGATCATGGACCTGGTCTAGCGCTGCTGACCTCAGGGGACATGCAACAACAACAACAGAAAGCATAGTATGAGACATCTTTTCCTATAGCATTATTCAGTGCATCGTTTCCGGCACTGAAGGGAAATGTAGATTACATTTCTGTAAGAAACTATTTTAGAATTGCTTGGTTATGATAGGAACAAGTATTTTACTATCTTTCCACCATGCTCAGTCTAGACAATTTTCAATTGTTCTATCCATATGCTACCTTAATGTTAGCTGAAGTGCATGGTTTAAATAGTGAGCAAGTTTAAAGGATTTTTCTTGCAGCAGTAAAGAATGTGAAAAATAGACAATAGCACAAATTATGTAATCGTATCGTTTGACGATTATTATTTGCTGTATCACTTTAAAAATGATTCAAATATTGTCTCTGTGATTTTTTTTAAATCCTTTAGAAGTTTCTATAGTGACAATTTGTCCTGAAATGAATAATAAAAATTTATTTTCTTAAATTCATAGGAAGAAGATGTATGTAATAAATTAATTACGAAAAGTACAGTTTCTTGAATATCGCAGAAAATATTTTCGCCCAAAAAACAACATTTTCAAGAAAAATATTTTCTTTTATTGGTGGAGTAAAATTAGTATTTTTTATTTTTGTTTTATGGAAAGTTTCTTTTACATCGCCAAAAAGATTAGTAGTTCAACAAAAATTTCATTTTATGCATTTTTCAACACTAGGATCTTTCTTACAGATGACCACTGAAAAATTGAAAAATAAAATATTTATTTATTTATTAAACAAATTAAATAAATAAATTTAAAAAAGAACAAATAAAACGTTGCCTTTATATTCATTTTACAACAACATTTGCTTCGTTATTAATTCTAGATTATTATCAATATTATACTTGTAGAAAATTTCATTTACAATTTAATTCTCAATCTTTTTATGATATATCATCTTAAGGATATAATAAGTATCTTGCGTTATTTAAAAAAATAATTTTATGAAAATAGGAGATTTTATCTTAATGTTATGCAATTTTTAATATAAGAGATTCATGAGAAAATTCTTCATTTTATTGGTTTGCTATGAGAAATATGTATTTTTCTTATATATTACAAACCAAAAGCCAACTAAAAGATTAAATGTCAGACTCTCAGTTTAATAATTTGTGAATTTGACTTGGGGTGGGTATTAGCTATAATTTGCTATCCGCTTTAAGCTTTAAATCCCGATCTAATTAGCTCTCGTTAGGCAGAAAGTGTATATGACAGTAGAGTGTAACCAATGTAACTGATCCTCTGTTATTAAATGCAATATTTCATTATGTTTTTTTTCATTCTCGGGATAGATTGAAAGTGAATTTAAAATACCTTTATCTGTTATAACGTAGGAAACACTTTAAATTTTTGTGAATTAAAATATTATATGAAATTTTAATCTAGATGAGATGCCTATAATCATATGCGTCCAAATACATATTTTACTATAAGAAACATATTTTATGCTTCTTACGGTAAAATATATACACGATTTTAAATTCACGTACTTATACTTAGATATTCATATTTAAAAAATAATGAAATTTTTTAGCAATAACTTTATAACTATTCTTATGAATATAACTTTTACTCACTTACTTCAGTTTTAGGTACAATATTATTCAAAATCATAAAAATATGTTTAAATGAGGAAACAGTAACTTAATTACATTTCATTAACAAGTGCAATTGTACTCAGTATTTACTTAATTCTTTAGTATTGAACTAATCTTTCTTATATCAAATCAGTTAGACAGAAAAGATTAATATATATATATATATATATATATATATATATATATATATATATATATATATATATATATATATATATATATGTGTGTGTGTGTGTGTGTATAAATCTTCATTTTTTGAATTATTTTAAAAATATGTTGCAATTACATCCTTTATTATGTGTTATAAATTGATTTTAAAAGGAGAAACAGCAAACTATATAATAAATCTGCAGTCGGGGCAGCTTAACTGAGAAGCTTAATTTACTTTCAATTTCTTCGTAACTTTCTTTGTTTCAAAATAGGATAAGCACGACTTTTCGATGAGCATATATTAAGAGCATCCAAGGCATTTAATTCGCCGCACTATATAATAGCTTACCAACTATTCATCATCGAACGCTTTGTTCTCGCAGGCTTTACTCCACACAGCCACTTTCTTCCAGCCTCATTTAATTTATCAGACCCTGCGCAATGAATTTTAACGCGTGACTTTTTGACAAGAGTATCTTTCAACTGGCGAGACACGATTCAAATTCGGCGTGGATCGATTAAGAGTTTTGCCACAATACAAAGGGGCTGGAGTAACACATCTCGCAAGATGCCCGTGAAACCACCAGCGCCCCGTAACAATTCCATAATCCTCCCTCAGCTAGACTTTCTTTGGGGAGAAGGAAGCATTGTCCGCCCTTTGAGATGTTACTAAGTTTCAAGAGGAAGTTAAGCCCCACAAGGATTAACTTCTATTGGCGAGAATTAATGTTAAGCCCCTAAGATTCTTTAAGCGCGACAGAAAATTCTCCCGGATTCCTGCGGCTATTATATGAGAGGATTTCTCTCTCCGTCGTATCTCCAGGGTTTATTTTTCCAGGTGAATCGTAGCCGCTTTGGAATTTTATCTTGAATTGCAAGGGCACAATTCAGACTGGTTCTGAATTTACCATTGAAATGTCTTATAGATATTCCCTTCATAGAAATCAGATTCAAGAGAACTTCAGGCTTAAATCCAAGTTCTCTTATTTTGGAATTTTTTCAAGAAATTACTTTTCTAATGCAAACTTGAATTTGGTCAGCATTATGTTTTTTACAATGAGTAAAATTAATTAATGAATATAGATAGTCATAGATTTTATCTAGTGGTCAGCGTGTCTGACTGCGGATAGGGAGGTCCTGAGTTCGAATCCCGGTTCGGGCATGGATGTACTTTTTCTCTCTCTATCTATACTGTCTTTGTCCTTTCCTTGTATGAATGTGGAATGAATGGTTGCCTACCCTATAAACGGATACCTATAGCATGTGTGTACTGAGGAATTCGGACTCCACACCTAATCATGGTTCAGTTGGATAAGTGGAGCAGCGCACCCC
Organism: Latrodectus hesperus; assembly: GCA_037975125.1. Classification (NCBI taxonomy): domain Eukaryota; kingdom Metazoa; phylum Arthropoda; class Arachnida; order Araneae; family Theridiidae; genus Latrodectus; species Latrodectus hesperus. Next base: position 56,589,950 of record CM075855.1, read on the forward strand.
ATATTGCCAGCCTGGCTGGCACACGACAACAACAACAGATATCATAGAAGTCTTTTCTTCAGCTTTCTTAATAAGAAAATCTTACAATTTGCCGAAAAACTTGTATAAAATAATTAGGGATAATTATTTTTGTATCCATAAGATTGAAGTTTCTACTACATCGACTTTCAATCCTCAGTCATACAATTTTTTTAATAATAGAGCTATTTAACAATATTTTTAATAATAATTATTTAATATAATAATAGTATTAGATAATTATTACTAAAAATGTATCATTAAAAGTTTATTATTTAATAGAAACATTTAATAATAAATTTTTTCTAGATAAATAAGCTCAAAATAATGTAAATAATTGATTTGTTTGAAGGCATTCGGCTTCATGAACCTGAGTTGATTTTACTGTCAACCAGGCCATAACAACAACAAATAATCGATAAATATTTAATTTTGAGTTAATTTTTCATTCCTGGAAAAAAGAACGCTCTTGTTCTAAATTATAGCTTCCATTTTACTAAATATAATTTCAACAAGACTAATAAATGTCCTTGCAATTTGTTATTCAAGGTAATTATCCAATTTCACCCGTCCAAGATTTGTCTTAATACAAGCAGATTACTTAAGCAATACAATATGTACCATTCTTTTGCAAAATTATTTTAAAAGAGAATTCCAAGTGAGAAATTGAATAAATTTTCCAAAGTAGAGAGCTCTTACTAGCAGATCATTTAAAATCTTAATAATTTAGATTTTTCGGTAGGAACGAATTTTTACTTGAGAAAGCTAGGCATATATGGTCCTAAATCGATAATTTTTAAAAATCGAGCTTTAAATATAGGTATGAAACTTAATTTTTGTCAATTTATGAAAGCTGCAAAGTAAAATTTCTTGTTTCTAGAAAATCACTTTTAATTAGTCACTCATGAAAGAGATAAATTGAAATTTTACAGAAATAAATTTATCAATAAAATCTCAATTTACAAAAAACGAAGTCTTAGAAACAGGTGATTCATAGATAAAAAATGCATTTTTAGTATATTAATATAACTCGATAATAATGTGTGCAATAGATTGAAATATTGGAAGAAATATAGATGTACATACGTTTGATCACAATATAGGATAATAATTTTATTACTATTTTTCTTGCAGTCACAAAATTTAAGTTCTTTTTCCCTATTTTGTATCCTTTAATTATAACTAGATCCCAATTAAACAAGACTTTCCTGCTTTTCTTAATTATCAGTCTCCACCTCCTTTTTCACGCGAGAACGTAAGAAATTTACAGTTTAAAGGTATCCCAAACGAATATCATCAACTATTTCTGTATAAGAAACGAGACCAACCCCACAAACTGTGGATTTTTAAATTATTCTCAAGATATTTAAGTAATAAAGCATGAGATTTAAAGAGTTTTGTATTTTGTATTTTAATATAGAATTTATCATATTTTTCCCACTTCTAAATAACTATCAGTTGGTAAAGCAAACGGTAATAATTAATTATTACTCGTTAATTTATTTATTTTGATTTCCTTCACATATGCTAATAAATATTTGAAAATCTTAAATCCAAATTTGTTTTCATATTTTGAACAATATGATATTTTGGATACATTTCCTCTTTTACCGAATTTATATACTTGTACTTACTAATACACTTTCGTGAATGCAAGTAAATGTGATTGTTGCAATAATAGTTTCAATTTAAATCAGTGTTCTTATGTAATAATGTAAATCTAATTTCGCGTGCAATGCACATTTTGAATCGATTCCTTATAAGAAAGAAAACTGATTATGAGAAAAAATATGCATATTTTTTCTGTGAATTTTTTATTCACATACTAATATTAAATTAAGAATTAAGTTATAAAATAATTTATTTTCAACTTTTGATGTTTTTCTCCAAAATGCTTGTGATTAAGAATTAACAAATGATCACAATATATTCTCTTCAAAACGTATTTACTACATTTTTCATAAGATTTTTTTATTAAAATCTGTAAATTGTTGAATTTGTTTGAAAACCTGAAATTAAAAAAATATGATGCATTTTAATATACAAGAATAATTTATTAAAATTTTTAAATCTATATGTGTCCACTGAATTGATAAATTATCAATCATTAGTGAATAAGCATAAGTTTGCTCAAGAAACATATGCTAATGCATTGAAGTTTGAAAGTTTTTGAATTGAAATATATTTTATTTATAGTTAAAACTCTTCAGAGAAATTTTATATTCTTTGTTACATGTTTCATGCTGATACATCCTTTCGTAAAGAATTCATGCAACGAGATTCCCTTAGGTTTGTTGATGAACAAAAAGCACGCTTCTTTAATTTCTCAAAACTAATATATAAGCTTTTTAATAACCCTTTTGATAACGCTCAAATCGTCGATCATTCATTGTATGCTTTTTATTCCAAGCAATATTTAAAATACATTGTTTTCTGTTTCCACTTATTGATTAAAGAAATTAAATAGTGTTTATTTATCAGTTGAAATTAAGTAAATTAGATCTAGTTAAATTTATATAATTAATAAATTGTTTTTATTGATCATTAAAAATTAAATTTTAATACAGTTTATGGTCGTTTTTGCGAACTCATAAAGACATATAAAATAGAAAAGTAAACGTGTTAGATTTTAAAGCTAATTCTTTTTTTTGCATCAAATAAACTGCATCCTTCTTAGAAATATAGTATTATTATAAAAAATATTATTCATTATGACTATATAAGAAACATCTATATGCACTAGATAAAATTCATACTTAAAATCAATTCTCGTTCCTATTATATTCATGAAAAATGAAGCGAAACCTTATTTTTTGTTTCAAAATTACACTTTTTTAAAAACTCAATTTTTCTTTTCTTTTCCGATGTGTAAGGAATCAATTAACTGTTGCTTTTCTCAAAAAATACCCCAATCTTATTGGCCATTTATGTACTTCTTTTGCAGAGAGTTGCAACAAGAAGTCATTCTCTTTTTGTTTGATATCTTTTCTTTTTTTTTTCCAATTTCATTCAATTGTTCCCAATCATTTAATCATGGGATACTTCTTACTTACAAATCCCATCTGAATTCAAACTCCAAAAGTTTTGAAATGTAATTTTAGGCAAAATACTTTGTTGAAGTTCATGGGTTCTGAACTCAGTTTCACTCGATGAATAACTAAGCCTTTAAGTAAAGATTTTGGCTTTCTACAGTTATGGTGATTTCATCAATGAAGCTTCGTGGCATATACACAAGATGACCTATGCATCTTCTTATATCATTCCAAATATAGATTAACATGTACATCTCGTGCTTAGAATGTCAACTTCACAAGGAGGATTTTAATTATAATCCTTCCTCACAAATACATCTTAGGATATTTGCATTTGAAGCTATTGATTATAATTTCATACTAGGGTTTGCAAGGAGCCTGGTGGCGTAGTGGTAGAGCTTGGCTGTCCCAAAGCACATGTCCGAGTTTCGATCCTTGGACTGGGCAATGTCGACTGAGTGTGTCGATAAACTAAGCATGCACCAAGCATGTTTGGGAACAAAGCGCTTGGAATTTTGCGTTATGCTGACCATCTAATCAAGCTATATGCTTTGCACCCAGTATACTACGATCATGAAAACAGATATGGTTACATTAGGGACTTGTTCTTTGTATGGACAGTCGTGCCTCTAAGTTCAGTTTAGTTTATATGGGATGGAATGCTTGGGAACAAAACACTTGGTATTTTGCGTTAGTCTGGCCATCTAATGAGGCTATATCCTTTGCACTCAAGCTCCTCGGCCATGAAAACAGATTTGAATACAGATGACCTTGGGCTCCGTATGAGCTGTCTTGTCACTGAGTTCAGTTTAGTTTACATGGGCTGGAATATTTGGGAACAAAACACTTGGTATTTTGCGTTAGGCTGGCCATCTAATCAGGCTATATACTGCGCACCCAACATACTCGGTCATGAAAACAGATATGGATACAGTAGGGCTTGTGCCGCGTGTGGTCTGTCATGCCACTGAGTTCAGTTTAATTTATATGGGCTGGAATATTTGGGAACAAAGCACTTGGTATTTTGCGTTAGGCTGGCCATCTAATCAGGCTATATACTGCGCACCCAAGATCCTCGGTCATGAAAACAGATATGGATACAGTAAGGCTTGTGCCCCGTGTGGTCGCCGAGCTGGCAGTCGAATGGTTAGGCGCTCTTGCCTTCGGTTCAACAGTTCGTGGGTTCGAATCCCACCTTGGGCATGGATGTTTGTAGTGGTTCGGAATTCACTTTAAACCGTAAGTCCCGGTCTAATTAGCCCTCGTGTGCAAAAAATGACCGTTGAGCGACAAACAAACCAAACCAAACCCCATGTGGTCTGTCATGCCACTGCACTCAATTTAAATTATATGGGCTGGAATATTTGGGAACAAAGCACTTGGTATTTTGCGTTAGGCTGACCATCTAATCAAGCTATATGTTGCGTACTCAAGATCCTTGGTCATGAAAACAGATATGGATACAGTAGGGCTTTGGCCCCGTATGGGCTGTCGTGCCACTGCGCTCAGTTTAATTTATATGGGCTGGAAGAAGGGTGTTAGATTAGGCTAGAGAAATTTTACATGGATTGTTTAAAAAATCTGTGAGTAAAACATTTACACTGCAGTGAATAAACCACAATTCGAAAGTTTTACGATTCCCCAATAAAAATTTGATTCATGTTTTCCAACCATATAATTAAAAAGTAAGAAAAAAAAACCCAGTTATAATAAAATAAATTCAAACGAAAGAGCATAAAAAAGAGTTCACAAGAAAGAGATTTCAGTTCGAAATAGAAATAAAAACTATCATTTAATCACATGAGATTATGTTAGAATGATGCTATGTTAGAGACAAGTTACTATAGTCAGAATGTTCGTAAAATAAATGTCAGTGCAAAGGAGTGTGTATTGCATTTTTTTACAGTTTGGCTGAGTGTGTGCATTATTACTGTTTCCTATGGTTCACAAATATTAGTTTTAATTCATTATAAAATGAAATGCTTGTATTTACTTATAAATTATTTCTCCATAAATTTTTCTTGTTTGTGATTTTAATCTTTTATAAGATACGAAACAGAAAAATATTCACAAACAATGAAAAAACATGTCAAATAACAAATAAATTTAACATTTTATAAATATACGCGTCTAATATTACATGTAACTTTACTGGCTCAATATTCACTTTTTCAGTATTTAATGATTGGATTCTTAGACAAATCTCCAAATCACAAAAAAGATTTCTCTATTCACGTCTATCTTTCCAATTTTTACACTTCATTATTTAGAAATAATAAAAAAAGAAAAAGTATATAATTTAATGATTAAAATATTTAAAGGAAAAAAATTCATAGAAATGAGAAAAAGTTATAAAATTGAAATCAACAAATGGGTATTTAATATGTTAGAAAGTTAAAAGAGAAATTCCGCAGTTTTTTGCTACAATTAATTTAGCAAATTTTCAAATTATAATAAATTTAGTAAATATTTATGTCACCTTTACTTTCACTAAATTTCAACATCATCTTGATAAAAAAGTTTTTCAAAGCTTATACATTTTTCTTATTCTGGTTATCAGATGAATAAATTCCAAAAATATGCTAAAATGGCGAATATAATGAATTCATTTTAAAACCTTTTATTGATTTTAAATGATAAAAGAAAGGAAAAAAGAGATATTTAAGCCATATTAGATTTCTATAATATAAACTAAATATATTTTAATTTTATTTTTACTTTTAATTTTATAGATATAAGCAAATTACTTTAAAATATTTCTGTCGTTATAATAAAATTTATGTACTAATATTAGTATGCATGGATCATAGATTTTACTTTTAAAGAATTTCTGCAAAATAAAGAATTTCTCTTAAATATTATACAAAATATAAAATTAGGACCCAATTAAATTAGAGAATAAAATTCATTACCATCGGTTCATTGAGGATAAATGTAATTATGATATTGCATGTTTTTCAAATATTTCAAAAACATAAAAAAATAATTTTATATTTCCGATTTCAAAAATTAAAAATTTTTTTCTCATTTCATGTGATCTCAGAACTAGCTTCTTAAAAACTATGGTAAAACAGTGATACTACTTCAAAAAGTAAGCATATAAAGACAAAGAACTGAAAAATCCTTTTAAAACAGCTTTGATTTTTTTTTAAAACTCATAAAACAAAATCTTATGTTCGTGAAACAGTATTTTTCAAGAATATTATTTTTGAAATAAAATTAACAATTCGAACTAGAATTCTTCCACAGTAAGGAAGGTACGATTTGTAATAGTGGCTCAGCAGTGCTGTCATTTTCTACTTTCGATGACTAATTTGGCCAAGTCACGCATTTTAAAATGATTTCCAAACATCCAATATAGAGATTGAATTTCTAAAGGCCAAAACAGTAATCATTCAGTTGTTAACATATATTTGTATGAGCGGTGATTTCTGTGATTCTGGTCAGATTATTTCTTTTGGGTTTACCGATCTGAGATGACTTTTTGGCTCAGGTACTAATTCATCTGGATCCAATTCACAGCTGGGTCTTAAGGGGATTCTAAACCATTACTAACATCCACATCTGATACACTACTTATTGAACTAAATGCTATAACAAACTATTCAGTTAAATCAGATTTTCATTTAGATCAGGTTTTGTAAGAGGTGATTTTTTAGACTCAGGTCAGATTATTTCTTTTGAGTTTACCGATCGGAGATGACTTTTTGGCTCAGGGACTAATTCAACTGGATCCAATTCACAGTTGGGTCTTAAGTGGATACTAAACCACTTCTAACATCCACATCTGATCTTCTAACTATTCAAATAAATGCTATCACAAACTATTCAGTTAGATCATATTCCGTTAAAGCATTAATAGCCCAGGTACCAGATCAGTATTGAAATGAAGAATTTCTTAAAATAACATATTCATATTAAATTTTGAACTAAATTTTTACTTGACAATCTGCTATCTGATATCTCAGAAGTAAGGATTTGGCAGGCGGAATTTCTAAAAAATTTGCAAAAGTTGGATAACTTTAAAATTTTAAGAACACAACTTCACAAGAAAATGAAATAATGATGAAAATTATTCACTGAATTGTGCCTCTAACTGGTCTAAGCTTTATGGCAGAAAATAAAATATTTCTCATTTAAAATATTTAAAAAATGTAAATCTCTCTCTCGAAATATATAAATGTAACCAAAACAAAAAGCCGTTAAGCATATGCATTTGAGAAATTAATAAACAATAATTTTTGCTGTTAAAATTTTTTAGGTTTTTGAAGGAAATTCTTAAAAGTCGTATTTTTGAAAATTTACGATACAACATTTTGGTCATTATAAATTCTTTAATGTAAACCATTCAAACTCATTTGAAATATATATTTGCAGATATATATTAAATATAATAATATATTAAGCAGAAGTGAAAACAATATAACGTAGATATGATGATTTTATAGACTCAAAATTTTACTTTTAATTTAAATCACTGCTGGCCACCCAAATTGCAACACCAAGAAAGACAAGAGATATCACAATAAAACTTATCTTGCAGATAACATGTTAACCAAGTATCAAATGATTAAATTTATAGACTTCAGTGTAGGGTGGTTCCTGCTAAAATCAGCAGTCAGAGTAGCCACCATTGTTGGAGACAACAGTTGCCACACGTCTGGGCAGCGATTGAGAAGAGACTTTGGATGTGTTCTTGGGCTACAGCAGATCAAGTAGCTTCCATATCTTGCCAAAGTTGATCTGGTGTGGCAGCTGGGGATGTAATCTGGGTCAATCGTTGAGCAACCATGAACCACACAGTTTTCTGTCAGCGAAAGATCCGGAGAAATAGCCGGACAGGGAAGCAATTCAATCTGGCAATTGACGAAGAACCCTTAGACAATACGTGCCAAGTGTGGTCGCCCATTATCCTGTTGAAATATTGCTGTGGGAGAGCCCTGAAGGTAAGGAAGAACAATTTTCTCCAACACCTCGTAAATGTAGCGCTAGCTGTTTAAAGTACCCGCAATGCGTACTAGAGGATTGCGAGAACGATATCCAATATCGCCTCATACCATATACCCGGTGCAGGACTAGTGTGACAGGGCATAACGCAGCTGTTCAGCATCCTCTTTCCACTGTCTCCAGATTCAAAGGCGACCATTGTGGTGTTGAAGACAAGAGCGTGTGTGGCAATTCAGCCATAGTAAATCCCTAAAAGGGGAATGAGAAGCGCATCTTCCCTATTCGATGGGGAATCTAGTCCAGTTGCTATTTGGATGCGGTCGAATGAAGACCGTATTGGCACCAGTGTATTATGGTGTGCAACTTATTTTTATGGAATATAATCATGAAAATTGTTATTTGTTAATTGTTATTGTAAAAATAAAATATTAAAGGCAATAAGACTTATTAATGAAAGGAACCACACACGCAACAATTCGTAACGCAACAGCGTGATTCGTCAGTAAAGAGAATTTCATTTCATTCTGCTGTCCACAGTCTTCTTTCGTTGCACCATTGGCGGCGGAGGCCTCTGTGGTTCTACTTCAAGGGTAGATGAAATAATGCACGTCTTGCGGACTCTGCTGCAAACCGCATTGAATGGAACGCGCAGACACTGGAGGATAAGTTACAGATTGAATGTGCTGTGCTATGGTTCGTGATATGGCTGAGTGACTAGTCACAATTTGCGCACAATTTGCCTGTCATCACGTGAAGTGGTGCACTGAGGTGGATGCGATAGAATACGTTGGTCTGTCGTATCATCCTGCATACAACGATCTCATAACCGCGTTACAGTTGTTTAGTTTCGTCCAACACGTCAACCGATTTCCCTGAAAGATAATCCACAATCTTGGTAGGCCACTATCCTTCCTCTGTCGAACTCGGTTATTCTATCAAAAACTGATGCTTTTTTCTACGAGGCATAATTGATCGTTGTTTTGAAAAAAAAAACCACAAGAAAACACAATTGCCGAACATGAAGACATTAAAATCTCCAAGCCTTAAATAGCGCTTTGAAGTAGCCCCACATTCGCGCGTGATGTGCGTCTGCCCTGAAATTCTAATGATTTGCATATCTTACCTCCGCTAATGCATGATGTACATTTTATGTTATTTTGCATGCTTCCTTCAGGGTGTTGTATTTACGGCATTTTTTTGTGAAAAAATTGACTAAAAAGGGATAAACAATGGTAAATAATTTAAATTCTAAACAAAGCTAAAGTTTGTTGGGGCAAAAGATTGCTTGATGATAATTTTGTCGGCTAAAAAAGTATTATGGTCACAAATCACCAAGAGCAAAAAACATCCAAATACCGTAAAATTTAATTTTGTCTCATTGAAAAAGCGGTACTATAACATTATACTTACCCAATTGGTCTCAAATGGGATTGCTAAACAGTTTCCGCCAGAAATAAACATTGGCGTTCAAATAAGTTTTAGCAATAAGTGATAACTGTTTAGTTTATAAAATGTAAATAAAATGTTTGTGTTATTTTTTAGTAGCTCGTAAGTATTTTAAAAACTGAAAACGTAAACATTTTTAAGCCATACATGATGCAAATGAAATATTTATGACAATAATTAACCATTTTTTTCTTTCCTGCTGTGGCGATTATCAAAAGCAAAGGTATAATGGAAAAAAGTACCAATTTTTTTCTTTTTTTTTAAATTTCAATACAAAATTGGAGTTTTAAATAGTTTATCACAAATAAACTCAATTGAAGTTTTCATTTCATTGCCAGTATTCAATGTCAATATAACAGAAATATTCATTGGTATTGGCACACAATTGCTGTTTTTCAATTATAATTACTAATCGGCTAAGAATGTGTGTGAAAATAAAATGTAAATGTAAGTAACATATAGATAAGAAACATATAAGTGTTAGTCGCACATTCGCTTAGACACGTACATGGTGTTACTAAGATGTTAAGGGGCAACTCAGTGAAAGAATATTAAATATTAACTATAGAAAAATGGGCGTAGAACATAATGCTATAAATCATGCCTATAGTCAGTAAATATCATAAAAAAATTCTTCTGAAGGCTGTGGAGAACAAAAATGATCAATAATACTTAACAAATGGCAAAAACATTTGTTTTTTGAAAACAATATTATTTGAAATGTATAAAATAAACGCAAAAAATATTTTCTTGTGATAAATTAAATACATTACTGTTAATTAAAAAAATTTGTATTTTTTACTCTTTTTTCAATTAAATACAGCTTTTAAATAATAGTGTATTCATTCATAGCATATATTAAAATCAGAAATAACATTTGATTTCGATTGTATGGAGTCAATTAAAAATGATTTGAGTGCTTAATTAATTTATTCCCTTAACTTTCATATTTATTAATGACCTTCATTTTCAAACAACTCAGGATATATTGATACTACATTGTTAAAATATTATTTTTCTACATATTGTTTAATTAACATTAATATTAATACTGTTAAACTTGACTCTCACATAATATCTTATATAAATTTTATAATTTTCCCCAACTAAACTAAATGCTTAGAACATTTTCCTCGTCTAGTTGCTTTATACATAGTTTTATATTTATTTATAGTAATAAAATTTAATATTTTGCCGCTAAATTATTCAATTATTTTTGATTTTATCTAATATTTATATTGCCTTCTATTATGGTGTTCAAAAGCTATTTAGACTCTTTGAAAGTCTGTTGTATTTACAACTGATTTATTAGATTAATTTATTAGTTCAACAAGGCACTTTCGCAATTCCTCATTATCCTACTCATTTATCTAAAATTTAACTTATATGCTTAATATATTTTCCAATCTTATTATTCAACTTCACTTGCGCTTGTTTTAGAAATCTACCTCTTTATTTATACTTCACGGTTTGCGATTTGATTTATTTTCATCAACAAATACTTTGAATCTGGCAGAACTCAGAATTGCATTTATAATCCAATCCCTAGGGCCTTGCAATACAACAAATCCGCTTTCTCGAATATGCATTTCCTGTTTGAAGCTTTTGTTTGGGCGGTTAGAGAATCGGTCATGCCAAACATCTAACCAGAGTTTTATTGATGAGAAGCCAAAACCTTGGCTCCGCGGTATGTAAATACTTCGCCATTTCCAAAACAGTTATTATAAATTGCAGAGCTCGTGGCACATATGTTTGTTGATAAGTCGAGGAAATAAATGCATCACGTTCGCGAGTTAACCATATCATCGTTAGAGAGTTTAGTCTATCACTGAATTGGTCATCCATATATTATTGCGCATGTTCCGAGAGTTGTAACTGTGCCACGGTCCTCACAAGCATTCCTTTCTTGATATTTTGTTAGAGTCCATCGAAATAAAAAGTGGATATCTGTGCATATATCAAAAAAATATATTTACTTTTTGTCCAGCTACAAGTTTTATACAACAAAAGTTATCCCTTTTTCGAATAAATATTTGATTCTTTTGTTCGCTTTCTGTAATATTTATCACTTCTAAAAAACATTCATTTTATTGTATAGTTAGATTTTTTTATGGTAGTTTACCATAAAGAAAATTTTAAAATAGTACTCTGACATTTTGGAACTTTTGAATATTAAAAGTAAGAAAAATTAGTCTTTGGTAATTCCAAGGCAGTCCTTCATTTATTACAATTAACTAAAAAAATTCACGTTTTTAAATTTTACATAATGTAAAGTAAACAAAAGTCTTAAATACTATGTTATAAGCGTAAAAGGTTGTGAAGTTTAAATATATATATATATATATATATATATATATATATATATATATATATATATATATATATATATATATATATATATATATATATATAATATTTATAAGAATATGAATTTAGTATCATATTTGAATTTGTAAACAGTTTTTGCTGAATCTATTTGTTTAATTTTAAGGACATGTTTATTAGTTAATTATTATTAATTTAGAAAAAGAATTAGACAATAAAATGGAATATTAAATTATGAATATGTATTACAAAAAATTGTGTGTTCGAAATAATACAAAGTTTCATGCTCAAATTATTATATGGGAAAACTGCGACTTATAGGGATGTTTGTAGAAAAATCTATGGAAAAAAATACTACTTTTGCAGATAAAATAACGATATTGCTGCAAGATATTAAAATGTCACACATTGAAAACTTTCTATAGTTCTTCATATGTGCGAAAACTCTGTTTTAATGAAAATTACTGTTTATATATATATATATATATATATATATATATATATATATATATATATATATATATATATTTGTGTGTGTGAAGCATAACACCAATTATCCGAATCAACAAGGACTGGGCCACTTTCGGCTAATCAAAAATTCGATTAAATGGACTTTTTTTAAAAGAAGGTCCATTTTAATTAAATATTGGATGTTGAAAATGAAAAGAAAACTACATATTTGTAAAGAAAAAGAAGTTTTAATCAATTAACTGAAAAGGCAACTCTTTCATATATTAAGATACATACAAAAGTTGTACATTATTACTATATGTACGTACAGGGCCGTAAATGAAAGTCATTGTTTGCTGAACATCTCGGTCAAAGTAAGCTGTTTCTCTGCCTCCCTCTGTTTTCGGGTTGTCAAGGCTCTGCACATCCACTTGACAGTGAGAATCGGCATGTGGTCAAACAGGGGCTGAGACTCCATCCACTTGAAAGAAGTTAGGAAGCCGGTAAATGTTTTACTAGCTAACGGCCTTTCAACTCTTTCTTAATAGACACTTTAAATAAATTTAACATCATTTGCAATTTGAAATCTACAATCTCACTCATAATCCATTCTCCTATATCTTCAGCACTAACTTTCAAACATCTAGAAATTTTTCAAAGGAATGTTTGTGAATTCCTCAAATGACATCATTCTAATCTTCCTTCTCTTGTCTATCTTTTGACACTCAAATTGACAAATAGTTCTCGGATATCGAAACCATATTATGTGTGAAGGTTGATTTTCCATTCAAGGGAAACTGTAACAAAATATACTTTATATATGGTTATTTCAGGGATAATCACATAGCAGCTTCTATCGGATCAAAATTGTTGAATATGCTTTCTGCTTGGCTGGGTCATTAGCACCAGTAAAGAGTATTATCTTCGAGGATCATCACATGGAGTAGTCATACAGGTTCGATGAAAAAATCTACAGTTAACGGCTTAGCTTATGAAGATTTTTACGAGAGAGAGTAAAACTAAAAAAATCTTTCTATAAAAATCCCTGGCCAATGATAAGTGATACAACTAAATATTGCTCAAATTTTTACTCCTCATTCAAAGCGTTTCTTTGTACTTACATAACTCATAAATATTAAGGGGATAGAAATAAAATACTTGTCATCATAATACAATAATCATTCATTATTTATACCCGTGGTGCTTCTGGGATCTTCTGGAATTCGGTTGAACATTTCAGAAATTTGTTAAGCCTAATTAAAAAATTTATTTTATATAGTATATACATTTTGAAAACAATGCAACTATAGTTCAGTTGTTTCGTTTATCTAACGTCACTTTTCACACGTGAGGGCTAATTTGACAGAAAATTATGGTTTAAAAGGAATTCCAAGCCATTGTAAAAATCCATTCTCGAGATGAGAATCAAAGCCGCAAAGTGATGAATTTCGAAAATCAATTGTGATTTAAGAGTTCAAATTTAAATGTACACACACACAAACTTGAAGTTTTACAGTTTATTACATAAAACTGTAAATAATACCAAAAAAAAAACAAACAAACATATTTTAAATCTTGTTATGAACTAAAAAAAGATATGCATTATAAATTTAAGCAATGAAAATTAATTCAGAATTTACATCGGTTCATTTTACGAAGGTCATACCAAAATAGGAAGAAACGAAAAAAAATTAAATTAAAATAATATTACTTCTGATTGAAGTTTCAGTTGTGCGTTAAAACTCAATAATTTATAATTAAACGCATAAAAGTCCGTACACATTGCAAAATAATTGAATTAAAACAGCTTCTCAAATCAATGTTTTACATCACGAAATGAGATTTCACTCATATATTAGCTAAGAATTAAACCAATGAGATGTGGAATGCTTGAATATTTCCTTTTGCTTAGAATACAATAAATAATAAAGTTATTAAATATTAAAACTGGGATTCTTCTCATCTTCATTCTAATGTATATCCATTTGGCGACGTAGTGTGAAAGGTGAAATCACATTCGTTGCAGAATGCTAAAATAATACTTTTTCAAAAATGAAAATAAAAAAAAAAACAGTAAATATTTTTCTTTACTCATTTATTTACATTTGCGAAGAAAAAGTGAAAAGAAGAGATCCAATATTGTGAATAATTTTTCTGTTAACAGTGGTTACGCACAGAAGGCAGTTAAAAAAAAACCCACTTTATTCTTGAAGCGAGAAATGTTCCGCAGAGGGATGTTGCATCATTTAATTGCATCAGGGCATAAGCAACTTTACACCAAGTTCACATCATCATTAATTATCATATATGTTAATTACAAATGCAGTAAAAGTTTTGAAATTAAACTTCATTCTCATTTTAAGTAAGCCCCAGACTCACATTTTAATATAAGTTTCACTTCATTCCTTATAGCTGAACCGTGGACAAAATTTCAACGGTTAATCAGAATAAAGATTTTATTTATGTAAATTGAATTAAGTCAATAGCTAATATTGTTATTTGAAACTAAATGATGTGAAAATACAAAGCAAACATTTTTTAATATGGTCCTGCGTACAACCGAACAATCCCTTTTGCAGAAAATATTCTACTTTAAATGGAGAATGATCAATGTGATCCCCATTGCACATTAGCATTATGAGGTACCAATAATGTTCTTTAAATAAAAACTACTTTTCTTATAATAATATTCAATATAGTACATTAAATAAAAATACTCTTAAGTTGGAGTTAGCAGAAAGTCTTGCTGTCACAAAAATGGCAAATATAATTGGAAGAAAAAATATTAATTGCCCAGGTTTTAAATCAACAATTTACAAATTTTTATTATTTTCTATATTTTTACGTAATAAATTAACTGTAAAATTAAGGTATTTATAATCACATAAGAACTATTAATAACAAGCGGATAAAAGAGAATTCATTTAACCGAATTTCGCTTAATCAGTATTCAGATATTAGTAGCTGGTGGAAAAATGGGAGTTCACTTTTCACATTAACATATTTAACACTGTCAGAAAAGACTGTAAACTATAATAAGCTTTTAATAATTGACTTTCAAAGCGATTTCCTCATCGTTTTCTTTTTCCCCAGTACTCGAAAACTTTGACTAAGAAAACGAACTTTTTATCTTCCATCATGATTAAAACAGAAAATAGCTGTTAAAAAACACGCAAACGATTAACAGGTCCACAAAGGCCGTGCATATGAAAACGATAAGGAAAAATAAAAATAAGCACCTAATCAATCATAGTTGTCGAGAAAAGGCTTTCTTTCCCCTTTTTTATTTTCATTTTTTTATTCATATAAATATGCACCTATACTGTAAGGAGGGATGCAGCATGTCTTCAACGATAATAGGCGCCAAACGAACGTGCCCTGTTTATCAAAGATCGAGAGGGAAGAATTGGGGGGTGGAGGAAAAAATCAAACATGAAAACGTTATGAGAGCCGATGCCGAAGAAACTGGCGACTGAAATGGCTTATACAGTGACTGTACCCGAATTAAATGCACGATTTTTTTCACACTGGCTTTAAGTTTTTATTAATTCATTTCTCATACTTCCAACCCCTTTTGAGTCCCTTTCTTTTTTAATAGCTATGAGAAGTGGGAAAAATAAAATCATCGGGAAGAAAACGGAATAAAATGTGACTATATATATAATATAATATTGGCCGTGTGATTGGATTTAACGATTTGAGTAAAGGAATCGACTAACTTGACATTTCACAGTTCTAAGGATCGAATATAAATTAAATTCTATATAGTAACTTTTAAAAGTTGCAATAGAGAAATTTTTTTTATTATAGTATTTATACAAATGTCATACATTTTTCCATATAATATTGCTTATCTTTTTAAAATCAATAAACCAAGTGATTTTCTTATTTAATTTTAAAGAAAATAGAAGCATATTTCATTATTAATTCTGCTAGACACCATGTAACAGGCAACCTAACAGGAGAAAAGTATTGTAAGACTCAAGTATCCCCAACGAATTAATTTCTTTTGGTACATTTTACATAGGTAATAATCTGTATGCATGAGTTAAGAATTACGAAAGAAAATTCTTCAAAGAACCTTTTCAAGTAGACTACCATGAATGAAAAGAATGTTATTCTTTTATTTTGTTTAGACAAAATTACGATCAAATTTCTAACCTTTCGATTCGAAGAGCGTGATGGCCATAGTGTTGTTACCAATGGCTTTATTGGAAAAATCAATACAAAAGAAGAACAAATATTTAAAGTGATAAACACACATAACAATGTAACACATGAGAGAACACTTGAACACAAGAGTCTTCAAAAGAAGCTCATGAAAGTTCTAGCGTCCCACCACAATTTGCATAGCTCATTCCGTTTTTGAGAATGTCTACCTAGTTTTGGGCATAGAAGAAGATGTTCTGCATACTTAGTGCCAGAATTACAAAGTAAGCATAAACTAAATGAAAGGATGTCCATTAATTTAGATGTTGTGCCAAGCAATGACGGCCTGCCTGTTTGCAGTCTGAAATCTGCTACAGCCTCTTAACGAGATTTTTGACAAAACTTTTTCCAAATGCCTTAAATGTTAGCCCAGGATTTACCTATAGATTTTTTGCCACCTGGTCAGATATAAAAGTATCCGTTAATTTGTGTTAACCATAGTAAACCATAAAGATTATCCTTGAACAATTCAGCTTTTCCATACCTGTATTTAAAGAAAGCTATATTTTGTGCTATTATACTCTGAGTTAGAACCATACCCTCAATATTTGGTTATATTAGGTATATTTCTAAGAGCTTATGAAAGATTCTACCTCAAAATTATATGAAGTATGGTCACAAGAAAAATAAAACACTTGAATTGGCAGTTTTATTTTCGATGTTAGAGTACTTAAGACTATAATGTTAATGAAAACTGTATTTTGATGAAAGCTTATAATTGTGTTTTTCTTCAGCAATTACGCTCTTAGTTAAACAAACATGAGAAACATTTTTAAATCTGAAAATTTCCATCACCAACTTTTGAAGAAAGATACAAATTTTATATTTATTAATTACTCTGAAGATACTTTCAAATATAAAATCTACACTCTTAAATTACTGCCGTAAGAATATATATTTAAAAAAATTATTCTTAAATTCTTAAGAATGAGTGATTTTGAATATAATGTGAGGTTTCTTATTTTTTTAGACATTAAAAAGGAATATTCTACCTTTTGTGCTCCAACCATCTTTTTTGACAACAGAAGCTACCCCATTTCCACCATCTATCATTATCACCCCGTTTGTTGTAAGCTGACCACCAGATCACTCCCGAGCATATTCTAGATTGTTTGGGGGATATCAGAATTGATCTTTTCCCAAGCCCTGACTTAGTGACAAATTTTATAGACCTAATTTAGCTTTGCTAAGCTCAAAAGGAATGCAACAGCAATAAAAAGAAACACAATAAGCAATCCCAAATACTTCATACTGAAATTATATGTGAAATCTTAGGGTCATATAGAAAATAAAGACTATTTTGGAATAAAAAATAAATTATATATTAAAAATATGTTATATTTTTCAGAGTTATTGACATAATCATCATTTATATTTAAACATTCATTGCACCAGATCACGTGCTTCAGAATTTCTACGTCATACTCACTTGTTGTCAATATTATTGTCACACCATCTCCAAATCTTCCCCACGATAAAAGCACTTATCTCCCTAGAAGCTCCTTCAGCCAAGCTAAAAGGTGGAAATAGCTAGAAGCCAGATCCAAATAATCAAACATTTCTTTCCTGAACGGATCCAGTAATCTTTGAATTCCAATAACAATGTGAGTGAAGATAGGAATCTTGAAAAAGCCCTTTCAAAAAAGGAATTCTTACTTTCAGGGTTGGATGCATAGTCCTAATTTTCTTGTATCTTCACAAGGGATTCTCTCTTAAATTTGTCCCAGTTTCTTGACATTCGCTTGGATTATAGTTTATTTTGGGATGAAAAGCGATGTTTACTTGGTTCTTGAACTGGTGTCAGGAAAATATAGCATGAGTATTCTGCAACTCGTCACCCCCCACTATAAGTGCTTGTAGGCTGATGTGATAATGTAGGTAAGCAAACGAAACTTCGTGTACAAGTATGCAACGGAATTGTGCCTTTCCAATGAATTATTTTTACTTTCAAGATGAAATTTGTACCTTAAAATTGTACTCTATTTTAAAATAAAATCTTATTCCTTCTTCTTCTTCTTACTAATCTCTCTGATCTGAAATCAAATCAAATCCACAAGGTCGTCCGCTTTTAATCTGAAGATATAAGCGAACTATTCATAGTCAAGGTGAAAATGAGCGCTTCGTTTAGTACAAAGTACCTGGAGCACCAAAAAGGGTTGAATAAATCTTATTCCATATTAATGAAACAATACAGATAATAAAAATTTTTTATTTATTGTATGGTGATGATATACATGTAACCAATCAGAATAAGAATTTATTGGTTACTTAGGAATGTGATAAAGGCCAAAATAGTTTCCTTACATTTGGTGATAAAAAACACTTTAAAAAAATATATGTTTTCGAATTTTTTTTTCAAGACAACATTGATTGTAAAATATTTTATTGCTTAACTACAAAACTTTAAGGAAAAGGAAATATTTTACTGGTGAACAACATCAATCTCTTCATCATTCCACATGTGCCATTCTACATTTAATCAAAATGATGGGAACAGAGATTTGAGGGTTTCATTTACTTGGGAATTGTTTTCAAGCTAAATTCAGCTACAAAGCTGTATCGAATGAATCCTCAGTTCTGAAGCATCTGTGTTATGGTTCAGAACTGAGGTCTCATTCGCTATACTTAGTTATTATAGAATGAGAACGTTACTATAGAATGAGAATTTCAGGCATGCACATGTTGATAAAATAGAATGCAATTTTCTTTTACGCGGTGCAAACTGAGTTCTCATTACCAAATTGTTTTGGTAATGAGCAATAGTTCTCATTTCCACAAAATTCTGAATAAATGAATCATTTATCATTTATTCAACCTATTTCTTGCCAAATATTTATATTATATTATACATTCGCTTTTTATTATCAAGAGATCGCTCTTATCACGGAATTTACACGAAGTTGTTCCCTAAATCCGCATATTAAATACAACACTTATTTCTAGTTATAAAAACGTAAAAAGTTACATTAATCTAAACAGTTTTCTAATTTTTAATCTGTTAAAAATCTTTTTGAGGCAGTTATAGAAAATATTCAAAATTATATTATGCATTTTTTTAACATTCGTTAATGATCTAGTATATCATTTACGAATATTAAAAAAAAGTGTGTAATATAATTCTGAATATATAACATTATGAACAAAATAATCGCATTTAACGATAAAAATATAGAATTTATCGGAAGGGATACAATAATGTACTCTAACGATTTAGAACATTTCACTTAACAATTGCTTAGAATGTAATGGAATTCAACACTCTTAACTCACACATTCTGAACTTGTACTTTTCCGTTCTTCTTTATGTTTGTTGTTTTAAGGGGATGACGAAATGAGTGGAAAATCTATTCGTGTTTTATCATCAAAGAATTAACTGATTACGAAATTCATTGGTTTTCATGCAATTCTAAATGAGTCCGGTAATTTTTTACTTTTCACTCCCTTTCTTTTCCCTTGAGTCTTCTACCTTAGCAACAATTTTTTTTCTTTTACCTTTCATAAATCTGTTGTAAGTCTTTAAGGAAAAACGAGGGGGGAACTACAATTTAATTTTGACTTTTGTAGTGATTTTTTGCCGAAACACAATTTTTTTCATGAATCCTATGAAGAACTTATCTAGGTATAATAAGATTTTTTTCCTCGACAAAAACAAAACATAGCATTAGTGGAAAAAAAAAAAAAGAAAAGAAGGGGAGGTCCTCGCTCTTCCGCTGAATGGATCCAATTTCATTCATTGTGGGAAAGAGCAGAGATGATGAGGTACAAAACGAGTGCACCATCCTCGAGCAACTGTAAGGGAACTGAAGCAAACTTCTCTTTTAAGCACACATGAAAGAATTGCTGTATGAAAAACGTAATATTGTTCTGTGCACTGTAAAATATTGTATTGATCTGTATTAGTGCCTTCCATTTCGTTTTTTATTTTTTAGGGAAAAATGTAAAAAATATTTCTTAAACTTAGGTGGTATAATTTTGCGTGGAAATATCTGGCTTGCATGTAAAATTCAAATTGCGTTCAAGATGAATTTCTACGTGTTTCTATCATATATGTAAAAAAACTAATAGACTAATATATATATATATATAATCTCAATGGCATGACAGACGTGAGTGGCTAAGGCCTACAGTGCTTATATTTTTTTCGTGAGTGACGGCCTGGGGTGTGAAGCATATCTCCCGGCTAGGTGATCAGCCTAACGCGAAATTTCCTCTGCTTGGTGTTTGTGCTAGTTTTATCGACCCACTGAATTGATGAAAGGACAAGTTAACCTTGCACAGCCCGAGGAGACAGAATCTCAGACCTGTACCTTGGGATAATATATATATATATATATATATATATATATATATATATATATATATATATATATATATATATATATATATATATATATATATATATATATATAACATTATAATACTTAAGATATTATTCTGTCTGCATATAAAACTAAAATGTTTATTCTGTGGGAAAATGAAGCACAGTTGCAATAATTCGTCGCTCATGATTTTTAAACTCTCTTGATTTTAAAGATCACTTTGTTACCATTAACATGAAAGTGTGGCTTCTTAAGTATAAACTATACAAGAATAATACGTTATGTGTGTTGTTTATTTTATTAGTTTTATCAATGTACGTCATTTAAATGAATGATTAATTGCTGAAAAAATCATGGTATTTTTATTATTTGTTCGCATTATAATTGATCACAATATTGAATATATTATTTTAAAAAATCAGTATAAATAATTAAAAAGTAAAAAAAAATTAATTGCCAGTAAATACAGGATCTTATAGATTGTTTTCTTAGTTACTTCATAATAATGCTGCAAGTAATATATATATTTTACTCGTATTTACCACTTTATTACATAAACTATTCCAGATATGGAGACAAGTATACTTAGCAATTTACTTGTAATTATTTAATAAATGCATAAGTGAAGTATTTAATTATTTAATGAATTTAATAAATAGCAATTATATATCAAACATAAATATATAAGATAATATTCTTATAAGTGAGAATTACTGTTTTCTTTTATTTCAGGGTTTCAAAATATAAGAAAATATAAGAACATGAATCGTAGGATTATCACAATACAATGTTTTTAAAAAAATTAAACTGAATAAATAAATGCCTTTAAGAGAAAAATGGCTAATTTCAGATCAGTTTTTTAATCAGCAAAAAACTTGGAAAAATTTTATTTAAATTATATTTCTAGTATGAATCTTTTAGATATGAGAGTTGGTCTTTTTCGTCTCATAAAACCATCTATATAACTTTCGTATATCGTAAATTATTAAAAGAAATAATTCTTAAATTATAAAAAAATTTATACTGATGATTTAAAATTTTTTACCAGTTAGCTTCTTGATTGATCATTCTTAGTTTTATAAACCATGAAAATGCATTATTTTTCACAAATTATTAATATTCATCAGTAAATAAACTAAGTAAAGTTCATATGTTAGAAGAAACTACTAATCAGAGTTAAATTTATGTTTCACATGAAATCTTTTTTTGTTTATAAATTAATTCTCTTTTCTTTAAAATTTAAAGTATTATTTAAATACAATAAACATTATCAACATTCATAAAAAATCTTGTGAAATATTATTTCTTGAAAAATACACATAAAAGGAGTAATTAAAAAAAATATGTATCATAAAAATTAGTATTAATAAATAAACTTTTTTGAATTACTATTTTTCTAATAAATCAGCAAATTAATTTTTTTTTTATCAAATATCATTTAAATTTTCAATATGAAATATGTAATTCGTTTTTGAGTTAAACTTTTAGAAAAAACAAAACTTTCCAGGAAATTTATGAAAATTCTTTCATTTATTTCTAAGACTTTATATTCGGAGAATAATTTTCTTCTTTTGATTTGCAGAAAATTTAAAGTATAATAGAGAGAAAACAAAATTACACACTTTAGATTTCGACCAATCATCACGTGGTATGTGCGAAACACAAAAAGGAAATTGGCGCAGACGATATCATTGTTGGCGGTATTCTTATCGTCCCATTTATAACTGCTGTTTAACACCGAACCCGGCACTTTCAATGCCTTTTTCACTTTTGAAGAGCCAATTTTCGCCGCTTGTTTTTGTTCATTCGAAAAGCAGTCTTTTATTATAGCGTGGCAACCTCAATGTATTCGTCATCACACTTTCTATTGCTCGAGAAAATTGATATGGCCTTCACTATTTCTTTTTCATGAAAATTTTTCGGCGAGGCTTTTATTGCGGTGGCTATAGGTTAAAAAAGTAGATGGTAGACTATTTTCTGTTCTATTCTAATTTTTACTTGCTAGCATTAACAAAAAAGTGAGTAATATTGGCTTTTTATTTAAATAAAAGAAGTTGTTCCTTAAAACGATTATAATTTACAAGAAAATCGGTGTATGAACCAAAAAAAGGGGAAAAAACTCTAGCTAATGATTATTATTATAAATAATAGGTTTGTTTGCATGATATATATATATATATATATATATATATATATATATATATATATATATATATATATATATATATATATATATATATATATATATATATATATATATATATATATATATATATATATAGGTTAATATTTAAATTTTTGTCTTGAGTTTTGATTAATGAAAATAACTTAATGTAAGTATATGAAATAAATGTAAATTAAGTTAAAGAAATGATGCTGTAAATTATTAAACTGATCAAGCTACAAATTGGCAAATTTTTCTATTATAAAAATTTAATTTTAATGTATCATATATTTTCTATTTAATGAAATTAATATTTGTAAGTTATACTTAAAGGTATTTAGAAACGTGTGTATTTTAACTAAAAAACAAGAGCTGATTGTTGGGAATACTTCAAAGTATTTTTCTATTATAAAAATTTAATTTTAATGTATCATATATTTTCTATTTAATGAAATTAATATTTGTAAGTTATACTTAAAGGTGTTTAGAAACGTGTGTATTTTAACTAAAAAACAAGAGCTGATTGTTTGGAATACTTCAAAGTATTATAAAATCTGAGCGTTTAACTAAAATGAAGTTTGAAACAATAAAATTGTCAATTAATTTTAAGGTATAGTTTAGCAAAGGTAGTTGGTAAGTTACAGCACAAATGTAGTTTAATTTAAGATTTAGTATTCTTTGTGAAACAGTTATTTTTTTTCAGTATATTTGACATTCTTATTTTTAATTTATTTTACTATTCTTATTATAAATTTTTATCTATTGTTAAATTTTAACATCATAATGCAATTTTCTTGTTGTAATCGTCAATTAGAGGGCAAAATGTTTTTGAGAACTAATCAATCACAATTATAATTGCACAGTTATAATTCATGTCACAAATAATAATTGCACTATTTTGTAAGGATTTAAATATTTAGAGAAATTTTCCTACGCTAAAATATTTAGTTCACATTTATAAAGCTGTACTTTGATACAAATGAAATTGCTATTAAATTTATGAAGAAAGAAAACATGAAATATTTTATGAGCATTGGACTATTAAACTGGTGTGCAAGACAAATGCTCGTAAATATTTCATAACATATATTTCTAAATATATGAAATGATGTAATAAAACAGATTACATATTTCTTACGGAATTTCCAACGCATGTTTGTAAGATAAATTAAATTAGTTCTTATAATAAAATTTTAGATGTTAACTGCTATTGTTATGAGATATTTTATGATTTTAAATTCTACTTATGAAATCTAATTTTAAGTTCTATAGTCAAACTGCTTCTAAAAAAATATATGTCAATCTTTTGCTACATATGAATATACAAAGAATATATATTGAATTAAGTATTTCAAAAATGGGGTTCATCGAAATAGTAGGGCATTGTGTTGTTATTTATGACACCTGGACAAGTCAAGCTCACCAGACGACGACTATGCGAAATTAAGTCAGAAGGATGCGTCTTTCGTTTAACCAGAGCACCACGAAAGTGAAATTTCGTTTTTGCTCCTTGACTCATCCGATAGGTGGCAGCACCAGCAATTTTGATATTGATCTGCATGGGGAGAAAAAAATTTTCAGAACATTTCCCCTATGGTAACTGCTCAATGACCGACATTAGGACTTTCGATTCCACAGATTTCATTATCACGTATATCGTTTGTACCCAGTAGCTCTTTAGAGGCATAGGGAATCGAATCCAGCCTACCCGAAATGAAAGCCGATGCCCTAACCACTAGGCTACCACGTTCATGGTAGGGCAGGCTGGGGTGCTTTGGTTGGTTAGGGCGTCGTTCTCATTATCGTAAGGTAGTGAGTTCGAATCCCGGCCTACCGAAGATCCGTTGTGTTCGCTAATGGTGGATGGAGCACGTTAAAACTAAGCGATGTTGCAATGTCCTTTGATGTTGCGGAGGACCTTACCAGAAACTTAGACAGTCCTCTTCCCAATGCTAAGGAATTTCAGTATATATAAATTAGACCCTATAAATACACCAAATAAAATGATTATGGTTTTATTAATAATTTACTGGAATTTTTAGATTCTTTAAAGGTTAGTCTTATTAGATGAAACCATTACATTTTATGAACATACCAAAAATGTTAATGAATCGTGAGTTTTCTTCATTTTATTATTACACAATTATACACAAATTATTTTTAAGTTAATTCAGAATATCGACGGGTCATTAAATTTATTTTAATTTAAAATTAAAAAAACGATTACTTTAGACTAAATTAATGAATATGCGAAAAAAATAGTTAATTGTTTTAATGAACGAAGTAACTATATATTTATTATACTTTTACATGCCTACATTAAATACCAGTTATTAAAGAGAATTTAAGTACAGTTTAAAAAAAGTTAATCTGTTTATTTTTACATTTAAATTTTTTACTGGGCATTCTATATTACTCTCCAATTTTTAAAAATAAATGGCTTGGAAACTCATAACGTTCGAAATTTGAACACGTGAGATGTCTACTAGGAAAACAAGCACATCTGACCTAGAAAAATTCAAAATTGTTTTCAAATGTCACTGAGTTCTGGAAATTTATATATATATATATATATATATATATATTACTTTCAACTATAATAAGTAATATATATAGTTTGCGTAGCACTCACATAATTTCAGTTCATGGTTTTATCGTATAACGACATCTATGAGCAACAATTTAAAGTATTTTTGAATTTTCACAGTTTTTTAAAGAACATATCATTTTCTTTATCTTTTTTAAAAAGGTTGACCTGACAACCGAATGGTTATCTTGCAGTCGATTCAACAGGTCATGGGTTCGATCGGAACCCCGGTCTAATTAGCTCTTCGCATGCAAAAAATGACTGCTGATTGACAAACAAACGGAACTTCCTAACTATAACAAATTATTAGATAAGTAATATAAGAGATACTTGCCACCCAACTTGTCTTGTGGTCAGCGTGCCTGACTGCGGATAGGGAGGTCCTGGGTTCGAATCCCGGTTCGGTTATGGATGTACTTTCTCTCTCTATCTATCCTGTCTTTGTCCTTTCCCTGTATGAATGAGATATGAATTGTTACTCAGTACACACAGTACATGAATAAGATGTGAATTCCTCAGTACACACATGCCATAAATACCCTATAAACGGGTACCTATGGCATGTGTGTACTGAGGAAGTCGGATTCCACACCAAAATATGGTTCAGTTGGAAAAGTGGAGCAGCACACTCCATAATGCCAGCCTGCTGGTACAAGACAAATACAACAAGAGATACTTAGGACATTTTAGTAATATTCAGAATCGGTATATTTAATGTGTACCATTTCATAACACAAAATTTCCAACAAGTGTCGTTATCTTAAGATTAATTAAGATATTTAAAAAATAGGAATATTTTAACTTTAACAACAATTTTGAGAATAATATCAGAAAAGAATCAAGAATTTTATTAAAATGGTAAGCACTTCTTAGGTTAGGTTGCGCTTTGAATATTAAGCAGCGAATATTCTTACATTGTAATATTGAGTTGTGAATTTAATTCCCTAAAATTTCCTAAAACTTTATACAATTTGTTTAGGGAAACTGAAATTCTTAAGTTTGCAAATTTATTCTGCACTGCTGTTTAAAATAGAAATACTTGCTTCAAGCTAGTAATAAGTATAGGAAATAATTTATTTTTCTGAAGTAAATAAAAAATTATTTAGTATAAAAATGAATGTTTTGACATTTAATATGATGGAACACATAATATTTCATTTACATATTTATATCCACCATTCGTTTCAAAATATGCTAAATACCATTCAGCTAAATTGCTTAATTCCCATAAGTAGACGAAACACTTTTGTCCTATTCCCTCCATTTTTTACTCGCAGCAGAAAATGATCTGAGCATATCTGCTTGCAGGATCAATTGACGTGAAATTGGTATCCTAAAATATGAACTTTTAAATGGAAGGGGGCGAAACGATCTCTTCTCTGCGATTGGAAAGTTATTTTATGATCAAGGGGAAGCGTTTTTATTAATGTAATAACTTTTACATCAAAATCCTCCCCCAACTGTCATCTTCGGCAGTCGAATGTCTTTTAAATGCTTCCTTAAGACAAATACCTCCTCTTGGGGGAAGAAATGAAAAGGGTGTCATGGGCGATTCACTGCAACCGTAATCCCAGCCTCCAGAAAATAAAAATTGATCATTCTCCCTAGATTTCTCATATCCCTATCCCCAGTGCAACATGGAAGCTTTTTTTTTTATTCTCTTCCTTTCTTTACGCCCTCTCGTTTCTTAAATGCGGATATTGAGGATCTTAAAAGGGAAGTGACAAAGTACACGCTAGGGGGAGGGTGTACTATGGAGTCCGGTACTAAAGTGATTCGGGAGAAAATGAATCGATGATATGAATCACTCCTTCAAAGGCGATGGGAACTCCAATAGGCGAAAAGTCTGGTCGCAAGTAGGGTGATGAAAAGAGTTAATCTGAAGAAATGGCCAGAAGTGCGATTCGGTGTTTTGCATAGTAGTTGAGGGGAGGATATTGGGTGGGCACAAATCATTCGAAAGTATATCACAAGACCCCCCTGTGATTGAGTGACATCGTAATGCGGATATATCACCAGTGATGTGTGGGATAAAGAAACACTTTCCTGGTACTCTTTTTTACTTGGAATTCCATACATGTACTGTAAAACATGTAACTTGAATCCAGTACGAAAGTGAATAGATTTTATCGTAATATTATTACGTAATATACATATGTATTCGTTTATGTATTCAAATTACAATATAGTCTAAAATAAGATGAAGAATATTTGTTTTCTTTTCGAGAAATGTATTTCTTTTATACCAAGATTTTCTAAGAATTTGTGGTATTATTTCATTTTCTTGCGATCTAATATATTTATTTTGATGAGTGAAGATAGCTCTTTAATTAATGCATTAATGTGAATTTACATTTTGTTTTTGAAGAAATGTCCTTCACATTTAGTAACTAACAGTCACTGATTTCCGAAATTTAAATAAAAGCTGTTTTTTTGGCTACAATTCCATGAGAAATCATCTGGGAGATATGAAATTCAGGAATCAGAGACAGCATTTTGTGCTTAAATGATGACGAAAGCATAATTGGGCTGCATACAGCATGGAATCAAGCAAAAAAGGCTTTATTGAACACATAGTATAGTTACACTTAATTATTTGCCAAGGAGGTAGAACAACAAGCAAATGCTCATGGGTATAGAATATGCCCTCTCCTTATTGTTGTTCTCCACCGTTTTTTCATGCTCAGCACCAGTTTGTCTAACAGTTCTTGAGGGAGGATGCCCATGCTCAATCAACATTTGTTTCAGATATTGGTTTCAGAGATGCCTTTATGAAATAAATCATGATGCAAGCCATCTCTGCAAAGTATCCCAAACATATTCTGTAGGGTTTAAAAATCAGAAAAATGCACTGATCAATCCATTCAAGGGATATCTTCCTTATAGTATTTACGTAACAACAGTAGTCCGATGTGGTCAAGCATTGTCAATTATAAAAACAAAGTCTACTCCAATGGCACTTTTTGATGATGCACATGGGAGAATGATCACCGCTTTACAATAGCGATTTCTGGCTACAGATCCTCGAACGAAAACGTAGACATCAGTTCTCCCATTCACTATAATACCTCTTCAAACAACAACTACAGCACAGTCGCAACAATTTTTTCTATGTTGTAAGTAGGCTAAAACCACGTCCCGGCTTCTTTCCAAATCAGCTTGAGTTTGGAAATGCTGGTGCCACTGAAATAATTTTCATCCATAAAAAGGACATGATTCTATTGAATACATATCCTGTTTTTGTGCGCCATATACCACTCTAACCTCTAAACAGTACCGCCGATTGCCAACTTTCAATGAGATGTAACGTTCAAAACGGCGGGTAAATAGGCCATCTTTCTAGAGTTGTCTGGGCAGAGAAAACCACGACTCTTATCACCCTCATTGCTGTGCATAGTTACTGACCAATTGTACTAGTTGAATGGTTTCGTATACTTTTTGCTTGCAGTACAAGATATTGACCATCCACAGCAATTGTTTTCCAAGGGTGACCACCATAAACTTTTCTAACAGCTATACCTATGGTTTATAAACTTTTCAAGTGCGACACTTTTGTTTATTTTGAACTCCACTGGCCACATTGTGCTGCTTTTTCATGTTTCTGATCATTTTTCCACGTGCAAAATTGTTCAAATGATTTCTTATAGTTATATTTCATGAAAGAACTCACTTGTTTTGTAGAAAATGTTTTAATTGTGATTTCCTGGTATTGTAATGTTGAATTGCGTACAATCACGTCATTTGTGACGTTTTGTTTCTGACATTTGCATAAGCATGGCCTTTCTACTAAATTGTGTGTTCATTGTATTGATTGCGAGACTTCTGTTTTCAGCAACTTTATGGCTTTATACTTAAAATTTGCATCGTTGCTCACAAGGAAAATATGCTGATCAACCTTAATCTTATCTTACAGTCTCACTTGAATTTTTATCCAATGCAATTTCTTCAAACCTACTGAAATATTTTCTTTGATATTACTTATTTATGCATATTTATTAATATATTTCTTGCTGCAGTTTCAATGTATTGATTTATATTTCATGCCACAGGATCATTGAAAGAAACACATTTAATTATTCTAATGGTTTTAATTATTTTCATTTACTGAGTTATATTGATAAATAGTTGCTAATAACACAAAAAAATACTGATTTTAAAAAGCTTAACGAAAATAGTATTGATAATATACTCCCACATCAACTTTGAAATGAGCTTAATAATAAGCGCAATTTTTGCACCTTTTTATCGACAATTAAATAAATAATATATTTGCTTTTAATCAACATCTTTAGAAATATATTTTTAAAAATGCGCAACATGATTTTCTAACAAAATTTAATAATCGTTAAACTCCAAAAGTAGCTGCCATGTAATTTAGAAATGACTTCAACTTCACTAAATGCCAATTCAACATTACGCTCTCACTAAGTCAACATTAATCGCTAACTCAACATCACGTAAACTTAGTGACTGTCTAGTGCATAGTATTTCTGAGTCTCTCCATTATTACAGTTCAACAATCTTCAATTTTTACTTCAACTGTGATTCAAATGCATTTTAGGGGCATATCGTAGTCTGTTAATAGAACAACTAATTTCAGAGCGATTGGCTCCGAGTTTGATACCGTCGATTGTTGAATTAAGGGGGATGGAAGTTTCAATATCAAGAAGTAGATAGTCCCCGTTGTAAGACATTTTAATATCTACCTTTTAAATTTCTTTCCGGGAGAACTTTTACTAGATAGTGTGCCAGATTTACTTGTTGCAAAGGAGAAAACCAGGAAAACTACCAAGCATCCACCCAGAAAGACGTGTATGTAGATGGCAGAAGCGCAATATCTATTTCCTGTTTTTCAAAAATGGCTAAGATCGAACCCTGGACCTTATGCTCCGAAGAGTGTTGTCCTACTACGATGAGCCAGGGACATGGATGTTAAACTTCTGCCTTCTGCATGCAAGTCTGTCAGCGTGAATGCTTTGAGGTTTTCCTGGTTTCCTCCCTTGTCGTAAGTAAATGTAACTCACTATCCATAAAAAATCACCATGGAAAGCAATTTAAGCGGGAGATTTAAAAATATTTTACAATTGGCTGTCCACTGTATGGTATCATATATGTATTTTCACAGTTAATTTCATTCCTTATACATCTGCCAGATTAATGCTATGTGCTATTTGATGTTATGTGCTATTTTAACACCCGCCGCTCTACACTTTCTGGCAAGAATTTTCGTTAACAGTAAACTTTATTCACATATTAAATATAAAAGGAAAAGTCCATGAAACTCTGAAGCATTCACCTTAAATGACGTAAACGCAGAAATCAAAAGGGCAACATCCATCTGTTAAATAATGGGTGAGAGTGCACCTGCATACTTTCCAATACCTAGCCCAGAGCTGTGCTTTACTAGTTAGGAAGATGTTTCTGAGCTGGAGCCTGTATTCTAAAATCAACCACTAATCAGAAGACCACACAATACTTGACCGTCGCAGCCAGCAGATGACATTTCGATACGATCTACTTAACCAGCAGTCTTTAGCAAGCGTTACAGATCTTTGGTTGAGTCGAGATTCGAATATACTTCTTTCCGAGAATGACGCTTTAACCAATCAGGCCATCGAGGTCTTATGAGTAGTGGGTGCGATGGAATGGAATACAGTACTTTCCACTCCGAAATGCACCATTTTACCATTCGATGAACTCTACTTCTCGTTATTTATCATTATTTTAATTCATTTTTTTTGGCTTTTGTTTGTATATGCAACGGAAAATTATGCGAAATCTGTCCAGTTGGTATAAAATAAGATTATGTCTGCTAAGCATACATAGGCTTTAGCGATATTCAGTTTATTAGCTTACTCAACCGTGATCTGGTAGCCATAATTAGAAACTCTATAATTCAATAAGATATCAAAGCTAGTTCCCTAAGAATTTACATTATCCAATAGTAAATTCGTGAAGCGTTTCCAAAAAACTGTAAGTAATTTGAAATGGAATTTCCTGGTAACATAGTGAGAACTAGCAAGATTATGATTAAAGACTATTTTCTTAGTGTTATCGCTTTATAATCTGAGAAAGAAATGAAAAACATTATTCTTGTTAAGTTACACTCATCAATTGTGCTTTAAATCTCTTTCCTGAAGCATATAGCTTATGTGTAGATTTCATTTTTCTTAAATTCTAAATTAGGAAATCAATTTTTTCATGCTCATTCTTAAAATTTTAAATGAAGGAACAAGTATAGTTCTAACATATTTCAAAAATTAAATTGAAATGTAATAGAAGAAAATGTTCAAGAAACTTTTGCAATTTGAAATTATAAATCATATGATTCGTGTATATATGATTTTAAATTTTCAAACATGCCGCGTAACATCAAAAATTTTATTCTTGATTTGTAGGGCCAACAGATGTTTTTACAATTCTACTGAAGTTATCCCTTTTAATTTGTGAACTTATTTGTTCATCACATCAATATAATTATTACATATAATTTCGTTGTAGGAAATAGTTTCTAAACTAGATCAATAAGGAAACATAATTCTCTTATAAAGCGCTTATGTAAGAAAGTAATTGAATATTATCAAATATTTGGTAAATATTGTCTAATATTATTAAGTATTTAAAACTAGACAAATGTGATGTAGCTGATAAACACTCAGATTTCAAAAATGAAACTTATTGCTGGGTATTTTGAAATCCTTTGTAAACACAATTTAATTATAAACTTTAGCAACATAAACTTCAAAAAAGAATGTCCTCGAAAAGGATAAAATTTTGATTTTAGTGGGTGTGTGATTTGGGACTTTTAATAATTTATACGCTTATATATAAAGTTTTGAAACGAAAGCTCTGTGAGTAATTAAAACAGTATCCGAAATTTTTTATATTTTTAAATTAAAATTTAAATTTAAATAAAATTTTTTATAGGTATCATCCCCATCTAAAATGTGCTCTCCTGAACATATTCTTCAATGCTTTGGTCTCTCCGGGAGAGATCTTATGGAGAATCCACTTATGGTTCTGGACGTTTTGAAGGTGTTCGTGCTCATGGACCTGGTCTAGCGCTGCTGACCTCGGGGACATGCAACAACAACAAATATATGCTTATACCATTAAAAATATTATTCATTTATATTCAAAATTTACTTCATTTTGAGATGCTTAACCAACGCAACAAAACAAATATTAAAGCTTATTTACACTTGTTTTAACTACTTATTTCTGTCAATTGTGATGTAGCTAAACACAGCCAATCAATTTAAAATTTTGAGCTCCGTTTAAACAAAGAATAAACACCTGAGTTTGCATTCGTTAAAACAAATTTCTGAGTTACACGAGATTGATTTCTTTGTTTGGTTTCTTTGTCACCCAATATTACTTTTTTTGCAAAAGAGGAAGAATTATACGTAATAAAATTTTAATTTATATTCAAATTTTGTGATATGTAAATCCCATGTGGAAGAAGTTTTCGATATCGTCACATACGGATGCTGTTACCTTCTGAACTAAAAAATGACAATTATCTCCACGAAACTACCATTTTTGTCATTACGCGATAATGTATAAATGAAAAAAAGTATCTAATTTATTTTCGTACGCCTGTTCATTTTACTTAGCTATCAAGTGAACTGGGATTATTATAAATAATATCTAGACTCTATTAGGACCATCGCAGTTTAACTGGTGTAGGAGTCACTTTAAATACGGAAAGTAATCTATCATTAACTCTTATTTAGAAAACACACTTCTTTAGATAAATTAAGAATTCCAATGATAAAACAAGCAAACAAACACACATTTAAACGAGTTGTTGAACGCTTGACAGCTCTTTTAGTTATGAAGTTGACAATTATTTAAGTGGAGACACCGTTTATCTTTATTCCAATGCATTTTCTAGAAATGTGTCAATACATACACTGCAATGGCTAAAAATAACACTTTTTCAAATATTGAAACAATAAGTAACATTATTTTCTTTAAGAAATATAAGTGAGAATGTAGCAAGAATATGCTGTCATTCTTTTCCTTTCCTGTTATCCAACAATGGCAGTATTAAAAAGGTAACGACCATATGCCTCAGTTTATGGGTTAATTATGGCTTATATTAACTATAATATATGTATATATATCTATATCTATCTATCGATATATCTATCTATCTATCTATATATATATATATATATATATATATATATATATATATATATATATATATATATATATATATATATATATATATATATATATGGCAGAATGGTAAAATCTATATATACATGACCAAAATAAGATAGATGTTGAGAAAAATATAAGTTGCGTGCTTGGAAGTCACCATGTTTCGTTGGCATATGTTAATGCTTTGTATACGAAAAATGTTATCCATAGGTAATGCCTAAACCCCGATCTTTTTATCCAGGAAATAATTTAAAAATCGTACAAAATCCTAAAGCCATCCACTGTACCATGTCAACTAGTTATGTATAATCTTAATTTGAAATTCCTTTTTAGATAAATTATTGTTCTTCGATATTTATAATTTCTATCTAATATATCGAAAACGTTTATCGGTTACCTGTCTTATATACAATCTGGCATTTATATATTTAATTTGTTCTCAACTGCAAAATTGGCAATTTCTGTTATTCAATTTGAGATGTATTCTAAGACACTTCCGAAAACAACGACTAGTAATTTTGAACCATACTCAAAATACTAGATCACCTGCTGACAATGATCAAAATGCTAAACAGAAAACATTTTAAATTTTCTCATTAAAGCTGCTAGTGACTGATATAAATTTTTGATTCATAGATTAATCCAACAAGATGAAATTTTTGGTTGCATTGAACTATTATTTTTCATCCATTAAACGTAAGAAATGATTTGTATTGCTTCAACTTTAAACCTAAAAGAATAATTTGTTATATGATGTGATACTATAATTTTGGATACACAACCTGATGTAAAAATATCCGTGCAAAACTCTAGGAGAAATATTTTATTTATAATCAGAATTAATGATACAGATAAAGAAACTTATTTCATCGAAAAAATAATGATAGTGTTGCAAAAGCGTTTTTACAATCTACTTTAGTTTTTTTCTACCATCATTTATGTACATAAAAATTATTAAGTATATGACGTTGTCTAATAAATAAATCATCTGTGCTCATATAACTTCCTTAATTCTGTATAATTATGAGAATCTAATTTCGATAAATCGACTTCAGCAATCTAAAGTTAGATATTTACTCACACAGCCAAGTCCCAATGAGGACTCTTGGCTTAGTAACCATGGTGTCGATAAATAAATATGTAATGAAAGGAATAATCTTGGTTACAATACTGGGTTATTTATCACTTGTTCAGTTAGATTAAATTCCAAGCATTTATTAACGGACTTGTCTGAATACACATATAGAGAAATTGGACATGTCCAACAAATTTGCATTATACCATTAAATATTATCAGTTTTGATATCACAGTACTTCAAGATTTCTTAGTGAAATTGGTAGCTATTAAGATATTGATATTATTTCAATAGTAGTGCAAGTTTATATATATATATATATATATATATATATATATATATATATATATATATATATATATATATATATATATGTATATATATGTATATGTATATAATATGTATATGTATATATATATATATATATGTCTACTATATATATATATATATATATATATCCATATGTCATATATATATATATACTATATGATATATATATATATATATATATATATATAATTCAAATTCCACCATTCTAAGTTGTTATTTATAACTCATTAATGTAATTTTGCATAAAATTGTAATACACACGTCCAACGTGTTTACTTATTAAATTTATAAATTAGATTTTAGAAATTTTCCTTAAAAACTAGGTTGTTAATTCATATATTTGTAGATTTAAATTAAAACTGAATTTAATTTGTTATCTTATTCATAGTAACTCCCCATCTATTATACGTAGTCTATATTTACTATTCTCTGTATTGCAATCATTTTTATGAATCGAAGAAAAACAAAATATCTCTTTTCCTTAAGAAAAACTTTAATATTTATACAATAGTTAATGAAAGAGGAACGTCTTAAAAGTTAGGAATAAAATGAGTAACATGACTTATATAGTCTTACGATACTGTTATCTAAACTCGTAATAAGATAAAACAAGAAACCAAGTTCCTAAAATGAATATATGATAATTAGCAATACTTCTGATAGTTAGTAATGCGATAGATAAGTTATATAAAATGGAACCAAAGATTTCTTAATAGTATATGCGGCTCAACGTATTATAACATATTCCCTGATTTTATTCATAAAATGCGTTAGGATGTACTTGATAAACTAACATTCTAACTTCTTTCCTAACTTGGTTTTCTGAACTGTATAGTTTCATTATTCTTTCAGAATGCATTACTAAACAATTAAGCAAAAGTTAAGTTAGTTTATCACTTAACGTGTGCTTATAAATCAAGAACATTTTGTGTGTGTAGCATCGGACTCCCTCAACCAAATAAGTAAACACAAATATGAAAAATTTGCCCCCAAATAAGTTTTTTACAAATTTATCTACCCCCTATTTCGAGAAGGGAGAATATAAACAACGAGAATAAATCCAATATTCTCCAACCCCCTCCTCCACCCCTGTGTACGTCAGATTCAGAATATAAGTCTTCGCCCCATTCATATACAAAACTTTTTCCATCACTCTACATTTGCATAGAGAGTGTAACTGTAACTGCGAGACTTACTTCTCTGATAAGTTGCCAAGTGAAGAAAATAAGCGTGATTCTGCCGAAAGGGAAATTTCGCTGTTGTTTTTCTTTGTTTGCTTGTCTCCTTTTCTGCGGAAAGAAAACAAAATCGTGTTATATTACAGTCTATTTTCTCAGTAGATGATAAAGTAGCTCATATTAAACCTAAAAAGTTCAATTTCTTCGGTTGGGAGTGAGAAATTCGGGATGAAATAGATAATTTAAAGTGTAAAAATAGGCCCAAAGTCATTAATGTTTATAGTTATTAGTTTTTATATTTGGAAAGCTTAATGTACGTTTTTTGAGAAAAATATGACAGGCAGAAATAATGGCCGCAATAAAAAGGAATAAATTATGAAATGATTTATTCATGTAATTTTTAGTTTAGTTATTCGCGTACACAAGGGTTTCTTAGATCATTTTATGACAGAAATGATAAAAATATTGAAATTAAATAAAAATAAGTTCTAAAAATTGCTACAAATGAAAATTATTTTGAAAATTAAAATGATTTCATGAGAAATATAGAGTTTGCAAAATAAATAATCAAATCATTTGTAAACAATTTTATTATTTTTTTTATTTTGTGGGGCTTTTTCCTGTCTAACTAGTATAAACTTGTTTTTGCTTAAAGTATTTTATAAAATTGAATAATGTTTTGTATCATACCTTGTATTCTTTTTAACTTTGTACTAATTTATACTGAATCATCTAATTTTTATTGCTATATTGTATTATATATATATATATATATATATATATATATATATACATATATATATATATATATATATATATATATATATATATATATATATATATATATATATATATATATATATATATATATATATATATATATATATATATATATATATATATATATATATATATATATATATATATATATATATATATATATATATATATATATATATATATATATATATATATATATATATAACTATTCAAATTATTTTCACTTATTAATACTATTTTTACAGATTTCATCTTTTAATTTAACCATATAAAATACAATGTACATTGAAAAACCATTTTTTTAAGTGTTGGCATATTATGAATATTCATACCAACGGCTTGATATGATAAAACACAATTTTAAGTAATACAATGTTCTATTATATGCCTAATTTTTTAAATATTTATTACTCTTAAGATTTAAGAAGACTGATTTTGATTAATAAATACTGATATATGATTCAGATCCTACATAAATTTGGTTTCAGACTTTATATCAATGTTTTCCAATAAGAATATATTTTATTCTCATTTATTTTAGAAGAGGGTATTTAAATGCATATGTAATTGTCTATCTCTAAAATATTAATAATTTATCGTGTATACAAAACAAATTTATTAATATGTTGCAGCTGATTGAATTTGCATTCACTTTAATGCTTTATTACTTTGTTGTTTTCAAATTTTCGAAAATTAAAAAGAAAAGAAAGATGCATAAATAATATCCTCGAGGAAACACTCAATACAGAGAGCTCCAGAAATTTCATTTTAAAAGATAATCGAAAAACTTCTTTAATATATAAAAATGTAAACATTATTAAGAGAAAAAAGAAACTAATCAGTTTTCATTCGCATTATGCTTTCGTGTCTTCTAAAAATGGAATATGAGCTTGGAAAAGAAAGCAAACAAAAGGCTAATGCTTTAATGCATTTCCGCGACCATTTTATACAAAAAAAACCTAAAGAATACAATAAATCCACTGAGCTTTAAAGCTTCCATGTTTTCTATCGTAAATATTTGCTCGTTAATCAGATCCGAATTAGCGGAAAGCGCCATTTTTTAAAAGAATTTCACTTCACTTGAAAAACTGAAGAAAAGAGAAAAAAAAAGTCGTCTGATATT
Source organism: Latrodectus hesperus (assembly GCA_037975125.1). Taxonomy (NCBI): domain Eukaryota; kingdom Metazoa; phylum Arthropoda; class Arachnida; order Araneae; family Theridiidae; genus Latrodectus; species Latrodectus hesperus. The sequence goes on from CM075855.1 coordinate 56,628,106, forward strand.
TCCGTGCATTAGAGCTTATTCCGCGACACGTTATTCTCTAATTTAATTCGCAGATTTGAAATTCAATTATGGAGGACGCGTACCATTGATTTGTTTCGAGTCAACATCAGTGTTAGATGGTAAATATGAATAATTGGGGTTGTTGCCAGCATGGTAAGACAAAAAAAATGCAGAGAAGCTCATTTGTAAATGCTAGTAATCAAACCAGCACAACTTAGGTATTTCTTTTATTAGAGAAAGTGATCTAAATATATCACTTACAGTTCAATCTGAAAATTTTAAATTGGCTTACATTTTATTTTTCAATCGCAATATTATGTCTTTATTTTACTAAAGAAAACAAAAAAATAATTACTTGGAAAACAGTGTCACAGTTGTTATTGTTGTATTTAAAAGTAATTATCGATGATTAATTAGGATTATTGCAATATTTTATCAAAATCAGACATCACGAAATTACTTATTGTATGAAAAAACTAATGTCTTAAGCAAACTGACAAAAAAACAAACTAACATTTAAACAAGGTAAAGTTATCCATAGTTGGAATTAGAGCAAACGATTGTACTTAGTATTAATACAGTACTAATTGTGTAATACATATCACCATATTTCATAAATTAACTTACTTTACAAAATTTATATTCTATTTATGTTTATTAGGAGACCATATTAGATGGATTCAGTTTGGGAATTTGAACAAAATAGGAAAATCAAAATTCATTAATAAATTCGAAAGAACAATTTTTTAAGGAAACATTTTGAACTAATGCAAATCAGTAATAATTTTAATAAATTTAATGGAGCAAAGAATTGAAACATTTAATCAAAAATAAAACACCATGCCTTTACAAAAAAAATCAAAGATTGAATAATAATAATAATCGAGTATATAAGGACCTAAAGAGCCAATAAAATTAAAAGTTAATACAATCCAATATCAAAGATAATTCACAAATAAGATGAATAAATAAAAAAACAAAATTATTTAAAATAAAGTTGGTCGCTAAATTGCTGATAAAAAGTAAAATTTAATATTTTATAAAAATTTATAAAAATATTTAAACAAATATTTTGTAAAAAAATGTCTGTTAACTACTTTTTAAATATGATTTCAATTAAGAACTTTTACTATTGTATTTTTATTTTAATTTCAAATATATTCAAAGTATTCGAAATTATACAAATTTTAGATATTTGACATTTGATTTGCGTTTTAGAAGACGTAATATTCATTTCACTTCTATTATTCAATCTTTAAGAATATTTTAAATACAAACTTGTATTTATAAAATTACTTTTCTTTGCTCTTCAAACAGTTTTTTTACTCAGCACAAAACCTCAATTAAATGCAATATTATTCTTCAGCAAAAATTTTTTCAGGAAATAACTCCAAATTAAACAACAGACAAGAAAGCGATTTTATCATCAGAAAAAAATACATATAATGAAATTTTTCTGCATTAATTAATTAAATTCTTATTATATTAGTTATTTTTAATCAGGTCGCGTGATGAGTCAGCGGCCATTTCATTATTCATCACTAAAACAAACTCTTCAAAATCGGGTTACCCGCATTCGTAATACAAAGCTTGTGGCAATTAAAGATTGATGCGGAGGCTCAGATATTCGACTGACGTCATCCGGGTTCTCATTTCAGCCACCCCTCTTCCAAACTGAAATTTAATCTCCACGTCATCAGTCGTTGATGAGACAATTCCTGCTCCTCTTTCAAAACAAACGCCAAAGAGTTAAAAATAAAACACAACTGTAATTCCGTGACACAATCAGAGAACGCGGAACCTTTTTTCTCCTAACCCTTTCTCTCCTCCTCGAATCCTTCCCTTTATTTTAATTCAGGGAAACTCCTCTAGAGAAGAGTTGAGTTGTTGTGGGGGTGGTCTAGTACTACGGATGTTCAATTAGTTGTCCGGGAAACAGTGTTTACATTCTGGTTTCCTATATGTTGGGGTCTATTGTAGAACGCGTTTACATCAAATATTACAATCTTCGGGAACTACATTAGATTAGCAGAAATCGTACGGATCAAAATTGTTTTCGACTTTTAAAAAGCTTTAAATCTAATATTTTTTCGTATCTTATATAATAATAATAATAATAAAAGTACATTTAATATTACAAGTTCTTAACTAAATTAAAATATAAAAATGTAAATTGGTTGCAAATAGGAAATTGTATCTTCCAAAGAATAATTGATTTTTGTAAAATTATATAAGCCAAGTTTAAACTAAACATGATTAATTTACTTCGTTTGTGAAATTAATATGCTTCATCAGAAGATTAAGATTTCAGATCTCATTCTCAAATTTTTCCCATTTACAAATGCCAAGAAACAGGAATTTCTCAATGAACAATTATAAAACTCTTTAAAAAAATGTAGATCGTTATAGAAAAAAACTTATTAATAAAAGCAAAAAGCTAATATGAAATTAAACTTTTATTCAGTAATTCTTAAAGTTGCAGATTTTAAATTAAGATTTAAATTTTAGACTATGGTAGTTGAAAATAACTGTTTTACATTTTTAATTCACCATCTTACTGGATTCTAGTTAACAATTTTGAAATTAAATATCAGATGATTTTTCAACACAGAATTCGAAACATTTGAACAATATTCCTAAAATGGCATTGGACACTTTTATTTAATTTTTAATATATTCAAATAAATAAATTTTTTAAATAAAATATGTTGCGATAAAAGGATCCATTTTAATTCTAAATTTTATGATTTTTAGAACTTGGATAAAATGGAAAAATGGATTTGTTAATTTTAATTCGACTAAATTTTGATTTAAATAATATCTGGCATATATATACATTTCTTCACTTTCCTTGGTATTATAATTTTTTTGCTATAGCTAATTAAAATAATTGACATTTTTTGGTGTTAATTAATTATAAGTTGAGATGAAGTCTAAATTAATTATTTATCAATTTAATTAGTCAATTATAGTCAAAGGAATTATATACCTAAAAATATGTATAAAAGTTTTGTTTTACAATATTAAAATTCTGTTATTATTTTACTTTCATTAATAAGTCATTGATTTATGATGTAATATACGTGAAAACCGAAATTAACACTTAAATATTGGATTGTAGTATTATTGGATAATAGAGTTGATATATGAGTATTAGATATATAATTGGCTGTAGTCGATATTTTGAGTTAATAAGAATGATATATATTTAATTTAAATTATATAATTTAAAATATATTATGATAACTTGATTTTAATATTTAAAAATCAGAAATATTATGATTATAATAATTAAAGCTCGCGAAAATATGGGTGATGTGTTAATCACAACAACTAGGATAAATATATAAATTTGTATTTCAGTTATCCTGAAGACATGATCAAAAATGTTTATGAAATTGTTGATCATCGTTTGAAATGCAATTGTTCTGTTGGAAATTATGAGTCCCATTAGCAATGTTCACTTTATATATTATGAATAAGACAAGACTTAAATTGTCAATTTGATTGGAATATGTACTACCTAAAGCTCTGTAGTCATAATTAGGGGAAAATTTAATTTATTCCGAGGTGAAATATTTTTATGGTTATATACAAAGAAACATTTTTTTGCTTTTGCTTTTTAAAACTTCAAAAATCTTCCCTTCAATTATTCTAACATGAATATTGATTGATTACAAACACAAACGAAACTGAAATCAACTTTAATCGCAACTGAATCACAGAAAACATCAATTTACGGAAAATACTTGTTGATTACTCACAATTAATGAAATTTGCCCCTTTCCGAAAGGGGAAAAAAATTCCCTTCGACGCTCGACTTTGAAGCAAAAAATCAAGCAGCATTCTTCCTCTAATCCACTAATTTAAATTTTTCATCAGCAAGATTAAGCGCTTTCATATCCCCGTCTTTGTGTCGTCACTCTTCATTTCTAAAACTTTCCACAACCCTCCCACCTCACCTCCCACACTTTTTACTCGTTACCGAGCGTCTTTGTTTTCCCCTGCGCTAATGAACAAAGGGAACAATCACAGCTTGTAAAGCGAGTCTTCCTTTTTGTTCTTTTGTTCGAAAAGAGTGCTACAGGGCCTGGCTTCAGCTCTTGTGTTGGCGGTGACTTTAACCCCACCGCGTGCGAAAAGCGGGACTAACACTGATTACTGGTAATTTGATGAGTGTTTTCGCGTTTCATCCAGGTTCGCCACCCTTTTGATTGCGAGAAGTGGTTGGAAATTCAGCTTCTAGAAGCGACCAACCGTATGCTGCATGGATGTATGATTCACACCTACAGTGAAGTAATGAAGCACAGTCACAGTTAAAAGTTTTATTTTACTCATATTTAGTTTCTTACTTTAAAAGAGGAGTGAATATTCATAACTTTGTAATTTTATTCGCTTTGCAATTTTTTTTTTAAATTTTGAATGTAAAGAGAACATTATTTATCTTTCCATTGTTACAACACTTATTGAAGCATATTGTTAAATCTAATACATGAAATATATTTGAAGAGAGTGATTCATTTAGCGTTAACATAAAATACATATGAATTGCAAATATTTGTGTACATCTCATCTTCTATTATTTTATTTCATAATGTTGTAATTCAGAAATATAATAAAATGGAATCTAAGTCTCTACACTTATTCAAGTATGTTAGATACACGTTGAATTGATATGGAATGATAAATAAACAAAATGTTCAGCAAATACATTTATATGAAATTCTAGTTCCATGGAAATAATTTTAATTAAGCATAAACTAAACTCTAAATTAAAGCAGATAGAAATTTATTAGCAATTAAATAGTGTCAATATTTACAGGTTTTGAAAATTGAAAGCTACAAATATTGTTATTTACAAATGCTAAGAAAATTAAACTTTAGTTTGATTTAAATTGTAATAAAATATAAACAATTTAAGTTTTTAATTCAAAGTTTTCATTACTTTAAGTAGCAATGAATGATCAATAAATTTAAGGAAATATATACTATGCAATATCTTTCAAAATAAGTTCTTTTGAAGAATATTTTATTTTTTAAAAAATTTTAAGAAACTAAAAATTTTTTATTAGTTTATTTCTCCAAAGTCTTAGAGAATTGGTTTCAATTAAATTTCAGAAATTTAATACTTAAATTCAGATTCTGCAAATGACTGGAACTCATTAAGATTATTTTGAATGCGAATTATTAACTGCAATTATAACTTATTCAAAAGCAAATTCTGTCATAACTTTAAACAAAAAGTGCTAAAATTACTATAGATCGAATAATTTGGAAGAATTATATCTCATATCAAAGTAGCATGTTTAGTTTCCATTGAATATATTATCTTCCTAGCTGTAAAAATAGCTATTTTTATTATATAGATATACTCTGCGTGGGACTAAAGAAAAAATGGTGCCTATCAGAGCTTAATCCTGACCGTGGTACCATCTCTACCATCAGCAGAATGCGGACTGGGCACATGAGGGGTATGATAATCATGCCCGACAGATATAGAACATACGCAGTATGCAGGCCTTGCCCAGGAGTTCCACTGGATCCGAGGCATTTCTTCAACTGCATCTCTGTTGCCTCGACCCTCTTCAACATCGACCCCAATTGATTGCATGACACCCTCTATACCGAAAAAGCTGAAGATGTGACCAGGGCAGTGCTCCATGCCTTTGGTCCCATATGACTTGTCTTTTTTACCTTTTCTTTTTTTATCCTCTTTGCACTTGTCACACGTCAACAACAACAACAACATTATATAGATATAAAAACTTGAAACTAAATCAATCCTATTGGAATATACTTACAGTTAAAGAAGTGTAGTGTGCACATAGAAAATGTAGCATGGCATTGTGAGATATTTGCATTATTGTTAATGGATAAATTGGAAACTAAGCGAAAATGTTCAGAAATTATTGGAAATAGAGAAAAAATCCTATTAACAAATTATTCAGTGCAGTCAATTTAATAAGAAGAAGTTATCTCCTTATGCATGAATAACCTTAACACATTAAATAAACAGCGAGGGCTTCAATTAAGGCAATTTACTAAATTGCTCGGTTGTGAATGAAATATCTCGATATTTCTTTTATTATAAATGAAATTGTTCTAAGATCTAAAAGTTCAAATGTATAAGGTATCCAATGACAGAACAAAAATAAATTCTTATTTTGTTGTTAATTCCTCTACTTTTTTTCTTATATTTTGTTTTCTTTTCCTGTCAAAAAATAAACTATGCATTATGAACAAATATTGTCTAATTTACATTTTAATTTTTATTTTAGCTTTGGCTTTTTCTACACAAGACAATCATTCTTTTCTAAATCAAGTGATAAACCACTTTAAAAGTGAAATGTTTCTAATGTTTTCCCCTGTTTACAAGTTACGTTTATATTCCATTAAAATACCGTTTGTTGAATCATATTGTGCATATTAATATTTTTGCATTTAAAAATAAGTTTATTTGCAATACACTTTTTTTTTGGTTGGTTGGTTTTATTTCACTTTTTTTATATAACTGTGTCTAAAACTTTTTGTGTTATCTTCTAATTAAATTTTTAAAAAATTAAATAGAAACTTAGCTCTATAAAGAGGGTATTTTTAAAAAATAGGCCTTACAGATATTTTACAATTACGTAGAAATAGGAAAAGACTAAAAATAATTTTAGTAGATATTTTAAACATTAAAAAAGCTCTTAATTAAAGCAAATATCATGTTTTTTATATCGTAATTTCGATATATAAAGATTTTTAAACTAGATTTGAATTTATACGAAAAAACACATGCTCTTTATCTTCTAAGTCTTACAATTAATATCCTTGACAGAATTGATAGTTATTACCAGGAACCATTATAAATTGTCACGATTTAGAAATGGGTTTTTTAATTTTAAGTTATGGACAGCTGTGTATCCACTAAAAATCTATCTATGGTTTCATTGTTAAAAGCTAAAGATTTCAGTATGATAGTTGATATATTGTGTTATTATGCACTATTTATAAAAGTTGTGTGTGTGTGTCCACATTTTTACACATAAAAATACTCCCATTGATAAGCAAACTTGAGTTGGTTTTATTTCACTTTCTATATAATTGTGGATGAAGTTTATTATGCTATTTTCGATTAAAAATATTAAAAATTGAAAATGAACTTGGTTCTTAGAGTATGATATATCACGACAGCTGATCTAATTTAAAATGAGAAAAAAATATATATGTTATTCAATTCTCCATATTTATTAATTTTATTGGGATACATTTGAAACTGTTTTTTTTTGTGTGGACAGAGATTGCTATAATTACTGTCAATTACTTCGTAGCTTTGTTCTTCAATAAAGCGACGAGATAAACATTAATTTAGAACATGGCTTTCCGCAAATACATTGAAACCTATTGAGAGATACTAAGCTAATAGAAATCTAGACATATTAGCGGAATTGTATCGAAATAAGAACTTTTGAATACAAGAGAAACATTTTTTATACATGTTACCTCATATTTATACATTTATTAGAGTTTTAAATTGAACTATCTTACATAGCTACAAAATCATTTCAGCAAGGTATTTTTTTCACAGTTGGGGGCAAAACGAGTATTTCTATCCTTCTTAAACTCAGACTTATCACATAGCCTCACGATGTTCATTTCCAGTGGATCCCATCCCACGTCGACATACTCAACAACCAGAGAGTGGATAGCTTGGCCAAAGAGGGTTGCAGCCATTCCAGTTTTTCCTCTACAACCCTCACCTTCTTAGAACATCAATCTGTCAATGCAGAATTTTTGAAGGAGTGTAGGGTCCGTCCTAGCCATTCCTTGGTATGTAGGCAAAGAGTCTGGCTCCTCGTTTGCACTCAAAACCAGAGTTCACAGCCTTTCAAATTGTAAAAAAGCCTCTCGAATGGAAATTTCCAGACTGGCAAGTGGTCTTACCAAGAGCTTCACCTTGATCGAGGCCTGAAAGATCTTTGCAGCCTGATCAAAAGGTCATGCTTGCCAAGCTTCTGCTGAGTACGTACTGGACTTTCCAGAGAGAACCTAAATTTGTTCGCTTTCTTGTCCTTAATATTCTTAGACTTCCTTAGAGTCTGATGGATCTTGTATGACTTCGTCAGACAGATATATCAAAATCATTTAGCCTAAATATAAGGAAACTGAAAATTTTCTTTCCAGTAACGTGATAGAAGGTTTGATAGACTTGATTTATAGTGTTACACGAACTGAAAAGTTACATTGTAGTTGATTTAATAGTAAAGTTTATCAACTATTGACCCATAAAAGAAATAGTTGTCATATATATGATTTCAATAATTCTTCTCACAATATTTTCATACATACATCTTAACAATAATTGTAATAATATGAGCTCTTCAATATGATAAATATTACAATGGTGTTATAAAATATATACAATTTCACATTATCGGTAGTAAGTGTGTTTTCGCTTTCCTATTCCACAGATTATATTAGGAAAGACATAGATTTCAATCAATATTGCATTTCGTTTAATAATGCTTATATTTTGTGCTTGAACGTTTTTTGAGTATTTTATTCTTTTCCTTCTATTTATAGTTCACAATTCATTTCTTGGGATGGTAAAGTACTTCTAAACAAATAAAGGTAAAGTGCAATTTAAAACCAAGTGCGTTACACTTTTTTATTGGTTCTACAGTAGCATGATCCAAGAATCACTTCCTTTTAATCGAAGCTAGGTTTTCAATTTTATTATGAAAATTTTTGTAACTTGAGACAAATAATAAATTTAAGAATATTTCACAATATTCAACAAACAGGCATTTATTACTCTATTCATATGCATGCTTTTGATTTCATTTTGATGAAAAATTCCTGAATAAAAGCGTAGGCGTTGAAAAATTAGACAAAATCTCTCTTCAGTTTGTTAAGATGGTTACAATTTTCTTCGTTTTTTTGGAGAAGTACATATATTTGAAAAATAGCAACTTGAAATGGAATGCATTAAACTTTAACCTTAACAGTAGGATAAAAAGAAGTGGAAAATATTGTTTGCTCTTTCTTGAGTGTAAAATATGAACTGTGAAACAAAGTGCGTGAAAAAAAGAAATAACTCTTCACTAGAAGCGTGGCGGAATATATGCATTTTTTATGCCTTATATTTATGACTCCCTTTCTACATTTGTATCTTTTTTACATTCTTTTCTGTGACTCAAAGACAATTCACATTTTCTTATTTTTTTTTATTTGAGTAGTTCATCATTTTGGTAAAATTCTGAAGACTATAGAAATATGCAAAAAATTATGGTAAAATGTTGAGAAAATATTTATGAAAAAAATTCTAAATATAGTTATTAAATCTTTAAGAACATTAAACTACGTATTTTCATGATTATATAAAAATTCCATAAGTTATGTGTTTGGAAAAAAAGGCACAGCTTATATATATGGAAACACACCTTGCTTACAACACACAGTTTAAAACACACACCTTACAACACGCACAGTTTAAAACACACACCCTGCTTACATCACACACAGTTTAAAACACACACCTTACGACACGCACAGTTTAAAACACACACCCTGCTTACATCACACACAGTTTAAAACACACACCTTGCTTATAACACACACAGTTTAAGACACACACCTTGCTTGCAACACACACAGTTTAAAACACACCTTGCTCTCAACACACACAGTTTACATCACACACAGTTTAAAACCTACACCTTGCTTGCAACACACACAGTTTAAAACACACACCTTGCTTACAACACACACTTTTCCTACAACACACACAGTTTTAAAACACACACCTTGCTTACAACACACACAGTTTTAAAACACACACCTTGCTTACAACACACACCTTGCTTACAACACACACCTTGCTTACACAACACACACAGTTTTAAAACACGCACCTTGCTTACAACACACACAGTTGAAAACACACACATTATTTACAACACACACAGTTTGAAACATACACCTTTCTGTGTGTTGATTTCATAAGCCGTGTGTTTCATTTTGTAAAGCTAAAATAACAACATGTTATAAAATTAGATGATTTGTGCTTTTTTAACTAGTAAAATGTAAATTGGTCATTTTTTAAGCGTATAAACTTTTCAATTTTTCCAATAATCTCAGTCAAAATAAAAAGACGTCAAACTTTTGTGATAGCTCATTTAAACTAGAAAATTAGAAATCTTTCTTCACAGTTTGACAATTACATAAAAATAGTTCTCATTTTAGATTTTGAATGAGAATAAGAAAGCTCCTTGATATTGACATTTTATTTTATTGTGCACAGTTGGTAAACTGTAATGTATATTAAGAGTTCCCTCATGTTTTTTCAAAATATTTCAGTAATCTTATAACGAAATGTGAAATGGTATCAATTCGTCTCCCATAAAAGGAATTGTATCAATAATGATTACAGGGAACTATTGTGGTAAGAATACTCACAGGAGACATTTAACATCCTCATTCAGCTTAAGAATTTTAGCGAAATTTGACACCTGAAACAAAACAATTTCAGTTTTAAAAAATGCATGCAGTTATTGAATTGTTAGGAAAGAAACAAATTGCTAAGATTCGTAATCTGCCATGCATATAATTTTCAAAATATCTAATTTATTGGCAATCATAACTCAAAAATGTAAATGTAAAATTGGAATACTCTGTTTAGTAAGAGATACTGAATAAAAATGAAATATGTAAATCTTTGACACTGCAATTGGTAAAATATGTCTGCGCGAGAAGGGTATAAAAATGATTATCTACAAATTTTGCTGCTATTACTGAGACAAAAACTGTGAGATAGTAAATTCGTAAGAATGATTTAAATTATTTTCATTACAATAATAATTTCAATATTGACATAAATTGAACACTATCAGCAAGAGCACCATTTGCAATAATAACTTTAATAATTAGCTATTTTGTGTGTGACTAAAAATATCAAAGCCATTAGAGTAACTAGTTGGTCAAAGACTCAATCTGTGGTTCAGTGACTTTGACAAAGGTTTCAAATCACATTATTTTGCAACCACCAAATTTCAACTGAAGATTTCAACAAGGAGAACATAAAGTCGATATTCGTGGTTATACTCTCAAATATTTGAACAACCACTTTGTCTCTCAGATCTTACACAGATGCATCCATTCAACAAAACTAGAATCGACATTTACTAACCGTAGAAGAATAGAATAGCAGTTTTTTTATTCCATATGAGCAGCAATTTTCACATTATGTACTGTTTCTCTGATGACTTACTTCTCTACCAATGAATCTATTAAAGGTATATTTTTAAAAAGAACTGTATTGTTTAAGGATGGAATCGAAATCAGTTTAAAACGAGTTAGAATGAGTTTGAGTCAGCCGAGGAATAGGTGGAGTTATTTGATTTAGAAAGAACATATAATTCGTACCATTCGTTAAAAAATTTGAAAAAAAAATCGTACGGAAGAAGCAATAACTTTGTTTGAGATGTTAAGTTTTATTGCACACATGCAGACGTCCATGTTCACTAACACAGTATATCATTGACCATTAGATTTGAATCTCCTTGGTCTTATTTATTTATTTATTTGGAAAAACTTACGCAATTTTCTATTCTCTTATTCTGACAATGGACATGCTTTGTGCATAATAATTCTGTGAGAATATTTTCTGATCCAACCATGCCAGATTTTTAAACAGAGAAATATGAATTGAAATCTGTTAAGTGTTTTTAAGACTACTTATAAAATGGTATACACTAAAATATCAGCTCCAAGACACAAAAAAAATTATTCTTAAAAATAAATTAAAAGATATTAAGCGAACAGCTTCAAATAGATAAATAAAACAAAATCTGAGATTCTGCAGAACTTTATCGTTATAAGATTTAATATGATGTGAATGATTCGAATATCTATAAAATCTATATACGATCAGACGATCAAAAACGTTTCTCACATTTTTTATCCTTTGACTACCTGGCCAACAGTTTTCATTGTTAGGAATACTCGAGCCGTTTTGATTTTAAACTGTAATGAAAACAATTATTTTAATAAAAAGCTGTTTCGGTTTACAAGACAATATTTTCCCACATCTCTTGGGCCAAAAGCATAAATGATAATTTAGATTTTCACATTTGTGTATTTAAACGTAAAGAGATTTCACAACATGGGAAGAATAATTACTCTACAAAAGAATATTCGATAAATATTATTCGGGCAATATTACTTCATTGTTTTTGACATCTTGAAAATCGAATACTAAGTTGAGCAATGAATATGTGAGGAAATTAGTAACTACTTTTCCAAATATTAACATCCATATATTAAAAATGTTTGCATAATTACAAAAAAATTTTACATTCTAGCATTAAAAATAGATTTTTATACTCGATTTGTATAGTCATATTAGCATTGACAACTAGATTGCAAATATTAATTATTATATCTGTATTGTGAATATATTAATATATTGCAAATATTAATACCGAATTGCAAATATCAATATCCATATTGTTAATTTAAATTTCATATAGAGCATTAATATTGAATAAAGAAATTCATAATAAATATTTAATTCTAAATATTTGTATTCAATGAGGTAGAACATTTGTTATTTTTATATGCATTTCAAAGAATCTGTATTAATTTCTATACAGAGAAAACGAAATAGTGAGATAAAAAAAACATTAATATATTAAAAACTTAAAAAAAATTGAAATATCTTACATTTAGGAGAGTTATAATTTATCTCAAAAAATAAGAAAAATATTATTGATCCTTCTAATATATTAGTTATATATCTGGCATGTCAAATCTTTTATATTTTAATTTGAAATTCTTTCTTATTTAGTAATTTATGATTATTAATACTATCTTTTTAGAAGAGTGCCTTATACAGTTTTCCTATTTCTTTGCACACAGGTATATATATATATATATATATATATATATATATATATATATATATATATATATATATATATATATATATATATATATATATATATATTTCAAACTCGATAGCTCCTTACAGGAATGGATTGTCTTATTTCCTACGCTCTGTCCATGGTAACTCCTCTTTAACTGTGAGCTTTCAAGACACATAGATCTTTTCCATATCAGCTAACTAACCATGGAGTTTTTCTTTAAATTTTTAAAAATGGCAATTTTAATTGCACTGTATTCTGGGCTCCTGCATAAATGACCAAGCCATCTTAACCTATTTCATTATCTGTTATCTGGGAATAACCATATAGCCATGTTGTGTTATCTGTGGCTTCTTATAAAGTATTTTCCTCTAGTTCACCAACATATTATCTTGTATTGGGCCAAGGATAGCTCTAAAGAACTTTCAAACATATTCAACGTACATTGAGTAATGGTATTAAGAGAACCCACGTTTTTTACTTGTATAGAACAGGGCAGGTAAAATAAGTCTAATAAATTCTTTAGTTTCTTGACTAAATAAGTTTGATCTTAGTTGTTTACTGAATCGTTATTTACTAATGAAAGTGGAGATTCCAGAAATTTAGTGTTATCATTGGTAGGTTTGATATATATATATATATATATATATATATATATATATATATATATTGCTGATTGTTGCTTATTTATTCTGAAATGGTGTAACTAAATATTTTGCGAAAATCTTTCTAGTAGGGCAATAGTTAAGAAAATATTTTCCTCCTGAAGACTGTGTGTGTGTGTGTGTGTGTGCAATTTAAAATTGTATGCACTTTTGTAACTGCTTAAAGTGGTTTAATTAGCATGTAGGATAAAAATAAATGTATTTTCTTAACATTGGAATTTGGCCATATATCTTTAATACACAGTATAAAATTATGTGATCATTTATTAATATACTTTAAAATCAGATAACTAATAAATAATAATTGTTTCTAATAGAAAAGAAAAAATTTCTTGTATCTATACTTATCATAATTATTTAAATACATTAAAGATTAAGAGATAGAAATGATATTACTGCTGTTTCAGTTTGTGCAAATATAGTATATAACTTTTTGTTATCTCTCTACGTCAAATCTGCGAAGATGATATTCGAGTATATAACATGTTTGATTATTTTGAAGAAAATATAGCTTTAGTGAACATATTAATAACTGCTATTGTACCATTTCATTGAATAGTTCTTCCTCTCCTTTATTACGAAATTAATGGGCTCCAAACAACTCACAGAAATAAATAGAGAGCTGAGTGCATTTTCTTGGAAAAAATACATGATGACACATTACCAAGAAAATGCAATCAGTATACACTGGTTTTTTGCAAATTTATTTAAGTTCTATATGAATTATTCTTATTTTAATTCTGCTATCTTTAGAAATCATATTTTCGTTCTTAAATTTGTTCTAATATTCTTCGTACCCATGGGGCTGTATTTCTTGTTTTTGAGTACACCTAAAACTTAAAATAAAAAATTTGGATCAAAAATAATTTTTGAAATACATTTTAGAAATGCAAGTTATTAGAAATAAATGCATATCATATTTACTAAAAGGAATTCATATAAATTTTTCTTTGAACCAACACGAATTGAATTTCAAATATTAATTTATTTATTTCACATTTTTCAGTTTTAGCGAATTGCACTTTTACATTTTATTAAATTATTCATAAACAATACTCATGTATTTTATGACTAAACTAGTTGAAACAAATTTAGATAATAAATAGATATATTTAAGCTGAAAAATTCCATCATTTTATCTTTTGTTTAATTTCAAGTTTATTTATTATTTTTTGTATTAAATTACTTTTATACATTTCAGTTCCATATACATTCATTACCTCATGTAAAAAGCTTTTTCAAGATTCTCAACTATCACTCGTTCTACATAATCAACTTAAAAATTTTAATTTTAGATTTCAAATTATTTTTTCAGTTTATCATATACGTAGTTCGAACTCTGAAATTAAATACAAAGGGAAATATTCTACTCTATATATTTCTTTTGTAATAGGCGTTTTTTATGTTATAATTACAAGCCATTTTTTTATCTTATGCCTGCCTACCTTTGTCATTTCTGCCATTAGTTAAGTTGCCCAATAAAGTGATGATGAAGCATAAATGGAATTAAAATTAGCACCCGTAGAGTTGTCTTAAAAATAATTTTAAAACAATGAGGCAATGCTCGAGATGATAACCATCGCTGTCCACCTGGTAGCTCGGTGAGCAGTAAACCGAATCCTTGACTCCAATAAAACGTAAATGCTTCTCCAAATAGTCATGTCTAGTAAGAAAACGACAGCAAGTAACTCCAACAGATCGAGGCAGGGAACTATGGACTGTAATACTATTGTTGAGCAAATCACTTTACCTCTCAATTTTGTTGAGCAGCACTATAAAAGGAGGCTTTATTATTATTTTTTTTAATTTACAGTAAATTGATGTTACGCAGAAACAGAGGAGAGTCAGGTTGTGACATGAGAGACTTCTTATTAATTCTAATATTCATCCCTAGAAAACTGTTTTCAAGTTCAAACTTGTTCTATATTTAAGGATCAAGTTTAATTCGTAAAATCCTTATTTCAAATACATATTTTGATATATTCTTATTTTTGATTCAAATAATCTATTTAAGAGATTATTCTGAAAAAGGGCCTGGAATCTATCAATAATTTAAATAATGAAAACTAACAATGAAGTATTTCTTACGTTAAAATAGTTATTAATTTATGTGTTTAGTTCTTTAAAATTAATAATATCTCCTGATTATATTTTTTAAACTTATAAATGCAAAGATATTTACAAAAAGCTTGTCACAGAATTATTTCAAGCTAGTTAACAAATTATATATATATTTATTTATTAGATTGATACAATTCTATGATCAAATTATAATTTAAATAAAGAGAAGTTCTTAACATTATCAATATATATATATATATATATATATATATATATATATATATATATATATTAATGAACTTCTCTATTATATATATATATATATATATATATATATATATATATATATATATATATATATATACAAATGCAAAAAAATAGCAATTTATTTTGCGCAAAAGCTAAATGAATTATTATGTTTTTTTCACTTACTAAAATAAAATTGCTGAAAAAATATACAAAATTCAAAATCCTCAGAATTTAAAGTGCACAATGAAAACAAGAGTATAAAAAAGGAAAGGAGAACATTAATAATGTACAAATGAAATTGAAATTTGAAATGGAAAACAAAATGAACATAATTAAGGAATTATGTTTTAACCACACTAGCACAAAGGTATGGCTTTTCGATTATGGCAAGAGACAGTCGTCAAAATTTTCGCACACCTGAAAACCATACGATGATCATCAATCATAAAATTTGAAAGTAACAAATTCTCAACTTATAACAAGAATAAAAAAAATATCAAAAATATTTAAATAAGTTAGATACATAAATATTACCACACCACTTAACAACTGATACCAAACCAAGAAGAACCGCAATTATTTTCAAGCTTCTTATAAGATCTTCAGCTTGGATCACCCTTCTCTTTAATATATACACCTTAATTCTCTGTGATAAGCAATATTTTATAGCTAACTTATGTTTGATAAAATTTATTTTCAAAATATTATTAATTGATAATTTATAATTTATCATTTTATACACACACAAACCTATAGTATGTATGCATCAATGAAATACATCTTCCATAGAATTTATTCGGATTAGTTAGGACATTAATAGTTATAAGTCCTTAAGTTTCGTTTCCACACCATCCAATGAAATTAAAGTTCAGATTTATATGCACTCAATATCTGAAATAAATAATTATTTTCGCTAATAGGAAATTTTTAATGTACAAAGTTATATTCTAAAAAAAAAAAAAAAAAAATAATATGTTGATTTTTTCGGTAATAGCGGATGAACTTTAATCTTTTATTTTATAAATATGTTTTTCTTTTCTGAACTTTTCAGATTTTATTATAAATTACAAAATAATATAAACGCTATAGACGTATACTCAAATCTATATATTGTCTTCCCAGTATATAAATCTATGAAAAACTGCTGTCTAAGTATAGATATATATGAATAAATGATTCTTAAGACATTCAATGAAGACTTTGACAATTTTAAAGCGGTGATAACTTGAATAATTTATTAAAATAGTTAAAATATTGCACAATTGATTAATAAAAACTGTTGATCACTTTTGTTATATATTTATATATATATATTCATTGAAACCTTAATGGGGATAAATGTAGAAATGGTTGGGTTTGTGTAGGATCCAGGAAGTCAAATGGATGCGTGATGATAGTGACGGTTTTGGACAGCTTCACTATATTCTCTGTGAAGAGATCGCCATCAATTGGGTGTTCCCTGTTGTTCCAGAGAGATGCTAGTATTGCTGGACAGTTGAAAATTTGGCTTGGAGAGATGATCTGGCTTATTACTTAGAATTACATTCATGTCCATAAATTAAAGATAATTCAAAATAACACAGAAATTGAATTATAAAATAAAAATTTCACATGTAAAATTATCATACACATCTTGAAGAATAATATGCAAATAACAAGAAACCACCAGATGGTGCCGATAGTCCGTCACAATGACGAGAGTGTAAGAGAGAGGTATATAAGGAATGGTTGCAAAGAAGTAAAATCATTCACAAGCGCTTTAAAAGCCTTTCAGTGTAATAACCGTATAGTTATGGCACAAAGGAAGCATTTGGATCATGTTTTACGTTGTAGAATTATCGGCCGTCTGGATTGTGGACGTACCCAGCTGGAAGTATCCGAGGGACTTGGAATCGCCTAGAGTGTCATCTCCAGGCTTTGATAACGGTTCCTAGATGATGATAATGTAAGTAGACGTTACAGTAAAAGTCACCCCCGAGTTACAACGCCGAATGAAGACCGGTATTTGGCAGTTACTTTCAAAAGAAACAAACGGAGCACAGCATCAAACTTGTCTCGTCAGCACTTCAGCTACCGGTATGACAGTTTCAAGGCAGGCCGGGTACAGACGCTTAGGGCACATTGGTCTATATGCTCGTACTCCTGTCAGATGTGTTCCACTTACCGCAACTCACTGTCAACTGAGGTTTGCCTGGAGTAGAGAGCATGCATTGTGGACACCACAGCAGTGGTCTTTTGTGATGTTTTCCGACGACTCTAGGTTTAGATTTCAGTCTGATTCTCGCTAGACTTTCATATGGAGAGGGCCAGGTACCCGTTACCACCAACAGAACCATTGAACGACACCGTTACAGTGATGCAGTATTGTAACCATCAGTTCTGAAAATATAACCATGACAGGCCACATTTATCGGGATGTCATTCTGGAACAACATGTACTTTTGTTTCGGGACGCCATGGGAGCAGAATTTCTGTTTATAGATGACAACGCCCGTCCTCACTGTGCAAACACTGTAGACGAATGCCTTCAATCGGATATCTCCCGTATATACCTGCCAGCATACTCACTGGATTTGAATCCAATAGAGCATGTGTGGAACATGCTTGATCGACTAATTGCAGAACGTCAACCCCTCCCACATGTCTACTGGAACTTCGGAGAGCATTGCTTGATGAGTCGTGTAATATTCCCCAAGATCAGATCGATAATTTGATACTCAGCATACCTAGGCGTTGTACGGCCTGTATTGCATCATCTGGGGGAGCATACTATGTATTAACCATCATCACAAACATTTTATATTGGTTTTTCTAAATAGGTTGTTTTTTGAAATTTGCTCCAGGGAGTAAAAATGGCAATTTTTATTAATGATATCAAACATATAGCATATTTTTTGCTCTTTACCTTTTGTTAAATAAATAAATAAACTTTACATATAAGTCACATTTGTTTTACTTCTGTCTCTTTCTTTGCCTGAACATGCAATATCCTTAATTTATGGACACGAGTGTATATTTTAGTCACGTTATTTGAAACTAGAAATAATTAAAAACGTTGTATTAAATACCTGATGTTAGCCAGACACACTCACATTCAATCTTATATTGCCTTTGAATTTGTTTTAATAGATTTTGAATTGAATTTGAACGATAGTTTTTTGAATTTTGCAAATAAAAAGAATTTATTGAATCCATGAACGAACATTGAAGGAAACAAAAAATATAATCAAACTATAAAGTATTAGGAATTTACCAAAATAAATTATGTAAAATTCTTTCATAAGCATCTTTAATTTCACGTTCAGGCGCAAAAAAGGTATACCGATGAGCCAATTTTCGAAAATGTATAATGAAGTTACTGAAGATATATTTTAAAACTACATTGGGAATAGCACAGAATTATTTCTCTCTTTCTCACTTTATTAAAATAATTTTTTCAATTAATTTTCTCTTAGCGTTTCCTTTCATTACTGCTTAGTATCTTTGACACCTTGATTTGACTCTTAAAATATAGACACTTGATAACTTTGATACGTACCTAACTTAGATATCTAATACCTTTGATACGTATTTAAAACCTAATATATTTGACACATAAATTGGGTTTAAATTTGATTTTGAGAGTCAGATTCAAATACTGTGGCTTTAAAATAGTTTTAATAATTTGAATTTCATTTTTTCCTTACTTCCAAATGTGATCTAGAATTTTTAAGTTTATCGGGAATTTCACAATCTATATTCTAGTGATTCTACGCTTTATAGTAATATTAGTTATTTTCAATTATTTTTCATAATTTCCCATTCCTAATTTTACATTATAATTTCCCTCTAGAATAATAATCGAGAGGTTGTTACTATAAAATGATCGAAAAAATATTTAATTATATTTCTTTAAAAGAATTTCTTGTTAACTAAATGTGAATATTAAACTGATGAATGAAGATTGTTAAAGCATACAGTGGGTGATCGGTTAACGAACAGTTCTGACTGCGAACAAATCGGACAACGAACACTTTCACGAAAGATTTTTGTATAAGGACAAAGAACACATAATCGGTTAACAGACTAAAACAAACACAGACAGCATGATGTGCAGGGTTGCCAAACCTAACGAACCAAAAATCGTTTTTCATTTCTCTTGAATTATGTTGCTTGCTTATTAAGCTTCAAAGTTCTCTACTAAAAAAAAAAGTTTCCCAATAGGATATATATTGCCAAAGAACACCATCAATTTTGGTTTTATTCAAAACCGAAACTGATTTCATTTTGAGCATTCTCTCTCTCGTTCATTCATTGAAGAATTGAGAGGATTTAAGAGCAATAGTTATAGAATGACATCCATACCAAATTGATATCAGTAAGGTTAGGGATCTTTGCAACAATGCTATTAATCATTTCCGGAAAGTCTTAAAAAGGAGAGAAAAGCAATCGACATTGGACATGTTTTTTAATGCCCCATAAGCAAAAAAATGAAAAGGACTGAGTAATATACAGGACTATACGCTACGTATTTTTTTAATAAGCTTATTAAGGAATGATACATCCTTTTTTAATTTAATTTTAGGTTCTCCAGAACGAATCGATCAGTTTCACAAAAAATCTATGGTAAATCGATGATCGGTTAACAAACATTTCAGATAGCGAACAAAGTCTTGTAACGGATTATTTTCGTACACCGATCACCCATTACATATAAATAAGCAATATGTCCTCAAGGCATTCTTTTAAGAAATAAATTCATACAACTTAAATAAATATTAATAGTTTTTATTATGTTGTTTTTCAAAGTGAAGCAAATTTTTTAAAGTATTTTAATTTAATCAACAATTACATATTAAGTAAAATTTGAATTAAACTTAAAAGAATCTGGATATTCTGTTAACTATTAAACGCTTAGCGAAATTATTAAACGAATGTATCATTTGAATGCCTTATTAAAATGTAATTATGATAAAGAAATGTTACTATGTTCTCGTAAAACATGTTGGATTTTGCTTAATAAAACTGAATACAAAGTGAAAATAGTTTATGAAGCATATTAAAGGAGTTTGAACTAAAAATCATTTAATATGCTCTCTATTTAGTTTGCTTTTGATAAGTTGACGATTAATTTTAGAATAGATTTCTTATTGGAAATTATAACATAAATAGTTTGATTCAGATATAAAACATTTCAGTCTGTTATAAAGTTCCAATAACATAAATGGTATCAAACGAACTAAAGGTATTTAAAATCGAAAGTAAATATCCCCAAACTAATTAAAATATATAGACAGTAGATATTAGACATGCGCAATGGAACACCTGATCTATACCTTAGCTTCATCACGGCTATATGCTCCAGTCACGTGATACAATCTGGTGTGACCAGTGATTGATCACGAAATTTGGTAACGAAATTAGAAGTTAGTACCTAACTCAGGATCTTGAGCCTGAATGAAATCTTTGAAACTAAATGTATCTTAAAATTTTTGTATAAGTCAGAGATATGTTTATAAGCATCAACTAACTATGTTTATATTTTTAAAGTTTACAAATACTTTATTCCATTATGAGGAGATAGGAAGTTCATGAGTTAAATTACTCTGGTGTGATAATACACTGTTTTTGATAAATAGCAATTATTTTCCCCGCAAATTGTTCAAAACGCATCGAGGAAAAATGCTAATTGGAATTATTTTGGGATCAATAAAGTTGTTTAATATGCAGTACTATATAAATCAAATGATCAGTGACCGATCAAAAATGGGAGCAATTAGAAGTTAGTACCTTACTCCAGGATTTTGAAGCCTGTAAAGAAGAGCTTTGAAACTAAATGGGTCTTAAAATTTTTCATATAAGTCACGAGATATGTTTATAAGTATAACTTAATTGTGTTTGTGTTATTTTAACAGTTTGCAAATACTTAAGGATTCCAAAATCTAAACGCAGATAGTGAAGATTCACATATGCATGAATGGTACTCCTAGTGTGATACATTTACACTGTTTGCTGTATTAAAGCATATTTTTTCCCAGCAAATTGTTGCGAAACGCATCGAGGAAAAAGCTATTGGAATTTGTTTGGGACCAATAAAGTTGTTTAATGTGCAGTACTATAAAATCAAATGACCAGTGACCGATCAAAGAAGGGAGAATTAGAAGCTAGTGCCTAACTCCAGGATTTTGAGCCTGAAAAAAATCTTTGAAACTAAATGTGTTTTAAAATTTTTTGTATAAGTCAGAAATATGTTTATAAGTATAACTTAATTGTGTTTGTGTTTTTTAAAGTTAGCAAGTACCGTATTCCAAAATTAAAAAGATAGGAAGTTCACAAGATAAACTACTTTGGTGTGATGATACACTGTTTTTGATAAAAGCAATTTTTTTTCCTGCAAATTGTTCAAAACGCATCGAGGAAAAAGCTATTGGAATTTTTTGGGACCAATAAAGTTGTTAACCCATTAAAACCAATTTCTGAAATCATAAATATTAAAGAATTAGAAACAAGGAAATGATTTCACAGTTACATTATTTTTCTAGCTAATTATCAAAATGAATTAAGTAACTAAAATATTGATTTGGGAATCAATACATTTTGCAAGATTAAAAGCATGAAAATTTTTTTAGTAATTTATTAATGTCATGAAAGAACAATTTATGTTGAGAATGGGATATTTTTTATTGATTTGCATTATTAAAAATAAATCCTAACTTGAGATTTGAGGAAGATTTTTGAAATTTACAGTTATATAGAAAAAAACTTTTGTGTAATCAGAATTATGGAAATAGGAAAATTTTTATAACGCTATGTGTTTTGAATGACGAGTTCAGCTAAGTGACAAGGCAGTTAGCCATTTGGAAAATATAATGGTATAAAAACATATTCTTGAGAGATATTCCTATTTAACTTGTATAGAATGGGTACTTCAGCATTTTTTCCTGAAATAAAATCCTATTTCGGAGCAACGCAAGCTGCTGACAAACTTTTTATGTGTTTTCCACTTCTTGAATCGTATTTCTAGTTCTTTTATAAGCATATTTACCCAAAATACTACATGATCATTTGAAAGATTAAATCTATTGCAATTCATATGCAGAAGCATAAATTAAAATTGGAAGAGATTTATTTAGGTACAAAATTTCATTATAAACTGATTATATTACATTTATAACTTTATTAAAAATATACTATTATTATAGTATAAATTTTTTATACAAGATTTCTTATTAATATTGTTAAAAATTAATATATTAATAAAGATTTGTTGCTTATCAATACCACTAATTTCTGTGGTAATGTATTTTTACATCATAAAATATTAATTTCAGTTAATTTTACAGAAACTAGTAGTCCAGTTTGGACATCAATATGGGTCTTTGATTTTGGAAATAACAGATCACCAAAACAGCTTAAAAATATGCCGAAGAAACTGAAAATGTTACTCTTAATTTGAAATTAGAATAAAATTCACCTGGAAAGATATCAGGAACTGAAAATAGGGTTTCAGGTTAAAACGTCTATTTGTTTCAATATGAAATGAATGTTTTCCAATTTTCTTTAGAACATTTTTTTCCATATAACCTTTAATCCACAAACGTTTTTCAAATAACCAGGGGATTCAGTTCCTTTCAAAAGTAGGAAACATGTAATGGGTTCAGTTTCTTATAAAAATGCCAAATAATCATTTAAAATCAGTTAAAGTAAAAAATTTATTTCATCACTAGTACATGGATAACTTGCTGATGTTAGTAAAGATTTAGTAATGGAGAATCAGTACCAGATTAGAATATATCAGTTATTCATATTTATGAAATTTTTTAAGGAAATTATTGCATTCATTGTAGTTAAAACATAATTAGGAATGTAAACAACGTTTGAAAGTTTTTCAAATATAAATCAAAATTGCGCTTGACATTTCTGCTATTGTTTACAATACGCACGTGCATTCCAACAAATTAAAATCGGTAAAAACTCCAGGACGTCAAATATTCAATATTAAGTTAATGGCACACAGCGTATTGAATATATTCAACAATTTTCAAAAGAGGTAACCAAAATATCTACGAAAGCATGTTTATTCAGTCGATAATTATTTTTATTACTTTAAATACATATATGTACACTATGTTCTTAATTAGTCTTATTCATATAAACTTTTTTAAACTTATTTATGTAAATATTATGATTTACATTTGTTAGAAGAAAATAATAATATACCTATTCACATAAGGCTTTGTACAAGAATTCACCATATTCCTTAATTCGCTTTCCGAATTTTCTGTCTGAAGCTCTGGACATCGTCCTTTTACTTAAAATTAGTGTGGGCCATAACTTACAATTAGGACTGCATTTAGAAAGTCAGTATCCTTTAAGCCTTATCGTCTTTAAGTCGAATAAATAATTCTATTCCCTTTTCTTTCCTTCTTCAATTCTTCATTCTTTTTAAATTAAAATAAAACTAAATGAAATTTTATTTATGAATCAGCACACAATTTAAGGTAGTTTGAGTATTACTTTTGAATTATATCATTTGCAAATATGGCACAAAATGTAATAAATTCTGTTTTGTGTTTTCCTTTTCGATTACTTCCTTCAACGTTGAGAACATATTAGCGTAGTAAAAAAAAACTTTTACGGAACTAATTCCTTTTAACCATCTAGTTATTCATAATGATTTTTTAAAAACAGGAAATTAGTCTTTTTATTTTCTCTCAGCAATAATTTAAATTAGAAAAAGGAAAAAACTTGCTTTTGTATAGAATGGAAATATTCTAAAACTGTTATTGATTGTAACTTTTAATGGCTTCAGTAACAGAAACAACATTATTTCAAACCAGGAAATATTTTGCTCTTTCCTTGCTTTTGGATCTTAGAATGATTCCCAAAAATTGTACCTGCTATGTTGCAATTAAGGCTACTAAACCGAATTTAATTTTAATGTAGCTGATTTTTGAGTTTCCAATTTGCAAATACTGCTCTTATAATTTTCGCTTAACCGCGTCCATTTTTGGATACAATCTCTTAAAAGCATTAGATGAGTCGACAATTGTTTATTTTTAGAGTATTCCAAAGTTCCTATAGCAATTTTTTCAGTAAAATTTATTATAATTGTAATATTTAACATATACACATTTTCTTTTTGCCTTTTTCCCTAGATACAGCATACGAAATTGAAAAGACATAAATTTATCAAAACAATGTTATATGATTAAAAAGAATATTATTTGAAACGCAATTATTTATGAGAGTAAATTTATTTGTGAAAATAATGTGAATGGAATACATTTTTATCATTTGTTATAATATTATAGTTACACTACTATATCTTCTATTATATTAGTGTAACTATCTGGTCTAATTAATGCTAATATCTGTAGCAGCATCTTGATTCAGATTCTCTTTGATATCTTGAAACATTGCCTTTTGCGAGAAACTAATGATGAAAAGGAGATATGTTTCACAGGTAGTAGATCCCTATCATCACATCACAAAAGGATAAACTCAGTAAGCCCAAAACCATTTAACTTTTATGATATGAATGCAGAAAACAGAAGCATAAAAGCTACTTTCTGTTGTTGAACAATGAATAACTTGTCAATATGGGACCTTCCTGACACATTCCATTTCAAAAAGTATGATATTTTCACAATGCCATGATAAATAATCGTTTTCCTCAACTCTTATCAAACAGAAAATCAGTTGAGGAAAAATTCGCTGTAAATATGAAGGAGATAAAATTCTTAGAAACCTATAGAACTTATAAATTATTGATAAATCAGTACCTACAAATAAACCATTGATAAGGCAGTATCAGTACCCAAAATAATAGAACATAGGCTTTATGCTTACTAATGATCTATAATTTCGTTTTGTTATATTTCCTCGATTAAAGCAACATACCTATATAAAATATTTATACATCTACTTAATAATTTGTACTTTGCCATAAAAATTTTTACGCACTCTAATAAGAAATGAAACTAGAATTAAAATATTATAAAATATAAGATTAAGGAAATGAATTTTATATATCTGTTTTAATTTTAAATTATTTGTATGATTTATAAACCTGAAAACTATTTTTTCTCTGTTTCTAATTTCAGGAAACACTGTCTGGTAAGAAAATCTCTAATATTACCTAAGTTCAGAACAAAAATATTTCTAAATAAAGACAATTTTTAATTCTTTATGTAATACAAGAGTTTTATGAAAAGGAACAAAAAATATCCCAATAGAATTTCGCTTGGGTGTATTCATGCTAGCATATGTTTACATGGAAAAATGGCATCAAAAAATGAAAGTTGCTAAACCTCGAACTTAAACGCAGGGAAAAAAGAAGTGGAAAATATTGTTTGCACTTTCTTAAGAAAACAGAGGATAAAATATGAGCCCTGACTCTACAGAGAAGGGGATAAAAAGAAAAGGAAAAAAGAAAAAGAAAACTCTTCACTAAAGAAACCTGGTAGAAAATATGCATTTTTTATGCTTTATATTTATGATTTCACCTGAATATTTTTTTCTTTACATTCTGAGAATATTTTTTTGAGTAGTTGATATTTTAGATGAAAACATAGCTAAAAAGAAAGAAATGCCACTGTTTCACAAATTTTCTAAAATCTGCTTTCTCGAATATACAATTTCATACACAATGGAGTAACATTTTCAATGTCTCGGCAAATGCATTTTAGTCAGTCTCAGGACTTTATTATTAAGGTGTGCATAATTCAGTCATTTCTTAAGATTTTTTCTGAGTTTTCTATCTTGCAACAGAAGATTAGAATTCATTATTGGCCAAAACATATTTTAAAAATAAAAAATCTAGACAACACCTTAGAGCAGTTATAATCCTGTTGAGTGGCTAAAATTATATATATATATATATATATATATATATATATATATATATATATATATATATATATATATATATATATATATATATATATATATATATATATATATATATAAATATTAAGATAAGTTACATTTATAACATAAGAGTTCTTTGATAATGTAACATATTTAAAACAATTCTAAATTTATGAATGTTGCCTTATTTTATCCCTATATTGAAGTCTTAAAACACAGGTGCCAGAGAATTCCTAAGACCTTTTTCTACATTTAACAAACCCGTAGCATCCCCTATATAAGCCTCCTTCAGTAAGAAACACATATAGATGTCTGCTAACCATGGCAAGAGTCACGCTTACATTACAGATGAACAATTTAACTTTATTTCATACTTTCTTTACATAAATGCTATTTGGAATGTATCTGTGTCTTGCATTCACTGCCTTAACACTCTGCTGCCGACACCTTTTAAATTAAATTATGAATTATTGTATTCAATTATAATAGAAATAATATATATATATATATATTATATACAGTTAGCTATTGCAGAAAAACCATACTATGTGCAAATATGATCAACACCCCCTGATGAAATCCATGTTCGTGCTTCACTTCATTTGATTTATAGTGTTTCTTCCATTTTCCTTTTATTCTGTTTGTCTATTTAAAAGATTAAAATTTTAAATTTTAAAATTAATATTTTACATTTTCTTAGTTCATTAATTATATGTTTTATCTGTTTATTATATGTAAATAATGTTGTCTTTTTTCTTTATATTTTTTCTTTTAGTTTTTGTTAAAATTAAAGAAATATTTCAATTATATATGTATATATATATGTATATATATATATATATATAAAAATGGACATGCTTTATGAAGTATGAACGTACTATAGCTCACATTATAAAAATTATTAAAATTAGTAAACACGAAGTTTCACTGTCGTATTCACCCCCTTCTATTAACACATCGAACCACATAAATTGCCACACTGACATTTTGGGACACTAATCATGTCTTAAATAAAGGTATTAATACCTTTTGTTTTCGTCAAAACAATAAAGATTTTTATAATTTCTACTGATTTATATCCATTGAAATTATTTTCTTAACAACCGTTTTTTCTAAAATCAAATTTTAAATTTAATATATCATTCTGTTTCTGTTGATACTGCATAATGTTTTAAATATTATATATATATATATATATTTATATATCACATGGCTGTTAATTAACTTAGGATAATTTTGAATAACAAAATGAATATCTTTCTTTTATTTTGTACATTTATGCAAAATAAAAAGGATGTAACAACATTTTTGAAATACATTAATTAAATACACTAAATTTAATCTCTAAATGAATTAAATATATTGTAACCAATTTTTAAATGATAAAATTTTCGATTACATTTAATAAGTTATTTTTATAGAAAATACAAAGGAAAGAAAAGGAAGTGCAAGAAATAAAACTGAATTAATGAAATATTTGTATAAAGTATTTAATTCATGCATTAATTTAATTTTTATATTTTTAGATTTGATTCTAAATCTTTTTATGCTCCAATGGTAGCACTGTGTGATTTGAGATTAAAAGGGTTAAAAAATTAAGATGGCAATTTTTTTTTAATAAATGAATATTTCAAAAATCGAAACAAATTTTAAAATATTTTTGGAATATGTATCTTTTCATAACTTTATTTTAAAAAATACACAAAAATACACACAAATACATACACAGAAAAAAGGAGGAAAAAAAAACACGCAGGTCTTTTATGCATACAGCCTTTTATCCGATAAGGTTCATATTGGTAAGTCGAAACTCCTTGTTTGTGTTCCGATTCCCGGGACTCTAAGATAGTAAACGCATAAACATCGCTGAAAATAAAAATAAATAAAACTCACTTCGTCTCTCGTCAAACTTTACTCTAATATTAGCTGATCCAACAAGAAGAGAATGATTTGGATTTGCGTATATACTCGACATCATGGAAGAAAAAAATAATAATGTTTTTTTTTTGCGATCTTTTTATAGTCATTGCAGAGTTTTCAATTTGAAAAACGCCTTCGGCATCTTGTTTGCAGAAGGCTGAAAAAAAAAAAAAACTCTTCTTTACAACAAGTAAAGTTTGACTTTTGTAGATATTTTTTCTCTCTCCTTCGTTCATGCACAAGGCATTCATGAAAGATTTGGATGCTCACTTGTATATCTACGCGGGTAAAGAAATTTTTTACTGTTGAACGAAATTTTTATGATCATTCTTGAGCGAAAACATTTGAACAAAATGCTCAGATAAAGTCTACTTCCATTTTTCAGGAAACGTAGTTTTATGTGTTTGTAGAAATAATGCATTCATTTCATCATTTCAATTCTTTCGTGAGTCGAATCCTCAATAAATGTATGAAATTTACTATTTCATGTAAAAATAAGTGAATATTGAAATTTGTTGCCATTTAATTTTTCCTATTTGATAAATTGTTCTGTTGATTTTATTATATTAATAAAAATCACATTGTGATTTTTCCAATTTCATTTGCTGAGATGAATATGTTGAATTTTACATTTATGAATGTAATTATTAACACTATTGTTCAAATTCATTACAATATTCTTGTCTAATTTTCCAGACTTAAAATATGCTGTCGATCTTCAAGATTCTCAACTTTAAAAAACGACCCTCTGAAATACACTTCAGCAATTTTGCATAAAAATGTAACATTGTTTTTCTTTAGATAAATATAACAAAGGAAATTTTGAAGTATATTTTATATATTTATTTTATATTATCCTCAAGAATTCAAAATGAAGAATTCTGGGTTGGAATTTGAATGGTTAGTGTCCTGGTCATCAGTTCAACATTCGTAAGCTCATTTCCCATTTCATACTTAAATATTTATGTTGGCTTAGAATTAATTTTTAACTGTGTATAATATGCACTATTAAAAAGGAATTATAATGTTAACAATTAAAAATGAAGTACAATATGCACAATTAAAAATAAATTCTAAGCCAATACAAATATTCAAGCCCGAGGTGAAAATCGAACCTGTATAGGGCCAAATTAGTCCTCGTCCCCAAACTGCATTTAAGTAAGGACTTCATACCCAGAGAAAATTAGTGTGAAATGCATAATTTAAATATTACAGATTTTTCAACGCTACTAATGCATATATATACTTTCATAAAATGTAACATAGTTCATTACATTCAAATTCTTAGCTCTAAATAGTATATATGAAAGTAAAATTAAAGTTCCGTATTAAGCATTATTTATTTCAACAACAGTATGACATAAAGAGTATAGTACTTTGAGTCATTGATACTCTCTGATTAGAATATAAGGTCAGTGTGATTTAAAATAAATTAATATGCCAATGTAGTTCATTTACTGTATCAATATATAATTTATATATCCTCTTCACGTTCTCTAACAACTAAAACTGTAGCCCTAATTGGTCCAGGTGTTTACAATGAAAGTGAATTCAACAATAAGGCTGAACTTGGAAGCATTCCACAGATCACAGATATTAAAGAGAGAACTGAACAATATGTAAGGGAGTAGTGCTTTGACTTAAAATTATGAGTTACTAGCATACTTCTCTGTACTTTGAACTTGGTTTGGCTTTACAAGTTATATAAAAGCAGCCGGATCTTGTCTTAGTGATTTTGAAGCAGGACCAAGCAGAAGGCCCCCAAGTACTTGACGACATGCCATCCCTGGAGGTATCATTTCACTTGGAGGAAGTTGTGACCATGACCTAGTTAACGTGTCCCCAGCCGTCTTTAAAGAACAAGATGGATCTGTGGTTAAGCCTGAATTCGAACTCACTATCTTCCGATAATGAGCACGACGTCCTAACCAACCAAGCCATCATGACAGTTTAATTAGGCGAAAGTTGCTGAATATGAGTCTTCATAATTTAGATTCAGAGATCAAGCAGAAAATCTATAGTATTTGTCCTGGCACCTTCTAGTTGCATCATTTTATTAAATGGGTATTGTGAACATTAATTATTAAACGTGCCAGCTTCCCTTTGGGAACATGATTTTCGGCAAGTAGCTCTACCTTATGATAGTGAGAACTATACTCTAATAAACCCACCCACTTTTGCTTCTTATTATGGTTATGTTCATAAGTAATATCCATTAAAAATTATCGTTTGGTTTAAAAATAAATAAATGCCTATTAATTTAAAAACCAGATTCGTATCCAATTATTATTCAACAATAGAAGATAGCAGTTTCATTTATGATACGTAATATCCATTAAAGTATCTTGTTTGGTTTAAAAATAAATGCATATTTATTTTGAAACCAGATTCGCATCCAATTATTATTCAACAATAGAAGATAGCAGTTGCATTTATGATGCCGGCATGTAAAGTTATTAAGGAAGATATTTGGAATATTTTTCAGATATCCATTAATACAGCATAAATATAACCAATAAATAATAAATAAATCATCAATAAATAATAAAAAGTAATATAGTTAAATTTTAAAACCTTACAATAGGTTTCAATTATTAGGCCATCCATTAAATGACTGTGTATATTAATAATTCTGCAATTATCATTATAAAACTCAAGTGATATTTCTTCCTAAAGAGAATTTAAATCATTTGATATCTCTCAGAATCTCTCATTATTATATGATTTGATATAATCATTTTATGATAAATACATATATAAACACCGTAAATAATTATGATTTAAATTGGGCATTTTTTAAATGTTTGAAATGGTTTGATATAAAGTCTATATACAATTGACGAAAGGTTTGCTAACGTACTTTATTATTAATATTATTATTTGTTTATTACCAAATATAGTACATCACCCGAAATTACAGAATAACTCCATAGGTTCTTTTCAAATCACAAACATGAATATTAAATTACAGTATTAGGACAATAACAATTTTATTTGCTTATTACCAAATATAGTACATCATCCGAAATTACAGAATAACTCCATGGATTCTTTTCAAATCACAAAAATGAATATTAAATTACAGTATTAGGAAAAATAACATTATTATTTGCTTATTACCAAATATAGTATATCATCCGAAATTACAAAATAACTCCATGGATTCCTTTCAAATCACAAACATGGATATTATATTACAGTATTAGGAAAATAATATTATTATTTGCTTATTACCAAATATAGTACATCATCCGAAATTACAGAATAACTCCATGGATTCTTTTCAAATCACAAACATAAATATGAAACAACAGTGTTAAGAAAATAACAAATAACCTTAAATTAAATGTTTTAATTAATTCTTTTTACAAATTATTCTTCGCAAAACAAGCAAACTTTTTATTCCTGAAAAATTATTGAAAACAATTTTCGGTAAATATATTTCATATGAAAGAATGGTAACTGAATTTCAAAAATATGCCTCAGGTAAAATTTGACAAATTATAATTTAATTATTTCGAATTTTAAAAATCCTTTATAACTCTTTCCCAGTGACTTCAGTTTATTCCACATAGCGTATTGTTTCAAGCATTTTTAAAAAGAGATTTTTATTACGTAAATTAAAAATATGTGTTT
The DNA here is from genome assembly GCA_037975125.1 of Latrodectus hesperus. Lineage (NCBI taxonomy): Eukaryota > Metazoa > Arthropoda > Arachnida > Araneae > Theridiidae > Latrodectus > Latrodectus hesperus. Next base: position 56,660,393 of record CM075855.1, read on the forward strand.
AATTAAAGTAAAGAATAATATTGAGAAATAAAAATTATATAGAATGAATGTGCTTTGAGCTTTCATCATAAAAATTTTACAACACGATTATTATTGCGAAAACAATTAACACTTAATTAAATAAACAAAATTATTTAACTGCAAATTTTCACGAAACAAACGAAATTGTTAAGTTAAATACAAAGTTATTAAAAGAATAGTGGAAATCTTCAAAGAATCAGATAGCTTAATTTTTACTGAGTACTGTTCTTTAAAATTAAGAGAATTTCCCTAGTTAGTTAATTAAAAAAGAGAGAAGGATAATAATTTTCTTACATTTTCTTACTCAAAATAGGAATATTTGGTGTAGATTTTATAAGCCAAGTCTGGCAAACTTAAATAGAAACTTGTATTAATAATGTAAGAATAAGTTCGGATGTAGTTTAAAAAAATCAAATTATGTATTGCAATTTAAAATTGACCATTTCTTTTTTATTAATATGGGTCAAAATAATCTAATATAAAGTAAGTTTTTTTAATATAAAGTAATGGATAAGAATAAAATATAGTTTACATAATACATTTAGCCATCTTCAATAATAATTTTCCAACTTAATTCTTAAAAGCAATTCCTTTTACTATAAATTTTAATATTTCGAGAATGCTAAATGATAAATACGATAAAGGTTATCTTTCAATTTTAATTATTTTTTGCTACCGGTGGATTTAAGTCCCAAATATAATCAGGAATATTAGAAATTACATTTCTTCCTATTCTATAAATTTATCTTTGATTATCATTATTAAATTGTATGCTATACAATGACCAATAACATTTTGCGATATTTAGCACACATTTAAATAGTAAAATTTGAAATATATTTATCTTGAAGCAGATTTTCTATAAATTGTTTAATTTATTAAGTAATTGAAAAGAAGAATTAATTCCTTTCAAAAGGTATCTTCTCTAAATATTTTTTCCATTCACTATCTCAAGTTTATTATACATATGAAGTATAGGATTTTTTTTTCTGTTACAACTTAGAAAAATAATCTAAATTATAATTTCCTTTCAAATTTTAAATTAGACAGTAACATTTCAACTATAGCTATTAACTTTCAACAAAAAATAATTACTTATCAAAGCAGTAGTAATTGATCAACAGTGTCATGAATCATTAGACTGTATGTTAAACGGTTGAGATAAGTTTTATAAAACAAAAATTAACAAGTGTTTTAAATTTTAAATATTACTACTTGTTTATTAATACACATTAAATGTTATGGAAAAATGGTTTCCTTTTTTTATCAAAAACAACGGAAAAATCTAAAATTTCAAAATTTACATTTGATTATTCAGTCATTTAATTATCAATGCATTCAGTCATACAGTTATCAATGTATTCAGTCATTCAGTTATCAATGTATTGAGTAATTCAGTTATATATATCAATGTATTCAGTCATCCAATTACCAATGTATTCTGTCATTCGGTTATCGATGTATTCAGTCATCCAATTATCAATGTACTCAGTCATTCGGTTATATCTATGTATTCAGTCATCCAGTTATCAATGTCTCTTATGTAAATTAAAATATGTCGGGTCAATACCATCCTTATTTCCATAAAATGTTATTATGATAAGTTTTAAATGTTTAAAAATATTTCTTTTTAAAACACAGTGGATATTTGGAGAAGTGTTATTGTGACAAACACTCAAGTATTTACCAAGTATACATGACTACATACATAGTGGTGTAGGCGAGCCCTGGACTTTATTCCAAACCCATTCCGGGTTTGGAATACTCTTCCATCACAAAACGCCTCGTAATTTTGAACCACGGTTAGATGACGAGGTCACACCTCAGCTAGCAGCCTCCTCTCCACATCCACGCCACACCAGCGGAAGGACTTTGGACGTCCCCTATTAACGTGGACGCGTCTGATACCCACAGAATTAAAAAAACCCAGTGAGGGAGAGTTTGTGGTCACTCTCCCAATCACTGCTCTCAGCAAATGATGCTACGCTTTGCTGATTTTAATGGGTTGCGTTGTGAAGCTACTGAACCACTGGAGCTCAGCATGCCTACATATTGGTGTTGGTGAGCTCAGGATATAGAACCTTAAGGTAAACGGTTTGGAATACTTGCCTATCACCCAGCTTCTTGTAATTTTGACTTACGGTCAGGTAAGGAGGTTACACCTAAGTCGGTATTTTTTCTTCCACATCCACGCCAAAACTTGCGGAAGGACATTGGACGTAATAAGTTAACGTGGACAAGTCCCCAACCCAAAGAGCTTCAGCTACCCAGAGAGGGAAAATGTGGACACAATCCCAATCACTGCCCACCACAAATGAGACTTCACTTTGCAGATTTTACGGGAAGTGGCGTGAAGCAAATGAGCCTCTGGGATTCCTTTACAAAGACTCAAGACCAGTACATAAACATTATTGAATGTAGATGTTTTTCAATCATTAACTCCGTATATATTGGAAAATTTTGAAATTAACTCGTAATATATTTTAAATAGTTTATGTATTTTTAAAAATCCCATTAAAAGGTTTAGTTACTCGCGAACTTCATATTTTTTATGCCTAATGTAATAGAATTTTTATATGTGGAAATTTATGCTTTATAAGAGTACGAGCTTCATGCGCTTCCACATGAAAATAAATTCGAAAGTATGATTTTTGTAATATTTGATTACATTTATAAGCTGACAATTAATTAGTATGTAACGAGTTTGGAGTAATGATGGTAGATGAAAAATCGATATAAGAAATCCTGCAAAGCATCTTGAATAACTAGAAAGTTCAATCGAAATCCTCGGAACAGTACTCAGATGTCTGAACAAGTAGACCAAGATCGATTATTGTCAAAAAATAGTATTTTCAATAACTATAAAGCGTATTTTTACAACAAGATATTTCAAATTCTCAGGTGAAATTCAAGTGGCCACAAAAGCGAAGATTCCAAAATTACTCTTGCCAGAAATCTATTGGAGAAACATTTAAATATGCCAGGTGTACCATTACCATCTTGTTTACTTCAGTATATATTACAGAGAAAGAATACTATAAGTACATATTCATCGACAGTATATATGTTTCAATATTAGAATATAAAAAATGTCTAGTTTATATATATATATATATATATATATATATATATATATATATATATATATATATATATATATATATATATATAAAAGTGGACAGAGAAATAGTAACTTTTATTATTTAATTAAAATAAATTTTATTTGCATTTACAATTGCGCTTGTGTATATATGTAGTAACTTTTCATCTTACTTTTCATAAATTGTATTATTCCTTTTAATTGTAGCAAAATTAAATCATTGATATTATTTATTTTTTCTGTGTAATACTAAAGTATAAATAATGCTCTTGAAATATGATATAATTTTAAGTATAAGTGGAAGTTAATTTATTTTATATTAATATTTATTTAAATTATATTTCAATTGCAAACATTTTACAATGAATACCAATTATAAAAAAAAAACCTTTTATAGCTCTACTTCTTCATTTCTAACTTTATAGAAACCATTTTATCACACCTCAAAAGCTTTACCATTGGAGAAGGAATGTTTTATACAGGTTTCTATAGAACTATGAATCAAATTTTAGTTTCAAGACTTATTCTTGTAGAATCAGCTTTAAGCTGAATTTTCTCAAATATTCTTTTGATTAGCATCAAACTGATCAAAATTGATTCAACTTCATGTATAATAAACTTAAGAAAGCCAAAACTATTTCTTGATTATTCTATAAAAAAAGTCAGTATTCTAGCGGATTTTTGAAAGCTTTGAAGTGATGATGATGGTGTATCAGCCCCCCTTCTTTGATGAGATCCTATATTTTACTAGTCTGTAACAAATTTCAGAGTTTATATTATGCTCTGAGAGGCTGTGTGACTGCTCTATATATGACTTTCCACAAAGTCACGTTGCTCAATTTTTCAAACGAACAGTTTATATTACCCTCATTTAAACGGATGCTAATGCTTGTACACGTAAGATTAGTTTCCTCTACCCAAATGCAGAAATATACTCACTTATATATTGGTATTTTATATATCTAGAATAGAGAATTTGTATTAGGGCGTCGTTAGGGCATAGTTCTTATTATCGGAAAGTAGAGAGATAGAATCCCGACTAAACCAAAGATTCGTCTTTTCTCTATTGGTGGTAGAAGCACATTAAATAAGTCGTGGTCACAATGTCCTCCAAGTGAAAGGATACTTCAGGAGTGGCAGGTCAAGTATTGGGGGTGGTCTGCTTGGTCCCTGCTTCTAAATTACGAAGACTAAACACCAGTTGCTTACACTAACTGATAGAACACAACTAAGGGAAGTATGCTAGTTCAACAACAAGAGAATTTGTAAAATCTTATAGGAGTGACAATTGAAACCGGCGTTAGATTTCTTAGACGGGAAAATTAAATTGACGAAAATTATGACAAACTGCTATTGCAGTGCATACACTGTTTCATTTTTAAATTAAGTTCATATATACGATACAGAAACTCCATTATCATTAACAGTGCAATATTTTCTATTAAATATAGTTTTTGTTTCATTTTGTAATCATTTTACACAAAAGCCTTATTGTTTTGTTTAATTCGTAATTTCTCACTGAAATGTTCCTGTAATGTAGAATCATTCCGATACCAGAAATGTTGTATGGTAACATTAATATTATTAGTCTGATTTGATTAAAGTTAAGATGCTTTGAAAAAGTATGACAAATGTTTCTAATAATTTGCTGCAAATACTCTTTTCGATAATAGAAAATTTTTAAATTTCAGTTAGATATTATATATATATATATATATATATATATATATATATATATATATATATATATATATATATAGTATGTATAGAATTACGAGTAAGGCTAAGAGAATAAAAAATGTTGTTTGTTCTTCTGCTAAATAAAATATGGAAAAATTCATGAAAAAAAAAAGAAACATTCAGTTATATAATATGCTAGCAAACATGATTTTTTAATTTCTTACTTTTATGTGGTTTTTTTTCTCTTTTCTTCCACATAACTTAAAAACATATTTTTTTTGTAAAAAAATTTTTTCATCAAGTGTCAAGGTAATAATATAAAAGAAGTTTTTTTTAAATTCGAATTTTGCCTACTGCATTATTTGTATCTATATGAAAAAAATGAAAGTTTTTAGACTGGATATATATTTTACTTTCATATTTACAAAAAACTGTTAAGTAAAAATCAAAGTTTAACTCCGTAACTTATAAAACATTTTCCCAATAATTCTCTCTCATTAAGAAAAAATGTCCATAATATGAAGATATGTAAAATTATACATAAAGAAGTCTAATTTATAATTCACAAGTGAAAAACCTTGAGTGGGTCGATTAAGTTGAGAAATATAACTAAAGGATTAAATTAATTTTATAAATAAATTAAATTCAAATTAGATTCATTTTACTGAGAACTTGGCGCTTTTAAGGTGAAATTCCAAAGATTGTCAATTGCTCTGTTTATTATGAGAAATTATTTCAAAGCAATAGCTGGAATATATAATAGTTTAACTTATTAAAAGGAGAAGTTAATGATAACAAGAATATAACTAAAATTAGATGAATAAGCTAAAATTGCTAGCTCAGTTTAATGGAAAAATATCCTTTAAAAATATGGAATTTGATTATTACAGTTCATGAATTTGCAATCATTGAATGTTTGATTTATACTTCAAGAACGGGCTATTCATTAATAATAATTCTGATTAAGCAAGAAATCTTCTAAATCAAGGCATCAATAATTAGTCAAAGTAATAAATGTTAAATTAGGCTAACTCTTCTTTCAGAAAATGTTTCAGAATAAAATGAGAATGTTTCAGTTGCATATGACAAAAAAGTGCTTATGTATTATCGAAAGAAATGGTATCTAAAATATTTGGGAAGAAAATATAAGATTATATAATAAAAAAACAAACAATTATTTAAAGTTAGATACCCGACATCAGAAATTGCTAATATATGAATAAAAATTTAAAAAAAACTTTTTTTTAATAAAAACTTTTTTTATCAAATACGACCATTTAAATGTTTTTGTAAAAGGTCATATATTTTAAATTCAATTGAAATTTATTTTGAGAGAACTAATTGCAGAATTAAACCAACATTCAGACGGTTAAAGAAAATATAATTAAAGTTAAATTCTTCAAATATTTATATTTTATATAAGTAACAGTTTACTTCAATATTCTTTTATGTAAATAGTTCGAAAATTAAAACATATTTAATTAATTTAAGAGAAACTTTTGCTGAATATAAATAAGATATAGTAACCATATAAATTATAATTTCTTATTACCAAGAAGAAGGCTTAATGTTAGAAAAAAATACTTAATTTAATCTGCTATTCCAAAAAATAAATGTTTAATTTTCTAGAAGAAACTTATTAAATTAATTAAAATTATAGAGTTTATAAATAAGTCCACATAACATTTCAAGAAATAATCAAGCTCAAAATTTAATTAAAGAAATGATATCATTCAGATTACTTTCTTTTCCATTTCAATTCATTTCGCAAAGAAAATTTTCTCATTTCAGCTTTTTCATAAAAAGAAAAGCAATTAAATGCGTCTTCGTTTTATGAAAATATTTAATATTTTTTAAAATTTTCGATTCCGTACTTAAAATTAATTATATTATTTTAGTGCTGTCTTTTTCTAAATAAATCTTTTGCTATTAAAAATATGAGAATAAATTTAAAACAATCTAAAAATGATTCAGAACTATTATAATAAATAAACTATAACATGAAGAGATTTTAAATATATTGCAAATTAATCTGCTTCTGTCTTTCATTTATTATATTTATTTAATTTCACATTAAACGTGTGTCCTTTAATATTAAAAACTCTTTATAATAACGTTGTTTCCGACTTTATCTTTAGCTAATTAGTTTTTATTGCTTTTCCTAAATATTATCAAAGGTTTATATTTCTCTTGGTATTTTTACTTTACCATAATTTCGAATTCTTTTCTTTAACCAAATAAAAATAATTTTCAAAATATTGTTTTAATTTCCTATCATTAATTTCATAAAACGCATTTTATTTGAATTTATATTACAAGGTATGATTTTACCTTTTGAATCAATGTTATCTCTAATATTTAAGCAAACAAATATACTTTCAAAGTTCATATAAATATGAAATCAAATTGCAACAATTATTTATGTAATGTTTATATTATAAATTCAGTTTTCGCATTTTATACTGTTTAAGTTTCTGTTTAAAATAAACAAATCTCTACATTAGTTTAGAATCTATAGATAAGGAATGTAACGGTATTGTTTATGTGATATTGAAACAAATAATTCGTCAAGGATTAATATCCCTAGATTATGATACACTGTTTCCTTGTCTAAGTTATTTACACAGAAAGCTTTTAACTGAATACTTAAATTTCTGCTTTTAAATTCCTGAAAACTATGTGATTTCTTTAAATGAAAGCTATAATAATTATTTAAAGATAGAACAATAAGGAACTGTTGGTCAAAAAGTTTAAAAACTGATTGAAAAGTGTATATGTGGGTACCAGCAAATTAAATAATAGAGTTACGCTTCTTTTACTCCCTTAAGTTTTGAATTTTATGTTAATTATAAAAAAAACATAAAAATTTAAATATAAGTAAATTTATAATGCAGTTTTCATACGTGACAATTAATTTTAATGATTTCACTTGTCTGAAAAATTATAGTAACATAAAATTTTACTTCAGTAAATTTTTGCTGAGTTTTAATTGCCAAGATATATTGAATAATCACTAGGCCTTATCAGAACTTAAAACTTTACATAGCAGCAAATATTGTATCGTAATTTGTAAATCCCAAAATGCTATATTTATTAATCAAAACTTTTGTGCCTTAATTATACATAGGCATTTATATATTACTTTATTGATCATTTCTATGAATGAAAATGTCTCCTAATCTTCGATTTAGCTGTGCAAAATATTGGAATTTAGTGATCGATCACCTTTGAGCTGTTCAATAAAACCACGTTTTATATTTCATATTTAATGCATGCATAGATTAACCTTATGATAACGTTTTCTGAAGATATAAGAAATAAAATATAAATTGAAAACAGTTACTTCATGGTTAACACGAAAACCATAAATCGTCCTTGCTGACTGAAATTTAACCATGCATAGATTGTTTTGCTTCGTCTTTTATTTTTATTATTTCTCTTTTCTTTTTCTGTTCTCCTTTTTTATTAGAATCATACATATGGAGACAAATGATAATTGAAAGAACTGAAGATAATTGTACACGATTTCAGAGTTTTTAAAATCTGAATTCTAAACATTAATGAAAAGGAAGAGCAAATGTTAAACAGTAATTATGTTTCAGCTTAATACTCATTTTTGTTGCTGAGAACTATTTGATAACTGTATTTCATTTACAGCGATTTGATACTACACACACTGCCCATAAATGAAAATGCAACACCTAGAAAGAGTTGCCAGAAAGTGACGAAACTCGGCAAAAAGAGAGAATCAGCAATGTGATCTGTGTTTCGAAATGATATGCATGATACAGAGCGGATCAGGTCAGTAGGTTGTAGGGTCACCATAGAAGGCGATACACAAAGCAACATGCTAGGCACAGAGTCAATGAAAGTACGGATGATGTCCTGAGGCATGGCTCATCCTTCCCTATCAACCAATTGCCGAAGTGCGTCTTCTAAAGGAGGCAGTAGCAGGGTGTGTAAATGGCGTCCAATCATATCTCAAACCTATTCGACTAGTGACAGATCTGGTGAAAAGGGTGCCCAGGGAAGCAGCTGAACAACTTGCAGGACATGTTGGCTGATGCAAACAGTGTGAGATCAAGCGTTATTCTGCTAATAAAGGGCATTGGGTACCCCCTGAAGGTAGGAGAGTGTCATCGACCACAGCACATCATCCACGTAACGTTGGGCTGTCATACGGCCGTGAATACGAACTAGAGATCACCTGGAATCCTACGCAATGGTACCCCAAACCATGATGTTGTGTTGTCGCGTGGTAGGGCGTTTCACAATTACTGCAGGAGGGGACCAATCTCCATGCCGAAGCCACACTCGTACACAGTGACTATCACTGAAGAAACAGAAACGTGACGCCCCTGAGAAGATGATCCTGTTCCACTCCGTCCACATCGCACCAATCCTACACCCTTCCAAACATTGGTGTTTATACCGTGGGGTGAGTGATAGTCTTCTAATCGAGCGTCATGAGGGTAGGCCATTAGCAACCAATCGACGGCAAATGGTTCTGCTCATATGGAAACATTGAGAGTGTCTTGCACAGGTTGCAGAATTTCGGTAGACGTGCATTGCGGGGCTGATACCGCCTCCCGTCAAACGCGTCGATCCACACATGTTGATGTCACTCTGGCTGTACCAGCACCCCACAAACGTTCCATATTTCCTTGCTCCAACCATTTTCGCAGCAACCGGTGCACTGTGAACGAGTCCAGGTGTTTGTCAGTTGCGATTTGCCATAAGGACCAACCTTCTCATCTCAGTCCGATCATCACGACCCTCGTAAGCTCGTCTTGCTGCTGGAACTGACTCCGTCGACGATGACCTAGCATTTTCTGCAGTTGCAGGAGTTCTTTATGGCAAGAACCAATTTTCATCGGGTATTTTTCAGTCAGCAATAACGGCGCAAATATTGTCCATTGTGCCGGTTCCTCATTTTATATCTTATCCTAGGTGCGTTGGATAGCAGCGGATTTTACATTATTTGCATAACTCGGTAAGGCGCGTCTACCCTGAAAGTTGGATTGTTTTCTGTCCACTCCTTCTTGGTGTTGCATTTTAAATGTCTCAGTCAGTGCATTTGATATTGTAAAACACTTGGCTACAAAATGAACATGAGGTGACACTAGTGAAAGTGGCTAGTCTAACAGCCTAGAAAAAAACTGAAATTAGTCAGATTAAATTCAGGAAAGAATAAAAATTTCAGGAAAATTTTTAAAGCAAAATCACTGACGTTTTTAAAATGCAATACTATGCAATACAATAAGTTTATGAAAATTTTGGGTAACAAAATAATACTTCGTAATAGTGAAAAGTGGTACAGACATAAACTAATTCTTTATTATTAATGGATTAAATATTTACATTAAATATTTTTTAGGAATTTACTTTTACCCATTTACGAAATAAAAATATTATTACTTTATTACAAAGAGTAATACAATAGCAACATTTTTGAAAGATGCTAACACTTCATGATTGAGATTTAGCTACTTGTTTGAATGAAGATGTGTAAATTATTTATTTTGATCTTTTACTTAATGCTTCAAAAAATAAATGTGATTTAAATTTGGTACTTATATTAGATTGCATTATTTGAGGTTACATTAAATTAGGTGAAAGATTTGGCACAAAACTGCAATAATTGTCAGTGAATGATTTTAGAGAAAATAGTTGATAGTATTGTAAGTACCACATTTATAACAAAATTTAATTATTAAGTATGCATTTTATTTTGCCTTTTAAATACATTCATTAAGCTGTAATTAATTAATGCTTCTGGATTAAATTATCCTCCAATAATACTACATCAGTAATAGATCTTTCAAAGAGATTTAATTTTGTATTAAACTTATGTCCTTTGTTCCTCAAATTTTTATATTTTAGTTTAAGGTCATACAGATATTCTATCATTACTAGCTGGCTATTACTACTTTCTTATCCCATTCGTCATCACCCCTTGAAACAAGAATCATTTCTTTGTTCAAATGAAATTGGTCCAAAAACTTCGCTTTGTGTCCTAAAATTTTAACTTAACTATTTGAATAATCTAAAATTTATTTCCCACTTTTTCTCTCTTATGATTTTATTTTAATTGTTTATAAAATAGCTGTAAAAATAAAACTTAAACAAATCAATAAAATACTTTCTGAATATGTCCAATTCTTGGCTGAAGAAATAAAATTTAACTTTTTTAATTTTGGTAATTAATTAATAAGTAATTCAATTATTAAATGTATTATCAATGGATTAAAAATTTCAATCCAACATATAGAAATTTTTTTTGGCTCATTTACGAAATAAAATTACTATTATTTTATTACAACGAGTAATACAATAACAAAATTTTTATTTGTTTTATTCTATACAGTAATTAATTATTACAGACAAGTAACAATTTTATTTCTTAAATATAGAAAGCAAACACAGTAAGAAAATATGTAGGTCAAATTAAGTTCAATACAATAGCAAATGTTATATATCCTTTCCCTTCAAAATATCTTTTCTAAAATGATTTTCATTTTATAAAATTTTCCTTAAAATTTATTAGAATATTGGTCATTCAAAATTAAAAAATGAAATGATTAAGAGTTGCATTTGAAAGCACTCTTCACTTTATTAATGCATTATTTCATTTCATTCGAACAATCATTTTAAATTCAAACTCTTTAATCCTTAAAAATAATTAGAATTTAACACTTTAATTAAACTACAAAAAAAATGAAATTCTAAACTTTTTATACTACTTGAGCTTAATTTAAAACTTTCTATACTTAAAATTACTTGATTTTATTCAATTTTTCGGTAATCTTTCACTGATCAATATTTTTCATTTTTTAATCGCTGTTTATTTAATTGAGTTTATCTAAAAGCGTCAACAAGTTTAATAAAATATAAACAGCTGAACATTTTAAAATCTTTCGTTAACATTTAACAGTAAATTCATTTGAAATTTCTGATTTAATGCAAATAATAAGTCTTAATTTATACTAACAAATGTACTATCAATCAAAACATAGAATTTAAATTTCTAAAAAAAGTTCCAAATGCCATAAAAAATAAATCAATGTAAACAATAAGACACAACGTAAGCGATGAAAGAGAATCATAAATATTTAATTTCCATTTCAAATATTAACTTAAATATTTTCAGAGTTCCTTCATTAAAAATCTTTCATTTTTTTGTTTCTAAAGGTAAATTGTATTGAGATTACCAAAAAGTATTAAGAATTTGGAAAAACATTGCGGTAAATCTCTATTTTCTTAGGAGCATCTCATTTAAAATGAAACGTAACAAAATATAAATTTCTCAAAATCGATAAATAGTCGTCATTTCCTTTTTAGTGCAAATACACTGCTTTTGAAACATAATATTTACTAAAAGATTCTCAAAGGACTAGAACAACGCATACGCAAACAGAAATAACACAACAATAGCCACAGTACAAGCAATAAATAAATAAAAGTTTAATGTCTGAGATCTGGTATGATGAGAATGTTTCGGACTTGTGTATACACGAGATTTAGGAAAGAACTGGATAAAAAATAATGTTTTTTTCGAATTTTTACGGTTCTATTGCAAAGTTTTTCAATCCGAAAAACGCTCGAGGTATCTTCTTTTTAGCTTAGAAAATGTTTCTCACAAACAAATAATCTGCTACTTTTATAAGACTTTCGCTTGTATGAATACATGAACGATTAGATGTACACTTACATTTGCATAGCGAAAAAGATACTTTTACTATTCTATCTGAAGACTACTTTACTATTCTTTCATTTGTGTATCTACCCCATATTAGAGATGGTCTAGAATCTGAACTCCAAAACTCACCCAGGGCCAAAATTTGCAACTTTCAATCATGGGATAGAAGGAATTCGACAGTTGAGCTTATGTACTTTTTTAAAATTATGAACTATATCAACGGAAAGAACAATTAATATACTCTAAACAATATATAATCTAGTCTATACAATATATTAACAATAGTAGTCTAAGCAATAATATATTTTGGACGGAACAAAATTTAAACTTTTGAAAATAGAAGCATCATTTTTACTATAAACTTTTCTTTTAAAGGGTAATAAAATTTTTTTTAAAGGGTAATATATAAAAGAACAGAATTCTTTAATCTGTGTGTGTAGTCATAATAATAAATATTGTGATGACAGAATTGTATTCCTAATAGTTACATAATAAATATATAGTTATAAATTAGTATTATATATATATATATATATATATATATATATATATATATATATATATATATATATATATATATATATATATATATACACCAAGTTTGTAATTTTAAAATGAGGATTTTTTCAATAAAAATACGCAACGATTTAGAAAAAAATGGAAGAATATATTTTATTCAAAGTATCGGCCCTCGCTTTCTACACATTTTTGCCATCTAGTAGGTAAATTATGGATGCCATTCCAAAAGAATTGAACGTCGCGTGAGCCAAACCAGTCGTCAAGCCATTTTTGGACGTTTTCATAAGAATGGAAGTGCTGCTCGGCAAGTGCGAGTACGCGGGTGGAGTAATATTTCCCATCCAAGTGCTGCCAAAGTGTCCTTGACCGGTTTTCCTATTGACGCTCGTTCAGCTCATTTGCATGGCTTTCAAGCATTTGGAAAAGGCTACACGAGAAACATTTAGTTGCTCTGCCCGTATTTCTTGAGTTCGCGTTGCGTCCTCATCCAATAACGCTTGCAGCTCGGTGTCTTATAACTTTTTCGGTCGATTTTCACGTTCTTTGTCCCTGACTGACATCGAAATTACCACTTATGAATCATTTAAACCACGTCGCAAGTGTCGGCAGATAGAGAAAGTATGTACACCGTATGTTTCCACAAGAATTCGATGTGCCTCCGCTGCTTTTTTCTTCTGATTGAATAAGAAAATCAGCACGTGCCGCAAATGCTCTTTGTTTGGCTCAAAATTCGACATGTTTACCACCGAAAAATAATATGCTACTAACTCTTAAACGCTTAAACAAATATGGCGTTTTGAAGCTTGCTGTCACAGCTACAAAATGATATATTGGTTATGACACCATCATCTATAGGCTTGGTGCGCCATCTACTGGGAAAAAGATTCGCATTTTAAAGTTACAGACCTGGTATTTTAAAATGGCAGTTTATATAAAAAGTAAAGAACTTTATTTAGCAAATGTTAAAAGATCCAAATGATGTTTGCAAAGAAATGTGTGGTAAAGAAATCGATAGATTAAAAAATACAGCTATTTTGACAAGCATTTTATTTGATTAAATCAGAGTTTTCAATTTTCAAATAATACACTATACATACATGTAGAAATATTACTGAATAAATGAATTTTATTATGTAATATAAAGACATAATTTTTCAATCTATTATCAGAGTGACAAGTAAAATGAAGCTAGAATTAAATCATTTTCAGTAAAAGCATTTTGTAAATAGAAACGAGTTTCTATATATGATTACAGAAGTTAAAAGCGACCTTAAAAGGTAATATAAACTATGATTAACTTTGACAAATGAATGGAAATTTAATTATTTGTAAGGATATGGATTGTTTAAAGAATACAACTATTTTGATTGACTTTTTATTCGATTTATTCACTTTTAAGTTTTATCATAATGCACTACATATAGCATTTGAATTTTTAATGAATAAATAAACTTTATTCATTATATTTTTTTCTTAAGCTGGAAATTATTATTTGAAGCACTTAATAATACATTAAAGGTAACTTATTGGTATATATTTGATGAAATGATCAATTATTTTAACTTATGTTGTGTGAACCATTAGCTATGAGGTAGATCACGACAAGATATTTCGCGCGCGCGCGCGATAATGTAAACATATTTATTCATGATAATAGATATAAATTATCTGAATGAGAAATGATTTGTATTTAAGCCAATTTCGACTTCCACAGAAATGTTTTGCATTCATAGATTGATTGGAATAATTTTTATTGGATTCGAATCTTAGCAAAATAATATAGGCTGCAATCGATATTATCATCTGATCATATCTTTGAGTTAGCTTGATGGACTCTTTTGGACCATCACACAAATACCTACTTGTCCAGTTATTAATTTCACATATACTTTCTTTAGTTAAAAAACAAAATACACGTACACATTACAAGATTTTTCATAAAAATCTGATGGACACTGTGTTATATATTTCTTCTAAAATAGATTAATTAACATATTATTGAAACTAACATATACTTGAAAGAACTTTCTGGATCTCAATTTTCTGAAATTTAAAATATGATGTAAGGACGAATAATCCAAAATGTATTCCAAACTGCACAAAATCATGCAATTATGATAAATTAATTAAAATGCCTTAAGTTTAAAAAATATTAAATTTATTCTTATTAAAGAATAAAATATCAAAAAAGCAATCGTAGTTTTGATTGCTTGTATTAACATACCAAAAAAAAATTATGGCTGTGCCAGGCATTTGAACATTCGTAAAGCTTTACCATCATGAAGGGTTTTTTTGTAAATAATGGACCGGTTCGTTTAAGGAAAGGATAAAATTAAAAAATCTGCCAAGCAATCATTATAATGAATGTGGATGCAGAATCCAGAAAGCATATACGCCCGTTTTTCTACCATTTTAAAATATGAGGTCCAACTTCTAAATCTTGTGCTTCTTATTTTCCTATTTGAGAAACGAAAGCCAACGAATAGTGTTATTTCAACAAAGAACCGTCTCATACTATTTTTTAAAATTCTTTTCATGCATATTGGACCGCATTCATGAATCTAATAGGAGTAAACTCAAAAGCCTTCCAAGTACCCACCAGGACAGACACACATTCAAAAGGAGAAAATCAGTATTCATCTCTCGTTGTTTTATGTTAGCCAGTGATCAGGCACGGCACCTTCTATTCTTAAAAGCGCTGTCCAACTTCTAAACCGTTCTAAATTCATGGTTGCTTGTTTAATAATTGTTCCTCTTTTTCTTTATTTAATTACTGGATCATACTTAGTTATAGTGATGCCATGAATGAAGGATTGACATTAGGAAATAGTCGGAAGCCATTGTAAGGCATATGAAAATCCGCCATTTTATATTCCAAAAAGACTTTTCATAGATATGGATCTTTATTGATGTTCGACAAAGATGGAAACCTAGTAGAGAATCTAGAACTCATTCCGTGAGATATACAGTAATAGAAAAAAGAAAGAAAGAAAATGAATTTTACTTTGATCAATCTAGATTACAGCAAATGCGAAACATTCAATCGAAAGAAAATGATCCAATCTATGGGCAAAATATATTTTATTATTAACTTCAACAATTTAGTCATAGTTTTCTAATATTTATTTAAAATTTTGTTTCCTTGTGATTTTTATGAGTATCATATTAATATTTTCTGAAGTCTACACATCGTCTTCAATTATGAATTTTTGTTTCTGTGAATAAGAATCGAAATTAAAAGTTACAAGTCGTTCTATTTTTAATAAAATTATTGCCAAAAAAATGTGCACAGTTGAAAGAAATTTTTTTTTCTTAAATTGATAAATAAATCAATATGAAAAATAATGTTACTATTTGACAAAAAATTATTCCGCCATTGTATGAGGTAAAGTAAGAATAAGTTGTATGATACCATTGCATAAGGTAAAGTGTAAGAGAATTGACGAACAATATATATTCTCTAAAGTGTAAGTAATGCATACTTTCAATACATGAAATATATCCTATAGTTTCTCTTTTTGAGCATTTCTAATTGCATTTTCTTTCAATGTTTTCTTTGACAGAAACGAGAAAAAAGTTACAATTTTCCATGTTATAGTGTATATTCTCCATATAATTGCTATTTCTTACTATCAATCAATGAAATAAACAACAATCAATCACTGATTCAGTGTAGACATTTATCTTAAATTTGACGATTATCAACAGTCAAACTAAATATGTGAAATTAAAATTAATTAATCGTATGCAAAATCTATTAGTTTTTAAATTTGAAAATTAATAACACGACTTCGAAGTTATTATCCATTGTCATTTTTGCTATGTAAACATAATAAATGTTTAAAGATTATACGAATAAATCATTTAATGTCTACGCAATTGCTTCTTAAATTTGTTAAGATCATGCAAAACTCGTAGGAATAAAATTACTAGAAATATTTTTTTTTTAAACAAACAGCTCTAAGAACAATCTTATACAGACATCATGTAGTTTATTATCGATTAAGATCGCACATTTTACTATCGATGTAATTTAGAATATTTTCAAAATTATGAATCTATCATTATTTAAATTCATTCTTTTGAAAATATATGCGAAAAAATACACTGTGAGACAAAATAATTTTGATGATGATCTTTTATTTCCATTTTCTTTTTTTTATTTCGACATATTTAATAAAGTAATTGACCAATACATTTTTGGAATATTTTTATTGACATTTTATTTCTTGTACAATACACAAGACTTAAAAGTCATTTTTGAATATAATATTTTAATTTTGAATATCATTATTCCTTATTTTTCTGAATATCTTGGAATTTAATTTTTTAAAATGAAACATTCTTCTTTCGGTAACTCACGTTCATAACAAAAATTTAATATATTATCCATCTTTTATTTTTTTCGAAAATATATTTCTTGGGTAGAAATACATTTAAAATTTAAAGTTTTATGAAACATATTACATATTTATATTGCATTTTCAGTTTATATGAATAAAATTTCTCTTGAAATTAAAGTAATATATTGAGTACAGTGAATATTAAATCTGAAAAATATATGATTTTCTGAAAAGTATGTTAAATTTTTCTATTTTTTAATTAAATTTTTTTATATTTTTTGACACCCGTGATTCAATAAATTCAAAAAAAATATTTTTATATGGAATTTTCAATTTTGTTAAGTTATATAAATTTGTATATATTAAAAAAGAATTGTTTTTATTTACTTTTTCAAGAATCAAAAACATAATTTAATATATTATCTAAGGGTGTAAGGTATTAGAATATTAAACTATTCAGTATTCTTTTTATGTCATATTTAATGTTTTATATTGCATATTGCAATAACAAATTTTTCTATTGAAAATACTAATTAACATTGTATACATTGTATTCAATATATTAAAATTTTAGTGAAAAACTGCGTGGTTGAAGTTTAATATTAAAATATAATAGCTGTAATATATTCAAATCTTACTATATTTCCCGCTAAAATTTCATTTACGAGGATATGTTTCTATCCAAATGCACGGATATAGTTATTTTCCCTTCTAATAAAAAGTACTCTTGTAACTATATATTTTTTTGATGAAACAAATTAAAAACAATGTAATAGTAATTGAATTTATAATGTCTTTATTGAGACATATACGTAATTTCTGTATTTTGACAAATACATTAAATTTATTTTTTATTATATGTATTTATATTTTCTTCAAAAAAACTTAGTAAAATTAATTAATTAAATTGCTGGATGATAATATTTAAAATCAAAATGAAGATTAAAATTAAATTTAATCGAAAGAAATGAAATCTAATTATGTTATCCTTTCTAATTTCAAAATATTCTCTTGTTAAATTTATATTAAATACATTTCCCATTTCATATAAAATTGAATAATTTATTTGAATATGTACTTTTCGTGAATCATATGAAAATTAAAATTGTCAACCGTAATATATATGATTAATTTTAATTCATAAACCAAGATGTTTTTCACATTTATAATTTTGTTGTTTACGGCAAGATGCCAGCAAAAACATTACGTTTTTGAGTTATATAGATTGCATTTCTTACTCTTTTGTATGTATAAAACTAAAATTCGAAAAAGGCTATATGTGTCCGCTTATGCTTTTTGAAAAACAGTATTTGTGAAATATTAAACTTTAACTATAAAAGGGAACTCTGTAAAGAAGTGGATAATTTTTTATATTTTTTAGAGAAACTGAAAATAAAATCAAACTTTACTTGTAAAGTAAGAGAGACAATATTTTACTTTAAGCATTCTAGAGTATAATGCATATTTTATGCCTTATATTTATTATTCCTGTAGTATTAGAGATTCTTTTCGTTTTATTTATGTGAAAGTAAAATTTGACGCTTAAAGATATACATCGGACTAGAATTTTTTGCTTTATAAGCTTTAGCTTTTATTTCCATAATATTTATTTTTACTTCTCTGCCAATACATTTTAATAAAATTTATATTTTATGTAAATATAACGTGTCAAATAAAAATTAGGAAGTTCTATGTAATAAATAAGTAAAATCTCAATTAAAATGTCACATAACATTTAACCATTTTATTGCCAAAAATTAAACGCATTATTTGATTAAAATGTTTTTCTATTTCAAAATAGAAGAACTGAACCCATGACTGAAAGAAGACATAAAATGTTTTCAGTGAAATGCAGTTTCTTAATCTCAAGTGTGCTTACTTTTAACACAGGATTTATTGATTTACCTTCTTGGTTATTAACTAATTATCTCTTTCCTGATGTATCAAGCAATACTTATACTTTCTTTTAGTAAACGTGTCTGCTTTTTGTTAATTATTATGTGTATCACGAAAAAGTAACAGTGATACGACAAATTAAAATCCTTAGCACTAGGAAGGATTGTTAGTCATTCGGCAGTCACTGTTTGAACTATTATACTGGTATCTGAAATTTAAAGGGACTCCTAATCACTATGAACATTTAAGTTCGATGCTGTATTCGTACTCATAAAGTACCGAAAACAAAAGCGCTAACCACAGATCAGCCAAAGAATTTAACTTAATTTTACTAAATTTTGCTAGACAAAATAATTTTTTTTCTATTTATTAACTCTAAAGATGTTGTTTCTTTCGTTTTAGTTGAGATCGTGTCGTGATTACACCACTTTATTTCAATTTACATTGGTTTTGAATATTTGCGACGTCAGATAACGTTTCATCTACGTCACATCGTATTGCAACGGTTTCGTAAATCCGACTTGTCAATGAATTTACTGCTTGCTTTCAAATCGCATTCTTCAAGCGGCAGCAAACAAGGCGAAGTTCATCATCTAATGTCAGAATATTGTAGAAGTTTATTTTGTTAATAAAACGATTTTTTATATAAGGACTAAAGCATTTGTTTGTGAAAAGCCGTTGCCGTTTCACATTGATTCAAGCCATTAAAAAACGTTGACAGTAGAACCGAAGGAAAAGCAAAATGAAAAAAGCAAGACAAAACATCCACATTATGATTAGTTTAAATTGCATGGACGATTCAAATTTTTAAAATTTTTATTAATTAATAGAATTCTAAATTAACAATTACAATTTTTCTAAGCAATCTGTTTTAAATCTTAAGACTAATATCTTGCTTACGTCAACATTAAAAAATTTTTAAATATAATTTACTATATATATATATATATATATATATATATAGTATTGAAAGAATTATCATATTAATTAATTTATAATTTTCTATCCGAAATAAAATTTGTTGATGAATAAAAGAAATGATCTGCATATTTTATTTTGATCTTTAAATTTTAAAATTGAAATAGAAATATATTTTATAAAAGAATTTCATGTGACATTTTTAAATTAAACATTTTGATTTTTTATAAAAATAAACATTTATCTACTTTAAAAATGGAGGAATAAATAAAAAGTTTCATAGTTTCTGATACATTTTCAAAACGATAAAACTTTTCAAATCTACCACTTATATCTAAGCTAAAATATCATACTTATTCATTCATTCCTAAATGATATATAACAAAATCATTAACTAAAATTCCTCTGAAAATAAAAACAATTATTTTCCTTGAGGCTATAATATACTAACTGATGAAAATTAATCTAAATATTTTGAAATCGTATCCCAGTAAAATTATTCTTGTTGGTAGTAAAATATATTTTTCTTTAAATGAAATAAATTATATGCAATTAATTTCTTCTATATGATAGCTAACTCATCAGTTACAAAAATAATTTATTGTGGACTGTATAATAAGTTAGATAGTTAACTTTAGTTCTAGTTAATTCTTAAAATACAATAAGCTACATAATTTTTGTACTCATAAGCTATAGAATTTTTGTGGCTCTTAAAATAATCTGACAAACTTATTATCTACAGATTACCTTCATTCTTCAGCAAATAAATTGTTATTTTAATCAAATAAGAAAACAATCAGCCTTATTTTGAGACAGAAAAAACTGTTATTACATATCCCAAAATGATTATCTATAAAAGAAAGTAATTTTAATGGAAATATATTTTTAATAAATTAAAAACAAATATAATTTGTGTTTTTCAGATAAAGCAAAATATATGTTTAAAAACTATTCTGACTTTATTTTTTATATTTATATGTTTTTATAAAAATTATTAGTAATGTAGTGCTCTTAACTCATTAATAAATTAAAAGTAAGTATAATGTAAAGTATTAGAATGCTCGAAAAAATTTCATTTAAAAAAGATATTTCAGTAAGAAAAATTAATGCTTTTAAAGAATTATTTTTAATAAATCTCAATAATGAAATACTAAGAAATGAATTATTTTTGTATAATGTAATTTTTCGTAGAAGTTACAGTGTAAAAATGCTTCATAAAACTTTCTTTATAAAAGTAAGATTTACTTTTAGTAATCGTACTTTCCGGAGATGTTTTTCTTTTTAAAATGATACAATTGTACATAAATGGGGCGACGTTTTTCTTTCTAAAATTTTTTTTCTATAGTCTTGGATGTATTCAACGCCCACGGAAAACATTTGCAAATTTTTAAATCCCTAAATTTCAAGGCTGGAAAATATAATTTGATATCGCGTTAAGAAAATTCTAAGTGAGAAATTCGAAGAATGCATTATTGCAAAACTAAAAGTAAAATGGAAAAGAAAGCGAATATTATCCTAAAAAAATGTATGGAAAACTTGCTGATAAAGAAATTAATATATAAATGGTAAATCTAATAATTTAAAGTATAAAAATATGATAAAAGAAGAAAAGTAAATAAAATATTAAGAAAAATATATAATCAAAGAATTATTTTTTTTAATTCTTTACTCTTTATTTTTCATTGATATCTTCATACTTGTTTTAATTTTAAAATACAATTGTTTTTTTAATTTTAGATTTTTCAAATAAACAGCTAATTGTTTTCTTAATTTTAGCCAGTTTCGTAACATAACTTTAAAAAAATAAATTATTTAGGAGAGAAAAAGTGAAAAATATTGACATAGTTTGGAGGAGTGTCCTTAAACGATACTTTTACTACTTAGGATAAACATTACATATAAACTTATTATACTCTGTATATGTTCATTACTATTGTACTGATGGCTTAGTGGTTAGAGTTCCTGACTCCCGGGTTTGAATCCTGATTCCGAAATCGATGTTCCTTTCTCTGTGTATTTCCTTGTATTTTTTTCTGAAACGATGTATGAATATGGCCCACCCTATAAATGGGTTTGTGATGATGTGACGTGGGTTCTCGCCTCTGTAACTTGATTCACAGGTGCCCACAGGGTAACTGAAAATGAGTAGCAATTTCTAGCCTGATTGTAGTAAAGGCTTAGTTACCAAGTGCCTACCGTACCGTTAGAATATATATATATATATATATATATATATATATATATATATATATATATATATATATATATATATATATATATATACATATATATTAATTTTTGTCT
Organism: Latrodectus hesperus; assembly: GCA_037975125.1. NCBI lineage: Eukaryota > Metazoa > Arthropoda > Arachnida > Araneae > Theridiidae > Latrodectus > Latrodectus hesperus. The sequence continues at coordinate 56,682,873 of CM075855.1, forward strand.
TCTATGTTTCAAGCATAACACATTGACAACATGCTTTATTCTTATAAATATGTTTATACTCTTGAAAAGTTATAATGTTAAATGGATATAAGTAATGTAAATTATCTGCTTGAGTTAAATAAAAATCCCAGAAAGAAAAAATATAATTCACGTATTTCTTAAAAGAATTTTAATTGGAGATTTTAGCATTGAATTGTATTTAAGATGTTAAAATTAACTTTGATATTTTATTTTTTACCTTGATGAACTATCATTTTTAGCCTTCTGTTTGATATTTGGTTAATGAATATTTCAGAGTTTCAATCAAATATTCTTTCTAATTTAATACAATATCTTAATAACTAAAATTAAATATTTATTATATTTTTCATTTATTTCGAAATTTGTGTAATCCGCCAAAACAGGTAAAAAAATTTGACCTATCCTGAAATGTTCTATTTTTTAGTATATTTTCAACTTTTATGATTATTTATAATTGATTGAAACATATTGTTTTCTTTATTTTGATTCAGTGTATTTAATATACGAGGTATTATAAGCAAAAGTGTTCGGTATATCAAAAGTAATAATATCTTTCTTATTTTTAAAATTTCCTGTTTTTGATAATTCTAATTCAACTAAAATTGCAAGAAATATCAATTCATTAAAAATTTATATATTTGTAAAATTATTATAATTCTTAAATTTTTGTAGAGTTTATTCTTTATTTACTATTAACAAACTGGAAATAAAAAGATTCAAAGCATTGAGCTACAAAATAAATTATTTAAAAGATTAAATTCCTTGTACGCTGTTCTGAAATGCATAGTTTGAATTTTATATTAATAAATATAATATATATTAGTGTCCATAAATTAAGGATAATGCAAGTTCAGGCAAAGAAAGAGACAGAAGCAAAACAAATGTGACTTATTTGTAAAGTCTATTTATTAAACAAAAGGTAAAGAGCAAAAAAGATGCAATATGTTTGACATCATTAATAAAAATTGCGATTTTTACTTCCTGGAGCAAATTTTAAAAAAGAACCTATTTACAAAAACCAATATAACATGGTTGGTATGATGGTTAATACATAGTATGCGCCCCTCCAGACGATGCAATACAGGCCATGCAAGGCCTAGGCATGCTGACTATCAAATTACAGATCTGATCTTGGGGAAATATTACGCCACTCATGAAGCAATGCTCTCCGAAGTTCCGGTAGACATGTGGCAAGAGGTTGACAGGCTGCAATTCGTCGGCCAAGCATGTCCTATTGGATTCAAATCCAGTGAGTATGCTGTCCAGTCCATACGGGTGATGTCTTCCGATTGAAGGCATTCATTTACAATGTTTGCATGGTGAGAAAGGGCGGTATCCTCCATCAACAGAAAGTTTGCACCCATGGCGCCCCGAAATAAATGTACATGTTGTTCGTGATATATGTGGCCTGTCATGGTTACATTCTGAATATGCTGGTAAGTTCTGGACCCAGAATAATTCCTCCCCAAACTAACATAACTGTGTCATTCAATGGTGTTCTCTTGGTGGTAATGGGTACCTAGCCTTCTCCATATGAAAGTCCTGCGAGAATCAGACTGAAAGCTAAACCTGGACTCATCAGAAAACATCACACAAGACCACTGTTGACATGTGCAGTAACGTCTACTCACATTACCATCATCTTGAAACCGTTACCAAAGCCTGGAGGTGACACTCTGGGTGATTCCAAGTTCCTCGGATACTTCCAGCTGGGTACATCCTCATTCCAGACGACCGATATTTCTACCACCTAAAAATCATCAAAATGCTTCCTTTGTGCCATAACTATGCAGTTATTGCACTGAAAGGCTTTTAAAGCGCTTGTGAACAATTTTACTTCTTTAAAGCATTCTTTGATATACCCCTCTCTTACACTCTCGTCATTGTGATGTACTATCGGCGCCATCTGGTGGTTTCTTGTAATTTGCATGTTATTCTTCAAGATGTGTGTGATAATTCTACATGTGAAATTTTATTTTAGAGTTCAATTTCTTTGTAATTCTGAATTATCCTTAATTTATGGACATGAGTGTAAAATAGGTTCTTGAAGCATATAATTTCAAAATGCGTTAATTTTATTTGGAGTTCAATTTGAAAGTTTAATTTATTTTGCCAAATGGTAATTTTCAGGTGAGAATGTAAAGTTGAAAAAATGCAGCATATCTGACAACCATTTTTGAGTTCGCAGGTCAGTGTTGACATAATGATTCTGAGCTCTATAACGGATCATATTCTTCTACATATCAGAATCATAATGATAATACTACCGTGCATTAATGAGGTTTTGGTGCCGTTTATGCTGTCCTAAATTTAATAGTCGCAGTATTGTATATTTCCCAATAGAATAACCTGTTATTGCATATAGTATTCTTTAAAAGGCAATGCTGTATATTGTTTTCTTTGTCTGTTTTGTTTCTAGTTTTTTTATTCATATAGAACACCTAGAGTGTAACAGGTTATCATTTATCTATTATGCCCTCATCTTATAGTTTTTAATGCATAATTGTGTGAAAGTGATTGAGATTAATGTAGCTTTTTGATTATTTAAGTACACTAACCGCATGATAACTAAATCTTCATGTTGTAGGGTGTTGAATTACTAGTAAAGTAATCAGTTTTGCTCCGTCTAGAAGATAAACAAATTTTTTCATTGTATTTTATATTTCATCTTGTAAATAAAATATGTATGTGGCCCTCAGATTTTATTATTATCTTATTTTCTACTTTGAGAGTGAATAATATTTCTGACCCTGTTTTTTGCATTTTCTATTATTCCTATATTAAATTCTAATATATTATTCAGTTTATTTTTCTATCTCTAGTAGAGTACATATAAGGAAAGTTTCGCTGATATTGAAAACTGAACATTTAATATAAATAATTTTACTTTCTAAAATAATAGTTAATTTTTGCTCAACATAATTATTTTAGAATTTTTAAATGAGAGCAAAATGACATAAAACAGTGCAGATATCCCATATAGATAAATTGATACTTCTTGTTGAATTTTGATACGTAAATAAAACTGTATTATGTCTGCTTGACTAGATTTTAAAAATGTGTGTAACAATAGCTATCCCTATTTATGCAAAAAAAACATAATAATTGATATTTCTTGCTGAACTTTGCATTAACGTAAATAAAGCTATATTATGTCTTCTTGACTAGATTTTAAAAATGTGTGTAACAATAGCTATCTTCATTTGTGCAAAAATACAATAATTGATACTTTTTGTTAAATTTGGACACGTAAATAAAACTATATTATGTCTTCTTAACTAGGTCTTTAAAATGTATACAACAACAGCCATCCTAATTTATACAAAAAGCAAATAATAATTACAATATGAAACTGCTTATAACAATTTCTATTAATAAAAAATTTATTATTTCTTTCCTGCCGAATGATTAATAAATGTTTGTGAAAGTAAGATGAATGTAATTTTAATTTATGGCATTTATATATTTATTAAAGGAATAGATAAAGTATAGCGACAAAATTTATCAAAATATATGAAAATAAAAATTTAAAATTAGAAAAAATAAAAAAATTGAGAATAAAATCTATGTATTTATAAAAAAACCAGAAAATCTCGAAGAATAGCAGTTAGCAACAGACTCTCTTATAAACAACATGCTAATAAGTTGAAACATATTCACCTGCAAATTCCCAAGATACAACGTCTTTAAAAACTATAGCTCAGCAAAAACAAAAACAAAGAATTTTTTCTCCATATTGAGAAAACTGAATTTGTAACTCCAGACATATTAGCTGAACTTGATGTGAATGAGTCGGATTTGCGTACAGCACAACTATAGAAAAAGAAAAAGCGTATAAAGATGCTTCCATAGAATTTTTACAACCCTTACTGAATTTGCAACTCCAGATATGTTAGCTGATAGAACTTGATGTGAATGATTCGGATTTCTGTACAGCATAACTGTAGAAAAAGAAAAAGTATAAAGATGCTTCCATAGAAATTTTACAAACCCTTATTGAATTTGCAACTCCAGAAATGCTTGCGACTTTTTATTTACATAGAGGCTAGAAAAAGTTACTCATAATAAGAACTCCTTACTTTTAAAGAGAGTTCTTTTCTTTTTAAGATTACTGTACAACTTGAATGCTCACTTATATTGATATATAGATCTATATAGAATCAATTACTAATATCTAGATATCTTATTTACATAGAGGTTAGATAAAAAGTTATTCATTACAAGAACTCCTTACTTTTAGAGAGAGTTCTTTTATTCTTAAGATTACTGAACGACTTGATTGCTCATTTATATTGATATATAGATCTATCTAGAATCTCTTGCTAATATCTAGATATTAGTGAGAGAGGTCAATCATTAAGGACTTAGAATATGGTTATTTAAGCGAGAATCATTTATTGAAATATTAATAAACATTAAATGTTAGAGTACTTTACTTTTAATAGAGTTTCAATATTTTTCTGCACTTTTTTAAGTATAAGTTACTTAGTTTTCGTTTATATTTCTTTCATATCATTCTAAAAATTAAACTAAAATCGTTTGAATTTCTTAAAAAAATTATAAATTAGAACTCTAAATTTAATTCCTCTAATATATGCTTAAATCTTTCTCAAATTTCATGAATTTTCAATATTTAGTATCACTTATAAGTGAATAATAGTATAAAATTGGAGCTTTTTTTATTTAAAAATAAAAAATTGAAAACTTTTCCCAAGACAGAAATAAATACTAGCTGATGAATATTAATTTAGGACTTTTTTTTTACAACTCAAACCAAAAAATTTTAAACATAGTTATAGCAAATTATAAATTAGAACAAAAGAAAATTAACAATTTATATTTGTTCTCCTTAAAGTTTACTAAATGTCAAATGCAGCAGTTTACTATCCATGTAAGAATTCAGGAAAAAAAGTTTAATTTTCAAAGGAGAAGTAAGATTACATAGAGAAGAAACTACTCTTAAATCTCCAAGGAACTTTAAAAAAGTTTAGTTTGCGTTTGCTTTTAAGTAACTCCCTTGGTAACTGAGGTTCATGATAGTATTTTCGAAAGAAAAAAATTCAAAACTTTATGTTGTGGATTTTAATTTGTTTGAAGAATCATTGAATCCCATGGTCTCTTATTAAGAAATAAAAAAATAAAAGCAATTAATTCACAATTTAATATAAAGATATTAATGTTTCCTTATATAAAATAATTAGCAGGGAAGATTTCACACAAGAAACTTTGATGGATTTTGAAGAACTTAAGAAACTTTGAAATACAAAACATTTATTTTTACTTATATTAGCAAAACAATTTCTAAGTTTGTTATTATTTTTTAGCAAGTATTTTTACTATTTAAAATTCCTAGATCATGCCAAAATAAAATAGCAAAACTAGTCCCGAAATGTATTAAAATATTATTTACTATAATGTTAAATAAATATATTATTAATATTAATAATCATTAATATAGATTGTAAATAATTATTAAAAAATATTATTATTAATATTAATAAGTAAAATAACATTAAAATAAATTTCCTCTTTAAAATTTTAGCTTAAAATTCAATATAATGACTCATTCAATCTTCCCTTTTGGAATATTTTAGCAATACGAAAAATGGCCAGGATATCTGCGTCAATCATTCGCAATATTCTATGTAATCACAAAATTTGTCTTTTACTTGTTTCGTATTGAATTAAATTAGCTGAATAAAATAAAAAATAAAATTGTATATTCTTTTAATATGCACACGTGTTTTTTTTTATTGAATATTAAATTAATTTATGTTGCGCAAATATTATTCTCTTACATAGTAATAAATTTATGTTACTGACTTTGTAATTTTTTTTATCTCTTTTAAAATTTTACTACAACACAAAAACTGGTATTTATGATTAAAAGTTCTTTATTCTTTTGGAGAAGATTTCTTTATATTATTTTTATCGACATAATAGCATATTTAGCATTTATTCTACTTTCCGCTTTAAAAGCATGTTAGTTTAATTTGAGTACCTTTCTTTAATTCTAATGATGAACTTTATAACGGTGTACTCAATTTGTCACTTTCTATCTCATTGTACATTTTTAAATTTGCTTTCTTAGCTAAACTGTTGTATGATCTCAGAAACAATTTATATTTCTTTGTGTTCGTCGTAAAGTTGATTATATTATATATATATATAATATATATATATATATATATATATATATATATATATATATATATATATATATCTATACTTTTATGGCTATCTTTAATTTTCTAACATTAACCAGTTTTAATAAAATATTATACTAAATCTATATATATTAAAAAACTTGCTTAGTAAGTGTTAATTATGTTTGATAAATTTTCTCTACAATGACATTAAATTCTTAGGAAATTAACTATAATCAATTATGTTTAATGTCAAAGTAATGTGATTAATTTCTCAATTTCGAGAATATTGTCTGAATTTAGAGCTGTTTTCAATTCACAGTTGATAAATATATTCTTATTTCAGCAGCTCAATAGAGGGAAATCAGTGTTTGATCGCACTATTGTGATGGAATTTTCTCAAGGGTGCCACGAACAAATCTCGAAAAGGACAGGCAACATTCCGGAGTTACGGATAGTGAATTGATTGAATACGAATCCAGACAAGTGACAAAACCCCTCAAGTGCCCCCTCTCTGCCACTGCGAGAAGTAATTGTTCCGGTACCGCGACAATACATTCAAACGTGATTAGGAGCGTTCTCCGCCTAACTAAATGACCAGGCTGCAATTGCCACCTGAGGTAACGGGGAGATAGGCATATTACTGACATCCACCTAATGCCGAGGCTTAAGATAATTCATAACTGTCCTATCGCGCTCTGCAGCAACTAGTACGTTCCCGGGCACTAGGACACAGATTAGTCCCAGACAGGCTGATAACCAACTTGGAAGGTTTTGCCGATGCTTCGATTTAATTATTCCCGATTGGTGGGAAGCTGAGCAATTTCAGGGAGCAGCATTCGCTGGGAGTGACCGCTAGCCTTTCGCAGCCAGTTTCCCGAAGTTTCTTGGAAGAGGGATTTCTTATCTTTCAGATCGTTAAGGTCGCAGTTACATCGAGTTATCTAAAAATCCAATCATGGGGACTGTCATTTTGATCATTGGGGTTGTCTATATAAATTTTCGATTTTCTGCTTTTATTTTTCCAATATCTTGTTTCGATTAGGACAAATGTGCCTGATTTGATCAAATTTCGGCTTCAGCTTCTTTTTTTTTTCGCTTTGTCTCATGTTATTGAATATATTTTCTTTGAAGATGACTTGATCGATAATAAAACAAATGTTTTTAAAGATTGTTAAATAGTTTTGTTTATAATAATATGAAGGTTCTTTACAAATATTTATCAAATATATATTATTATAATCTAAAATTACTTTTTATTAATGCAATAAATGCGTACTAAACAAATTATATTTTTGCATAAATTATTGAGACAAAACTATTGCTAAACTTAGTACTTATTACAAAACTCAGAGAGAAGTAAAATATTTATCCTTAAGACAAACTGACTGGTATGATATTTTAGTTTTTATTTAGATGGTTTAAAATAGAGAATTCCGTTTTAGAATTTACACTTTAATGGAGATTGTACACATCTATATTAAATAATTTTTTTATAAATAATTCGTTATAATAAAATCAAATTTGATGAAAGTAACTAAAATTTTAATACGCAGTTTTCACGTGTTATAAAGCAAACCTATTCTCTCTCAGGTAAAGGTATAAGATTTCTTCAAATGAACTTCGTTTACTAAATTCTTAGAAATTAGTTAAATAAATATTAAATAATGATATCAATAAACCAAATACAGTCTTTGTAATGGAAACAGCAGATCGATACCTACCTCTCTTTTAGATAATAGGAAACAAATGACGCATTTATGTCTTAGGTTAATACATCTGTCAGTTGTGTTTGGATGCTGCTGGTAAGCTCTATACCTTTAAAGATTTACTAAATAACCATCCTTGAAAAAAGATCATTTTCCTACTTTTTACTCAATGATAAACGCGTTATTTTCTCTTTATCTCTATTTCTTTTCATTGAATATTTCTTTTTCCACATTCATATTAAACACTCAAGTATTAGGAAAAATAATAGTGGTATGTATACATGTAAAAATAATAAACGCAACCTATTAATGATGGAAGTTATTAGACAGTGACACATAAGGCAAAATGATCTGGCAAACTGATAGATTGGTCTTTCCTTTTACAATAGATTATATCAAGATCTAAAGAATTTCAAATATAACTTTATAGTCGGTGCACAAGAAATAAGATATAACGTTTCCAAGATAACGAGAAAATATGGATGTTACCTTTTACCAAAATATTAACTATCCAGAAATCATTAAGTCACAGAGAGCAGTTTGGCTGAAAAAAGACATTAAAAGAATGAGATCATTGGTAATGAGAATTCTTAAACTTGATAGATGTGTCACATTTCATCAAAAAAAAAAAACTTTGAATTCAAATGCTGGGAAATCTAAAGTATCAACCTGCGAGTTGCTGATCGGAACATTATTGGTTTGAGCTTGTGCAACCGAAAGCACACACGTGTATCGTTGCTTACTGCATGGCACAAAGTTTTATAACTCCGTACTCACCATGGGCGAGTTATAGGACAAAGTTCTTCAGAATGAAAATTCCCTGGTTTGATGCTGAGCGTACACTTCTTGATGTTGCACTTCTGCCATATGTATGCACGTCTGTTGGCGTTTGGGAATATTCCGCGACACATAAATACGGCCGGAATATCTGTGAAAAGTCCTCCTAGAAGGCTGATACACATGTATAACTGCATTAAATACTTAAGTTGTTCACAACGTGGTATCACATATTAACTGCTCACATGGGACCATCATTGCCCTCTCGATGAATGGAAACATATTGATTGATTTGACGAGTGTCGTTTCAAATTGATTGTGGCAGATGCTGAATAAAGGTGGGGTTAAAACTGCTTTGAATGCATATGTAGAGGAAATTGAATCTTTGGATTATATCTGTCAACAGGGGATTATTTCAAATTCGTGGAGCTTTGCAATGGTTTGGATCGTGTATAAATGGTATATTATGAGATATCTGAGATGCTCTGATAGAGGTAATCATTATCTGAGCAAGGACAATGCGACCTTTTATACACCAGGAGGTACTGCATCAAAAAGTTCAGAAAATGTTTAAACCACCCACCATTCACTTCCACAGATTTGTGGATTACCCTGAAGGTTTTTTATCACAAATTACTTCTATTATGTCTTCAAGCATAAGTTAGTTTATGAGAATTTGTTTTGGGGCCATTTCCGTGTGTTCACAAGGCCCCTACACGATTTTAGGTAAGTAGAATAGTTTACTGAATGTTTAAATGTATTTAAATATTATTGAAAGACAATTTAAATGAGATAATCAGAAAAAGTAATTCTCATTAATTAAAAAACTTGTTTTTTATATAGAAATAAAAATAAACTTAAAATAAATATTTAACAAAATACTCTTTTCGAAATTTTTAACTCGCATTACATCAGCAAAAGGAGAAAAAATATGTTAATAAAAAATTATTAGATTCATCTTTAATTAAAATTTAATCATTTAAGTATTTTAATTAAAATTTACCTTAAAAACTAATTTAAATTTTAATTAAAGATGGATTCATTTAATTTTAATAGAAATTTAATTAGGAACACTGGAATCATTATTATCACGAATTTTATCATATAAAGGGTTTCATCAATTTTATCTTTAATTAAGACACAATTTTCAGAAATAAGAACATATTTGATATTTAATTTTAACATTCAAAATTTCAATATTCCTTGTAAAAAATACTCCATAGTTAATTTCATGCCATCAAAAAGAAGTAAAACAGCCAGGAATGCTTGTTAGAGGAATTTCACTGAGCAAGTGCGAATTTTCTTTGGACTGATATTCGTCTTTAATTGACTATGTATTTTAATGAGAAGATAATAAATTGAGAGGAAATTCTTGAGCATGAACAAAGAGGGAGCACATTTCAAATCACTTCAACGTTGGTCCGAATAAAAAGAGAAAGAACAAAAATGGCATACTTCTCTATGTGTGGTCACCTGCAGTTACGTTTGAAACAACACCTGGTAGCTACTAAATACGTTAATAATTCTCATCACTAACGAGGGTTTTAATTTCGTTTTCCAGAATAATAATAGCCGAATTTATTACTCTCCCCTTTGAAAGCCTCTGCATTTTATTGCAGAAAAGAATAAATAATTCTTTATACCTCAGTGGCATCACAGAATCGCTGTCTTTATACTTGAGACAGAAAATCGTTTTCTGGAATGATTCTGAAGTGAAGAAGCGAATCAAAATGGCGACCGCCAACTGAATTAATCTTTATTATTGACTATCTAAAGAACAATGGATTCGGAACGATGTTCTTCTCCATTACAAATGGGATTATGTCTGCCCGGAGCGATCGCTTCTCTTTCTTTCTCCTTTTACCCATTAAATTTCAAAGATTAATTATGCCAAACGATATAAAGGCCTTCTGAGTTACATTCTCTTCTCGATCACGATTACATTTTTTTGTGCACTGTAGTTGAACACTCGTTAAAAAAAGAAAGAATGTTATGTGTGTCGGACGCGGTTAGAAAAGGGATTTTAAGAAGATAACTAATTTATAATCATTGAGTATGGCATAAAATTCTGCCAGACGAAATAGTGGTTTTGTTAACATGGGAAGATAGGAAAAAAATCATTCTATATCTAGCTCACTTTTAGGTATAATTAAACAGATGTTTATTTATGATATATAGAATACATTTAAATATCTAATATATTAATTTAATTAATTTGTTTCACTAGTACCATAAAGAACAATAAAGCGTTAAATAATTAAACAAAAATAGGATTCTAGATATACTATTTTTACCACTAATAAATAAATTTGATATGGATATGTTAAATATTGGGAATAGTATTACGAAATACAATCATGTGTGTGATTTGTAATAATATACGTACACAAAATTATGATGGATATTTCATACTTACGTTTAAAACGATCTTATGTTTACTATACTCATTAAAAATATAATTTCAGAAATGTGGAGCAATTTACAGCAAATCTATTAATAAGTTTTTATCACAATGATAATCAAGCAAAAGGAAAGGAGGAGTCTGGTTTATTTAAAAATTAACTAACGATTATTCATTTCAAAGCTCATACTTCATCGAAAACTTAATAAAATTATTAATGTTTCATTTTAATTCGAAGTTTTACATTAGTAATTAGATATGCTTGTTTATAAAATACGTTTTTAACTACAATAATTAAGGTTAACCTAAAAACGTTGATCAATTTCAATGTTTATAAAGTACTAACAAATAAAATTACTTTTTATCAAAGAACTACGAATGGAATATTTTTATTGGAGAATTTTGACATTCATAAAAGTTATAATTAATAAATAATTATGTTTTTATTTTTTGAGGATAACTTTTTGTTTAAAAACTTATATTATTAATTATTTTTGAAATTCTTAAATACATAATCATAAAATTCACCGCTTCGATAAAAACTTGTGAAGTAAATATTAAAATATATAAATAAAATATCATAATGTAACATTTATAAGCATTTAGCGCGCGCACACACACACACACACACACACACACACACACACACACACACACACACACACACACACACACACACACACACACATACACACACACACACACACATATATATATATATATATACATATATATATATATATATATATATATATATATATATATATATATATATATATATATATACATATATATGTATATATATATATATATATATCATAAAGTAAAATGCTTTTATACATTGGAATGTAATGAATAATGTGTAGATATACCAAGTGAACCATTCATTCAAACTTTATTATTGTGTTTCTTCTTTTCTGTAAATTATTAAAGTTTTAATCAGTTTTTGACTCACCATGTATTAAGGTGCACAGAAAGCATGCAAATTAGTAATATATATTAGTCTTTTGTCCTATATTAAAAATTGTCTCAACATATTTATAATCTGTATCTCAATTTATATTTTATGTCAACAATGCAAATTAAATTTTTTCTTTAGATGTTATAAAATTTAAATAACTATAAATAAGGATACCAATATTAACTTCTATAATATAATGCTTTGGTATTGAAGTCCAAATCACTTGAATCCAAAGAGAGAGAGAAAGTAAAGTTATTTGCTGGCCATTTTTTTGACTGTTCAGTTCTCTTTGTTTAAACTGGTAAAAAAAGTCATTAAGTATTATAAACAAGCATTCAAATATTCATTTAGATATCGTAGTTAGATTAAAAATACGAATTTTTTTATTTATTCTACATTAAAGTCACAAAATATAGTATTAAACTGTTGAGATTAATTTATATTTTCTAATAAAGATTAATAATTTAATAACTAGTATGATAAAGATTACATCCAGCTTTGATAAGAAATCAAAAACAATATTTTCATAAATATCAATATTAAAAAGTATCTTTTTTTTAAACTTTTTCATTCAAATTTCACCTGACCTTCAAATTGATACAAGTTTTATTTCAGAGAAACTTAAATTGGAAACTGTCATTTTCGAAGCTTTAATTCAGCACTAATTACAAACATACTGTTATTGAATACGCGGAAAATATATTCGATCAAAAGTTTTCCTTATCAAAACTGAAATGCAGAAAAAAAGACTCTTAATTAGAAATATCATGTTACTGACAGCTTAGCAATCAGAAAAACATGCATATTTCTAATCCTTTTAAACCTTAACCTGTCAGTTTTCAATACAAACTAAACACATAACATTCAGCGTTCAAGAACAAAAAGATATATATACAACGACATCCTTTCAGATACGCTTTCAAAAAGAAGGAAAAAAATAAATGACAACATAAAGCCTACGCTTCTACGGTATCCACTTTCTTGAGTTGCCAACGAGTAGAAGAGAAATGGGCGAGGAAAAATAATAATAAAATTTCTCTAATCGAAAAGCAACAAAATCGTCTGCGGATAAAAGCTTTGGTCGAAGATTAGAAAACTGAAACAAAGATTGAGAATGTCACCGATGAAAGATTGTAACTAAGAAGAAAAGAAAAAAGAAAATTGAAAAGACTGGGTAAACGGAGGAGTTATGAAAAAGAAAAAATGTATATATAAATTGCAAAATACCATCTTTATAAAAAGATTCTTTTCTTGGTTGTTCTTTTCGTTGAAAACAGATGACAAAATTAAGAGCCAAAAAAAAGAAAAAGATCAATTCCAGTTCTGGTTAGTCTATTGATGAAAATCACTAATTTTGTGATATTGAGTACATTCTTATATGGAATTTTCAAAAATAGCACATAATATTTATTTCATTTTTGACTATTTCAAAGAATGGCGAAACGAAGTTACTTTCAAAGAAAACTCTGGTTTCTAAGAACTGAAAACTTAGAAATTTCCTGAAACTTAAAGCTTTTTAGAAATTTTCAGACTGTTAAATGTCGTGAAATAATGGTTTGTCTTTTAACTATTTCAGTTAAGATCTAACTATTCAATGCGGGCTTTTGAAATATAATCGTTCATGTTCTTATTCCGTTGATTTATTTCTTTTTCATTTGAAAGCATAAAAGTACTTATTTTTTATTTTGAGTCACATTTTTTTTTCTTAAATTGTAGCATAGATAAAAGAGAGAAACACGTTAAAAAACTCTTTTATTGGAATGTTAAATTTTAATTGCCTTTTAATAGATTTTGCTTTTTACACAAAATATAAAATACAAAAACAAAAATGGAATGATTTGATAATGAAATGTTATTAGATAAATGATTAGGATTCTCAATAAAGAAAACTCCAAATAATTAAAAATACATCAAAATCGTTTGCCAAAAATTAGGATAACTTTATTATTTTTTTATGATGTCTAACGGGCAGCTTAATAACAAAAAACCTTTGCAAAACATCTTAATATCCAATGTATAAATGGCCTTACGTGAGATATTTTATACATACATAGTAGACCCAATTCCAATTACAAAGGAGGAAACCCGGAAGATTCCCAAACAACCACCCCGACAGATTTGCAAGAAGAAAGACAACATTGAGCAACAGACGCTACGGCCAAAATTCGAGACTTTTTACTCCAAAAATCGGTGTATTATGCCTAGGCCAAGGTGAACCCAGTTTTAACTCACTTAGCAAAAGAAATAGTAATAGTTGTAAATTACAAAAATAAAGATAGAAAAGGGTCCAATTTAGTTATTATTTCATCAAAAAAATTTATTTAAATATGTTGCACTTTAAAATGTTTGTTGTTTTCTGATCTTCTATGCTCATATCCGCATACATTGAATTGCAAGTTATTTGAATTTCCTTCAATTTAGGAAAATAGGTAATAATATTATAGTTATTGTTCTTCGATAAAATATTTACAACAAAACTGTTAGAAAATCAATTATTTTAGGATACATAGCTATATATTATTGGTTATAATACTATTCAAATTCTATTTCCTGGAACTGTTACAAAAATAGAATGCAATGTCTGATTTAAAAAAAAATTTGCACACAAAGACTATTTTGATGATAATAATTTAAATAATAACAAAATAATTTAATAACATAAAGCGTTTATACTATATGATATAAGGTTAAAAATGGAAGTATACTAATTCATAAACTAATAATATAATATTATTAAAATGAAATCTTTAAAAATTTAAATCCTTTCTGATTTAAACAAACCATAAAGTGAATGTTTTGTCTTGTCTTTTTCATTTTGTTTTTTCTTCTGTTCTGTTCTTAACGTGTTAATGGTTTGAATCAATAGGAAGCGGTTTCTCAAACTGATGTTTGTCCTTTATATAAGAAATCGTTTTATTAACAAAATAAACTTCGAAAATATTCTCAAACATTTGATGGTGAACTTCGCCTTGTTTGCTGTAGCTTGAAGAATGTGATTGGAAAGCAGGCAGGAAATCCCTAGATAAGTTTGGATTTATGAGGCTGTCTTATTGAGATTAGATTGAAACGTAGATGAAACGGTATATGACGTCATGGATATTTTATATATAAGCCAATGAGAATTATAATAAAGTGGCGTAATCATAATCTCAACAGGGACGATGATATAAACCACCTTATGGTTAATAATTAGTTGTAATAGTATAATGAATATAATCGCTATTGTTTACATCCACTTCATGATTGATTGATTTATTTTTCTAAATGATAATTTTCATAAATTTCCTTATCGTGCGATAATCATAAGGGATACTATTGTTATAACTTAGAATGTTACTCTACATTTTTATGAATTTTTTTGACTTCTTGTCAAAAAAAATTCATAAAAATGTAAAAATTCATAAAAAAGAGCTTATTTTGTGAAATAGTGGAACGCAACAAATGTTCTCTCCCCATAATCACACCCATAACTTTGAATGTTCTGTCAAATGCCATTAACAGAACTTCCAAATTTGAAACGTTTTCCATCATGAGGAACTACATTTTTCTAGCTCTTTATTACCTTGTACTTATTTAATAATTATTCCAAAAAATAATTTTGAGCATTTTGTTAGAATTAATTTCTTTGTAAATTTTGCAGATTTAAAATTGTAATTATCTAAAAATCTAAAAATTAGTTGATTATGAAAATTATTTTTCATAATATAGTAGCAGTTTATTATTATTATTATTATTATTTTATTTTTGATACCGAAATTTTTATCCGTTGAAATTGATTCAGAACTAATTCTTAATCTGTTTTCTATCAATTTTTATTTTTTTTAAATTCATTTCACAAAAAGCTTATATCTTACCAATTTTTTCAAAAATTGAATTATTTAATGAAATATAATATGAAAAATATATGCATACAGTCATTAACGAAAATATGATTTTACATTAAATTAAAAACAACTATAAGCAAAAATTCTTTAAAAACATCTTTAGATAACTTTTAACAATATTTATATAGCCAACATAAATCATAGTTTTTGAAAAAATACAGATATTCTCCAGTTCGTGAATTGTTTTGAATACGTTCAAGCATTCGCATTTTCAAAGAACGCGTGTATTTACATGAAAACATTTACTTTATAATTTATTTATTTCTGCTAT
This sequence comes from Latrodectus hesperus, assembly GCA_037975125.1. Classification (NCBI taxonomy): domain Eukaryota; kingdom Metazoa; phylum Arthropoda; class Arachnida; order Araneae; family Theridiidae; genus Latrodectus; species Latrodectus hesperus. The sequence continues at coordinate 56,699,043 of CM075855.1, forward strand.
AGCTATACAAAGAAAGGGAATTTTCATCTACAGTTTCCCTATCCCCATGGGCACTAGCCGAGAACATAAGACGCAATCAAAAAATTCATTCCAAGTACAAATTAAAGAGAGGGGGAAAATGTCAGCAACAAGAAGGAACCTTTATTCTACAAGAAGCATACACACAAGAGCGGTGGTCAATACTGGGGAAAAACCTCTTCTTATAAAGCTGCACCTTTCCCCTGGAGGGAAGTTTCAAATAAAAAGATAGGTGTACCGTGGACATGGATGAAGTATTTTTTCATTATCCCGGTCTTTGTGCAGAGGACTTTAGGGATTTATCCAAGAATACGCCTGGGAGGCTGATATCATTCCAACTTCTTTCTTCGGGATCTTTCGCTTCCTCCCATCCCCTCTAAATGTCGGCGTAGTAAAAGATCGCCACAAATTGCAAAAGACCGCCCTATCTGATGCATCGTTCGCTTCGACCACCCCTTAATATCAGACAATGATCTGTTTTTATTAAAATGGACGATCTTCCGCAGTGCCTTTCTTCTTGACAGTGCAATTTCCGATTGGGGTGGCTTTTTAGAAGGTCACTCGATACATTCTTAAGCAGGAATGTCCTAGTTTAGTGATCCCCAGGACGATTGATGGGTGTACAGTCTGCTGTTTTATGGATATCGGATTCTGAATCAGATTAGTAAGGTGGTCGCTGAAGTTGATTGAAGTGACCCGTTGCCTGCTTCGACACATTTGACTTTCAAATTTTTGCTTTAGGAAGATGTATTGTTAGCTTAGTGACTGATTTTGTGTCAGTGATGCAGGACCATTTTTTAGTTTTCCTTTTCGTAGTTCGAAACTCTTAAGAATAAAAATATTTAATGCTATATTTGTCTTGTCATGCATAACAAATCAATACTAAATATGTGAAAACGTTAAATTTAAGGAAAAGCTCTTTTATTTAAATTGAGTATTTAACTGGAAGTAAAACTTTTCTTAAAACTGCAGTCTTTATCATAAGTTTTTATTTGAAATTTTAAAAATTAAAATGAGAATTTATATTTCTGAAAGAAGAAAAACATAAAATAAGTATTGTAAAAAAAAAATCTTTAATTTACAGCATTGGTTTTGAAATGTTTTAATATTAAAAATGTTCTAAATATAAAATTATAATAATTCTAAGAAACATTCATATTGTGTAGCATCTTAACGATCTTAAACTTAAAAAAATACCCCTTCCGTTTCTTAAATTATTTTATTCAACTCTTAATTTTTTTAGCAATTTTCCATATGAACTTATAGTGTTGATGTCCATTAAAGTGTAATTAATATAATAATAATTTTTAACATTAACATAAAATAATTATTTTTAATGATTTTATTAGTAAAAAAATTACCATTTTTTAATCGATAAACAAGAAATATTAATTTTAATAAATCACAGTAAATATGCGACTTATTTTATGGGTTTATAATTAAAATGGTTCACATTGCCAAGATAAGAATGACAAATAACATATCAGAAATCTCTGGAATTTCTTTTAAGAAATTATGATTTCGAAGATAGAACTATTAATTAGCATGAATATGTTATAAGTTAGTATTTGTCTTAAATTTATATCATTAAATATATGTTAAATTTTAAGATAAAATAATTAATAAATAAAATAAGATAAGTAAAATAAATAAATAAATAATAAGATAAGTTAAAATAAACAAAATATTACTGCAATAAAGTCGTTCTGAAGTGATTATTTTCTTTTTTGGTGAAAAAGTATTTTTTCTACAATATTAATCATAGGAATAAAAAAAAAGCATTTTATAGATATTTTATTAAAAATTTTACTTCTCAAACATTTAGATTTCTTATGGTTAGTGATTCTTAATGGCTTTCTTAATTATTTTCTATATTCTGTTTTGCTTAGAGCTGTTTTAGAGAGATTAATTTAAAATAATCCTTCCACTAAACATTTTCAAACAAATTTTTCATAAATTTTATTTCGACTTTTTTATTAGCATTAAAGTTTTGTACTAAAGTGAAAAATCACGTCTAATTTATAACTATTACAGTAATGTTAAAATAAAAAATCTCTTGGTTTCTTGTAGGAGGAATTTTTATACCAATATTTTTTCCAGAAGTTATTTACTAATTGCATTTACCTTACTCACGGTGTATGAGGAAGAGTGTTTATTTTTATTGTCGGACTCTTTTGTGTATTTTAAGTTATTTAATTATTTTATATGATTGTTTTGGTCAATATTCAATCCCTCCGCCACAAAATTTCTCTTCTGCTAAAAAAATTGTTGGCAAAATTAATTCATTAGTCTCGGGGATATTTAAGAAATGCTCATTTATAAAGGAAAATTTACTTTAAAAAAGAAAATTTTATGAAAAAATGTCTTTAAACACGATAAAATATTTAGCACAGTAACTAAAATAACATAAATTATTTATTTTATTGCTCAATATATAGGAATTTTTTATAAAATTATACAGCCTATTTACTAAGTTTCAAGAGAATGTTATTAAGAGATATTTAAAAAATAAAATACTAAGAGATAAAGAAATTCAAGAATAAAGAAATAAAGATAAATGTTATGTTAGTAAATTTTCAAAATGTTTTTTTAACATAATTTTTTCATGATTTGTTAATTTTTTAAACGCAAAACCTCTTTCTCTTATAATTCAAGAGAAAATATTAAAGCGATTTTTTTTGTTTTTACTAAAATCATTTGTTTCACATTAAGGTATCTTGCTAAAAAATTAACAAGAATCTTCAAATAAGTGAACTAAATTTCATTAATATTTTAACAGTAAAAGATGTGAATAAAAATTTGACACTTTTCTGGTATTTGAGTACAGTTTTTATTTTGTACATGGTATTGTTCATTTTGTTATCATTGCGTATTGTTCATTTAATTCAATAATATTCAGTTATACTAAAATGAACATTATTCTTTAAAAAAAAAAACTATAACAAATACAGAAAATATTGGATATATTCATGGAGCAAATTTAATTATTTTTAATTGTTAATGAAATTTATTTATAATGCATTTTGTGAAAGTAGAAAGAATGGAATTTTCTATATAACTATCATTTTTCGAATCCGGAAAGGAAAAATGTAAAGTGCAAAAGGAAAATGCTAAATATCTTTACTATCGAAAATTAAAGAATATGATATGAAATCAAGTATAACTTTTTTAAGATAAATAATATTTTAACTCTAGTACTTTTTTGGTTCTAGTTTTAAAAATCCTGGAGACAAAACAATAGCTTAGATTTCGGCGAATTCGATTATCTCTTAAATACATCTGCATCCGGCAGAAAATGTTGCCACGCGAAGAAAAGTATCTTTTACCAGAGAACAAAATTAGAGACCTTGTCCATTATCGTCTGCAATGGTGCAACTCCAACCCGACTATCGAAGCATAGAATTTCCTCTCTAAGTATTCCGTAGTATTTTTGCTCGATTACTGGCTGCTTTGGCGAAAGTAAACCGATACGTACCTTATAATTCTGTACGTATTTTAATGACTTCTTTAGAGCTCGTTATCAGATCAAAGCGTGCAGTGATAAAATCAGCAAAAAAGGAAAAGCTTTTGTTTCCAAATTAAAGTCTAAATCTAGTAATAAGAGCGGAAAACAAAGGATGAAATGATACCTGTATCACGTCGTGTAACAAGGCTCTACAACTTTTACTTTGTTTTAACAACTAGATTCTAGCTACAAGGAATAGCACCTAAGAAGATCAACCTATAATAAACATTTTGGAAGATCATATTATAAGTTTTGTGTTGAGAATATATCTTTATTATGTTCAACGCTTTTGTCTTCCAAGTTCTGAACGTAAAAATTTATGATAATTTTATTTTCCAAAGTTAAAATTTTTTTGAAATCTTTCATCCTTTATTTTCATTTGAACTAATAAACATAAAAAAGACTAATTGTTTTTCTATTATTTTTAATAAATATCTAAAATGGTTAGAAAGGAATATTTTTTATTTATATCCTTCTGAGGAAAACATTATGATAAACAGTGTATCGTTTATATAACTCACTGTAGAAAATATATACTCGAAATCAAAAAATTACCATTTGATAACATTTCAGTGTAATGTATTATTATATGAACTTTATAATATGAAATCAGAGAAGATAATAACAATTCTTTATATTTCTATGCTTTTAGGACATAAATAATATATTAATATGAAAAAAACTAGAAAAAAGAGCCATAAAATTACATTATGACAACTAATATTACTGCATTTCATTTGTTGTTGACACATGTCTCCAACAAATGGAAGGAAATGATTACAATTTCATTATAGTGCACTATAATACATTGCTTGAACCTAAATCGAACAACTCTAAGAACTAGCAAATATTTCTCCGTAATTGAAAACAATTTTTCCCAGAATCTATTCCATATTCAAAACATTTACTAGGCTACCAGAAAATAATAGTGTATTTGAAGAATAGGATACGCGAAAATGAAAATAAAATTATGAGATGAAGTAGTAAAAAAATAGTGCTATTTTAAATAGGAAAGCTAAAATTCACAAAGAACATGTTTCGTTGTCTCATGTAAAAAACTAGCAAACAATATTTAAATATTTATTATTAGAAAAAAAAATAATGCAGTGAAATTGGAAGATAAAATTTTTAGAAATCTATAATATAATTTTAACAGGAATAATCTTTTTTACTACAGCACATTTCAGCAGAACATTTCATACTAATTCCTTCGAATTTTTTCTTTTAAGAAACGACTGAAAGCGAAATTTTTCTTAGCAACTTGTTATCAAATTTAATCTTTAAATTAAAAAAAAAATGTGACTGAAAAATTATTATTAAGGATGAATACATTGCAATATGATTTCCATCATTTACAAATTTTCACAGTATTTCGTTTTCAAATCCCCCTTAAACTTTGAAGCACCCAGAAAAATTAGTAAAAAAATATAAAATTGAGATTAGCAAAATAAATTTTGGAGAACTACGTTAAACATTAAATAATCTATCTGCTATAAAAATTTGAATCCATTTGTCGAGTTTCTTCAAGTAATTTTTTTGTTAATAATAATATCATATTTGCTGCACTAATTGCTTTTTTAGATGATTTTAATCTGAGATTCACAACTTCGTAGCACGATTATTAATTTTGAGTAATAAAAGACATTTCACAAAATTCATTAATATATAAAATATTCATAAAACACTGATTGATAGAAGAAAGAAACTCACGGGATTTACATTTTAGGAAAACTAAAATTTTAATAGAATTTGATACAGTTTCTAAATAATTATAACACAAGTAGGCCTTAAGTAAATTTCAAAATTGTTGTCAGTACGAAAGTCTGAGAAACAGATAATAAATTTTGGCAAAATATTAGATTGGGGAATAAGTTCGCGCGTAGCGTTTTTAACAAAGACTTTTATTTAAACAAAAAACAATAATTATAGCAATAAGTTAATCAATTATATATTTGCCGTTGCTGTTTACAACCTCTTCCCACCTCTCGACCAATTTTATGATGCCGTTCCGCCAAAAATCGCCTGGTCTGGTGTTAAAGTAGTTGTTGAGCCAGTTTTTAAGGACTTCTTAGTGCATTGCGAAATGCTCGAAAAGAATGCCACAGTCAACAAGGAGCTCTACATTGCCCAGCTACACAGCGTAAATGAGGCTACTCGACTGAAAAGACCTGATCGACATGGTCAAACCATACACCTTCACGACAACGCCAGGGCCTATGTAGCACAAGTCGCCAAAACCGCAGTCTAAGAGCTTGAATGGGAGGTCCTTCAGCTTCCGCCGTATTCTCCGGACCTTGCACCGACCGATTACCATCTTTTCCGCTCCTTGTCAAGACATATGAAGGGCGTTGCCTTCGATAACAAAGAAGTCATTAAAAACTGGCTCAACAACCTCTTTGACACCAGACCAGACGATTTTTGGCAGAATGGCATCAACAAATGGGTCGAGAGGTGGGAAGAGGTTGTAAACAGCAGCAGCGAATATATAGTTGATTAACTTATTGATATAATTATTGTTTTTGCTTAGATAAAATCTTTGGTAAAAACGCTACGAACTTGTTTCCCAAAGAGGTCCCTAATATTTTGGCGTTTTTTCAAGTACGCACACGATTATCATTATATCATTAAAATGTTTCAAAATGTGTGTTGGAGGGCTTTTTGTGAAGTTAAAATATAGCTTTAAGCTTGATATGTACCCGTAAATAATAAAATAACATATTCAAGAGAGAAGTTCAGAATTATCTATTATTAGACAATATTCATCATGATATTAATACCGGATTAATAGTTTCCTGCAGACTTCCTTTAAAGTAGCTACTTATTATATATAAACTCTAGGTTTGTGAGATATACTTCAATGCAAATAAAATCATTGGTAAATTAATTTTGTACTTGTTCTAAAATGTATGTCATAATTCTATGTCTGGTAATTCTCTGTTCTTTGGAATATTCAGGGCAAAAAATAATCATAAATTGTTCAGCAATTTTATATTGTAAATTATAAGTTAAAACTAATTAAAAATCTTTGAAAAACAAATAAATTGTACCTAATTTAAATTGAGCAAAGCATTATCTGAAATGATTTTTCTGCTTGTGGAGAGAAAGAAAGAGAGTACTCTATTCCGATGATGCCGAGAATTCGTGTTCTTTTGAGTTCCGAAATCTGGCACTCCATAATCCTGGGGCATTGTGTCCTCTCAAAACGAAAAATCGCATAAAAGCTCTAGAAAAGACAATTTCATGAACCATAGCTCACCGGATCCGCGAACAAAAAGAAATTCTGGCAGCAAAACTAAACATATTTGGCATAACTATGGCTTATTGTGTTCGAGGAGATTTTTCAGTTTGTAAGTCGCGATGAAAACAAATTCTATTTCGAAGAGTATTCTTACGAAGTTAAAATAACTGGAATTCTAAACCCTCCAAAGTTCCAAAAGCAGAAAGCTTTTATGTAAACTAGAAAATTTGGATTCGGAGTTTAATTCTCGAATTTCTCTGAATGGTTGGAGTGAAAAGGGAAGAATAAAAATGAAACCCAACCCTGAAAGAACCTTCTTAATCTAATAATGGGGCAGTGTTTTGCCTGTAAATAAGTAAAGGGCTGTAGCACAATGGCGGTTAAATTGAATTGGGCTTAACATGATTCCAGATTCTATTGTCAATTTGTTGTGTCTAAAGAGGTACTTTGCTTCAGCTCTTAAGAACATCGAATCCTACCAGAACTCGTTTACTTTTAAAATTAGTCGCAACTAAATCACCACTGAAGTTCTTTTTGTGTACGATTGTATAGCATTCGTCGTAAACAGTAATTCAGAGCAGTGTGTTGTGTAGGTTATATTTTCCTTTTTAACTCCATAGAAGTTTTAATGTCGTATACTTATATGTTCTTGAAATTAGAAATGCCATTTAACTAATTTAATTTTACTTATTTTCTCATTGCAAATTATTGAAATAATTTTTTTAAGAATTCGTCATAGCTCATAGCATTGTTCATGGAGTGAAAAAACATTTTTAACACACATATTAGATTTTTATCTAGAAAATGTAAATTCGAATATATCATTAAAAAATCAATAACGTCAACTTAAATTTACCGGCCATTAAAACAAAAATTAAGTTCCTAAAGAATTCCGACCTAGTTAAAGTGAAAAAAAAAATTTTATTTATCTATTAGTTTTCAATTTTATTAAAATTTGTTCATTGAATTTTGTTTTAATAGAAGCTTAATTCCTGTTAAGTTTTATATTAGAAAATTTTATTTTATATTTTTAATTTCCATTAATCATTTCAGAAATTAAAAGAAAACTCACATTTTATTTTGACAAACCATTTACTTTAGTGTTACTGTAAGAAGAAAAGTTACGAGAAATTTATTAATGATAACAGTCACATCGGCCCTATGTTTCAAAAAGGGTTTTTATTAAAGATGCAAATTTAAAAAAAAATTAAAACTCCTATTTTTTTTTTAATATTCAGTAATCATTTTTGAACATTGACGAAAACCCAAATGTAAAATATTTATTTACCATTTTAAATATTTTAAAATTTCTAAACAGTATTCTAAATACTTCTAAACAGAAAAGTTTCTCTTTTTTATTTGGCAAATTTGTTAGTACATTAAATATTTTAATTAGTTTATTTACTTTCTGTTACGTTGAAATGTTTTTTAAATACTAATTTTTCTGACTGTTTATTTTTTGTTTGGATTCTTGACTAGTTGAATTGAGTATAAAAGTTTTCAATTTTAAGGTTATTGAATTCGAAAAATTCCAGTTATTCTGTATTAATATCCTTTTCTCATCAGGTGATTATACATAAAGTTAGGTATGTCAGTGAATTTCACTGGAAGAAGATAATTCTGTCCAATTTATCTTTATGATGGAAGTTAATTAAATGATAGTCTATCTAAATTATCTAAATCGTAGAAGTTAATTCAATCTAGAATTTATCCATTTACAGAACCGTACAGCCTTGTTAAATCTAACTTTGCTGCTCACCCTTTCTTGTGGTCATAGTGTTCAACAGCGGCGGTCTTGAGTTCGAATCCCAGTTCGGGCTTGGATGCACTTTTTCTCTTTGTCTATCCTGTCTTTGCCCTTTCTTTGTATGAATGGTTTTTAAATGATTGCCTACCCTACAAAAGAGTTCCTATATCATGTGTGTACTGAAGAAGTCGGACTCCATACTAAAATATCGTTCAGTTGGAAAAGTGCACCCCATAATGCCAGCCTAACTGGCACAAGACAACAACAAATCTGTCTTCATTATTATCCTCATTTTTACTTTCATTTCATCTTATACGTACTTTTTATTTACATTTTAAGAAAAATTGCGAAACCATTCTATTTCTGCAGGAATGATTTCTAAAAAAAAATCTTGGGAATATTTTTATTTAATGCCTGATTTCCTTTAATATTTACCTTAGGAAGCACTTGCACAGCTATCAGTATTGTTGTGTTGTATTACTTTGGGCTATTCTTTTCTTCAATCGGAAATAGAAAACGACATTGTTATCACAAAGTTAAAAAGAACATAAATATTCCAGGAGCTTTGAAAAGAATACCGAAAGCATTTTAACAACCACATTTTATCCACATATGGCATTTTATTTACCAAGCATAGATGTGCCGAAAAATGTTTCACATCATCTTGAAATTTAATGAGAATTTTAAGAACGTCATATCTCCAAAGGTACGTATAAATCAATAATTTTAGGGAATTTTCCTAAAGCTTATGATAAAAAAGTTTAAAATAACATGCCTAACATTTTTAACGTGCCTAATAATTTTTAAATACAAAAATTCCTTATTTATTTATTTAAAAATGTTTAATTCAATGAAGTTAATTATTTTGATATTCTCATAATTGGTATTTTAATGGAGTTTTGATTCATCAGTTTATATCCTATATAGAATAAACTAATATTTAAAGTAGTGCGTGCTTATCAAAATATAAACTTAATATAGAAACAATACTTCAGTGTTAGTTCGAAATACAACTGTCAACTCTTATCTTCAATCAGCCAGAAGACAGCAAGAAGAATCATTAAAAAATTCTGTTAGTTATTTCATTTCATTTTGTTTGAGAATCATATTTATGAGAATAATTTTTCCCGTACAATAAACAAAAATTTTCGTGCATAACTTCATTTAGGATTTCATTTTTCTTCGATAGACTTTGTACCTCTCTACTGAAATACTGCTTAATTATGTTTTATAATGTATAAAGGGATCATCAAAAAATTATTTATAACAAAAGGAATCGTTTATTTTTGCCGAAACTAAATTTCGATGTGACAGATTTAACAGTCTTTCTGTAACATATATTCTTATATTTATATTAAACTAATTCTATCAAACAGATGTGTCTTTTATCCAATTTATTGCCTCGCTTTCTATACATATTGCTCTAGTATGTTTTTTCCCTCGAAGCTAAAATCTATATCTTTTATAATTATTTTAATAATAGTAGAAAACATCAAAAAATATGAGTAGATTTATACATTTCGAAAATTAATTTTCTAGAGAAACTAAGACTATATGTGGAAAATAAATTGGCAAATTTTTATTGAAATATTATTAATAAAATAGAAAAAATGTGAGAAATTTTCAAAAGTATGAAAAAATTATTATAAGCGCTGCTAAATTGCTTAGATTTAAATTTCTCTGAACATATAAATATTATTTTTCTTGTCTTTATGAAGAAATAATTTGAAGCAGAAAGCATTTGCTGTTTTCTCAAACTGCGAAAAATTAATGAAAAGTTATTCTAATAGAAATATTTAAAAAAATTTAAATAATCTGTTCCTTAAATAAATAACTTGCGGTTGATTATAATAACTATTGTAATAACAATATTTACAAAATAAAAATATGCAAATATTGAAATAAACAGTACAATACTGAACATATAACTTTTACATGTTAATGCTTGGTGTGAGAATAAAATTTATAAGTTAATTAAGATCTATAAGATTAATGTTTAGTTGGAATTACAAGTATTCATCGTGACATTGCAATTGACAGTGCATTTAATATTTCATTTTGAGTTTGTTTTCTGACAAGAAATGATTATTTAAAAAAATACTAGTAAAATTTCATATAAATACATGAGATTAAAGCAGTTACTATCGTATCGCATTTTACCCCAAATTGCATCGTTCTACATTGCCGATTGAGACATAGTTCTACAGGAAATTCCTTTATTCTGTTGTAACATATTCAGTGTTAAAATCTTTAAATTTAATGGTTTTAACAGAAGACTATAATTTTAATTAAACTACAATTTCGTAAAACATAATTTTAAATAATTTTTAAAAATTAATTTAAGACTGAGAGGTTTGCGTTAATTGATTTTTAATTTTTATTTAAAATTTTATATAGGTTAATTGTATTTCAGTGTAATGTTAAAACAAAAATCACGCTGGAATTTTATTTACGTAGAATATTGAAAAAAGAATTTATAAATTTACTACACTGTTTTATTACAACATCATATGGCATACCTATAAATCATGATGTATGCGTCCTGATAAAATTGATTACAAATCATTTAAATCAAACTTTTAAAGAATTCTCAAAACCAACTAAAAATACTGGTAATCTGCTAGGTGTTATAATGTGTCAATGTGGCTCTTTTCTGCGTGCCAACTAATAAATCAAATGAAAAATGATTCTGATCATTTCATCTTTGTAAAGTGCGTCATTAAACTCTAAATTCCAGCACCAAACTTCGTTTTTCATGGTTATTAAACTTTCTTTTTCCATTTTTCTCCAGATACAAAGTTGCTTCCCTTTTTACCTTTACATAACAATGCATCGTTAGTAAGATTTTGAAGACCCCAGCGGGTTTTTCACTAGCAGATTAAATAAATAGGGCGTATAACAGCTGTCTACGGTTATTATTATTATTCGCTGCTTTCCTACCAGCAAGTCTTTTGTTTCCTAACACAGTTCCCAGTGTGCTGATTAATAACTATAACACAGGAAAGAACACTTAAGCAAGACTCTGATAATTTGTCTGTTGCTTCATCGAATAAATTGTTTTCGTTCGCCGTTCTCGGCTCCTTTGGAGAGAATAACCATGCAAGACTTTTGTTCCAAGATAAATAAGTCTATGATTAACTTAATTGGGTAAGATGGGGTTAAGAAGTTAGTAAATATTGTTAATATCGACTTTCTTTGGGGATATTCATTGCTTCCTTAACCGATGTGGAGTGCATACTTTTCACCGAAGTCCTAGATAAATGGTTGAATTCAATTACCCTAAGGATGAGTTGGCGATGATTAATTTAGATTTCGCCACAACCAAATAACTACATAAGCTGAGAAGCTGTAATTGGAATAAAAATTGCGCGTTTATCTGTTATGGCTTGCGTATAGGGTTTATACGTAATTTGGGATAATTTTACAAAAGTAAACGCTGAATTTTTAATGTTATTTGGAATAATTTTATGAAATATATATTTTATATATTTCATTAAAATACTTCCCTCAGGTCAAATTAAGTAAGTAATCACATTATAGATTATACAGAAGCAGATCATTTAATTTGAAAAACAAATTTATTTCAAATCAATGTTTTGTAGGTATTTTTATTTTCAACGTGAACAGTGGAAATATGATGTAGGTTTACATGATATTGTGTAGAAGTGGTATTGAAATCAGCATTTGAGATATTTTCAAATTTACTCCTTTATTGATGCTATATATGTTGAAGATATTATAAGAAGCCTCGACTTTCACATTGAATCAACTACTCGAAGGTGTTTTCTTGTAATTTTTATAATAGAACCATGTTACCGTGTCATAAAAGAGGAAGCATGATGGGTTCTCAAACGTCCATTTCAAATAGAAAGCAAAAATGCAGCAATCGCCACCAATTTAAATTGTCGACGAGCTAAACACGAGATCTTTTACTCGAGAAATCAAAGTTCTATGCCTTTACGAATATAAGACCTCTACCTTTGCATTGATAAATAGAACTCTCTATTTGTAAAATTTTCTTATGATTTCATAAAAACAAAAATTTTTTAACACGATTTCCCATTCTTAAATGACACGTTTCATTAAAAATAAATGCTTTTATAATAATAAGGATAAGAAATTTTATGAGATACATATACGTATATATGTCTATCTAAGAGAATTCAAAACAGATAGGGAAACAGAAAACGGGCAAACATTTAACTCAGAAAATAAACTTCTAATGCAACAATTAAATTACTAGGTTATTTAAAATTACTTTTAAGTATAGAATATTTTTACGAACTATATTTATTGTTATTAATTTTGCTATAATTAGCAAAATGTGGTTCAATTGAAAAATATATTCACTTATTGGAAAGTATATGCAACAATAAATATTTCCTGTTAAACATCTCAGTTTTCTAAAATTCATTAGTAAATATTGACACAAATAAAAAAGATAACAGTTTGTTTAATGTTACTAGGGTTTCTTATGATTTTTATTATGTATTATTTCGCTAAGATAATTTTCTTAATGATAAAAGAGAATATTCTGTTGTATATGTTAAATATATAATTCTAATGTTTTAATTTAAAGATACGAAAATACATTTATAAAGCCTCCATCTTTAAAAACGTGTTTTTATAAAAAAAACATGCATTAATTTCCTGATGGTTAACAAACATGGGATTGAATCTTAAGTTATTCATTGTAAATAATACAGTGCTATTAATTGGTTATGTGGTACCTCAAAAATGTACAGAGATACCAATATAGTGGACAGCATGACTGCTTAAAATAAATTCGAAACTATCTGGACATTTAGTATTGCATACAAGAATACCTTTTTTATAAATGGAGCACACTATTTTTATGAATCTCAAAGAGAAAACAGAGATTATTTCCATATAACTCTATATCACCAGTTTTGAATATATACAAGCAGAAATACAAAATTTATTTCTATAGTCTAGCGTTGTGACCAAAACTTTCACTCTTAATTCCCTTTTATGGAAAAATCAAGATAAGTTCATGTGTTAGGGATTATTGAATGTTATGAATTCACTCAAGAATCCAAAATAAAGCCAAGTCTCCCCTCAAAACAGATATTTCAAAAGCGAATATTGCAGAAAAAAAATCCCTCCGAGAAAAAACAAAATACCTCCTCAAAAGATACACCTATTTACCCATTTTATTCACCAGCACTCTCACTGCCATTTTGAATAATAATAAAGCGAAAAATCAAATCTGAAGCTAATGAAGCTGAGAAAAGAAAGTTTTCAATCGCTATACACATTCTACTTCTTTTTGGTATGATAAATTCAATTGTTTGACGGTTATCAGCCAACTTGTGAAGCCAAAGACAACGATTTAAATTCATAAAAGTGGTGGCGAGACATAAATCAGTAAGGGATTGGAAAACATTACCAACTGAAGTGAAATCATATCTGTTTGCAAAGCTCAAAACCAATTATCACTTCTCAGCTGTGACAGCTTGTGGCTGGAAGACAATTTATGACCGCCGCGCTCGACTTTCCAGTATGGAAGTCTTCAATCATCATGAAGGAAGATCTTCGGTCTTTGACTCAGAGGTCCTTCGTCCGTTTCGATTACTAGGTCCAGACGCTGTTTAGTGGGAAGATTTATATTGGATTTTAAGCACTTAGCAGTCTTTTTGCACTTGAAGACTATTTATTAATCATAACGTTTGGGTAAATTGGATAAGAAGTAATAATCTTATGGGAAACGTTAAATAAAATGGATAAAGTTCATTGCTTTCTCGAATTACTAGCTTAATGAATTCAAAATATTATCGAATGCATATCTTCTTTAAGCAGTTTTGAAAATTAATTACATGATGCTTATGATATAAAAAAAATGCTTGCTCACACAAAAGTGTGCTGCATCACTTTTCTGTCAGTTCATGTACTATTGGAAGGATTTTATTAGACTTAGTATTCTTTCTCCCCAAAATAATCTCTTAGAATTTCACGCATTGGGAAGGAAATAATTAGCTATTTAAATTCAAGTTAAAAATTCTTTATTTTATTATTATCAGTTTAGGAATAGTTATGTTTGATTTTAAGCTTTTTAAATATTTTTACTCTTAAAAGTGTTCAATTATTATAACAATGAGGGCACCTGTGAACTAAGTCACGGAGGCGAGTAGCATTCATTACCCATGCCATATCACCACAAATCTGTTTAAAGGGGGAGCCTTGTTCATTCATCATCCCAGAAGAACGGACAGAGAAACATAGAAAGAAACATTCATGCCCGAACCGGGAATCGAACCTGGGACCAAGGAGTCAGGAACACTAACCACTCTGCCATCGGTCAGCATTGCCCCAAATGTGAAAGCTTAAACAAAAAGTGAGAAGAAAGGAATACCCATGTTCGAATCAGGATTTGAACCTGGGACCTACTACTTCGAAGACAGGGATGCTGACCTCTCCGCTCCGCTTTTAAAATGAAAGTATAAGTTAAGTTTTCTATTAATGCTCAAATATTAAGGAAAATAGACAAAAACATAATCAAGCTATTATTCTGATATCAGAAAATGTGTGACAAATAAAACCTTAAAATTGAATAATTTTTTTACTTAACATTCAATTTATGTAAGATACGATATACGATCCTCATTTTTTAATAATTACATTTTTAATAATTAAAGAATATTTTTCCTGAAAAAGAAAAATTTTTACTAACATTTTTTACATGTATACTGTTATTCTTGTGATACGATTGTTATTGCTTTATTTTCGCACCCATTTTCGTAAGAAAAAAAAGGAATAATTTTTCACCTTATTTGATGTTGTTTAAAATTGTTTTTGATTTAATGTTTTAAGATATTGTTTTAAGCACACTAATAGATCATGATATACATTTATTATAAAGTATGCATACAATTTGCATAAGTGACAAAACATACGAGGAAGATAACATATAATACATTTGGTAAATAGAACTTTTCAAAAAATTAAAGTTGTGTTTACTATGGATAAATATCAAATTTGCAGCTTTATTTACGGTATATAAGCATTACAAAATATTTAACAAAGAAAACTATAGTATCATTCATATTTAAACAGTTTTATCTTTTTTATACATTAGCGTATCAAAAGCACCTGAACCAAAAAATATAAATAAAAACAATGTGACATGAATAACAAAAGAATGAGAAGTACAACTTACATTAATATTTATAATTCTTTCCTATCACTAGATTATAGAAACAGTTGTTTTTTTCTGTAAAAAAATATTCTAATAAAAATTCTAAAATATTTTTACCTTAAAGGTTGATTAAATAATGAAATATTTATAAATTTTTGATAAATATTTCATTTTTTGCAGAATTTAGAAAATATGAAATTATTTTTAAAAAATATTTGACATATTAATACAGGGGACATAACATGAAATATGTGAGTAAATATTTTCTTTTAACCCCTAAGCATAAAAACAGGCATTTTTTAAAAATATTTTCTAAGAAATTTTAACTATTATTTTCCTCTGCCTATTGTTTCATTGTTGCACAATGTTTACTAGGCAGTTTGTTCGAAATTTATTTTGTTTGCATCATATTTCACTCTTGTAGGCTGTTGCACAAAAAAGATTTTATTCTAAACATTTAATATTTTTTGAAAGATGATTTATAATGGGGCAGCAGTAATTTATAGTTTTTGGAAGATGTATGCGTGTGTGTGTGACAGAGATTTATTTTATTTATTTATTTATATTTTTTGTAACATTTTGTGTATTAGAATCCAGTTATTTAAAAAAATTTAAGCAAAACACAAAAATTAATTTTTTCTCGCTACTAAATTAATGATATGTGGTACAAAGACTTTTTGTTATAATTTTCGACATTATTTATTCTGTGAAATAATTACTAAGGGATAAAATCCATTGATTTCCTTCTTTTATATTTTTATCCTGTTGAATGAGCTTTTTTATTCAGGAAACATGTAATGAATTTCTAAATATTTTCGGCAGTGTTCAATATTCAGTAATTTATTTTCCATTTGGAAAAATTTAGCAATTCAATAGTTATTTATTAAAAAATAGTAATATAGGTAATAAAAAATAAATAAATTTAAATAATTAGTTTAAAATGAATATTAATAATAAAAATTATTATTTTTTTAATAATATAATATATATTATCAGTGGATAATACAATTTTTTGGTTTAACAAGTTTATAATTAAATGATGGTTAAGATCCATTGCTGATTTCAAAATTTTTCAATTTTTCTGCTATATGTTTTATAAAATATAGTAAAGACGCAAAAAAAGTTAATATTTAGTAGAGTCAAACAAACAAATAATATTTTGATTTAAGGATTACATCATGTATCTTGCTTTATTACTTTTATTTCTTTTTCTATAATTATACTTCCGCGTTAAACATTTTATCTCTAATGATTTGGAGAAAATATACTTTAGGGTGCCCCTTGTGAAAACTTTAGGCGAAAATTGGTGTTTTCCTACAAGCTAGTTTTCGAGCTTGTTTGAAGTAACAAGATGGCGCTGAAAACACGATAGACCAACCAGAAAAATATGGCGCCAAATTGGCGAGAAACTAAGAGGCATCCTAAGGTATACTCCACCCAATGACTTACAGGGAAGCATCCAAATGATATCTCCATATAAAATTTAATAATTAAATGTGACACTTTCCTTGGTATACTTTGTTTTCTTTACACTAAAAAATCTTTTTTAGTAATATTCGTTGTTGCAATATTGTGGTGATAACAAAATAAAAGAATTTTCACAATGACTATTTTTTTCCATAGCACCGAAATTTTTCAATTAAAGACAAGTAAAAGATTTCATAAATATTATTTTTTTATTAAATTCCCATGGCATAAGTCCGAGGTTCGATCCTCTGGCTAGGCAAGCTCGACTCCAGCTTTCACCCTTTCAGTGGGTCGATAAACTGAATACCAAGTATTCTTGGGAGCTAAACACCAGTTAGGCTGACCACCTAACTGAGATAAAAAAAAAAAAAAAAAACAGATGTAGACACTTTAGGCCTCGGCCCACATGGGGTGTCGTGCCACAGATTTTGTTTATTATTCTTTTATATTAAAAATATGTCTAGCCTCATTATTTATTATATTCCCTGGTTTGATTTTAAAAAAAACATGTGTATATAAGTATCAATCCTTACTCAAGAATTCAAATATAATTTTTATATTGGTAAATTGCAACAATTTTTGATACTGAAATCTAACAACATATAATAGCATTTATTGAATGCTGATTGTAAATCCTGTTAATACAAAAATTACTTTTTAATCCTTCCTGTTGCTCTAAATAATTTATTTCTTTACTTTATAAATTTCAATAAAAGATAAATAAAAACGTTTTTAATAATTATTATCAAATTTTTAAATCATTGCGTTTTTTTTACTGTTCCAACTTCTATATGAAAATGTCATCAATTAAATCATTTAAAACTATTAATAATCTCCAATTTTATATTAAAAATCCTGAATAGAAGGAAAAATTTCATTGGGGTTACAATATTTCTTATAATAAGAATTAGTTTATTGGGATAAAAGAACATTTAAGTTACCATTATCAATTTATTAAAATAACTTATATCAGGATAGAATAAAGATGAAACTCTATAACTTACCACTGAAAATGATTTATTATGGTTTACAAAATTTACTATCATGAGTTGTACAAATTGTTATTATTAAACAACACATTATTTTGAAAAGGCTTTCCTCAAGTAACACTTTCAATTATTACTACAATTGAAGAAATTTAATCTTAAGAAGTATTGTTATCTTCTCTATAAGTTAGAAGCTATGGAACTTTGCTTTTCCTTTTTCTAAGCAATTCAATCTTTACTTTTGCAATGTTCCTTTTAAGATTTTCATGACATTTTTTTATACATAATCTTAAGAGAATAGGTGAGGAAGTGAAATTAATATTTAAATTTCATTTAATTTGCAAATAAATCGTACGGATATAATAAATCTATTTTTAAATTTTAAGATAATGTTCTCAGAGCTACCAAATATAATAATTTTCTTTAGAATTTTAAACTTATTAAATTTTAGTAATTTGAAATAACATTATAAATATGCATTAAGAATAAAAATTTACTGTATCATAATTATTATTAACTCTGATTCCTTAATCAATGAATTTATGATAATTTTTATTTGCTGCAAAGATTGCAATATGAGGAATTTTACTCTTGCTGTATGTTGCAGAAAAATTTTTAACTTGAATAAATACTACCCTTTAATTGATAGAACGTCTTTCGAAAGGGTTAATCTAATCAAATTATTTTTCTTAAATCATTATAATTATTGCTAACATTATAAGAGTCATCTGAAATATTTTTGATTGAAATCATCGCGATTTTTCTGTTTGTTTTCTTGAACTAATTTAATAATAGAACCTATGTGTAATAACTTTTGTTGTTGTTTAAAGCCTGATTATATGCTAAATTTTACAAATTTGATAAGTAGTTGTTATTATTGTAGAGTTCTAGGTAACTCAATCTCTTAATTTATTCAAAAATAATTTGCATTAATTGCTCAATTTTCCTTGCAGACATTTCTCTGAGAAGTTCAAAACGAAAACTAGGCATTCATATATGTGTGAATTTCACTTAAATTTATCTTTTTTCATAATTCCGCATTTTTCCCTTTCAATATATATTCAATCGAGTCAATTAATTTTCTCAGAAATATTTCAAATTTAATAGTCTTTTTTGGATGAATACTATATTTCTTTTACATAACTCTGTCTCATATGAATTTAAAGGAAACGAAAAAAATGTTAAATCAATAAATGAATTCGGTATCAATGAAAATAGATTGAAAGAAAATTAAGATTAAACCATTTAATGAAATATTCATTAAAAATGAATAGTTCTTAGAAAGATTAAGACAAACATTATGTGAGCAATAATTAATATTTTAAAACTATAATGAATGATAGATCAAAGATTACTTTAAAGCATATTGAAATTATTTAATGGTTATATTACTGTTATATTTAATAAAGGAATTTAAATGCTATTATTTTAAATATATATATTTGTTTTTATAGCCTCATATAAACTACAGTAGTTCAGTTCTCTTAAAAGAAATTTTTGTACAATATTTTTAATCTTATTTAATCTTCATCTAATAACTAAATTAATCTACACAGCAAATGAAATAAATATCAGCTTTTTAACATTTTTTAAAGAGAAAATATTTAAAGTAGAAACATTTTCTGCTCTGCATCGATATTTGAATAAAAAAATATCGCTATCAAATAAATATGAGCAAACTAATATATTGTTATTATTCGTTCAATTATTCTGCAATCATTTACTTAAGATGATTACTTAAAACATTTATTTATTTTGCTCCATTTTGATAAAAGTTCTAAAATATTTTTTTTTCTTGAAAAGAATAATTTTTAGAAAACGATAATTTTCCAGCATCGTTATCATTTGAATTTTTCTTCTTTTCCATTGTTGGCATCATAACAGGCTGGTAAACATAGCAGACGTGATTACGATTCCCAGAATGCTCTTTCTTAAATGTTTTGTCACCGTAAATACTAAATAGTTCCATCCAAAACTTCCTTTTGTTGAGGATTTGGCGACACAGAGAAATAAAGGGACTAAACGCAGCATTTTCTAAAAGAGAATTTTCGTTACGCCGTTGATGTTCCCTAATGACAATAAGTCTGGGTAACAATAATGGTAGGTCAAAAGGAAGGCAAGACTTGGAAAATTATTATCTTTTGTGACATGGGGTTGTTTTGTTGGGGAGATGATTGGGGACTAAATTACGTTTTTGAGAAATGGGCTCTTTCGTGAAGAAGAAAAAACAATAGAAAATCGATTAGTATTTTTACCACAGAGATGAAATTTCGTACCGAAAGTAGCAACTTCCGAGAAGAAATGAAAGATATATAGTTCGACGTTGAAATGACGGTTATTTTTATTTTTCTAATCATGATATGATTATCAATATTAGCTTTTCATTCAAATAATCTTCACAAATCAGTCAGTTTTTTGTGATAATTCAGTGAATAATGAAAATGGGATTGAATGAAATCTATCGGTTAAGTTCGAATAAAGAATAAAACAGCATAGTAAAATTCTTAATGACATTAGAAATGAATTTTGTTTGTTAGAATTCAAGATATTATTAATAAATAATTCTTAATAAATTTTGTCATACATTTTTTAAGCTCAAGAATGTTCGAATTAAATATTCTTGAATTTTTGATTTAAGCCTCAGTTAATATAAAATACATATTTTTTTTTTACATCTTACTCAGAATTAATAAAAAAGTAGACATAAATTTATGAATTATTACATCATTTTTTGTATACAAAACAATTATAAGCATCATTAATCAATATGTAAAATCAATATTAATTTAACACTCATCCAAATCAATCGCTGATACTTTTTAGACTGTCTTAAGAAATTTATACTTAATTTCATCTCTTGAATTCATGTACGAGTACTTAATTTAAGAATCCCGTTGGCTTAGTGATAGCGTTTCGCGCTTTGAAGACACATGTCTGACGTTTGATACTCGGTCTGCATAAGGTCGACTCAGCCTTTCATCTGCTCAATGGATTGATTAATAGATTATCAAGCATGCTTGGGAACTAAGTAAACACTGAATGTTTCACTTTAGGCTGATCACCTAACAGGAACACATACTACTCAGCCCAGGATCCTACGTCAGGGAAAAATATTTTGGTACAGTAGGTCTTAGCTCACGTATGGGCTGTCGTCCCACTAAATTTAGTTTAGCTAGTACTTAAATTATAAATATATCAAAATACAGAATTCATAAATGGTGAGGAATAAATGTGTTCAATCAATATTTTTGAAATTTATAAAATAAATAATTATATCAGTAACCAGTAAAATAAAAATGACAGTAACAATGCCTAAAAACATCGTCAGTACAAGTAAAAATATTAAAAGTCGCATGAAAAGATAGCCACGGAATTACATTTAAATGCACTTCAGTATCCCAAACCCTTTTCATTTTGCTAACTGACTATCGAGAATCATAGGCAACAGAGCGAAAATAATTGTTCTGAAGAATAAACATTTCAAATATATTATGATACATCTGTTCAGAAAAAAAAAACAAATAATGAATATCAAAACTATATTATTACTCACATGAAAAAAATTATTGTTTCCTTATGAATGAAAAAGGGATACAAAGAATGTTGCATACATAAATATATATCCAGAAATAAAATTCCCAGAAATTTAAAAATGCAAATGTTAGTTATGAAAATTATCCTACCTATTTTATTGAAAAATTTTTCAGTTCTCTTGTGTTTACATCTGCCCACTTAGGGTCAGTTTGAACTTACCATTTGCAGTTTGAAGCAGGATATATTAGACACCTTACATACGTATTTCTATCTAAATATCTTACTATGTGACTGTCTAGAAAATATCTTTGGCTGGATTAGAATAAAAATTTTTATTTCCTAGTTTACAGAACGGCACTTTAACCATATGCTAACACAAACTTTTATTACGAACAACTGGCAATGGAAAATACGCAAACGATATTCAGTTATGTGAAACAATAGTATGTTTTAAATATAAATGATAACGTACGTAGCATGTAATCGAGAGTTATCGAATCACAAAACATGTTAAAAATTCAACAACCATTAAAAAAAATTCACAATAGTTTAAAAATAATATTGAATTATAAAAATCAAATTTGTAAACTTAATGAGTTTGAATACATAAATTTTTGAGCACAAAATCTAGAAAAATAAAATTGTTTATTTTATAACCCTAAGAGTTTAGATTTATATAAATATATAACTAAGCTTAGATTGTGTAGATAATAAATATTCCAAAATCTAAGCTGCCGCTGATGAAACAAGTTGATGTATTCATATTTTAAGGAAAAATTTGAAATTACAAAAATAAAGTAATGGAACAAAACGTGATTTCTTTTATAATTCTTAAAAAATATCTTGGTTTTAACAAAATGAAATAATTTGCTGTATTAGATTGATTGCAAAATTTCTTAAAAATTTTTTACTTTCTTAATTAGCTATATCTATTCTTTAAATCAAAACATCAATAAACAATTATTTCTATAAATAAATTTTAAAATTTAGATTAAGATGAAGAAGAATTCATGCATTATTTCAAAACTATTTCTTTAATGAATCAAAAAATTTTCTCTTATTCAAAATTTTCCCTGACTTTATCTTTAGAAAAACATAAAGAAAAGAAATGTTCTACAAGCTAAGAAGGGAAGCAATAGAAAAATAAACTTCATTAAGTTTTTAGTAACTAAACTCATTTTTCACAATTTTCGCAAATGTCATAAAAAGTAATTTTGCTACCAAAAGACATAAAAGTTTTAAATTAATTTCTTCGAAATAAACTCAGTCAAGTTCGCCAGCTCATCAATTTGAAACGAAAAATTGTCTGGAGGCAAGCCAAGACAAGGCGACTAAATTCTTTGAAAAGTACAATTGGAAATCACTCCTAACTAACCCCTGTTTTCAAAAGGGCCCTCCGCTTATAATTGGGAAGTAACTGTCACCTAAACTATTCGCGGTGATGGATTGCGCAGCGGTGAAAAATCACTCAACAATACCATTTTCTAAAACTTAATTGGACAGTCCACGATTTCTATGCGAAATCAGAGTTCACTTCGAGAAGAAGTGGATTAACAATCGAATTAAAGTTCGTTTAAGTGATGGAAAACTTCCAGGAAAATCTGCTTCATTTTACAGGATTCCAGAAAATAAACTGGTATTTATTGAGTCGGTCAACACGTCACACAAATTCAGCTCAAAGCCTACAGATAAGTGACAAGAATAGTTTGAACACGCTCTGGTTGTAAGAAATAATTTACTCACTTTACTAACACATTACTGTCGAATAAAATGATTTTGAATCTGAAATTTTATGTCTACTATAAAAAAAATTTAAATCTACTTTATGTATATAATGCAAATTTTCATTGCATCTATGATATGTTAGAACTAAATTGATTATGAATTCATGTTAAAAAATTTTTTCATTTAGTTCTTAAATTACAGAGTTAAAGTAACAATCACAACTTTTTTTTAAATTATATTTCAATTATCAAGTACCCAAAGGGGGTATTTAATCAGTCTTTACACAATAAATATTTTAAAAATTTGAAATGTGTAGAGTTCAAATATATTAGAATTTCAATTTATAAATCAGCATTTGAAAAGGTTCTGCGTAGCTTTTATTTCTTTAATATAACAAAAAAATATGAATGAAATGTATGCACACTTTTAATGGTTGATTCAAATCAAGCTGATTGTTGAACGGATGGTAATCGAGATTTCAGTTCGTGAGTTCGATTTTATCTTGAGAGTGTATGCTTGAAGTAATTCCGAATATTTTTTCCCGTATACCCCAAACAAATCGACCTCATGTGCAAATAAGGACTATAGAAAGACAAAATGAGTTTAACACTAAAAGTATATCAGTAATTCAGTCTATTATGATTTTGATATCACCTGTTGTTGTCTTGTGCCAGCTAGGCTGGCATCATGGGGTGCGCTGCTCCACTTTTCCAAGTGTACCATAATTTGGTGTGGAATCCGACTTCCTAGTACACACATGCCTTAGGTACCCGTTTATAAGGTAAGCAACCATTCACAACAAATTCATTCGAAGAAAACACAAATAAGGATGAATAGAGAGAGAAAACACATCCATGCCCGGACTGGGATTCGAAAACAGGACCTCCCTATCCGCAGTCAGGCACCCTGAGCACTAGACAGGGAGGGCGGCTTGATATCACTTAAAATATATTAATGAAACTTAAAAGAAGAAAAGTACATTATTACCTTTTTAATTTAATGACTCAATGATTCAGGGATACATTTTTTGTTACTAAGCAAAGTTGGACAACTTTGTGCACGTTTATAATTTTCATAAATTTTTTATTTTGACGAAACAATTAAAATTTTAGAGTATTTTGAGCGAAAATTTAATTTTTAGAATATAAATATATATGTATGCCTTGCAAAATCGTAATAGTACGACTAGTTTATAAGTATAGTTTACGAAATAAGTAATAGTATACCACATTTGTTCCTTCTATTCTAACCTTTTATCTGCGCGTAAAATAAAATAAAAGCTTACAGTTAGTGTTTCCAGAATTTGATAGAATTAGTCAATAATTATTCACAACCAACATTTTCTCCCACTCTTTGCTTTTCAACTCCCGCTGCCATTCTGTTGAATATAAATTCGCAATATTTCCCTCGATAACAAACACTTAGCCACTGGACATGGTTCTCGTGATGTCCCTCAACAGATTTCCACAAAATGGAATAATGGATCGCAAGAGTTGAAGAAAATACGATGTCACGTGACGATCGTGCTCGGCTTTGTGGTCCAATTTCCGGCACTAAAACCACGTGACACGCAACCTTCCATTTAGGTCTAAATCAAGCTTCCTCAAACATGAATAATTAATATTTTATTTATGGCCCTGCTGCCCAGCGTGAGTGATTGGTCAGCTCGGCGGAAGAACGGTCAGGACTAAATCTAACATAATAATCAGGTTGGGTAATTGCTGAAGGATCCAGCTTTTGGGTAATATGCGGAGGTTCTTCCACTTAATGGATCGGATGGAGGAGTTATAAGTGTTTTTCCCGCATAAGAAATTCACTTGGGCCCGGAAATGGATAAATTAGTTTGGTGGATAGAATATTATGGAAAAATGTATGCGTTGAAATTTTAATGACTTGCTTTAGAACTACCTTTAATGAAGGCGTGTCAATTGTATATCATGCTGTATTAACATATCAGGGTAGTTCTCAAATTACATGCATTTTTAGAGAACTTATCTATAGCCACTTTTATTACATATTAAAGTAGGTTCAATTATATTTAGCACACTGTGGAATTTATGAAGCTATTTTATCGCAGTTTTAAAATAATCTGTGAATGCTTTTAATTTTATACTCTTTTCAATATTTTAAACTAATTAACTACAATTTTGCAATAATGAGAGTCATAATGTTATTTTTAGAATTCAGAACAACTATTCAGCTTTTCCTTAAATTCAGATTTAATTAAATCAGCTTTTTCTTAGAATCGGTTTAAGATCAGCATTAAATTAAGCAAATATATACATGGTTTTGATCTACGTATATTGAACTAAATGAATATTTTATTTATCATGACGGTTTAGTAAAAATAATTTAAAATAAATGCAGAAACAAATTTCAATGTAAAGACGGAAATGAATGCAGGGGGTAATTTTAGAAATATACATTTTTTTGGATATCATCTTTCTCTTATTCCTTTCATATTTTCATATAAGATAGTTTTACCAAAGCAATATCACAACAAAACTCTAACAGTCAAAGACATTCAACTTAATATAGATTAAGTCTAAATAAGAAAAACATTGATGAAGAAAAACTATTAAGTATAAATAATGATGTATTATCTGGTATATATTTAATAATAACTATTATAAATAATGACTTTACCATGGTATAAATTTAGAGCCAAATCTTTTTGAAAAACAATTAATATTACATCACCGTCCTGGACCTAACATTTTAAAAGTGTTTGACCGATTTCATTATTTTTTACTAACCGACCTGTATAGTTATAAAATATTATATAATCCACAAAAGAAAAAAAATTAAAGCTAAGTACTAAAATTTCATTCTAAAAATATAACTGTAATAGACGTTTTGTCAATTTTGTTTGGTTAAGTGAAATATTTAGTAACTTTAATATTCTTAAATGTTTTTTGTAGTTACTTATGACACTTGGACAAACTGAGCTTTCCTGACTTAATTTCACTAACGACGGCTATGCGAAAGTAAATCAGAAGGCTAAGATTTTCGTTTAATCAGAGCACCACGAAGGGGAAAAAACGTCTTTGCTTTAAGATTCCTCCGATAGATGGCTCCACGAGAGGATCCACTCCCTTAATTTTGTATTGACCTGGAGGGGATGGAAGTTTTCTCCAGTCCACATTACATATATGGCAACTACTTAACGACTGACCATAGAACTTTCGATACCACGGATTTAATGAGCACCCATATCACATGTACTCGGTAAATTTTTGGTGGTTTTGAGAATCGAACCCAGCTCTTCCGGAAGGATGTACGATGCTCTAACCCCTATGCTACCCTTGTTCTAAAATGAATTACAATGAGTGAACACTACCCAATATTTTTCGCAATACTTCCTTTGAAAATATATTTACTGTTTTTATGTCTTGTTTTGTCTGGGAATTCATAAACAATTATTTACCAAGTGTCAGACATGTTGTTGTTGTTGTTGTTGCTTATCCTCCATGTCTGACGAAGTCAGACTAGATCCACGAGTTCGTTGACTGTAAGGAAGTCGAAGACTAAAAGAGGATTGCTAAAGAGATCCTCCCTAGAGAGACCCATGCAATCCAAAAGATGCTCAGGAGAAGCCTGATGATTTTGGCACTTGTTGCAGGTGACGAAAGTTTTCCTGCCCTAGTTGAAAGTGAGTCACTTAATATGACCGCTAGCAAGTCTTGAGAGAACAGTCCGGGTACGTCTGTCACACGGGAGGTCAAGGGACAAACCCGGTTTTGATCCCTTGTACCAATTATGGGTGGGGGGTGTTTTCCACTCCTCCGAGATTTTTGATTTTTCCCGGGAGTATAACTCCAGAAAAGTAAGTGTGGAAGAGGGAGTATTTGAAATCCTGCAACCCTCCTTAGCAAGATTATCGGCCATTATCGATCAGACATGTAATTTCACTAAATCGATTTTAGTAATCATATTTCAAACTTAAAAAATTCTTATATATTTATTTATTACTGAATAATTAACTTTAAAAAATTCAGTTTTATCATTTCTCTGTGATTAAAATAAACAAAAAATAAATAAAATACTTAGACACTTCTTTGTCAAGTCATATTACTCCCAATAGAAGCTTGGATTTTCAAGGATAAAAATGAAATCTTTTGATTTTACAAAAAAAATAAATCAATCATTTTCATAGTTTTCTTCCTAGTGACAAATGCATAAACCACATGAAAATGTACCGTAATAATTAAAAAAATTATAAAAATGATTAAAAATAAACTATATTAAGAGTAGTACTCTTTTACAAATACAACTTATACAACCTTCATATATTCTTAATCAGTCCACTTAGATAATAAAAAAACTATTTCTAAATAAGTGAAATTTATTGCACCTCATTTAAATAAATACAAATTTCAACAAAACATTTTAGTTTATTACATTATTTACATTATTTTTTCTTCTTATTCAAAATTATTTGTATTTCATTAGCAAAGATATATTTAAAAGTTTTGAACAAATACATGATTAATTCAGTTTTAGCAAAAGTTCAGCACTTTAAAAAAAAAACAAGAATTATATCAATTTTTGGTCACTCATATACATCCACTGTTATAATGCATCATGTAAGTATTTCAAAGTACAATAGATTACTTATTATCTGACATTATAGACTCAGCCAATATGTCGGATAATATAAGCAGGAAGATAACCGAATTTAAGCTGAATTCGAATCCATTGGTATAGACGATTATGTTTCGTGAAACTGCTGTCTAACCTTTGACGACAATCATAATCGTGTTTGGAGACCTTATGGTCAATGGCTTGATCCTGCCCTTTCACATGATAAGATGCCTTGCCTTATATAATGGATGAGGTTGACAGTCTTCTCCGTATAATGGGCCACAACTGGACTTAATAAAGTATTGGTGTGACTCACAACCTGTAACTTA
Organism: Latrodectus hesperus; assembly: GCA_037975125.1. Classification (NCBI taxonomy): domain Eukaryota; kingdom Metazoa; phylum Arthropoda; class Arachnida; order Araneae; family Theridiidae; genus Latrodectus; species Latrodectus hesperus. Next base: position 56,727,332 of record CM075855.1, read on the forward strand.
TCAGACGCTTAAATATGTGATAATATTTATAACAATATAAAAATTCATTTCAATGGAACAATGTGATGAATGCCATATATTAAAATGTATTAAAAATTATTACACAGATTTGAATTTTATTATTTATAATATTTTAGAAATTATTGTGGATAATATAAAAGCAAATTCGTTTGTCAAATGAGCGACAAAAAATTATGACTATTGAACTAAAGAATTGAAAATAAAAAGCAAATGCATGGAATACAGAGAATTATTTAATTTAATTTTCAACCACACCCATTTATGTTACCATCAAAATTCAATATTTGTTGAAAAGTAACTACTCCACTAGAATATTTTGTGATCACCTGCACAAGAGCAGTTTTTCAACGAAACAATGCCCGACCGAAGTTACTACATGAGTGTCTTCGAAAAGAAAACTCTATCATAACTCTAAAGCTCACCCGATTTTGGGATAATTAAGTATTTAAGAAAGTATATAGCTTGATAAATCTTGGACACTTTATCTAATATGTATAAATAAATGTTTTCATAGGTTCTGTGGACCAATATCTCAATTTTTAATGATCCTCTGTAACTTTTCATAAACTTACTGCATAATGTATTTCACGTTAAAGGTTATGAAACTATGTTCCATAAGCATTATCTTATTGTAAATATTCCAACAATAAATTATCAGTTTTACTAAAAATTTTATTTACTACTTAAGCTAATTAGTTATTTTTTGTTTATTTCTCAATGGCCATTTTACACTGAGATTTAAATAGAAAATGAAGAGAAATGAAGAGAAAATAAATTTTATCCTTAAAAGTATTTCTCAACAGTTAAAGTGTTTATGTAGCAGAAATTTTATTGTTAAAACAATATTTTGATTGTTTTTTTATCAATAGCACTAGCCATTTCAGAATATTAATGGAATAAAAAGTGGAGCAGCGCACCCCATATTTGTCAGCCTAGCTGGCCCACGACAACAATGGAATAAAAACTTTTCTGTCATAAAAATGAAATCATTTTCAGACGATAAAATTAAGCACACTTCCTGAATGTTTCTTACTGATTATAGAGGTAACAAAAATGTTCGATATAAGTTTATAGATTGTATCCATTATAGACGAATTTTTTAAATTAAAAATTCCAAATAATTTTATATAAATATAAGCGACTTTCACTTGAATATTTGTTAGTAATGGATCAGAATTCGTTTTAAATCTTAGTTACATATACAAGTGCGGATAGACCAAATTATTTCTCATATTTAAAAAAATGACAAATCAGAACAAACAGAAATATATATATATATATATATATATATATATATATATATATATATATATATATATATATATATATATATATATATATATATATATATATATATATATATAGCCTGAGTAAAAACTTTAAGGCCAATAAAAATTTTTGAGAAAATATAAAATGAAATAAAAGCGATTCAGATAATATTAATTATTAAGATTCATTGATAAGAAAGAAATGCATGCTGTAAACATAATTTGTAAATACATAATTATGAGAAATTTGTGATTATTTGCAAAGTTAGTATTTCTACATGAGTAAAAACTTTTAGCCCACCAATCATTTTTAAAAATAAATATAATATAATCGTGTAATTACGATTGCAACTACTAGCTTGTGACAAGGCTGCAATTTTCATATTTGTCATACAGTCAGTCACAAAAGTCTACATACATACTCCAATTTTCGCATATTTTGAAAATAACTCATAATTTCGAAAATTCAATTTTCATAATTATTTCTAATGATAACTCAGAATAAATAAATAAAATTATCAACATATTTGTTAAAACGTAATGAAAATAACATACGTTTTAAATTATGTGGTCATGAAAGTCTGCATATAGAGACAGGAAACTCAAATTTTTGGCAATAAACAAAAATAAAAATACCATTAATACTTGGTAGTCCCTCCCTTTCAAGCAATGACTGCACACATTAGGTTTGGCATCGAATTCACCAGGTTCTCTTTGTTGTTTCAGATGAAATTTGGGACCAAGCCTGCTGCATAGCCTTCTTTAAGGTTTCGACGCTGGTAATGGGTTGTTGTCGCATTTTTTTGTCGACTTCCTACCATATGTGTTCGATAGGGTTAAGGTCTGGAGACTGTGGAGGTGAATGCAACTGTTTGCGGGTCTTGTAGAGTAGCCATTCCTTCACAATCTTTGCTGTGTGCTTAAAATCATTGTCTTGTTTGAAGACAAACGTGTTCCAAGTCCTAATTTTCTGACTGATTCATGTAGGCTGCCTTGCAAAATCTTCAGGTATCCCAAACAATCCATAGTACCCTCGATGAAAACCAGATTGCTAACTCCAGCTGCTGCCATGGCACCCCAAACCATCACACTGCCTTCACCTTGTTTTACGGTGGGAGTCAAATTCTCGGGGTTCATTTCTGTGTTTTTTTTCCTCCAAACTTTTCCGCGACCATCATTTCTAACAACGTTGAACTTGCTCTCGTCGGTGAACAAAACTGTTTTCCAAAACTCAAAATTCTTGTCAATATGTGCTGAAGCAAAGGCAAGTCTTTTCTTTCGATTACAGATGATACGAATGGTTTCCTTCTGAGAACTCTGCCATTTTATCCGGCCGATCGAAGAATTCTACGAACATTTTCTGGGTGAACCTGCTTTCCAATTTCTGTTGCAACTTGATCCGCTAATTTTGGGCACTAATTTTTGGATTTTTCGTCTCTTTTCTTACAATCGCTCTTGCTTCTAGATCACTGAGCTTCCTTGAACGAACACATCGAGATTTGTTGAGCACATGTCCGCGTTTAACAAAATTTTTGTAGATTGTTTGCACAGTCGACCAATTTTTGTTTACAATTTTGGCAATTTCGGAGTAAGATTTCTTTTCACATTTAAATTTTACTATCAAATTTCGAAGTTCTAAGGATGTTTCTTTTCCCTGGTTCATTTTAAAGCAATTCGATATTGTAATACCATGGAAAATACTAACGATCCACTAACTACAAAACTGCCACCTCAAACTTAAGTAATCTTCAACAAATCTTCATATGTAAATTTTCTCTTCTCAACCACACGTGTGTATGCAGACATTTGTGACGCGCTAATTTTTACATATTCACAAAATTTCCCAGAAGATGATAGTTTGAAACTTTTTTAATTGTGTAAATCACAATTTTTAGTGAAAAAGGAAATATTTATTCGATTTTGAAAATTGAAATATAACTCGATTTTGAAATGTGCGCTTTTTTAAGGTTGTATGTAGACTTTTGTGACTGACTGTACGTTTCTTCGAAGTATTGGTGATCTTTGTGAAGATGGCGTAGGGTAAGAAGTTAACTGATCGTGAAAGAGGACAGATTGAAGCTTTGTCTTCGAAACGAATGAGTAGTCGTACTATTGCAATAAAAATAAGAAGATCAAAGACTGTAGTCAACAGATTTTTAAAACTGAAGGACATTTATGGTGAAAAGAATACTGGGGAAGATCTAAAGCTTAGTCCTCGCATGACGAAAGAAGAATTTCCAAACTTGCATCTACTGGAAGGTACTCAACCAGGAAAATGATTCCGATAACAGGTTTAAAAGTTTGTCAAAAAACGATTTATAACACAATTGAAAGTCTGGAAGGTGCACATATACAGGAAAATGGACTAAGCCTCAGTTACTGCAGAGACACAAAATAGAGCGTTCGAAGAACGCTTTGGCCAGAAAGGCATGACCTGGGACAACCAACGGATAGAAATTATTTTTCTGACGGAAAAAAAAAGAATGGAATTTGGATGGACCAGATGGCTGAAATTTTAACTGCAAATTAATTTTTCTACTTTTTTTACTTTTCTTTAAGCTAATAATTATCAATCAAATGGTATTTTAATTCCCCAATTTAAATGCTTCCATTTTCTCAAAAAATGTCTACAGGCCTTAAAATGTTTACTCAGACTGTACATATATATATACTTTATATATATATATATATATATATATATATATATATATATATATATATATATATATATATATATATATATATATATATATATATATAAAGTTTTATATAAGCTTCTTAGATAAAATAAATGGGACTCTTCTGTATAAATTGTATTCTAAAAATTAGTATACAAATGCACAAAAGTAATCATCAAAAATAATTATTTTTTTCTCTGGTATTACTTATATGCCACATGCCTTTCTTTTGATATAACTTGAAAACATATTCACATCATTCTTTTGTGCGCTGAATTTGTATACACTATAATAAAAAAGGATTTTTTATAATAATTGACGAATAAGAAACGTTGAAAAGGGCTTGTAAAATATATTTTTCAAATGATAGTTTCACTATTTAAAATGCACTGAGAAATTTTATTGCAAATGCTCATAAAATAATCATATTTTTCACATTCAGAATAAGTTATTTTTTTGTACTGTCTAATAATGTATTGAAAACCACGTCTATTCAAAACATATCATCTCGATACTAATGGAATATGATAGAATTCAATCCCTAAATAGTAATTTTATTTTGTTTGAGTATTAACTAAATTTTTAAAAAATAACGAATTTCAAACATCATAAATATTAAATAAATGGGAAACAGCGTAATAGATTCAGTTTCAACGTTCTTATTCAAATATAAAATGCAATATAAGAAAAGAATTTCATTTCTTTGAAAGTACATTGCAGATGAAATTTAAAATAAGTTTTATGCAATATTCCAGTGGCATCTCGATTTTCTTAGGAAATAACTTATGAAAAATGATACAAACGATTCTACATGATTTATTAAATTTTGTTGCTGATAGATATTTGATAGCTTTATTTTTAAAATATATTTCGATCTTTTCCTCATAATATGGAAATTATATTTGTTCAACAATAACAGTTGTGTCTTTTCAAAAGATAATTTAAATTATCATCAGGGTAATGTTTCCTCAGATTTTTATTAAAATTTTAGCCAAAATATTTTGAATTTCCTTTGTTATTATTTAGTTGTAATGTAAATATTTTTGTCTATATAAATATATTTTGAATCATGAACACAGATAATTAAAGTAACATTTTTTATCGTTTGCTTTTTCAGTTTTAATATAAATATTGTACTTTTTGAATTTTTCGATCATTATAATCGCTTAGAAGGGCAGTTGATTCAGATAAATTGATACATATATAAAGGCAGAGAGCATATAGCCCGATATCCAAATGTCGTTATAAGGCATTCGAACATCTACTGTGAATTACCTTCAGAGATAATAGCTCTAAAAATTTCTATAGTTAGTGGGTCACATTCCATTATAGCAAAGAGGAGGCAAATTTATAGTTAATAGGCTTCAGTTACGCGTGGCAAAGAAGGCAAATACGAAAACTCACAAGCACCCATTCTGACTGACGTCCATGGAGAAACTTGTCTCCCATTGTTTAGAAATGGTTGGGATCGAACCCGAGACCTTTCACTTCGAAGAAAGCTATCTTACCATTAATAGCCTTGATAATAACTTTATAATATCACCATGTAATGCGTTTTTATATCCAATTTACGTAATTCCCTTATGAGAGAACTTCTCATAGAGAGTAGCTCGAATTCATGTGTCGCCAAGGAGGGAACTCGGGAAATCTCCAAGGATACACTTTTACAGGCCAAACCATAAAATCAATCTTTCGTTATTCATCAGTGGCTGGGAACGAACCCGAGAACTTTCGCGCTAAAGAACACTATTCTATCACTTTTAGTAAACCGGAAAATTTCCGGAAAAGGTTGTAACTTACAAGTCTGGGCAATGATAATAAATATTTGATGTAAGCATCTAAACTGCCGAACTAGAAGTAAAATGATTTGCACTCTGGCATTTATTTGAAAATTTCATGCTTTCATTTCTAATTCGGGCTTGGGTGTTTATAGTATAATTTGAAACCCACTTTAATTTATAAGTGTCAACTGTTATAGTAATCCCATACTTAAAAAGAACACTAAGACTTGACTAGACTAGACTCCAAAATCACAAAATCCTTTTTCATAAGATATTTTCTGCCTATGTGGATATGTTTCACATATAAAATGTATTATTGAATTCCATCTAGCAAAAACACTTGCACCATAAATTTAAAATATCGATCGTAAATTTTTTCTTTAATCATATTGAAAAATATCAATAAAATATACAGCATACTCGTAGCCACAATTAGCAATTTCCTTTACTTACGAAACTGCTGGTTTATTTCAGAAAAATCTTAGAAATCAAGCAAAAATTCTTTTGCTTTCAAAATTAAAAATTTAAAAACTTAACCATAAGCTTAAGCAATATTCTTCATTATCAAATAATTAAGAAAATATTAAAAAAAATCTTAGAGCATTCCAATTATGTTATGCCTTTAACATTCCCTAAAAAGGGCCTTATAGTTTTACATTTCTTCATATTTAAATTTTATGCTCGATTCATCACAGAAATTATCAATGTGCTGTAAGTGCAATAAAAAACTACGTTTTTCATGAAATATTATCCAATATAGTATTAAGATCAATTACAAAACATGCGCTTTTTTACTACCTCGCAAACACCTGGAACAGGGTTAGAGCAATTTAAATTTAATCCATCAACATTTAACTTCAGCTTGCTTTCGAGTAGTGATGAAATAAGCAAAACAGAGACAAACGATATTTAAATTGAATGATAATTCCCTGTATGATGTCACGAACTTTCAAACCGGAGCAAAGATCAAAGTAAAACTCAAATAGCGATGATAATTTTGGGTGAGAAATCAAAAATTTATGTTTATGATGATTGATTTTCATCGATAAAACGAGAAAATTGCGTGATAAATTATGAGAAAAAGAAACCAACATTTAGCACGAGGTGAAAATAATTTTGAGAAAGTTTAAGTAAACGAAAATAAAAAAAAGAACTGCAAACTTTCCAAATCGCAGACGATTCTTTTTCGTGTTCTTTTAGTTAATATGAGAAGCATTTCAGAGGCGAAACTATTTAAATTCAAACAAACTTTTATAATAAATCATTCTTTTTTTGTTCCAAAATAAAAAAGAGGTTTTAATTATCGAAAGAAAAACTGCTTTTGATTTTGTTGCTTTTAAGTATTGCTTTCTAAAATAGTTTTAAAAGTATTATTGGATTTTCATACGAAATCATGAAAGCCATTTACTAAACATTAATTTTTATCTGATAAGTTTGCTTAACTATTATTAAAAATTCGTTAACAAGAACTTAAAATAAATATTTTTTGCAATGTATTTATTTGAAAAAGAATTTACAAATATCCAAAACAATTGAATAAATGCATAAAATAATAAATTATGTCATAAAAACTTTCAAATAATTAGGAATTTTTATAATTTTCAAATAGCCCTATATTAAGAAATGTGTGTGACTTGCATCCTATATTAGATCAACTGTGCTGCTATCTTAAAAAACAATCCATTTTTAACTGTATATTTAAGATAGTAATAGCTTGATTTACAAGTTTTATCTGAAAATTACAGCAGTCTCATATAACATTTTTCAATTCATCGTGTAAAAATTAATGTCTCATAATTTTTTTGACATTAAAATAAAAATAGGAAAATAGAAGTTCACATGAAAGAAAAAATACTTCATTAAAATACATGAATCATTATCAATTGATTTGTGAATTGTGCAATAAAAAATATTGCATAGTTCTTGCAAAAAAAAAAAAAAATTGCAACAATCACATAATTATATATTTAAGATTGTATGTCAGTTAAAATTTCTTAAACTTTTATTTTGTTTAGCTGTATGAAGCTAAAAAAAACAGCTGTTGTCGTCTTGTGTCAGCTAGGCTGACAATATAGGGTGCGCTACTCCACTTTTATAACAGAACCACATTTTAGTGTGGAGTCCGACTTCCTCAGTATACATATGCCATAAGGACCCGTTTATAGGGCACAGGCATCCATTTACAATCCATACATACAAAGAAAGGAAGAAAAGAGGTTAGACAAAGTACATCCATGCCCGAACTGGGATTCGAAGCGAGGACCTCCCTATCCGCATTCAGGCACTCTGACCACTAAACAGGGTAGGCGGTGCTAAAAAAAACAGTGAAACAGACATTAAAAATTGCAAGAAAATATTTAAAATTAAGATCGTGTGATTCTTGCAAACTTGTACGTAGGTGTTTTAAACTTTATTTAACTTTGTACTGAGGCTATAAATCTGACAAATATTTGAAATAAATAGAATAATAATTTGTATTATCAATTCATTTAAATAGTACTTTATTAAAATTTATACAAAATTCAAGTTCTATATGAATTATTATGAACATAACTAAAGACATACTATCAGCTAGACTGGGATCACACTGTTTAGAAATATGTGCCCAGTTCAATTCCAACTACATCTGCTAATTAACTAACAACAAATAGCAAAATGAAAGAGCGGGTAATATGTGTTTAAATAACAATTTCAATGAGGATATTGGTAACGAATTTAGATCTGTGGTTTTTGCAATTAAATTTACTGGAAAAACTTAATTTCAAATTGTTTCTCATATCGGATACATTGCCAGAGCTTGAGAAAAACTAATTAAAGTAATAATTAATAAGATGAATAGACGTAATAGACATCCTATATCTTTGATCACATCCATCAATAATATATAGACTGAAATATTGGTCTCGTGTATACAAAACAAAGCAGTAATTTTTTGGGTACTAATTTCGTATAGAACTCCTTTTCTAAAATGAAATTTTCCCGCTGAGCTTCTGATACAGCTCAACTTATTGGGCTCATCACGGTCTTGCAATAGAACTGACAACTGTTCTCTCAGGCAAGGATCTAATGATTCGATAAATGTGATAGGGATTTTGTGCTTTTGATGTCTGTGTCCACATCTGTAAGATGATTGTTTGGGGATTTTCTGCCTTTTACAAACAATTCGATGCAACGGTTAACAGAGGCTTTCATTTGCTGGACCATCCATGATGCGGTTTCTGTACTTTATGAATATTGTTGTTATGGTACATGGACAAGCCATTATTTATGACACAACTGATAATACCAAAGTAATTATAAATAAACTATTGTTGCTGTTGTTACTTGAGACACTTGGATAAGCCAAGCTCGTTAGATGACGGCTATGTGAAATTAAGCCAAAAGGGTGCATCTTTCATTTTAACCAGAGCAACACGAAGGTGAAATTATACCTTTTCTTTAAGACTCCTCCGTTAGAGGGCACCACCAGAGCATCCAATCCCTCAATTTTGACTTTGATTTGAAGGGGGATGAAATTTTCTCCATACCATTACACCCATGTTAACTGCTCAATGACCGACCATAAGACTTTCGATTCCACAGATTTATTTATCACACAGATTCCACAGAGTAGGTACATACTTTATGAATTCTAAAAGAATTGTTAGAAATGTTAATGTGGTATTAAATAATATTATTCGCAATGAAGTTACATCTATAAGAAAAACATGTACAAAACTATTTGTTATGAGTTATTTTCTGACAATTAATATGAACTTTTTACTACTTATGAAGAATGGCTTTTATCAATTAATTGAAAGTATGCCATAATTTTAAAGTCGGTTGTTAAACTCACTTTAACGGTATAAGCGTTGATAAAATATAATTTAATTAAGTGCTATATAAAAAACTCCAAGAATTGATAACTCTAATTTCGACTCATTTAAGCCTAAGATTCGTCTTCGTTTAAGTACATCAATATTTATTAATATTAGAGTCAAATAAAGCATAATAGGTTTAAAACTTGTTATTCCGGCTATTTGGGAATATGAAAAAATCCCCCTTTACGCCTATTATAGCTAATCAGAACTTATTAAGACTGAACAATTTATAAAAATCCTTTTAACTCCTCTGGACAAAAATTGAAACTTATTCAATATCATCTAGTTATCTTTGTAATGCATCAATTTCACTTTTACTAATCGCTAGAAAAAAAACTTTAAAAGATTGGTCGAAATCTGTTATTTTTTGTGATAACGCTTATTTATACACATCTCAAACTATATCAATTTATTCAAAATAATTTATCACTAAATTAGTGTTAAAAGTAAGGTTTAAATAAGGCTGATTAAGTTCACCCCAACATTGTCTATATTTCGAAAGAATTCACATTCTATTCTTAAACAAGTCATATTATTAGACTACAATCTTGATTTACCTTGCTTAATGTTTTAATTTATTCGTAATTTAAAAATTGAAATCGAAATGAAATATTAGTAATTTTAATATTTACCTTAATTTATTCGTAGTTTTCACACATACAGGCATTAATATATTCGTAATTTTAAGAGAATCTATCACAATCTCTCATGTAATAAACCATTAAGATTATTTTAAAAAACGCAGTAACATCTGAACTTATACCTCTGTATAAATTTAATGGAAAATTTTTCTATAAATGAAGAAGGCATACGCGTAATGTGAACACGTGAAATCAAATCAGAATTTAGGTAAAGACAATAAAGGGAAATAATGCAAAGTAATATATATATATATATATATATATATATATATATATATATATATATATATATATATATATAGCCATAAAGGCCTAACGTTTACCCTTATAAGCTTGTTTTATGTATTTCTATATTTATAATTTTTTTCATCTGATTTTACATTTAAATATACATAAATGAAAAAAACCTATTTAATTAGTGATTATGTAAATTAGAATATGGAAGTGTATGCAATTCATATCAACATTAAAAAAGTAAAATTCTAAATACAAGTGCAGACAGATAAAGGAAAATATTTATGTTAAATTATAATAATATATGCAACAAGTGTAAAGTAAATAAGTATAACAAGAAATAATTTTATAAACTTTTATTTTTTGAGTCCAATTCACTTTATAAGGTTTTATGATTGAAATTTGAGATATAAACCAGTATATTTATATTATATTATTAAAGCAGTTTTTTATATAAAAAGACATTATTGAGATTATTTCATTCGTAATTTCAAGACCACCCCTAAACATTTTAAGTAACAACATAAAATGAATGATTCATAACGCGAAAACCTTCCATATTTTCTGGTTACAACTTTACTTATGGTTACCTAAAGAATATGAATAGGGAAAATTTATGCATTTAAGGGCAGATAAAGAATATGTCTCAGTTACCGCTTCATGGAATTTTTGAATTTTTCCAGTTTCTTTTCTTTCTTATTTTCCAGATTCAGCCCCGTTGCTTCTATCAATGTTTAGTTTGAATACAACGTTATTTATTTAAACTCAGCAGCAAATGCTACCGTGACTAAATATATAATGTTTAGAGTGTATGAAAAGGTACCACAAAGGAAATGCTCTACTATTCGGTGCCATAAATATTCTCTTTTATCAGGGTTAACTATTTAAAGGAAAGATTAACTTTTTTTGTATAACAAATACTTTATTGAGTGGAAGGAATTCAAACTTTCGTATCCAGACTGTTCGGGGAGAATTTATAGATTTTATTTTTCAATGAATTTCATCCTTCAATTCTTTATACCATTATAATGAAAAGAAAATGATGCGCTTATTAAACAGGGATAATTTTAAAGTTAAAATTAAATATTTGATGTACCATTTATATATAAATATATATATATATATATATGTATATATATATATATATATATATATATATATATATATATATATATATATATATATATATATATATATATATATATATATATATATATATATATATATGAATATATATATATATATATATATATATAAATATATATATATATATATATATATATATATATATATATATATATATATATATATATATATATATATATATATATAAACAAGAATTTCAAAATCATACAACCTGCTTTATGAAAATGTAATTAAAAAAATACTAAAGTTCTTACGTAAAAAAATGTTTTATTAAATCTTTTTCAATGTAAATTTTTTAATGTAGAATATATATAATTAGTTTTCACTGAAAAAATTTCCCATGTAAAAATAATGCTAAAATCTTCTATAATAATTTAAGTTTTATTAATTTTAGTGAACGTTTCCACCAACTGTTGAATATTAAACTTGCAGAGGTAAATATTAATTATGATATAACAATCTGAATTGAAAATCTTGCAATTCACTGTGAAGATAGAGGGAAAGTACCAATATATTAACCAACTCTCAAACCTGTTTTTATGTCAAAAATGTGCACAAATGTGTCTATCGTATATTAAGCCACCTGTGTACAGTATTACGAGCGTTGTGTGTAAATGTGGTTGAAAGATGCTATAAACATCGGTATGATTTAATATCGAAGTCTAGTGATTTAGTGGTAGCATTTCACTCTCCCAAGGCGCAAATCCGAGGTTCGATCCACGGGCTGGGCAAGGTTGATTCAGAATTTCTTTCCTTCAATGGGTCAATTAACTGAGTACCAAGAGTTCTTGGGAAATAAATCCTAGTGGTTTTCATGTTAAGCTGACCATCTTACCGGGACATATGCTTCGCACCCCAAGGCCCTTGGTCAGGAAAGCAGATATTAGCACTATAGGCTTTGACCTACATGAGTTGAAATGCTACAGGTTTAAATTATGATTTAATATCGAGAAAAACTTGTTTCTATGGCTTTTAGAAAATGAAAGAGAGATTCTTAGCCTTCATATATCATACATCAATGGAGCAGGACAATAAACTACAGAATTTACTCAAATCTTCAGCATTTAGCATTTTATCATTCCAAAACAATCAAACGGTTTTTCAATGATTTATATGTGTCATCTAAGAATTGTTGAATGTGTAGTATCATATAAAAGTTTGGGGAGAAATTAAAGATGTTAACAAATAAGGTATTTATGGTTGTAGCATTCTTTTTTTTTTTTTTTTGAGCAAATAGTGTCTACCACTATAATGCACAAAAATATACATAGTTATAAAGTGTATGCTGAAATAATATTAAGAAGATAATTTGTTATTTCTATGTCCATTTAATCCAGAAGGAAACGATTAAATGGTTACTTCTAATATATCGAATGGACAACGGGTGATACAGGTGTAGTTGTGTTCAAGGAGAGGTCAAGACTTCCATCCTTCAACATGTTGACAAATGTGTAAGAAAACTATCACATGATATTACTGAATTTTAAAATAGCATCTTGAGAATGCACATGTATATAGCTATATATATATATATATATATATATATATATATATATATATATATATATATATATATATATGTATATATATATATATATATATATATATATATATATATATATATATATATATATATATATATATATATATATATATATATATATATATATATATATATATATATATATATATATATATATATATATATATATATATATATATATATTGATTGCTAAGTATATTTATTAAAATCTTATTGAAATCTAAGTTTTGGTACTATGCTTAAAACTAAAATAATTTGCAAAGAAGATTATTTATAATATTGTAGTTTGAAATATTTGTATCGGTATATCAACGTTAAAAAACATTTTAATATTTAGACAACATTTAGACTTTTTATTTTTTAACGTTAAAAATGTTAAAAAAATATAAAAAATCCAAATGACTTAAAATGATGAATAAATAATAATTGATTAATTAATAAATAATGAAGAGTATAAATGACATCATTAGAAACTTAATTTGAATTAATGCAATAAGGGAATTTAGAGCGTTATAAAATTAATAATAATCGGGAAACCTATCTATCAATTTTTAAATGCGAAGCACTTTATCCAAGTGAAAAATGACCAGATGACGTTCAGATTTGTTTAAAGAGTGGATTACGGTTAGAGTTAACTTACAAGAGAAATCATAAAAAAAAACATTAAAAAAATATTTTTAATATTATTTGATTATTAAAACATGAAGAAAATTAAGTTTCCTTCCCCTCTTTTTTTCTGTAAAACAAATTGATAATTTCATAAAAATGCTTATTTATATTCTACGACAAATTTTAAAGCTTCATTTTTAATAAAACTGAAAAGTAAGTAAAGATGCTAGAAAAACCAAGTAAAAACTAACTTAAATCAAATGAAATATAAATTCATTTGAAAATATAACTTGTTTATCTGTATCGAAAATGCTTAAATTTAACTATAATTTTGAATTTAGAGGAAAATTTACAAAAATCTGAGACAATTTCATAAACACAGGACAGTAAAGTTTCAGCAAATATGTTAAAACAAATAAAAGGAAAAATAAACTACAGCTTAGGTAAGGAGGTTTAATCTGGACATTAAAGTTTCGGTCAGAAAATAAAAAGTCGTATTTTTTTAAAATATCAATCGTTTTCCATTATTTTACTTTTTCTTGTTTAAACAGCTAAATTAAATATTTTCCTCTTTTATAAAATTTGTTCTCTGAAGCTCTTTCTTATTTCTTTTTTTTTTTTTTTTTTTGTAAAAAATAAACATTTTACGCTCATAATTCAATATTTTTTGTCTTCCATAATTTGAGCTGATATTCGCATCATGCATGTTTGCTCTTTGATATTCAAATTAGATTCCTTTGCTTTTAATTTAATATTCAAATGATATCTTGCTGATAAATAATTACACTTTTAATAAATAAAACTACCTTCTCTTCTTATCTAGCTCATATTTATACAAATTTTGAAATATTTTCAATTATACTTTAAGAAATGAATATTTACCCTTAGGATTTCTTTAGTAAAAAATTCAGCTATTTTAACCATTGATATTTTTAAGTACTTTTATTCTAATGAAAATGTTTGGTTAGAATTCTTTAAAAACAAGAACTAAAATTGGCTCTTCTGAAATTAAAGAATACTATACAACGAAAGAAAAAATAGTATACATGATTGATTTTGATTGTTTTTCTCAAAGAATAATTTGATTTTTCTTTATTAATTTATATTTCTGCTTTTTTAAATATTTATTTATTTATTTGATATTTCGTTCACAATATTTGTTGTACACTAATCTTTTTTTAAAGTGATAAGACCCTGAAATATTTTTAAGGTAGCAATGACAGTTTGATGTACAAACAGTACTAGTTATCGGTATAGTAGATATTTTTTACAGACTAATCACAAGTCATCCAACAGTTACCAGTTATCGAATGCTTTCTGATTAATATTATCACACCAAGAATATAGTTAAAAGTTTCATAACTTCTCTCTCTTCTTTTTCTTGGATAATACATAAAAATCATAATAATTTCGTCATGTTCACCAATGTTAATATTATAAAAAGATGTTCCTACTTACATTCATATTAGCTGGAAATAGGATTTTCTCTAATGATAGAAAAATTCTTCCATTTATAAGACCATCACCAATCTAACTACCATAATAAATTATATTGCCATTTAGTATTAATTATCGGCGAACAGTATTTAAAAAGGATTCAAAATAAATCACCTTTTATAAGACAATTGTACTATATAATGCATTAAAACAGAAACTTTCCAATTTTCGAATTCTGTTTTTATTGACTGAGAGATATGCTAGAAATCATTGTATTTGGGATATAAAATTTTGATATGATTTAAAAAATTGAAGGAAATTTTCAAGCGTTTTATTGCATTTTAACCAACTGCTTCAAAAGAAAAAGTTTGGATGTATGAGAGAGTGTTTGGATATATAAAAAAGTGTGTTTGGATATATAATGGTAAACAATGATATTTATGCCGATTCCTAAATCCTAAATTTTCAGTGAGATAAGTTAGGGACCATTGTGAACGAAATCTAACGTTTTGGTATGATTTAGAAGAATTGAAAAAGAACTTTAAACATTTTATTACATAATAATAAGTGACATAAGAGAAACACGAAATGTTTCATAAAAAATTCAGAATTCTTATTGTACGTTTTGCAGCCTACATTTATGATATAAAAACTAGACTGTTTTAATAGAGCTCAAAAAATTACTATTAATGAAGGAGAGGATTTAAACTGCAAAAATTACTTATTTATGTAAAAACATTATTCAATCACTTATACATAAAATATCGAACACGTTAAACTTTGGTTTGTTTGTTAAACAGTGTTCATTTTTTTCACACCAGTTATATATAGTATATATATATATATCTATATATAGATATATATCATATATATATATATATATATATATATATATATATATATATATATATATATATATATATATATATATATATATATATATATATATAGTTGGAAATACTAGGAATAAAGTCTTAACCATAGAATGTCCGGCCAAGTTATTCATATAAATTTCTAATTCCTCACCATAACAAAGTACTAATCTTTGTAAACACAAACAAAGTAATTTTGTAAACATAACAAAGTAAAATAAATAATTTTTGTTATGTTCAATTAAATTCTGAAACAGTGCTTTATATATAATCACTGTTATCAACACAAACTAAAATAGCGAAGGCTATCTCTCTCTATATATATATATAATACGTCATCACACACATTCCACGTCAGAAAACATCATATTGAGAATTTAAAGTTCAAATAATTATAGAAACGAGATTGATTATTATACATTATAAATAACGTTCATAACGTCCTATTTGAACTCAAAATTATTGAAATATTTGAAACTTTTTGAGATCAATAATTATTACATAATAGAATAGCCTGTAATAAATTATATGTAACTTTATCTATTGAATATATTTAAACAATTTAACATATTTATGTTCCTTCTAATCAAAATTTATTTGGATTGAAATTGACAATGATGTAAAAAAAACCTATTATGTACAAAATATACCATAAACAAAAAAATTATACTGAAATTCTTGAATAAAATATCTAATTAATTTTCATTTTCACCTTATTGTTTTTTTAACATGCATACATTTCTATATCTTGTGATTTCATCAAAGTTTTAGAATAACACGTTTCTGTTGTGAACATATTACATTTTAAGAGATTAAAAGACCGACGGAACAATAAATTGATTTCATCTTATTTCATCGAGACAAAACGATTTGGTGTTCAAACTCTCTTGAATAGCTGCCATAACATACTTAACGCTATGAATATATACTGGTTATCCTCGCAACTCGAGATTATTAAGGGAAAGCAACATACAATCGTCTGCCCGAGATTAACAGGAAAGTATTAGATTTCGGTTGCCGTCATTATTTTCCGTCGCTCTTCTCGTTGCCTTCCAAGCGATTACGATTAATCTCCCAGCGGATGAATCGTCCGCAACATTGGACCAAACGACTCTTTATTAGGGCTCGCGAATAGCGCAGGAAAAGTTTCTAATCATACTATGGTTTGGCCAATTACTTTTGCTAATAATTCCACGCCATTCGACTGGTCGTAATTTTTGGCGATTAAAGCAGTTTTCGCTTGTGAGGGTGGGGAACTTTTATGGCATGTGATGACATGCAATCTGAGTGCGAGGTTATATTCGTTCTCTTCCAATGCCATTTCTGACTATAAAAGTGCGTTGGTGGAAATATTAAAAGCTAGGAGGAGATACAAAGATTCGTCATAACCACCCCTATCTTTTAATTTATTGATCGGTGTCAAACATTCAAAGCCTTTTTGAAGAACAACCTCATTAATCACATATTGTTCGCTAAATTAATCATTAATGTCTTCAAATAATAGTGATATCAACACCGCAACAATAGATTATACCAATTACCGTTACTGTAATTGATTTTAGTCTTTTTCTTTGATTTATTATCAGGGCGTAGTCTGTGTGATACATTAAACACAATGCACGGTGGGAATAATCAATCCATCTTAAATACTATTGTTTGCTCCCCTATTTGAAACAATTAAAATACGAAACTGATAAATTATTTAAAATATAATGAATAAAACTAGAATTTAGATACGAATGTAAAAGATTGTCATTTTGTCACGCAGAGCACTTGCAGCATTATTTTCAATTAGAAATTTATGAGATCTGTTGACGGGGAAGAAATTTCAAGACAAAACTTATACAAGAAATTCCATTTCTTCTAGGCATAGTTTGTTCAGCAGCATTATTTTTAATATTTTCTCTAATTAATTTGCAAAAAATTATATAAATGTAACTTTTTTAATGAATTGTGTCCATAATGCTAAAATTACTAACAAGCTTAATAGAAAATACCACTTACTAAAAATATATTCTGTTGATTTTGTGATACTGTAAATAATGGTTATCAGTGCCGAAAGCTTTTAATAGTTTAAAAAAAAAATTTGAAAATTTTGTTCAGCTTATCAATAAGTTTAGCATACGAATTATACATACATACATACATATATACATGCATATATATATATATATATATATATATATATATATATATATATATATATATATATATAACGAATCGTGAAAAAATAGACAATTTTATCAAATGATAAAAATGAGAGAAATGTTTAAATTAATAAAAAAATTTACATAATCATTTGCAAATAAAACGATCAATTTGTTTAATATTATTTTCTTATAATATTAATAGTCATTTTAGTTAATATTATTTAATATTTTTGACACTTCTAATTTTTTTAATTGATAAAAGGAAATAAAAGTATATCCACGCACACAAAAATCTTAGAAGTCGCTCTTCAGTTAGACTTACGGTGAATAACTTACTCGGGAAATCAAATCTTTTTGCCTTCTGACATTTGTAATAAATAAGTAAAGGTGAGTCTTAAAAGGTATCCAATCTGCCGATGGCTGAGTGGTTACCGTTCTTGACTCTAAAGCTGTGGGTTCCGGATTCAAATCCCGATTTGGCGTTGAATGTTCCTTTCTCTCTCTTTGTTTCCTAGTACTTTCTTCTGAGATGGTAAAAGAATGTGGCCCACCCAATGAACTGATTTTTGGTGGTGGGACGTGGGTTGGATCACAGGTGCCAACAGGATAACGATAAATGATGTCAGAAATTGGAAAAGTAGAGACTGCATTACTGCCAGTGATCATAGTCTCATGACTTGTAAGATTGGAATCAACAGGGTACATAAGCGGCACAACTGGAGATGGAACACAAAGACCTTGGACTGGGACAAGTTCAAGCTCAGCCTTCCAAGACTGATTGAGGAATACCCACTCGATGAAATATCAGAAATCAACGAAACCATTGATAAGATCGAGGAGAAACTCAGTAAGCTTTGTCAACGTCATAAGAGGAAATTGAAACCAGCCTCCAACTCTAACTACTGGTGGGTGCAGGATCTCACGATGGAAAGAAGAAGAGTTCGAGCTTTACGGCGTAAATTCCAGAAAGAATCAGATCCTGAACAGCGAAAGAAAAAGAAGATGGATTTCAAACTGGCAGCCTCCTGCTATAGAAAGAGAGTCCTGGATACCAAACAACGTGCTTTCCGGGACTTACTTGGCAATGTGACTAACTCAAAGGCTTTCGGCAGTCATTACAAGATAATCCGAGATAAACTCCGCAGACTTCAGATTGCTGACCTCGTCAGACTTGACAACAACGAGCTGGCCAAAGATGTCACGGAATCAGTCAATGCCATCCACGAGTTTCACTTTCCCATGACTCCTCTTAAAGTGAATGACGTTCCAGACTACACCTCTCCTCCCCAACCAGCTTTCACGGTCCATGAAATTGAGGAAGCAATCAAAGACACCGACTTTAATAAGGCTCCAGGCCATAACGGCATCTGTTTGGACGTCTACGCTGAGCTGTTCTACACCAACAAGGACTGGTTCCTGGGAATCCTCAACAAATGCCTAACACAAAGTTCGTTTCCCAAAAGCTGGAAAATTGCAAAGGTTACGCTAATCCCAAAAGATGGTAAGGATAAATCGCTCAGAGATTCTTACAGGCCTATTTGTCTCCTGCCCGTCTGAGGGAAGATTCTCGATAAGGTCATTATGAGGAGGCTTTACTACTTCTTCACTGAAAATGGACTGCTCCATAAAAACCAATTCGGATTCCTCAGGGTCAAAAGTACCTGCGATGCCCTTAGAGAATTTATCAACCGCATCAGGCAAAATAAGCAGAACAACCTCTATTCCTGCCTTATTTCGCTGGACATCAAGAATGCCTTCAACAGCTCCAGGTGGAATGACATACTCCGTTTACTCAGAAAATTCCAGACTCCTGCTAATTTGTACTGGATGGTGAGCTCATTCCTTAAGGACAGGTTCTATTTAGATGATAATAAGAGACAGGTACCATACAACATCGAGGTTCCTCTAGGTTCAAGCCTTGGACCTTTCCTATGGCTTATCATAGCCAATGAGTTGCTGACTAAAGATTTTGGCCCTAATGCCCATTGCCAGGCCTTCGCTGATGACGTAGCAATACTGTTGGACGCGAAGTCCTATTTCAAGTTCACGAAGTTGGCCATGAGGCCCCTCAAGATAGTAGAAGACTGGACCAAGGAATTCGGACTCAAACTAAGTTTTAATAAGTGTAAATACTCTATCTTTACTAGGAGTAAGGACATTACCCGGAGACCAGGCATCTCGCTTTCCGGAAACAGAATCACCTACTCTGATGAACTGAAGTACCTCGGACTTTCACTGGATCCCAAATTGACTGGATGGCGCACCTGAACGATGTCAAGAACAAGATTGACAGCCTCCAAAACAAGCTAGTCAGAATCTCCAGAGTCTCGTGGGCATTAAAGCCAAATATCCTGAAGCTCATCTACTGCAGCGTCATTGAGAGTACCATCCTCTACGGGTGACAGGTCTGGTATTCCAGCACTACCAGGATCAACAACAAGCTCCAGCAAATCCAACGTATTGGACTCCTGAATGTGACAAAAGCTTATCGCACTACCTCCACCGATGCATTCCAAATCCTGGCAGGAGTCCCACCGATCTTCCTCAATGCGGACGCCCTCCAAAAGAGGTTCAAGTTGTTGAATCTTGGGTCCACAATCCACATCAATGAGACTGATTGGAGCCCCTGCATTGCCTGGATCAAGGTCCCAAGTCTCACCCCACCATGGATGACCAACCCTTGGACTTGGAATATGGAGCAGGTCCTCAAAGACTTCTACGCCTTCACGGACGGCTTGAAGATTGGCAACAGAGTCGGCTGTGCGTCACTCATCTACAGAGACAATGAGCTGATTAAGACCATCCAAGCCCGACTTAATGACACGGCTTCAGTGTTTGAGGCAGAAGCAACCGCAATCCTGCTAACCATCAAGCACGCGATCTCCCACGATTACCAGAAATGCCACATCCACACAGACTCTAGGTCAGTACTCTTGGCGTTGGCTGGAAGGCAAGACTCAAGTGATACAATACAAGAGATTGTCGAGATCTGCAAAGGACGAGAGAGACAATTCGCCTTGCACTGGGTCAAGACTCATATTGGTATCACCCGAAATGAAGCAGCAGACGTTGCAGCGAAGCAGGCCATCCAATTAGACAACATTGACATCACTGTCAAACTCAGCAAATAGCAGTTCCGGACACTTACCATCGAGCACGAGACTTCTATGTGATAGCACAGATGGGAGACCTCCAACAAATCCAGAAGACTCTTTGAACTCTTCCTGAAAGTTTCATGGAAAAGACTACAAGGGGACTTCTTCCTAAACCAACTTCTTACCGGGCACGGAGTCTTCGGCACCTATCGCAACAGATTCCACGGGCATTCAGATGTCTGTCCACATGACGGCGATGTGCAAGATCCGGAACACTTTCTCTGTAGCCGCTACTCCAACATTTGGGAAAAGACCTTTCCCAAGAACTTCCACCAACAACACTTCAAGCAGCTCCTCCCTCTTAAAGAATTCAGGAAATGTGCCAAGGAAATCCTGCAGGCTGAACTCCTCCTTCAGCTCACTGACTAACCTCCACCTCCTCCTTCCTTGTGCACATGTAAATACCCTCTGTAAACTTGCCTGTCTATGTGTATATATATATATATATATATATATATATATATATATATATATATATATATATATATATATATGTTTTGTGCTGTATCTTTCTCAATTAAGGTCATCCGGGCCCTCTTCCAGCCACAGTGAGTCCCAATAGAACCCCTTTTGACCCTTCGGTTTGGACAGTCCATCACTTAAGGAGCTCTACTCACAAGCCCTGGCCAAGTGCTGAGTCTGGGTTCCTTCCAGGATTACTGTCCAACGACGTTCTCCACCGTATACCTTCGGGTGGGACGGTGCTCTTTGGTTATGTAATCAGTTCTTTGTCAATAGAATACAAAATTTTCTGATTCATTTCTGTTGATCAACGGTCATTTTTTGTACATGAGTGCTACTTAGTCCGGGATTAAAGTGGATTTTAAATCACGACAAACATACAAACTCAAAGTGAGATTCAAACCTATAAACTGTTGAACTGAAGGTAAGAGCGCTAACCATTCAGCTACTAGCTCGACCTAAATTTTCAGCTGATAGGCAAATACAAAGAGCTGAAAGACATTTCTCTTGATTTGGTATAAATATTATTAGGTCCTCCCGAAAAAAATATTAATCTTGACAAAAATCTAGCGATATTTACCACAGTTAAAAACCTCTGCAAATAACTTCATAATGCAAAGTATTTGTCCATATCCTCTAATTAGTTCTCATTTAACCAATATGAATCATCATTGAATTTTAATTCTCATTTTAAAAAATTTAATATAAGCAATAAAACTTACTTCACTTCATCTGTAGAAGCTCATGCGAATGTGAAAGATTCTAGCATGACACTATTACTACAGAGATAGCTGCTACCAGATATATGGAGGGAATGTGCTAATAAATGTCATTAACATAAAACAGGTTAGCTCTCAAAAAGAATTAGCATTTAGCAATATTATCGTTTAATAAATATCTAACCTTTTGAAAAATAAAACTTAATTTCTTGATTCAATTATGACGTCAAATGTCATGCTACAATTCTCATTTAAAATCTTCTTGTTGAATAAAAATCTTGTCCATCAAAAGCATAGAGATGTAAAAATAAGAGTATAGACTTTCCCTTGTATAAGAAATAAGCGTTACTTTTTAAATTTTTTTAAAGCTTTAATTCTTATTTCTTAATTTAATATCTGTACTTTTATTGCATTGATTTCTATGACATCAATGCCTATTGTTAACGTGCTGGAATTTGATTAAATTATTTTGTTATGAGAAACTAATTTTCGTATATAAATTATAAGGTATAAAATTCATATTATTGAAATATCAATGTTTACTTTAAAACCAGAACACTTATTGAATTTATAAAAACTGAATTTCAAGTAATAGAATATTGCTTCATTAACCAAAGAATGAAAGTTCAATTTACATCATTTTCTAGTAATAATTAAGTCTTTTACTATTTTATTTCAGTAGTTGTATTTTTTAAACTCTTCCCTAAATTTCTTTGTAGTTTATTTTCTTTTATCTTTTTTTAGATTTTAATCTTTAAACAGTTTAGATAAAATTATAAAGGCCTTTTAGATATGAATTATATTTTTATAATTCACCCAACTAAAACAATACCTTAAGGTTAAGCAAAAGAATATTGCACCCTCAGCAAAAGAAGAAAACTTTCTTGAAAAGTTTATTTAATTCATTTTCTAGTAATAGTTCAGTTAGTTTTTTGATATTTTTTAATCCAGTCGTTCTGCTTCTTTTAAACTCACTCCCTCAAATTTCCTTACATTTTATCTCCTTTAGATTTTAAACTTCAAACAGCTTAGATAAAATTATAAAAGCTTTAGACATGAATTAAAATTTTATTACTAAACACAACTAAGACAATAAGATTGACAAATTATGTTAATTTTTATTTTTCATATTTATACTTTAAAAATTTTATGATTAATTTTTTTTATCAAAATAAGATAATTATTTTCGAATTTTCGTTAATAAGTATCATTATTCCCTACAATATTAATTTGGGAAATTGAAAATTTTTAAAGAAGCACTAAGCTTTCTTTAATTAGATTAAGAGACCAATAATTAATGCGTCATACTAATTAAATAAAAAACAGAAAACGTAATAAAAAAGGACTTTCTAATACAATTTTGCGAAAAAAATTAAACTAATGATTTAAAGAGAGAATGAAATCAAATATAGCATAAAAGTAAAGATAGTGA
The DNA here is from genome assembly GCA_037975125.1 of Latrodectus hesperus. Classification (NCBI taxonomy): domain Eukaryota; kingdom Metazoa; phylum Arthropoda; class Arachnida; order Araneae; family Theridiidae; genus Latrodectus; species Latrodectus hesperus. The sequence continues at coordinate 56,751,340 of CM075855.1, forward strand.
TATTCGGCAACATTTTACTGTGCGACTTATATAGATAAAACCTTATATAGAAAACTTATATATTTTATATAGAACTTAAAGTAAAGATGTGATCTTCTGCAACATTTTACTGTGCGATCTATATAGAGAAAACCTTATATAGAAAACTTATATATTTTGTATAGAACTTATTATAACCTTATATGGAATGAGTTATATAAAAAAAGGAACTTACATTAGCCTTATTTTATATTTCCCAGATAGATATATTTTTCTGATTCTTAAATCAAAATTTTGTAAATAAGGAAAAGTTACTCTTATAGATAAACCAAGCAGTTAATTACATATTTTACAATATTATAAATGTGGTCTCCATATAAGCATTATTTTATTAACTTTTCTAATATTAAAAAACTGAATTCATAATCTAAGAACTCAAAATTATTACATCATTATTATAAGAATATTCGATTTCTTTTTGCTAAAGCAGTTTGATTGAGTGGTAAACTGCGTTTCTTTTATTCATTCCACAGAGAATATCATTCACTGATGTTTAACCTGCCTGTCATAGAAACTATCAAGAGAAATGGGAAGAAAAAATATTTCTATTTCTTCCATGTTGGGGAGCCAAAAACAAAAAAAGGATTCGAAAAAGGAGGTGGTTTGATATCAGATGAACACACCAAACAATCGAAAAATTCTCAAGGAAAGGAAAACGAGGTTGATAAATGGGGATTCCCTCAGAAATCCATCATTCCATGTCAGTTTTCACACAAGAAAGTTAGTCAGAAAAGGCAAGACCAACATTATCTTCTTCCACAGTCTTTGGTAATTGATTGAGCAAGAAGTTGCAGCTCGAGATTGAATTGGGAACTTTATATTCCCGAGCGTATCATTCATTTTTGTCTGCTTTATATTATGACATGACCTTGAAGCTATCGAAAACTTCATCGTAAGTTGACTTGCGATCTTCGCAGTGCCCGAGATACCGTTTGATTGAGAGGAAATATCAATATGTTGACAAGCTTGAGTCAGAAGAAAATTGGAACAGTTTGGAATAAGGAAAAAAGTAAGATAGATTGCTATTCGGCGCATATCCGAGGCGTTTTACCATTTTCACTAAATCTGCTGCGTATGGCTTTAGTAACAAATATTCTATTGTAAAAGAAACTTTTGAATACGCCTTTTAAATGGTTGAAAATTTAAAGTTGAATACGACAAATTAAGAAATGAAGTTTTAATTTAAAGTTTGATCTCCATTTTAAAAATAAAACAAGCAGAAAATGTATAGTACATATTCTTCGAGAATCGAAAAACTGTCTAAAGTGTGAATTAAAAGGAACACATTTTAATTTATTTTAGTTAATTTCAAACACCAAATTGTCAATAATATCTGTTTGAAATCCAGCTCTGGCTTAAAGGACAAAAATCTTTCAAGAAAAGGAAAAATACTAATATTCCTTGCTTTAATAAACATGCTTTCTTAATTTTGACGTATAAAATAAGCTGTTTAAATAATGCAAGAAAAATAAAATCGCGAAACCTCATTGCTAACAAGAAAATTTTTTCAAGTGGAACAGAAAAAAGATGTTTTATTTTTCTAACATCATAAGTAAATAAAATATCATAATTAAATAAAAACCCTAAAAATTATTACAAAATCTTTGAATCATTCCATGTAAATTTAAATAATAAACATGGAGAATTCGGATTTTAATAAAACAATTTTTAGTTAATCGTCTGTTACATAGATATAATGTTTATGATTAAGTGAAATGCAGATTTTATATGAAAATCATTTACCAGGAGATAGGAAATAGAAAGATGCAGTCACAGTTGAGCAAATTTAAACGATTGCAATACAAAAGAACTTTATTGCTAAGAGAAAACTTAAGAACATTCAAATATAATTCAAGAAATAAAAAATTTAGAAATTTTTCATAATAGAAAAATATAAACAATTTTAACGAATTGTACAAATGATTTAATATAAAAAAAGCTGAAAAATACTATAATGTAATAATAGAATTTATGTTACATATTTTTATATTACTTATTATTTTCATTATGAGCTATAGCAGCCTTTGAACATTTTATTTATTCAATCAGTCTACAAGACTGGCTACAATTAGAACGTATTTTTAAATCATTGAAAACATTATTCAAATTGCTTTTATAAAGTTAAAGTTTAATTTAAGTTCGTAACAGCTTTAAAAAGATAATTTTTGGATCCAAGTATATTTAACAAAAAAAAATTTATCTTTTCAATTTTGAGAAAATAAAAACACTTTAATAATGCAGTTACAGTTACACAGTGGTAAAACCATTCTAATGGAATTAAATATTTTTGGTTTAATTCGTGAGCATTTTAATAAATATCGAGTAACAAACGATGCAAGTGCCTTTCCTATTCAAAGTGTTACATCTATGGAGTTGACTAAACTTTCTCTAAAATCAATAAACACTTCCTCTCTGAGAATTCCTGAATACTTCTCTATAATCAAATCTTATTGGCAGAGACAATACAAAAAACAAATACAAAAATTCTTTAGAATATTTTTTAGTTATTAAATAACACATAGTGCAGTGTCAAATTATGGGCAAAATGTACAACTCAACTCAACTCATTCTAAAACGTTGTTTAAAGTTAGTTAGATGTTTGAAATGTTCCTATGTTGATACGAAATATATCATCTTGTACTTCAACTTCACGTAGATGCATGCATTGGAGTTAATACATTTTCTTCTTAAAAAATGTGTCTATAGCTATGATTTTTGGAAGACATTTATTTGTAAATGCCGTAAAAGCATTCCATTATTTCCATTAACTACCATTAAAGTATCCATTACATGACATTAAAATATGGACACATAATATTACTTCCTATTATTGCAATCAATTATCTACAAAAAAATCGTATATTTGGTCGCCAATAGGAGTAAATGTAATGCAGGGTCTTTAAATAAGCAAATCCTAGATAAGTATCTATTATTAGCTTATTAGATAATTCAAGATAATAATAGAATCTTATCATAACGTTACATTTGGATGACAACTGCTCATGGGAAGTAAATAGGTAAATTTTGGAAAACTATCCAACGTTTTAATATTTATTATCAATTGAGAAACAGTTATTTACATTTCAAAGCATATTGACACTAAAAGTTTAAAATAAAAAACTAATATTATTAAATAAAAATTGCTTTATTTAATTTAGGTGTAATTTCTATTTGAATCGGTAATTATATTTTCACAAACTTACTCATTATGGAAATAATTTTCTTTTTATTGTTGCTTATGAATTTTTAGGAGACTAAAATGTGAAGGCATTCCTTTCATCCCTTCACTACCTAAATATAAAACCTTCATTACCTTCACCACCTAAATATAAAACCTTCATTACCTTCATCATTTACTGGACAAGTAACAACGAATCTTTTATGGAAATTACATATATAGATTTAACGAATCTATTAAGATGTATCATTTATCAGTAAAACCAGTTCGGTATTTGATAATAGGCAGATAATTAATCTTTACTCAATAATCACATCCAAGGAAATATTTTATTTGCGATAAGGATAAATATGTATGTATTATAATCTTAATGTATGGTGAGAAGTGTTTTAAATATGTTGCATATGAAATTTGTTAGTTTATTTAAGATTACATCTAATGAGGATTAAAATATTGCATCCAAAGATTAGTATCTAACTCAAAAAATATTAAGTCTACAGGAAATTTTTGTCCATTGACCGATGACAACGTTGTTAAAACCATATTAGCGCAAGGTCTTTTTCTGAAAACACCGAAGATCGGAGAATGCTTAATTCAGCTCAGTAAATTATTTCGGACCCTATTCGAATGACAGGATTGGTGTGGAAATATTCAAAATGGCTGCCACAGGAATTAAGTCAGAAGAATTTTGATGATCAAGTCATCATATGTACATATCTGCTTGTTCGGAAGAAAATCGAGCCCTTTTTGAACCGGATGATAACTGTGGATGAAAAGTAGATTACCTGGAAAACATCTCAAGCGAAAGGATACATTGTGTGGAAAACCTAGCCTATCTAACTCTAAAATTAATTTAATTCTGAATAAGATTATGCTGCGTATATGGTGGGACATTTAAGGACCAATACGCTGTGAACATTAGAAATTGAATGAAAAGCTCAATTCTGAAACGTATTGTCAGCAACTGCATAATTTAAAGGAAGCAGTCCAAAAAAAGAATTTGTCAAAAAATTACACAACTAGGCTGAAAAATTCTGTCTCATGCATCATATTTCCCGGGCTTATCACCTTCATCACTTATTTTTGTCCTTACTATGTTTTGAAGGGCAAAAAATTCAATAATGAATAAGATATCAATTAAGAATTGTTTCAATTTTTCGGATGAAAAAGTGATATATTTATCAAAAAGGGATATACAAGTTACCCTCACGCTGGAAAATAAAGTCGTTAATAATAATGGCAATTATGTTATTTAATACAGTTTATTGACATTACGAAAAATTTGTATTTTGTTTTATTCCAAAAATGGACAAAACTTTCCGGAAGACCTAATACATTCATGCACCCATAATAGCTTATTTGCATAAACATGAAAGATTTTCTTGATTTTCCATTTACTATACTTTTTTTGATCTGTTAAAATTTCAGAGAACTCAAAAAAATATTTCGAAATGTAATGGGATATTTTTGTATTCCTTAAATCTGAAATGATTTTGCAGAACTCAAATAAAGTATTATAAAGTCATCATAAATGCCAAAAATGTCTTAATGCAAGAAAATGTTGCCAAAATTAGACAAATAACAAAATTGCATTCAGTGTAGTACTTTTCTAAGGAAGAGAAGTGAAGAAGAAATAAAATTAATGTTTATCTAGTTTCATACCTGCAATTTGATCTCGACATCTCTTCCTAGACAAGTAATTATTTTTGTCTTAATTGGAACCTTTATGAAAAATACATTCATAGTTTATTATATAGTCTAGACTAAAAACATTTTCGAAAATATACTCCAAGTCAATCCAATAACCATGCGACTAAAAGAAAAACAGGTCATTTGAGAATTTTAAGCAACAAGACAAGCTTTGAAACATTAAGAAATTCTTTTATGAAAACTGATTTTTTTGTTACCAATTTGAATTGGCATGCTATAGTATAAATAACTTTCAGAATAATGGATATTGCTATTTTTTAACCTTAATTTAACTCAATTAAATATTAGTTTTGTGGTTTTCCTTAACGTTTCTCAGCAATTTTTATTTAATTTAAACTATATTCTGAAAAGTTTAAAATTTTTCATAAAAATGTTTCAGTAAAATAAAAAATTGGCTTATTGACGAAGAAAAGTAAAAATTTTAAAAACAACATAATTTCTATTTTAAACACATCATTAAACATTTGTTAAGTTAAAAAAATTAAAATTAATAGAAGCTAATAAAGTAAAATTTATTAATTGGTTGCTATAAAATTTCAAAACAAAGACTTAGTTCTTACTGATAATCATCAATATGCTATGGGGGAACTTTCTACTCACTTAAATAATAAAAAGTGTTTTTTCTAAAAAAATTATAAAAATGCATTTTTATAAATGAATAAAAAAACTTTTACTTAAATAAATTAAAAATGAAATATATATATATATATATATATATATATATATATATATATATGTGTGTGTGTGTGTGTGTGTGTGTGTGTGTGTGTGTGTGTGTGTGTGTGTGTGTGTGTGTGTGTGTGTGTGTGTGTGTGTGTGTGTGTGTATATCTTATTCTAATGCAAGTTAAAATTCTTTTGACAAACTAAAATAATAAGCAAAGATTATATTCATCTTTTACTTGATTTCTTCTTACCGAATATTTATATTGCTCTTATGTTTATCATTCCATAAAATTGTAACCAATGCTATTGAAAGGATTTATGTATATTTTACTAAAAGAAAATATAACTTTTTATCATGGAAATGAATACCATATAGAATTTCAAATCAGCTTACACAAAACGATGTAGCGAATCCTAAACAATATCACTTTCTAAGTATTAAGGTTGTTATAAACACTGTTCTGAACTAATGAAGAAATTAAATTGCTTTTATATTTTTTGGAAATAGTCGCTATTTGCTTGAATAAAAATGAAGCAAATTCAATAATCTATATACCTTAAAATATATTTATGAATGTAAAATGATTTATCTCTAACATTTACGTTTTTATAATAAGCTATTTTGTATTCTGCCTACATGATTAATATAACTGAAGCTTCTTAATATAACCTTCCCAACTGCCACTAAAATGACATACACGTTCTTCAAAAGATGCAAAAGTTTCATAATAAAAATAAAGGGTATTTAATTAATCAATTTAGTGAATTGAAATCAAATTTATTAAAAATATTTATTTTTATTCCAAGCAAACATGTTTAAAAGTTTTATCATATCGTAATTAAAATATTAGTTACGGAGAGAACTTATTTATTTTTAATATTAAACTGCTATATGTAAACGGCTTGAAAGTTTAAAATAACTATACAGGTTTCAAGGAAAAATCTTAAACGTAATGCAGGAAAAAACAAGTGCACCTTCTCTATCGAATTTTGAATAATTAAACATCATTTTATTGCGATAATTAAACATCATTAATTAAACATCATTTTATTGCGATTCAGATAATGACCATTTTATAATTATCAGCATCCAGAGATATTTTCATGTTATTTAATTAATACTGTGTTTTAAATAGAGGAATTTTCTGAAAAGTTATTAATTTTAATAAAAATTAAAAATAATTATAATTGATTTTAAATTATATATGATTTTTTGTGTGAGCTCTGATTTGTTACCACTGTAGCTTTTCTGACAATGATGATCATGAATTCAGGGAAAATTTAACGGTGCCACGGTTTTAAAAAATTTTTCAACAGGACCGATATCACATATAATATTTGGCCCAGAATCGGAATGCCTGTATTAGACCTGCATCGGCAGACGACATTCACAATTTGCCGGCATTTAGCCGTATAAGGACCGATACTTGCTTCCGACACTATTAAAGAGCACATTTTTAATGTCGCTTGCCGATATGGAACCGATATCGTTTCGAAATCTTCATGCCAATGCTGACTCTTTTCCGATACTGCCGATAGGTTGTGTTTGCTGGGTGCTGAGTTAGAAGTATTTTTAAATCATTATTTTAAACAAATTGATCTTATAGAAAATTTTTATGTAGTTTGTTAAAAAAAAACTGAGCTGATAGAGAATATATTGTTTTCGCTTTTAAAACAATCAGTTTGAAATACAATGCGGCAACTTGTTTTAAATATTAATATATAAAAAAATAAACAAAAGTTTTCCCAACGAATTAAGTGAAGATATATTACTTCGGATATTTAAAATAGTTTGCTAATATTTATGATACCCCTTTTGAGCTGAATAATGAGTTATATTATATAAAATATTTCGATTGTAGAAATCTAAGGTTTGTCTTTTTAAGGCTACCATGACAATACAGAATCACGTGACTAGGTGGGAAAATGGGTCTTTCAGAAGATAGTAGGCCTCATACCTCTCAATTGAAAAAGTCAGTTGAGAATTCATATGCACGTTAAGCTTTAATAGAATTTAATTTCCTGATAAAGGATGGAATTTTGGATAAGGGAGTGCCGACTCGGGTATCGAACTCATCAATAAATCATTGTTTAGTGAAGTGGTTGATATGCTTAGGGGGTTTGATTAGCGGACATAAACAACCGTGGAAAAGTATACAATAAAACAAATAAGATTATCACATAAACATTATAAAATTCCAACGTGATTTCACTTCATTTATATCAAAATATAAGGAAATAACTGACCATATAAGAGGACTAAGAAAAAATTACATTATTTGATTAAAACACAAATACAGCTGTTAATCATAATCTAGTAATAAAGATGCGTTTTTGGAACCAAAGTTTGCAAAAAAGTTTTATAATAGCCCTGCCCTATAAAGTTGTTTACACCGTATTATAGGGCTTGAGATCCTATTGACTGTTAATCAAACATACAAGACACAGGCATTTCCAAGAATTTCCAATTGTCCTGTTAAAAATATGGAAGTATATGATAAATTAGCAGGATTCTTGAATCAACTAACCAGCTTTAGTAAAAGAATATCTGATAGATTGTTTACCAAGATTACTTTTTACCATAATAGTACAACATGTTTTTCAAAAAAAGCATTTGAATTCGTTAATGAATGGTACTCACATTCGCTAGTTACTTGTATGTGTCTAGTCATGTGCCTAAATTTAATATTATGCCCAGACTAAATGAATATCTTCATAGTTAGATCTCACTTTTATTCTTTTTGAAGAAAAGAATTCAAATATATAAAAAAGAAATCAAGCTTTAATTTCAACTTCGAAGTTTAATCAGATTCAATACTCGTTGAAACGAATTTAATCATTTTGCAATAAAAGAATGGAGGCATTTATGATTCGGAACTTAAAGATAATTTTATAAACTATAAGGATATGTTGATCTAATGTTTCATTATGAGCATGCACTACTTTAAAAAGTATGCGATATCCCAAAACAATTTTAGAGAACCACTCTTTGGGAGAAGGAATCTAAATCCTAAAATCGTAATCCTGTAATCCTAAATCCTGAAGAAAGACTTCGATGAAATCCCAAGACTTTAAAGTTTCATCAACCATGTTTTATGAATGGGAAATAGATATTAATAAAACTATAAAAGCCCTATAATGTTAATCGTTCTCACATGAGGTTAAAATGTAAAAATATTTAAGCCAAGTTATACATTCTTCTTTATAATACAAATTTTGATCGGCTTTTTCCTAACTAAAAAGATATCATTCATTTTCATGGAAACATTTGTTTAAAAGTTAAAAATTTGAAACTGTTAGATACGAATCCATTATTAAATTAATAAAATAATTTCTTTTACATTTTTGTTCATAATTCAAACCCCATTCAATTATTCAATCACAGACTTTCGCATTGATTGGGTTGGTCCCTAACATACTCAACCTAAGTCGAATAACCACTCCAAAAATGTACGTTGTTATGAATTAATCAGAGAATCCCAGAAATTCAATTCCAATTCCGAAGTTTTCCAGTGGCGGAAATATTTCCAGTTTGGTAATTACATCGAGTGATATCTCACAAATAATCTTTCAGCGAAATGCTTTTAATCTCCGTATCAGTCATTTGTTTCCCTCATTATAATCCCTTTGATGACAGGGGCGTAATCTCTTTTTAACAACTTTATCACATGTTTTGGGGTACACTTACAGGGGTGGAGGGGTTTTCCCAAAGTTTTGAACTTTTGTAAAACTACCAGAGTGCGAATAAACTATATGCGTTTCTAGGGCTCTCAGGAGATGCTTTGTGTTTTCACACATCAGTTGACGCTATTGTTGTCATGAATACTTTAAAAATATACATAATTTGAGCCAATAGGGGATTGTGTTTGATAATCCGATAGTTTTAAAGTATTTTCGGGAAGAGTTGTTTAGAGACTTTCCAAACGTGATTAATTTTAAAATATGTAAACTGAAATTTATTCGAAAGCTTAACTATAATATTCTATAATGGAGGATTTTTATTTATTCTTTCCATATATTTATTGAAAAATTTTCACTATTATAATTAATTCGTGTTTCCAGGACGCTTAACAATCGTTTTTATCACTAGTTAGTATAAAGTAACTCTATCTAAGCATATATAAATTCCGTTAGTTGCGCCTGAACTATTGTAATAATAATTCTATAATTTTAAGAGATATAGTTAAATCTAATACATGAGAGTGGTTGTTGTACTTATTGAAAATTTGTTCCAGTTATTTGCTCTTTTTTATACTCTTCTACTTAAACTTAATTACATTGCTTGCATATTTGTGTTATAAACTGCTTAAATTGTCTGCTATGACCATCATCAAGATACTTAATTTGTATTTTTATTACTAAGGTTACATGGAGTGTTAGGATAATCTATTTTCACAATTTTAATGCAATGTTTACCTCGTGTCATCTCCCATAGTGGAAATTTTGTAAATATGTTTTGTTGTTGATGTTATATTTCTGTCAAATTCTTAATTTAAACATTAGAGATCTATTGAATTTCAATTTTATTTTCAAATTTCGTGACAATTCTGTCACACCAGATGTATTACGTGGTTGAGCTTACACCTGATAACCAAAGGTACAGACCAGGTGCTCCATTGCGTATGTCTATGTCGTGTGCCACGGCTAGGCTGGCATTATGGGGTGCGCTGCTCCACTTTTCCAACTGAACCATATTTAGGTGTGGAGTCCGACTTCCTAGTACACACATACCATGGGTACCCGTTTATAGGGTAGGCAACCATTCACAACCCATTCATACAAGGAAAGGACAAAGACAAGATAGATAGAGAGAGAAAGTACATCCATGCCCGAACCGGGATACAAACCCAGGAGCTCCCTATCCACAGTCAGGCACGCTGACCACTAGACAAGTTGGGCGGCTTTTGTTGTTGGACATGTCTAGTTAGACATGACTAGTTGTTGTCAAGTTGGACATGAGAGTGGTGGTGTACGTATATGGGCTGTGTCAAAAAATATAGTTAAATCTCATAAGTGGTAGTGATAGTGCATGTATATGTGGCTGGAGATCTAATTTGACATGTAGACAAAAGATGAAAAAATTTAAGATACTTTTATCGTATATTGCAAAAAATAGACCTCCTTACTTACGTTTTGAAATGGTTAAGTCACCAAGATTTGAAAGGCAACGTTTCCATTTTTCACTTATATTTTAACTCAATGCCACAAAATATATTATTTCACAAATTATGTAGATAACATATGTAACATAAAACATACATGTATTTTGATACATTATTAAATATTTTTATATTTTGCTTGAAGGATTTATGATTTTCTGTTTATGATTATTTACATTTTGTGCTAAAATGGTAATCAATTGTTTCAATTATGATTCTCAAGAAACCGTGGTTATTGTGTAACTTAGTGAATCTAAAGTCTATTTTTATGTTTTAAAATAAAAATTGGGAAAAATTATCGAATCAAAATTATTGGTTTTTTTTCACATCTATTAGTAAATGATTAGATTTGTTATTCAATATATCTCTATTCAAATGGAATCACATTGTTTTAAAAATGAATTTTATTCACAAAATAGCAATGTATAGTCAAGATCTAATTTGATGTATAGGCTAAACTCTTACCAGTGTAACCTAAATAGCTTTCTTGAAAGCTAATAATTTATTACTTTTAAAAAAATAATATATTTGTGTCATATGTTTTCAAAATGATCTCTTCTAATACCTATTTGTACTAAGATTTTTAATTTTTAGTCTTAATATGGCTCAGTATTTTTATGGTGAAAGATTTTCCCTTTTTTATGGTGAAAGGTGATCCCTTTGTATGTTTAAAAACTGTGAAAAAATGCTTCTCTCGTCAAACTATTTCACAAGGAAAAAGATGTTTAACAAGAGATAAAATAAGGAGGTAACAAATTATAAGGCATTTTCAGACCATTATAAAACAGTTAACAAAGAAGGAGTTAAAATTTAAAAAAAATTATATTGTTGTATAATGCTTCACTACTAGGATTATCTCCCCCTTTGAGCACTACAAGAGGCGGAAGTAGTGATGGCACCTCATATAGTTGGATACTCAGTAAGTGTGCCATCATGACGCCGAAAGTGGATTTTCAAATTTTGGAAACAGGGACCAAGCTAAAGATCCAAAACCTACCACCACATATATATCTTTTAACATGAAAGACATTGCGACCATGGCCTATTTAACGTGTCCCAGCCACCTTGAGCGAATCTTTGATGCCACGATGGATCGATGGGTTGGGATTCGAATTCATTACCTTCCGATCACTAGACGAAGTGACTTAACTAGCCAGGCCACCGCAGCTCCGAAAATCGTGTTGTATTTTTGTAAATTATGACAAACCTGCTTACAAATATGTCACGATTTATTATATTAGGTTGGGGAATAAGTTCGTAGCGTTTTTACCAGACTTTTATTTAAACAAAAAGCAATAATTATATCAATAAGTTAATCAATTATATCTTCGGCGTTGCTGTCTACAACCTATTCCCACCTCTCGACCCATTTGTTGATGTCGTTCCGCCAAAAATCGTCTGGTCTGGTGTCAAAGCAGTTGTTGAGCCAGTTTTTAAGGACTTCTTGGTGCACTGGGAAATGCTCGAGAAGAATGCCACAGTCAACCAGGAGCTCTACATTGCCCAGCTACACCGCGTGAATGAGGCTATTCGACTGAAAAGACCTGATCGACATGTGGTCAAACCATACTCCTTCACGACAACGCCAGGGCCTATGTTGCACAAGTCGCCAAAACCACAGTCTAAGAGCTTAAATGGGAGGTCCTTCAGCATCCGCCGTGCCGAGCTGGCAACCGAATGGTTAGCGCTCTTGCCTTCGGTTCAACAGTTCCTGGGTTCGAATCCCACCTTGGGCATGGATGTTTGTAGTGCTTCGGAATCCCCTTTAAACCGTAGGTCCCGGTCTAATTAGCCCTCGTGTGCAGAAAAATGACCGTTGAGCAACAACCAAACCAAACCAATGAGCATCCGCCGTATTCTCCGGACTTTGCACCGACCGATTACCATCTTTTCCGCTCCTTTTCAAACCATATGAAGGGCATTAAATTCGATAACAAAGTGTCCTTCAAAACTGCCTCAACAACTTCTTTGATACCAGACCAGGCGAATTTCGGCAGAATGGCATCAACAAATTGGTCGAGAGGTGGGAAGAGGTTGTAAACAGCAACGTGGCGAATTGATTAACTTATTGATATAATCATTGTTTTTTGTTTAAATAAAAGTCCTTGTATAAACGCTACGCATTTATTCCCCAACCTAATAATTTAGTTTTCATGTCTTTTTTTTTCCATATCAATTTAAAGCATATCTGTGTGTGAAATGAAAAAAATTTCACTTGCGCCGATTAATATTTATTTTGTAAGTAATAATTCTTACAAAATGAGATAAAAGTCATTTAAATTAAAAGCAAAAATTCTTCCTTGTTTATTTGTTTTATTATATTATTTGTTTTAAAAATGAGGCTTCCTTGTTTTGAGATTGATCAATGTTCAAAATAACTATTCTAAAGCATTGGTACAGTTTTATATCACTTAGGAAAATAAAAAGTCAAAGCATTCCATTTTTTCAGGCAAATAAAGAACGAGTACAGTGTGCATCTCTGAAGCAACTCTTTGTAATTCTTTATTTCATATTTCCTTCACGTTTCTAAATCTTTTTGTCAATCAATCCCTATATTCACTTGGCAGGGAATGTCTCTCGTAATGCTGGAGCAACAATGTTATAAAATCAGAGACGATTTTGAATTCTTTTCTCTTCTTCCAGGCCATCCAACAACCCCACCTCTGATTCCTCAAGAAAAGGCCGAAACCTGCCGACCACGTACACTTCTGATTTTGCATGCTCGTTGTTAAGATACGAAAGGCGAAAATAAAAAAATAAATTTGAAAAGATTATCTAGAAGAAAGAGGTGGGGAAAATAGTGAAAACGAAAAGATATCCAGTACAGGTGTTGAAACTACTCTAACCAAGGTGCTCATTGCGAGCATCTTTTGGAACGCCGAGTTTCAACGGTGAAAGGTTACGGTTGAAGTTAATTGGACATCGTGAGGCACGGACTGGTGTAAAGGAGAGTTAAAATAATAAAGAAGCTTACTCTGAAAGCGGAAAGATTGGATAGGGGCGATGCAGGGTTCAGCTTTCCCTAAAGATCGGAATTTTTAAGCTTTCGAAATAATTGTGATGATTACATCGTTATGAATTATTGGTATTTTTCTTTGGAAACAATAAAAGTGCGACGATTTTTTCAAGAAATTTCGTCTGATATGGAAAAAATATGGCAATAAATCTTCTCGTTATAGTCTTACTAACTTTCTCCTTAAAACTCGTAAGGAACTTTTTTTCCTTTGTTTTTTTGTAGATTACGATTTGTACTTCATATGCAATATTAAAATGAACTTTTTTCTTATTTGCCTTGAAATTTCAAATGAGAATGTAATCGAAATATTGAGAAAACACACACACACGCCTATATATATATATATATGTAGAATTTTATGCATTTACCCCTTTTCAAAATAATCATTAAGTTCTAATACCAATTTTGAACTTTTTCTTCCGGAAAGAAATGTTATATTCAATCAAGAGAAACTAAGAGAGTTGGTAAAAAGGGATAAATCTGATTCATATATTTACTAAGGAAAACTCTTAGCAGAAAAATATTTCTTTTACTTCTTTAAATTAAGTATTTCTTTGGAATTGTACTATAAATTCAAGTATATATTATACGTCAATTATAGGGAAAAAAAGCAGAAAATTCAGCTGAAGAAAAATTTAAATTTTAATCTGGCTCTAGAAATAAACTACTAGTCAAACTGAAAATTGAACATAATGTTAGGAAAAACTATATCATCTTAAATAACTTTCTGTCAAATCTTGAATAAAACGAAAGATTATTTTTTAATAAGACGACAGCAAAATTTTTTTCAAAAATTAGATTCAATAGTAAATTATTTCAATATCATGCTCGGAAATTTATCTCGTAGTTCCAAAAGTATTTCCAAGGTTGTAACGTAATAATGTAACATAAATTCGTACAGACCACAAATCACAAAATTCATAAAGTTTTTAAAAATCCTGTTAAAGTAGACGTAAATAGCAAAATTATATCCATCAAAGTGCTTAAAAAATATTCTCCATTTGATTCATTCCTTTGCCATTTGGTCACAAATCATATAGTAAATCCTTCGTCGAAATTGTGTGCTCTGCTTTTTGATGAATTCCTTTATTGATATATGGAATGTTTCGTTTCATTAAGTGACAATATAGAGACAACGATGTTAAAACGTGCAGCAAATGGTTAAAAGAAAAAAATTATATCCATTCACACAAACAATAATAAAAGATTATGAAATTATTCAAAATTTATATCCGGAAAAAAGAAAACATTGAATTGTCTAGTTTAGAGATTCTAAAAGAATAACTGAAATTCACAAACTCTAAATTTCAATAATTCTAATTTTCGAAAAAATAAAATAAAGTTTGTATCAGGACCATCTAAATCACTAAATTTTAACATTACAGAAATTTTATAATGAAAATTTTCTCATAAGAAAATAATATAAACTAAAAAGAGAGGAAGAGAGAAAATGGTAGAAAATCAGGCCGCATAAGCTTGAACAAATTAATGTAAAAATGTCACATTAACTTATCACAAATTGATTCTGCTTAATCCTGTACAAACAATGGGGACACATTGCTTATTAATTAATTGTGTCAACATTTACTTTATTGTTATATTATACGTATAAAAAAAGAAACTTTTTTTCCACAGAATGTTTTGGTAATAAAATAATGCTGCTATTTTTGTCAAATTTTCAGTTCAATATTTTTTAACTTTTTTGACATAAGTATTTATAAAATCAGTTCCTCTCTCTCAAAAATTATATAAAACTATCGGTAGAGTTTTTCTCTAATGTCCATCTGTATAAGATTTCATTAAGAGATGCTGAAGGTCATTATTTAACTTCTTTATTGTTGAAGCATCCACGCTTAATCTATTAAATTCTTTCATTTGAAGATGTGCTCAAACTATTCGAAGTGTTAATTAATTAAAATTCAAAATTCCGGTACCAGGTAAAAAATAAGAAAGTAACTATTTTTTCACCTTCATAACATATTGTATTAATACACATTTATCACATGACAAACGCATTTTCAAACAAACTAAATTTAAGGGTTATTAATATCCCTTTTGATGCTCTCAATTTTACAGTGAACCAGTGATTTTCCGAGATTATATGCAGCATATGCTACTAAACTGAACTCCGTGGCTCGACAGTCCATGGGGGCACAAGACCTACAGTACCAAGAGCCCTGGGTTGCGGAATATATGTTTTGGTTAGGTGGTCAGCCTAATGAGCCTCTGTATTTTGTTCCCAAGCATGCTTGGTACTCAGTTTTATCGAACCTCTGAAGGTATAAAACACTGAGTCAACTTAGTTCAACTCGATAACTGAACCTCTAACCTGTACCTTAGAAACGTGCAGGCTACCACTAAGTCACCTGACTTCATATGCTGCATGTAAGTGATTAAAAATTAACAGTTTAATGACTTGTAGTTTTGAGTTCTTATTGCAACATATATACTATGTATGCAATTAACTTTCATTCTTAGGAACCAGCCTTCATCAATTACATTTAACTTAGATTTGTTATTCTCAATTTTAGCAAAACATTATTTCAAAAAATTGTATATTTACCAATAAACCTAAATACATAATCATAGCCATTTTAGAAAGAAAATTTGATTCTATCGATATATTAGAATTATAAATACAAATATTTAATAAACTGTTATATACAGAGGCTTAATACACAAATTTTCTGACTGTCAAAACACTGCAGATAACATGATAAATGGTGATAATGAAAAACTGTTGCAATGTATCGAAAACACTAAATATTTTATTGGTACGAAGGAAATATTTTTGTTGAGGGAAATCATTATTTACGCTTTTTCTATCATTGGCGCAATCATATTTTATGGCAGGCGCAGGAAGTTGTTGGAATAGAATGGAAGATGGAAGACTTCCTTTTCCACCGCCATTCGAGAATTCGAAGATCCTCCTGGTGACAAATGGTTTAGTATTCATATTCATGCCATCAAAAATAGAATCTGCTTAAAATAACATCAACTTAATGCTTTGTTAGGCATATTGCGTTTTCTTAAGCCTATATACATGTCAAAAACGATTCAATATGAATTTTTAAAATGTTGCCATTCCATTTAACTAAATTTACTATATAAAATAAGAAAATTTAAAAAAAATTAAAAATGCAATGTGTTTAATTAATGTTTTAACAGACTTTAATTGGAATAAAATTGAAGCATCGGGAAAATGAAGAAAAAAACAGCGTTTAAATTATTTAGGTATTATTGTGTTTTTAATAAAAGAATAATGATGATTTTAATCTAACTCGCGAAGAAAAGTGTATAAGCGTAAATTAAATTTATGTTAAAGTAAGCTGAATTTTATGTGTTTGTACGTACATCAGTGCAAAAGCTTTATTTAATAAATTTAATTCTAACAAAAAATATGAAAAGTTTTTTGTAAATGAGAAAATTTCTTAGCTCACATTGTATACTACATATTCTTTTTATCTAATAAAAGTTTTGTGATCAATATTTGATATTAAAGTAACTAAAATAATTTTTCACATATTTTCCTGTCCAGGTTCCTCAGTTATTATATCATCTTCAAAGTTTCCATTAAATATCATGGTATGACATTTGGTTTATAAAATACAAACCAAATTGACTACATGGAGATTAATATTCAAAATCTGTAATGTATTAAATGAAAATTATAATACAAAGCATGACTGATAACATAATACAAAGGCTTGTATACTGCAAACTGACTTCATAAAAATTAACATCCAAAATCCATTGAATCTAATATTAATTTCCATTTAGTTTGTGTGTGTTATAAAATTAATTGAAATTATTAATAAAAGTTTTTTTGTAATATATATATATATATATATATATATATATATATATATATATATATATATATATATATATATATATATATATATATATATATATATATATATATATATATATATATATATATATATATATATATATATATATATATAATTCTCCATTCTTTAATATTAAATATTACCGTAAATTTTTTATTCGGATAAAAAAATAATTCGATTAACAATAAAATTAAAAAGAGAATTTATTGAATTACAAATAAACTTTAAGATTGAAGGAGTTTTGTAACTGGATATTCATATCAACTATTATTTGAAAAAAAACATGAGTATTAACACTGTATAACTTAAAATTTCTTAATCATTTCATTAATCTGAGAAAATTTAATTTTCTTGGAAGTTTGACACACAGAAATTATAATGCCATATTTGTTTCCAAATTCTTTATTGCTTTATAGAAAAAGTGATCTTATTTCCTCTTAAAATGCTTCTTAATACTATTGAACTGTTGAATTAGTTTAGTTTATTAAGCCCCTTATATTTTCCTTAAATAACGCTATGTAAGAGATTTTAAATTAAGTTGTCTAACTTAATAAAAGTAAATTAAGAAATTAAAACAGCAAATAAAATCATTTTCTATCCTTTTTCTAACATTAATGTTAGATAAAACTTTTAATTAACATGAGTCTAATTGGAGTTCATTTCCTGAAAACAATTTTCTAGGCGGTAATTTTATCAATTTGATTTAATAATCAACTTTAAATTCATTACATGAACCATAAGCCATTTGTGAAATAAAAAAATTGCTTTAGATGATAATAATCTTTTAAATAAAAATTATCCTTACTGATTTACTTGTGATAACATATCTACTTAAATGGTATTTGTGGATTGTGGATGATTATTAAAAGTATCCTTTTAACATTTATCTTATAAATTATTCTCCTATATGTGGATTTCAAACTTTTTAAATAAAATAAAATGTATCCTCAAAATGAAGTTCCAGTAATGAAAACAAAAAAAATTCATTGGAATAGAATTTATTATTATAACGAAAATTAAATTTTTATTAAAATATACTAACACTTTTTAATACAGCAATTATAGACAAATTTGTCCAGAGTAAGAAAAAATATTAAAAATAAAAACAGTTTAGTGATGATTGCTATATTAAATATAAAATTTTAATATCTGTTTTATATACAATCATATCTAAAATATATTTAAATTTTAAAACTATAAAATGTTTAATTACTCTAGATTTAAATAATTAAGAAATAGATTGGTACGGAATTAAAATTTTTAATTTTTTAATTATAACTGAAACAGTAATTTAACACTATCTCAGATAAACATCGAGATAATTAATATGGATGAGTTGAAACTAATTAAATTCTGCACTCTTTCTGGGATCGCGAGAGCATTTTTGATGTTTTAAGAGAGAGAAGTTTTGTTGTTTAATTATTAAATACAAATATTTTGTAATTATTTCATTCAAAAAATATACGAATTTCGAAACAATTTAAATTAAAATTTTAATTGAGAAATTCGCATAAAATTTTTAAAATATGCTTAAATTTCTCACCAGTAAAAATGTTTTATTTTTGTTTATTTAATTTAAGAACGACTCTATTTTCATGTTTGAGAAATATTTATTAAAACATAATCACTTTTATAATTACAAATTTTGGTTCTTCTGAAAGATGAAAAATTAATAATGTTTTTAATCTCGAATGAAGAAGTAGTTGATAGAAAACTAAGCAGTAAATTGGAATTATGATTTGCACTCTTAAAAATATTGTTTTTTTCGAAACAATTTAAAATTATTTTTTTGTGAAGAAATTTGTTTGTGAAAATATTAAAAGAGTGAAATTATTATAAAACTGTAGTCCTTAATTTAAGCATTACAGTTCATTAAATAAAATATTTATAAGTAATAATCTATATTTAGAGGAAAATTTCATAATAAATAATTAGTATACCATATGATTATAAATATTCTAAATTTAATTTTCTATGAATTAGTACAAATTATAAAATGAATCAAATTTGCTTATGAATTATATTTATTGTTAATTAAAGATTAGATATAAATAGTTTGAAATTAGATTCAATTTATTTTTAAGAGGCAATTAAATCTTCAGACTGTTATACAACTTATTGCATTATTTAAAATAAGAAAGTTATTAATTACAAAAATTCAATATTTATTAAAATAAAAATGTTGAAAATAAAACCTCTTACAAGCTATCAATTGAGTTCGTTGATCAAGTTTTCTCAATAATATGTGTTATTTATTCAGTTAGAGATAAGTATTTATTATATTCTAATACCACAACATTGCTTAATGAATAAAAATTTTATATTTAAGTTTAATAAAGTGAATTTAAATAAACTAAATGCATTACATATTTGAACGTACAGTTAAAATTCAACATAATTTTACGTCTGCTTTTAGTTTAGACTTTTATAATCTATAACAAATACCTCAAATCAATAATATATTTTAGAATTTATAAAGATAAAATTCTTATTTAAAAATTTTTGAATTAAATTATAATAAAGCACTTTATTTTACTACTTTTTTGAGAGAAACGTTCTTGAGCTTTACGTATTTAAAATATCAAAGTAAGATAAAAATATATACTTAAAATAAATATTAATACTATTTCAGAAGTTTTAAATTAATTAAATTAATAAAAGTGTTATTTCAATATATTTAAATACGTTGTTAACATATGCAGTTATTGAAGATTAGCACTTTATATTTATTCAAAAAATTTGTAAACTTTAATTCAAAATAAAATACAGTATTTTGCAAAAATTTACTATGACTCAATTATGACTTTAAGTTGATTTTAATATTTGCTATTTTCTCTTTTTCACTGATACAGTTAAGTAAATTAATTGCGCACGAAATTCATTCAAAATAAATTTAGTTTAAAATTTTCTCATACTTTACCCAGAAATATTTCGTTGACAAAAAAAAATTACCCATTTAATAAATTTATAAAATTTTTTAATAAATTATTCTGCTATCATATTTATTTTAATTAAAAATATATGATAAAATTATTCATAACACTTTTTGAAATTTATATTAATAAAGGATATTTGTATTGATATTATTGTGCACCGAAGATTTTTGATTTGCTACAAGTGTTGGCACAGGTGCCGTATAATCCATGATTCCAAATTCTGAATTTTTTTGGTGATGAAGAAATGTTACGAGGATGACATATCGTGACGTGCGCGATGACGTAAATACTAGGGTTAACAAAATAGAATTTTCCGCATAATTCTTACAGGTCTCTAAATGTATGACGTAATAAAAACGAGATTGTCAGATACGTAAGAAAATCATTCAAAAAAATTGCCTAACTCAAACTTTGGCATCCTGGATTATATGGTTCCTGTGCCCAAGTGTTATATAACTTAAAGCATTCTGAAATTACCTTACGTACAATTCATCACTACTTTATTTAAAAGCATTGTAACTTAAAATTCAGTTATAATTTAAACATGTTATTAAATCACCAGGAAATTAATTTAAAGTAAATCATATTTTAGCTAGTGTGATTAAGTCAAAGTTTATTGAAATTTACGTAAGCTACGAGTAATTTTTCTACAACATTAATTTAGAAAATAATATTATGTAACAGTTAATCAAGTTCTGATGGAATTATTTAAAACTACATAGTTTATATGTAAGGAATAACTAACAAGTGAAACATTTATTTTAAATATTTCTGTTAATTACCAAATCACTTCAAATCTAATACACAATTTAATTAAAATACCTTACCTTATTTGTGTGATAAAATATGGGAACCACATGATTCCAAATTTCATTAAAATATTACAGTTCGAATTAATAACATTTAAGGAAGTATTTATAAGTTGAGTGCATATAAATATTCAGAGAATGAATACCATAAACACACACAAATCTTTGATCTGCTCAAATTTACGTTTGATTAACGAATAATTACTTTAGTTTTATTAATAATGTTCAAGCTTGTGTGAAAATTCTAAGAATAATTTAATATTTTATATTAACAGTACCACAAATATCTTTGTTTATATTAGTGCTGAAATTCGATTTCTGAAACCTAATAAGTTCTAAAAATATTTATTTGAATATGAAGTGATGGTATACTTTTCCTCAATTTTTGAATAATAGGAAATTTTAATTGAAAACAATAAAAAACTTTAATTTAAAAATTAATGGGTAGTTTTTTATCATTTGAGGAAATAATTCTTCATTAAAATGCCTTTTATGTCCGAAAGAAAAATATTAGTAACGAAGCGAAACTTCATAAATTTATATTTAATTTATGATAATAAATATCATATTAAATTCCACATAATAGTTGAATTTTTCATATAAAAGTAAACTTATAAATTATATTATAAATAGATTGGTAATAGGGATCATTTGTGGAGCCTTATGTAAACTAAGTGCTTATATCTCACACTGATGAAAAAGAAACTCTTAAAAATTAATTCAATTAATGAAATTATTTCAAAATAGTTGAGTCATTGTAATTTGGAAGCAAGGATCAAGTAGAAAACTCCCAAGATTTGGCTTGCCGACCCCAGATGTATTATTTCACTTGAAAGACATTGCGACTATTTAACGTGCGCTAGCCGCCTTTAGTAAATACGACGATTTCCGGTAAAGTTCGGAATCGATTTCACTATTTCCCAATAAAGAGAACAATGCCTTTTCCAACTAGGTAACAGTGGTCAGAATTATATGATAAGAAGTGCTTGAATGCTGTCAGTTTAAATTCAATCACTGTTGCAAGGTCTCTGAACATCCACTTCGTATTATCTTTTTGGAAGTCTTTTAATAGTTACTGCTTTGCACTCACATGTTCTAAAAGAGAATAGTTACCATATCTACCTCGATAGACGAGCGTTTACAAAGAAGAAGTGCATCATCCATCACACAACCTTTAGTAATGTTTGAGTTACCATGGGTGTAATAGTCTGGAGAAAATTCCCTCCACCTTCAGATCATTTTCGTGGTGCTCTGGTTAAACGAAAGACTGACTTAAATTCGCATAGTCAACGACATAGCGGGCGTGGCTTAAAGCAACAACAATATGGTTTTAGGATTCATTTTTGCATATTACTCATTCAAGATATAATAAAAATCGTATTAAAAGTATCTAAGTTCAAATAGAAATTACTGCGTTAAGAAAATACTGAGCCACGACACACATCCGTGATAGGGGTAGGGATTGGATTAATGGACTCTTAAATTGAAAGCCAGAACATAAGTCATTCAGTCGACGATTCAGTTGGATTAATTTGGTTTTTGTATTCAGTGGATATTTAGTTGTCAATTCTGTTATATAATATTTTGTTCACAATTGGAAATATTAATATCAATGATTTTAGCATCCATATCCGCAAGAACAAATTCTGTTCTTACTTTAATTACTGAAAATAATTTAACTCTGATATTGTACTCTGATACAACATTACTATGACAACCGATTGAAAAAATATGACCATAACATTCCAATTCATAAGAAATAAAAATGGAAATTAAAATAATTTAAGGGGACTTTTGAAATAATTTAAAACTTATTCGTCATTTAAGTGAAATAAATATAATTTCTTTAATTATGTGAAAATTCTTGTTATTTTTATTATTGTATAAATTGCAATTTTTATTTTTTCCTTTGCTTCAATATTTTGATAATTTCCTTTTAACTTGCTTTACTACATTTATTTTCCTTGTTGAAGAATTTCAACTATATTTTTCATTTATGTGAACTTTAAATATTTAACAATATGTATATAAACTTTCTTTTTCTTACGTTTTCAAAAGTGATTAGGAAAAAATGAAATATTTATCCGATTCATAATCTTCAAGAATGTTTTAAGAAACCTGTTTCAAATTCGAGAGAGAGATTTGAAAAATTCCATAAACTTTTATAATTTAGTTAGGTTATTAGGCAATATTAGTATAAAGAAGATTAAATTCGTATATATTCGTAAAGTACATTAAATGTAATTTGAGAAAAATACTCTTTTAATTGTACGTATCAACCAATATGAATTATTTTTATACAACTTTAAATATTCTCATTAAATAGAGTCTTAAGCGACACATTTTTAAATTATTTTATACATAAAATGAAATTCTCGTCGACTAACATTTTTTCTTTCTCTACCAATGCGGTTAACTACTTTGATTAAGCGATTGTCAAAGTAGTTAATCCTACAAATAGGGATAACTGTACGATTATCCCTATATATAGGGAAAATATCCTCTTGAAAAAGCACGTGAATCTTCTTCACCTCATGGTCACTTTCACTTAAAAGACAGCGATAACGATGCTTTGTTTCATGGGTATGCTTTGCCACGATAAGTCTGTATGCCTTCTCCCATTTTTTCCCCTCCTCTAAAAATATAAGTACAAAAAAATTTAAAAAATGAGGAAGTCTGTTCCAACGAAAACGTGCTTGGACTTCCACACCAGTTGGGAAATCTCTTCGCCTAATCAAACCGACGGCAGATAAGACTGTAGAAAACACCTTGTTGGCGATATTGAGGAGCCAATTTCACGCTTAAACCATTTTTGACCACCCAAAGAGATCCTTTCCTTTTCATCTAATCATGGTATCGGTTAAATTACCGGTTTTCTGATTTTTTTTTCAAAAAACATAGTAATCACACAGTTATTTTTAAGATTATTTTCAGTCCGTGAGATATTTAGAGTTAGAAGAAATTTAACTTAACATTTTTTACTTTTCTTTAAACATTGATCATTAAATTGTTTTTCAGATTCCCATATTATTTTTACATTTAAATGAGTGATTCATTTCTTAAAAATGCTGCCCAACTTGTCTAGTGGTGTGTCTGACTGCGGCTAGGAAGGTCTTGGGTTCAAATCCCGGATCGGGCATGGATGTACTTTCTCTCTCTATCTATCCTGTCTTTGTCCTTTCCTTGTATGAATGTGGAGTGATTGGTTGACTACCCTATAAATGGGTCCCTATGGCATGTGTGTACTGAGGAAGTCGGGCTCCACACCTAAATATGGTTCAGTTGGAAAAGTGAAGCAGCGCACCCCATTATGCCAGCCTGGCTGGCACACGACAGCAACAACAACATTTCTTAAAAATAATATAATATACTATGTAATTATACAATATACCTTAATTTAGTAGAAAGGAGTAGTTTAATTTTCAAACCATGAGCTTGTCTTGTAATTTATTTTTATTTTCTGGCTATATTTATTTGTCTGAAGATTCAAGAAATTATAACTTAACTTTTCTTATACTTTGGATGCCAAGATATTTCCTTAAAAAATCATTTGTGAAAATATTTCTGTTTCGAAACAGATAACTGTCAAATTTTGTACTTTGTTTGTGTTTTCCCTAGCATTTGAAATACAAATTTATCCATTATCGTAGAATAAATTTCAATTTCATTCTACAAATACAAGATTTATAAAAACAAATGCTGATATACTTGTTAATAAAAAAATTAATGTTAAATATTTTTTATACATCAATGTCAAATGCATATCATTAATATGATGTAAAAAAATTTGAAAACAATTGTAGTATAAAGGTCGTTTGAAAATTGAGTCTGTCATTACGAATAAAAATGTTTCTAATTTAATTCCACTGTCTTATCTTCAATTCTAAGCTGGTAATGAGTTCTTATTTCCTACACATCATGTTCCCTCGTTCAGAAAAGACTAAACTCATCAATGGCTGGTATTCCATCAGCAGAATTGACTTGCTGATTATGGCCTATTAGCGTCTGCCTCTTTCAAAACGCTAAGAATCCCGAAGACAACAAAATAAATCCACGATTGCCTAAGTTTAAGCTTCTTCGCGGCGTTCTATCGCTTTTATAAAAGGGTGCCAATTATCCCTTCAAAATTACCGCTTGCTTCATCAACTATTCGATGTTGTACAAGAAGTCAGAAAAAATGGCTCCGCAAGTCTTTCAAAGGTAGAAAAAAATGGCTTATAGGATTGCCATTTTTTTGATATTTTATTGCAGTTAGATGAATATTCCAGCGAATTCCCCATTAAGAAGCAACATGTGCTCTCGGGTCACCGTCAATCTTATCAAAAAAAGACAAGGTGAGGACAATGTAGCGATCAAATAGTACATTATTATTAAAGACCAGAAAACGATCAATGATAAAATTAGATGACATAATGGAAATTTGATATCAAATGATCATCGGAAATTTGTAGATGTCTTTCGATGAAATTTTTTATTTAGGAATTTACTAGACAAAGTACATCACTTCATTTTTTCGATGAATTTGGTTTAAAAGAGAAATATTATAACTAATGCTTTTCGTTCTATTTATGTTTAAATTAAGCCTTTCCAAAAATTCACATAGTATATCAGTTAGTTACGTGATAATAATCCATTCCTATATGTGTTCCTTACTTATTCACTCTTTACCCCAGTTACTTTTATTTCTACATTTAAAGTGAGAAATCATTGTAGTACTATTTAAAAGTAGTTTTTTTAATCTGCTGTGTTTTTATACACAGTTGCCTATTTATTGTAAATATATTTAATTGATAAAATTATAAATTTTAGAAATGGTTTATAAAACATCGCATTCCTTTTATTATCAAAAGAACAACTTTTACATGCAATATTAGCCTTCATTATAAGCAGTAATAGCGTAATTTTATATTATCAAAAAAAATGGTAAAGTATGGAGAATTTGAGCTATTATTTTAAATATTTATTTTATTATATTCATAATTTTATAATCAGTTTTGTATCCGACTAGATGATTTTTAATTTGAATTCATATGATAGTGTCTAATATACGGTTTTTTGAATACAATTCTTTATTCATGAGAGTTTACGTCTCAAGCTAATGTTAAAAAATAACCTACTAGTGATGGTCTAAATTATGATTCTATGAATATATTTAAAATATTTTACATTTAAATATTTTCAATCAGTTTTTCACTGCTTAATTGTAAATATTTAAGTATTTACTTAAAAAGTGTTTAATAAATGTTTTGATGAAGCAAAATTCAAAGATATTATCAAATTATTTACATTTTGACAACTCTACTTTAATGCTCATGAAGTTTATGTATAAATTATAAGTGAAGATAATTTTTATTATTCGGCATTATAATATGTATATATAATATACTAAAATATAATATAAACTATCATACTAAAACTACACATTTGGTTATTGGTCACGAACTAGATTGAAAATTAAAATGTATATATTTCCTCATGTAATAATTTAGAAATGAATTAATTATTCTCGAATAGGTCTTAAGTTCCATTCTAAATGAAAATAATTAGAGGATCTTTGGATTCTTACTGATAGCTGCAGCTCGATAAAAAAAATTCCTATATAAGCATTGGGGATCAATACAAGAATATTTACTTCTCGTGGATTCCATCCCAACTTGAACTTCATGGTAACTAAACGACTAGCAATCTTGCTAAGGAGGTTTGTAGTGGCCTTTTACTTCGTAACTTATTTGATTTGAATTTTTTTCTTAGAAACAATCCGAAGTAAAGAAAGATTGACTAATACGCCTACTCACTTCTGGTGAATGGGTAATTATCAAGGTCTATCGCTAACTCTCTCGTATGACAAGAAAAACCTGCACCAGCCTCTTACGACTTACCACTGCCTACTTTTAAATGTCTTATATTTTTTGGGGATAGTAAATCCTACCCTCATTGTCCACCATGGCAGCAATACCAGGTTTTTGCTAAACATTTCCTAGAATGTTTGTGTCTCTTTTGGGAAGAAATTTATCACATAACACTCTTGTTTTTGGCTTTTTAAAGATTAGCGGATTCGTGGATCTGGTTAGACTTTGTCAGACTGGGTTAGAGATTATCAACAACAGCAATAGATGTATCTAGAGACAGTGCTTGGAAATTTTGAAATACGAAGGTTGTAACAGATGAAGATCATTCATAAACTAATACCCTCTCCTCTTCAGTTATTTATGCCATATATCTACCAAATTATTTAAGCAGCAAATAGTTACTATACAAGGTTTTATAAATCTAATTCATTTTAATTACATACAATTGAATTCATTGTCTTCCAGTTAAGAGAATGGTGCTTTTTTTCATCTGGGTCACAGCTGGGCCGAAAACGATTATGCGATTATTATAATCTATTTTAAATTACATTTTCGTTGTAAAGAATCTATACCAGCAGGATTTAACTGCCAGTGCTGCTCTTATCTTTCAGAGAAAACACTAAATTCTGAAATATATATATATGAGGAAATCATATCGAATAGGATGTGGAATGCATGAAAATTTCATGTAATAAAAGTTATATGAAATATTAATTCGAGATTCCTTTCACCAGCATTTAAGTGCATTTCCGATTGCGGCGTATTGCGAAAAAGGATAGTTTATTCACTGTAACGGACAAAAGCTTATAATGATTATAACATTCAAAAACCGAAAACCGATATTGTTCTTTAAAAAATTAGTAGGTCTGTGCAAAAAAAAAAATCCAAGGCTGCGTATCACACAGAAATCGAACTCTAAAATAAAAGTTTCACATGTAGAATTATCACACACATCTTGAAGAATAATATCCAAATTAGAAGAAACCACCAGATGGCGCCGATAGTACGTCACAATGACGAGAGTGTAAGAGAGGGGTATGTAAGGAATGGTTGCAAAGAAGTAAAATTGTTCACAAGCGCTTTAAAAGTCTTTCAGTGCAATAACCGCATAATTATGGCACAAAGGAAGCATTTGGATGATTTTTAGGTGGTAGAAATATCGGTCGTCTGGAATGAGGATGTACCCAGCTGGAAGTATCCGAGGTACATGGAATCGTGCAGAGTAGTAATATTTACAATTTATTTTTCTCAAATTTTAAATGGAACCAATTCACAATATTTTAATAATTATTTAATCATTGGTCTGTAAGAGAAAATTTAATGTAAAATATGCATTAAGCATGCAATAAAGTATGCAAAAAGTCTGGACTTCAGAAAAGACGCTAAACACAAGATAAAACTTTCTTTTTTTTAACTTAGAGAACAAGTCCATTGCACTTTAAGTATACGTTAAGAAGTTACAAAAAATTACGAAGTTCAAATGTCTGGAATTTAATTTATCAAAATTTACCATATAATGTTTATAAAATCCTTCACATTAACTGAAACAAAAGTTGACAAGAAATAAAGCTTTAAAAATGTAATGTAAATAGTATTTTGACAGATACTAAATCACCAGTTTCTTTTATGGAAATAAAACCAGAAGTCCATGGACAAAGATGGCACTGAAACTAGTTTGGTATTCCAGTTATTTTTAAGGGGTGGAAAGAAGTCTACATGCTTGTAATACACTTCCCCCGACTTCGCAGTCTATTTTTTGTTAATAGCACTCGGGTACTTTTTCTTTATACGAGCGTGGAGAAACTGATTTAACAGCCGCAGCAGAAATATTTCTCCTTGGACAAGATTTATCCACTGTTGCAGCCTTCGAAATGTAAACAGTTTCTATCATAATTCTATTTGCGCGATGTAAAATAGTGCACAAAGATGATAGGCAGGTTCACTGACACATGACCAGCAGCAGCATGCTTACGTCATTTCCTGCTCGAGAAAAAGTAGCCGCACAGGATGAATTAACCGTCTAATTGATTGTCTTGCAGAAGGGTTTATTTTTATAAATTACGAATCACCCGAATTCTTGTCATTTATGTGGTTTTAGTATGGAATATAGTCTCTTAATTTTTCTGTCTTATGTATACGTCGAAAATAAGTCAATAAAATAAATTTGGTATTGGAAATAAATAATACACACTATGTCTTTTGCAAAGCATTATATATCGAGAGAATAGTTACATTTAAAGCATATATTTTCTTCAATAATATTCAGTTTTTTTCTTGCACCATTCTTTTGCCATATTGAAAAGATAAAAATACGTTTTATTCTCTGTGAATTAAAATAAAATTAAATATTTTATTTTACACTTGCAACAATAAAAGAACTATAAGTTTAATGTAAAATATTTAGTAAATTTAAAATTAATTTTTAAATACAATTTTATATATAAATTAGAGTGTGAAAAAAATATAAAAATTTTAAAAATTCCTAACTCTATTTCCAAAATTTAACAACGGGCAATGTAATGTGATTTTAGGGTTATAAGTGCCGAAAAGGACTTAAAACAAATCCCCAAGACTTCGGTTCAAAAGTTCGTGGGTTTGAATCTCATCTTGGGTTTGGATGTTTGTATTGGTTCAGACTCCACATTAAACCGTAGGTCCTTGTCTTATTAGCCCTCGTGTGTAAAAAAATAATTGCTTCGTTGAGCGACAAACAAACCATGGTGAAGCAATATAAAAAAAAGTCCAAATGTAATAAAATGAGTAAAAACTATTGCTCCAAAAAAGAAAAAATGATATATGTTTTAAAATTACTATTATAAGACAAGTATAAGCTTTAAAAATAAATAAATTTAAAAACATCTTAAATATACTAAGACCAAAAAAAAAAATGAAAAATATAATAAAAAAATACCCACAAAATGACCAATTGATATTGTCATATTTTTCTGGAACAAAAAATATTGCTTTTCATATTCTTATGTGATTTCAGGGCCAGTAAATAAAACACAAAAGTAAAGATTTTATGAATCTTTTATTATATAAAGGGGATAGTAATAAAAGATATATAAATGAAAATTGAAAAAGGATACAACAGGATAAACAAATAAATAAGCTCAATTTAACTCGCAAAAATCAATTATATGTTACTCTCATACCTAAATTTGCTTGGAATCATTAAAATGTAAACATTAAGACTTAGTATACTTTTTAGTACAATTTTAATATAAATTCTTACAGTGACCTTAACTTGTAGCCACAAATTTAAGTCAATCTAGGATAAAATAATAAGGCTTGCATGGTCACTGGTTTTAGATACAAGACAAACCGCTAAACAATGGCAGGCTTTGTTGGCCCGGTCAATTAATGAGATTGTATGTACAAACTGACACAAATCTCTCAAATTTATTCACTGTGGTCTTATAATGACATTAAATAGATATTAATTGACATGCAAACAGAAAATGTCTACGGGGCAATATATTGGTTGGTTAAACAGACAATTTTTGCGTTATAAAAGCTGTTTTTTCGCAAACCGAGCATAACTCTAAAAATTTAATTCCAGATATTCAAAAATGAATATTTTTTGCAAAATTTATTTGTAAAATATTTTAATTTTTTTCTGTCCTATCGTCTATTTTAAGGACAATTTAGTGATATCAATACTCGAAATAAATATTCGATGCTCAAAAGGAAATTGAATATGAAGGTATGTGACAATATTTAAAGAATGCTATTGATTTTTTTATTGTAAATGTCATTTAGCTCTTTCTTTAAATTGTGTGTTTTTGTCTAAAATATCAAATTATTGCTTGCTTAAAAATTTAGGTAATTATTAAGGAGGCGCAAGTGCTCCTTTTTTTTTTGCATCTGCAATAAAAACGTAATATGATCATGTATAAAATTATCATCAGAAATACTCTTTTCTGTTACAATATTCTATTTGAGGATTTATAGAAAAACTAAAAATGTAACATATTAAGAATTTTGAGTAATTTTCTTTTCTTTGAGAAAAAAAGGATTTAAACAAAACAGGAATTCAATACATTTTTATACATGAGATACATTTTAGTATATCTTTTGAAATTTTACATCACTGAAAAAAGTTTAGTTCGATTAAAAATGAAGTTAACTATTCTGATCTTTTCAATAAAACGAATTTAGTTTTCTTGTCCCAATTAAATAATTTCAATTAATGGTAAATATTTTTAAAACAATTAAAATATTTACAAAAAATGCCTATATACTCCACCATTGACACTTTATAAACAAAATGTGGTTAATTAAATAGTGATTAATTAAAATCTAAAGACATTGGCTTAGCTTAATTTTTAGACAATTCCATAATTTTTCAATTAATGGTAAATTTATTTTTAAAATTATGAATATTTACAAATTATCATTTTACCCCCATCATTGACCCTTAATAAATTTAGAGTAATTAATTGAAATATAAGAATATAGTTTAGTTTAATTTTTGTGAAATCTGATAACTTTTCAATTAAAGGAAAAATTGGTTTTTAAAATTTATTATAATTTACAGAAACTGCCATTTTATTCCACCACTGATATTTTGTAAACTTATAGAAAGATTTACTAAAATCTAAGGATATTGTTTAACTTGTGTTTTCCCCAACATATATAAATCAATGAAAATAAATGGTCTCTTTTTTTATACATTTGTTTCTTGTAAAGCGACTGAAGTTAAATTAAGATCACCCAATAACTCCTAAACTGTTTCGAGATCTCATACTGAACAATTTTCCAGTCCATAAATTAAATACCTCACTACAGGGGTTTCTTAAATACCTAGTAAATTTTTCCCAGAAACCCTTTCGAAATAATCGTACAAAATTTATATCACGCTTAGATCTTTTCTTTTAGAAAAAAAAATCAACCTCAAAACCTCTCCATTCGAAAATCCCAAATACCATTACAAATCATCTCTCACATTTTTCTCTTTTCAAGAAAAAAAATTCAACTTTGATACGAGCCGCTGCTTTTTTTTCATATCCTTCTTAGGGCTTGTTCAAAAGAGTAACTGACCATTCTTATACCTCATAAATAACTCCTGGAGATCCGGTCCTGATAAAGAAAAAGATAAATCTTTATGTGCTATATCGATATAAAGATAGTCGAGATATCTGCGATAAGAAGAAGATTAATATCGATATGTGTGTCATATCGATCATTCAAAAATTATGCTCACAACCCTTTTTTCCCCTTTGGTACAACATAATAGACAGCTGGGATATATTTCAAGTTCTGAACAACACTTCAACAGGCGTGACCTCAGTTATTGAAGAAAAGAAAATTCTTGTGTGTGTTGGAGGTTATCGTTAGCTTCAAATATCAAGGAATTTTTTTTCACATATTGTCAAAAGAGGAAATGGATCGTCAAAGCTAGTAACGTTTTTTAAGCTTGTATAATAATTATTTTTATTTTTTAAATGTGGTACAAATAATAAAACAATAAATATGGAAATTATTTTTATATTAATTATTATATTGTTCACTAATAAAAGTAAATCATACTTGCCAGTTTAAACTAATCATAAAGTGGTTATTTTGTCTTGCCTTTTATTTTGCTTTTTTTTTCTGTTCTATTTTCAACGTGTTCAATTTTGGAAGCAATATCATTAAAGATTTGAAAATTTGAAAACTAATTATTTAGAACAACAGGTAATTTTCATGATTTTGAAAACTTATACAAACGGAAAAAAAAATTATAATTAAAAATTCTCTTTTATTGCTGGTAAAAATCATGAATGGATTTTTTCTCATCGCCAACGACAATCAGAGATTCATTCGAAGATGAACTTGTTTGCTGCCTCTGGAAGATGCGATTTGAAGGCAGGCAGCAAATTCGACAACTAGTCGGATTTACGATGCTGTCTCCATACCATGTGACGTAGATGAAACATTATCTGAAGTCATGGATATTTTAAACCAATGAGAATTCTCATAAAGTGGCGTAATCATGATTTCAACTGGAACTAAAGAAACAACTACTTTATGGTTAATAAATCTCAAATACTAAGATTTTTGTTTTTAAATTTCTTATTTTTGAAATCTATTCCAAGAAGAATGGATATTGGATTTTGTAAAATCTGTGACCATGTAATCTTAAATCTTAATCTTAAAAAAAAAGCTAATATATCCATATAATAACGTAGAGAAACATTAGCTTGTACCAATTGATTTAATGAATTAAATTACTCCAACATTAAATGTGGTATTATATTGAAACATATTCAAGTGACGAGGTTGCTACTTCAACTGGTGCCTCCATATCAGAGATAGATTATACCTATTGAAAAATAGGAAACCATTAGCTTTGAACTAACTACCGATCTATATACTGATGCCTATGCAAGTTAAAAATATGAAAGATATAATACCTCTTCACTGGGCCTGGCTGGTGATTGAAGGGATAAATATCCTGACTTCTAGAATAACGTCCATTGTATTCAACCCCAATTTTGAGTGCATTAAATTTATGATAATTCAGAATCTAGTTTTAGAAGTTAGCCTAAATTCCTATATGCCCCAAAATTTGACTGAATTGATTCAACCAACTACATGTATTTTTCAAGTAATGGTAAACTCGAACGATGTTCCCATTTCTTAACCATAGCTTAAAATTATACAGATATCAAAAGTGAGGTTACAAATGTAATTTTTTTAATAGTTACTATTAAGGAATTTCGTTTTTAAAAGAAAAGAAAATCTAGTTGAATAGATTGCAGATAAAATGGATACATGGAATAATTTAAATGATTAAGTTACTATGAAGATCAATTGCTAAGCTAGAATCTGGGTATTCACGTAGACTACAAGTGTCGCATCAAGTATCCTCCAGACTATGGCAACAGTTATTGACATAGGATTCTATCACTATAAGTACTGGGCAATGTCTTCCAGGAAACATAACACCTTCGGAGGATCGGTAGATGGCGTTGAACGTTCATTAGCATATGACTACTGACTATGAGACATGACTACTGAGCAGCAGTCTAATGATCTCGCTACGGCATCTAAAACGATAATATCCAAACACACTATGTATAGTCTTCTAAATGAGAAGGGATTTTACTTCAAACTGTTTGTTTTCCTCACGCAGTTTCACAAGAGCGTTTGTATAATTTTTAAAAGTTAACACTACTTTTAAACAGAGCAAGATTTTCTTCGTGCCCTTCTTGGTCTCACGTCAAGATTCAACACACACATTTCTTGACGAGTTTCTGTTTTGAAAGAATCTATCATTATGCAAATGTATTGGAGAAGTCAATCTCGCTTTGGTACCACTATCATTATTGTATGGGGAGAATTATGTTCGAGAACTTTTCACTCTAAGTCTTTTCTATTCGTACAATGATATTGAGATGTTTTAATGAAGGATACCACTTTTCCTAGGAATTGTAGTTGACCAACTAATTTTTATTGTAACAATAACCCAATCACGCTGACCGATTGGCTGAGTGGTTAGCGTTCCTGACTCTTGAGCTGTTGGTCCCGGGTTCGAATCCCGGTTCGGGCATGGATGTTTCTTTCCTTCTCTGTTCTCCCTGTCCTTTCTTCTGTGATGTTGTATGAATGTGGCCCGCCCTATAAACGGGTTTGTGGTGGTATGGC
Organism: Latrodectus hesperus; assembly: GCA_037975125.1. Lineage (NCBI taxonomy): Eukaryota > Metazoa > Arthropoda > Arachnida > Araneae > Theridiidae > Latrodectus > Latrodectus hesperus. Next base: position 56,786,187 of record CM075855.1, read on the forward strand.
GCGGGTAACGCTACTCACCTCTGTGACTTGGTTCACAGGTGCCCGCTGGGTAACCACAAATGAGTAGCAGTCTGTGGACTTGTTGTGGCATAGGGTTCTACCCTCTTGTGCCCGCCATTGGAACAAAAAAAAACCCAATCACATAGAACTGTATGCATTGACAATTATCTGGAGGAAGAAGCTGTGCACTGGGGTGGCAGCTAGGTCTCCACCCTTCACAGATCTTAAGAGATGCTCTAAGAAGAGCTATATTGTATATCGAAAACTCCTTTCCAAAATAATGTAGGTATTAATGTTTTTGTAAAAAATGAGTATTATTTTCTTTATCAATAGCTTAGTGAACAGTATGAGAACTCATGGTATCATGCTCTACTGGTAATATATTTCGGCCAAACTTTTTATATAACAGCCGAAATAAGAAAAACAGTACAATAAAGGTAAAGTAATAAAAAATGAAAAATATGGTATATCAACGTTTAAATATCAGTCTAGATAAAACTTTCGTGTCTATTCTTTCTTTACTATTTGCTGCCTTATAGCATGAAGCATTTTTCCCATGTTTAACTCATTCCTTTGTCGAAATATGTCGCTTCTTTGTTTTAATTTAAATTTTGAGCACAGTTTACGAATCTGTTATCTCTGGATGTGTTTCATAATTTGTCGCAAACAATTACCAATACCTCATTGTTCTCAGATCAATCATATAAATAGTATAAATTAACATTACAAAAATGAGATTTATAAATAAATAACAATAAAAATTCACATGAGTAATTATTAAAAATTTAAATTCTTCTGTTTGAAATAAACAAGTAGCATATAGAACAGATTTGCTACTAATATGTTTGTATTTCTTAGGCCATATATATTTAAGTTATTGGGAAACTCACCAGGCATTTCTACAAAGCTAAGTCAAAACTCATTTATTTCACATAGTTCTTCAGCTAGAATTAGTCAACCTGCATAAAGTATGCTCAAATTTTGCACCAAAAGAACCTTAAAAAAATATTTTCGATTAAAAAACAAATTTCATAATTATAAATTAAATATATATGATATTTCATCAATGCATTTTAATTCCAAAAGTTATATACAATGATAATTTTTTGTGCGAATACGTAGAAAAATTTTTTTTCGTAATTTCCAGTAAACATATAAAACTCAAACTTGTACATAAATTTAAATATGAAATTAGAAAATAAATTATATAAAAGTGAATAAATTATTCATCAGTAAATGTAATTCTTCCTCAAATAAATTCTATCATTTCAAATTTGAAACAAAATATTCAAAGATCATAAATTAATGAGTTCTTTTTTAAGTTTCTGCCGCTGCTTATCTATTAGTAGTCAAAACAAATAACTAATTTTGCAAATTTATGAATATAAAATTTATAATTTTTTTTGTTGTTTCTTAAATTATTGGAAACATGAAAATTCAATTAAAGTAATGCATAAATAAAAAACTTTTTAACAGTTATTAACATAATCCAACATATCCTTTTTACATTCATTTCAAAACCTTCGGTCCTATGAATATAATCTTGAAAAATTTCTATTAGAAGCTGCACATTTTTTATCATTTCCTATTAAGCTAATGAAAAACGAGAAAAAAATCCTAATAAATAACTTAAAAGCATAAAGGTGTAAAACAATCTATAGAAGATGAGTTTCTTTTTTTTAAAAAAAAGAAAAAATATAGATTCTCCATGCCCATTTAAGCACTTAAAATTTCCTCTTTTCTCAAGGAGTATTTTATTTTTCACTTAAGAGAAATTTCATATTTTAATTCGCAAGTAAAAAAAGAACAAAATTTTCTCGAGTGTTTTGGAAGGAATAAAGAATTATTAATAACGAGAACCATGGCATCAAGAAATGGGCTATAAGGCAAAATTAAAATAAGAATAAGTAGCAGACGGGGAAAACATTTCTTTGTATTTGGAAAAAGTACTATTTCCGATCATTACTTTGCAGATTATTTCTTTTTTTGTTTCCGCTTTTCAGAAAGGAAAACCAATTCAAAGGCGGAATTTAAAGATGATTAATCGTTTGCGTTTTTAGCTTTTAATTATGGTTTGCTAATATTGCGATTGTGTTGCCATTCCTTTGTTTCTCAAATAGAAACTTCCTTTTCTTATTTGAAAACTATTTTTGCGATTGTCTGATGCATTGTTCTTTATAAATATAGTGAACTTATTTTCAAAAACTCAGAGGAAAATGTTCATTTTATAAATGCATTAAAAATGCGAATATGAAATATTTTGCTTGCATTGACCAAAATTGTTAGCCGTTATTTTAATTTCGTGTTCTTTAAATTATATTTGGTAGCAATTATTCTTCAATGCATTTAAGCGATATTTAAATTTGAAAAATGGTGAAGATGAAATAAAAAAAAATTGTAAGCAATCTAAGAAAAATATCAATCTAAGACTTGTATATACTATATATATATATATATATATATATATATATATATATATATATATATATATATATATATATATATATATATATATATATATATATATATATATATATATATATACACTTTTCTTGTTACACTTTATAAAACATTAAAGTGAAATAAAATAATGACTGTAATTTTCCCTTGATGCTCTTTAAACTCATAAAATACTTCCTTAGAAATTAAGAAATATTAATTTCCAGTAGAGATTCTTTATATTCCACAACTTATCCAATTCAAAAGCATTAAATTATAAAAAATTTTGATGATCTCTTTAGCAGTAAACTTAATATTTTAAGATGCCCCTTAAAATCCTTAATATATTCTTGAATATTTCAAACCGTAATATGAAACGTATTTAATAAGTGTAAAATTCGGTAATTTGGTTTTCAGATATTATAAATATTTTGCTCCTTTCCATGAGCAAAATACACATTATCTTTATTATATTTTCACATGTAATTTCTTTGGCATTTAAAGAGTTCATTGCAAACTGAGAGTAGATGCTGAGAAATATTCCAAAGATGTAACACGCATGTTCACCGGTTTGGTGTCTGTAATTTCAGATATTTTCACTATCTCCACTTTTTTTCTGTAAGAAACAATATAAATAATATTAAATAAATATATCCATATTACATAACAATAATAAGATCATATCTCAAAATTACATTCAAGACGTATATGTTTAAAAAGATTGAAGTCATTTTGTTCGTGCATTATTATAAATTGTCAATAAACGTAAAAAAACTAATATCTGATGTAATTAGAGTTAGTTTGCAAAATGCTGTTGATTTTGAAATTTCGTTAATTTTTTTAAACCTTTTCCTCTGCTTGTATCAAGATTTATTATTATTGTTTATTAGATAGCCATTTTGTGATATAAAAATTGCAATGCAAATCGTATAAAAATTTAATGTCTATAAACAAATGATTGAGTATGAATTAATCTTTTTAATAAATAATTTAACCGTAATTGTGAGATCCTGTTAAATTTAATATGATAGTTCACATTTTTTCTTATCTTTGTTGCACCTCTTGATGTTTACTTCTAAGTTTTTAGTACGGTCTGTGAATTTGATTAGACAATTTAAAGTCTTGGCTTCTTATATATAAAACAAATTTTTTCGCAGACTATTTTAATTGTACATAAAATAACCGTTATGCAGCCTTTGCAATTTACCATTCTGTATAGTTACCTGTTAGGCAAGTTCATTCTTCTGGAATTTTATCTGCTTAAATAAGCATAACGAAATATCACAGACTTATAACGGTGATATCCGTTGTGTATTTTCATGTATTCACAGCATTTCAAAACAACTTTATGCCCTTTAATCAAACTTTTAACTAAATGATGATAAAAGCCCATCTCCATTTGTCAACTTGAGTTGTTATAAACAACAATCAATGTTCTTGTTTGTTTTGTGATATTATTATATTTTTCAGTTACGAGGCATTAAGAGGAAACTAAAATGATTGCGTATGAATTTTACAAAGTGTCTGTTAGTTTCATGTATAGGTATATCAAAGCATTTGAATTTCGTTTCTCCTGTCTTTTGTTCATTTTTATAGAATAGTTATATTTTTATTATTTTCTCACCGATTTAAATGTACTATAAGTTGCAGTTATAATCTAAGACATGTTATAAAATAACAATAAAGGTTTCATCATAAAGGGTAACTGACATATATATTGCAGACATTCTAAATTTTTAAAAAAAATTAATTTGAATTTTTCTTTCTTTTTTTTAGAATTTTTTCCATTATTTCAAACCAATATTATAGTGTATAAACTATAAATATTTCATATATATAGTTAGAATAAAAAATTTAAATTAATTCATACCAAATATATATGTCAGCTACTCTTTATGATGAAACCTATTTTATTATTATTTTATAACATGTCTTAGATCATAACTGCAACTTATCGTACTTTAAATCGACGAGAAAATAATAAAAATATAACTATTCTATTGTCGATGATATCATACTCACCTTTAAAGCAACTTAAGCCGTTAAAATCTAAAGATTAAACCGGTTTACTCTTTACAGCTCCACTTTTTTTAAACAGCGCATTAAATTCTTATCTGTAAAATAACTTCTCTGTAACAAAATATTTATAAGATGGGAGAAAAAAATATCGAAAATATCTCCAGACGCCAATTTCAAACTGAAAACTGTACTTAAAAGTGCATTTAAGGGGTTCAGAAAATAAAACATAATCTACAAAATGCAGGAAGCGGCCTTTCACACCTTTGAGGTTGGCTGAAAAAGAAACCGAATAGAGAAAAAAAGTAATTCCACTTCGCCAAAGTTGGCCGTAATAAACGGTGTCAACACTCCAGATAAGTATTCTGTTACAATAGAAGCACAGGATCGTAAATTTACGGTAATGTTTTAACGGCATCTTTCATTTCGGTGGAGCGTTAAATTGACTGCAAAGTGACCCGACCACAACCCTGTCTGTGAAATTTGATAACTGCCTTATGATGTGAAGAACCAGGTCATCCGGTGAATTTAATAGTGTTCCACCTTGAAAATGACTCGGAATTTTATTTCCTAGTTCATATTATGAACACTATGAATTCATTGTTGATTCTCATAACTTTTCCAAAAATGATCTCTTATAGCGTAACATATAATTTTCCTCCCATGTGTAAATCATAATTACACTATTATAGCCAATTATGTTATATGAAAAATAGCATCACGTATCAGTTACACTGCTTGTATCAGATTAAGAATTAGCATAAGAACAAAATCAAATTCTGCACAAAATCGTAAACATGAAGTCTAGTGTGTCCAACTTTCAGCTTAGAAAACCCTGAAGTTAATAGATTATAGTAACCATATTTGGAAATATAATAAAGTGGCTTATGCGAAATGTGATATTCTGTAAAAAACAATTAATTTAAATATCGCCAATAGGGAGGTGTTCCATGTAAAATGTTAATATTACCATCAGAAGAAATTCTGTCAATATATATAATGGAAGCAATGAATAGTCCAATATTTTTCTGAAATCTAGCTAAAAACAAATAATGTACTATATAATATCTCAAAGTGTATCACTATAAATGCAAGCACTTAAAAAAATACTAAACCTGTGACACGACAGCCCATATGTGAGACAAGATTTACAATGCCTGTAACTGTTTTCCTAATCAAGGACACTGGGATGAAAAGCATATGCTCAGGTTATATGGTCAGCCCAAAACGAAACTCCCAGTTTTTAATTCCTAAACATATTTGGTTCTCAGTTTATCGACTCACTAAAAGGATGAAAGGCTGAGATGACATTGTCCAGACCGAGGATGGAACTTGTGCCATGGGAGCACGAAGCACTGCCTCTAAGCCAATGAGCTTCAATAATTATAATTCACTAATTCAATAATAGTTTTCAGAGTATTTCCATTTTAATAGTTACTTTGGTGTTACCAGACATTCATAATTTGTAGTTGTATGAAAAATCAACCAATTAAAAAAATTAATGGATACTTTTATACCCTGCTTTAAAGAAAATGTTTATTGAATTCCCTAGAACCTAATTTATTTTAATAAGTTTGGTCTTCATTAAATAATATAATCTTAAATAGTCTATAAGCAAAAACTTGGATAGCACTTGTTCTGACTATTTGCATAGAAGTCATTTATGACTAAAAAAGTATTCCTGTAATTTTTTTCAAAAATATGAAAATAATATAAGGGGATGAAATACAGCCTCAGACATTTAATTATTGATAATTAGTTTTAGATTTGGTGCGAATGACTTATCAATGCTTATATAAATATTAGCTCCATGAAAATATTTTTAAGCTATTAATGCTCATAAAATCGTATTTAAACAATTTATAAAATATAATTTGTCCTTAGTAAGTTTAAATAATTTTTAAAAAAATGGATGGCTATATTTTGGAAATTGGTATTAAATAACTTAAGTAAAATCCCAAATTTATGGAAATAGGTACGTTTGGTCGAAAAGACATTTTGTGTCGTCATCACTGTAAGTTCAGTTTTACTGTTTAATGTCTTATATCGTTTGCTCATAAAAGATAAATAAAGTCAAACCTAGCTAGGATTATTAAGAAACAGTTTTATTTATAGTTTAACCGAGAATTTTCTGGTAAACAGAGATAACAGAAACGAGTAAATGTCATATGGAAGAACTTTAACAATGGGTACTTTAACTCATATAAATAATAATGAAGTACTCATTATAATGAATGTTAATGCTTGACTGCACCAAACTAAGCACTCTAATGACTTACATATACTGAAATTTCGATATCAAACTCTGTGTAATTAGAATAGTCAATAAGCTGTTTTATGGCCAAGCCAAGACCAGTGATTTTCAACCTCTTTTTTGTTGCGATACACTTCTAACAATTTCGAAATTTCCCAGTACACAAGGAAAAACGTTTAAAAGTTGCTTATTTACCTATAAGACATTGTGTAAAATAGTTTATGATAATAAGTTTGAATGTAAAATAAAATAATGTAATATGTCTTACAAAACAATAGTTCATTCATTACTTTGCTCATAATAAAAAGCATAATAATATTTACTACATACATTTCTAAAATTTGGCAACACACATTAAGAATTTGGACACCAAAGTGCAGTGGCTGAGAATCAGTGGTCTAGACATTAATTTATGAAACATCTTCCTTTGATTGTGGTTTTGATTGCACGAGACTCTTCTTTAAGTTTTCTTCTAATCTTTCTTCTAATCTAAATCTTTCTTTAAATCTAAATATTTCAAACAACATTTGATCTTTGTAGGGTCTTGATTTTGATCTTGGAATTTCTAAGAATCTAAGAATTTAAATTATAAATGAGAAAATACTAGTAGATTGTATTTGAAGCAGATTTTGTTTTTATAAATTTTCCTTTATTGTGTTACAAAAATGTTGCTTTTATATATTTTTTTTCTGTTAGACTTTTTCCAAAAAGCAAAATAATTTATTTAAAATTCTTACTTGAAATAAAATAGAATTTTGTAAACTACTTAATATATCAAGTAAATTATTGTAATTATTTAACACTATCAATATACAATTCATGATTTTATGCAGATTTGTTTTTCTCACAAGCAAATATAAAAATCACCTTGAACATTCTTAGTTGGAGCGTAAAATAGTTATACTGTAAAATTGCCATTTTGTTATTTATTTGAAAATATTCTGAATGATTTATTTTGCGTACTCAAACAATAATATGCATTCTTTGATTACCCAATAGCTTGTACTTTCTTCTACATACCAAAATGAATACCATCAAGTATAAACATAGCTCTAAAGACAGGGTAATTGTAAAATATTACCAGCGTCTGTATTATTATCTCTAGCGTCTGGTACACTCGAGCAAGAGAAACCGAATTTCAAATATTGTTAGTAATCAAAAATATGTACACAAGATTGTGGTGTTGAAAAACAATAATCAGTCAGATTTCTGTAAAAATATTTCGAAAATTTTGAACAGTTAACATCGATTTTCTTCCTGAATAAATTGATCAATGGTAAATGGTATTAGATCGATATACATATGAAAAAATTTGTGGAACAAATTTCATAAAATGAAAAAATTTGTGGAACAAATTTTTTCCCAGGAAAAAGAGTGTAACGATCAATGAAATATGTAAAAAGAAGAATTGGCATATTTTACATAATTAAAAAAACAAATGGTAGAAGATCTAATTACCGAAATATTTAAACAAAGCATCTTTAATGAAAAAAGTCTCAGTAAACATGTTAGATGGATGTTTCTTTTAAATCAAGTATTCGAGCATATTGACAAGATAAGTATGGAGTGAAAACAATAATTAATTTGATAAAACTGTTTTATCATAATGGTGAAAATTCTATCAATTCATTGTAAGCCTAGGTGTAAGCTATCTTACGTATACTGATTCGATATCTCTGTTGCTTAAGAGTTGTACATAATTTGGTAAAATACTAGAAAGAAATTACTTATATATTTGATAAATAATGATCTGAGTCACAATAAGTTTTATAAATTGTTGAAAAATGAAATAAGGGATTGTGTATGCCTAATACATACTATATGTGCTTATGATTCCGTAGAACATTCAAGGGCATTGCAACATCAGACGTCTCTTTATTTCCAAGATTTTCATACATCTTGAGTGTATTCACAAATCGCAAGAATATGAAAACTTTTGAAACTCCTATTTGTGAATACACTCAAGATTTTCATTAATCTTGAGTGTATTCACAAATCGCAAGAATCTGAAAACTTTTAAAACTTCTATGCTCCATTCCAATGTATGTGTACGCAGAAACAAAATAGTCACATTCCTCACTAGTTGTTGAATAGTGGTTGGAAATGAATTCGGATTTTTTTAAATTTTTTTCTTTAATTCAGAATAGCTATGTTTTCTCCTTAAGCTGCGATGATCCTATGGAAAGAATTTTTCTTGTATTTTGGATGCACCAAAATACACTGCTTAACCTTTTGTGACCTATTATGTCCATGATTCATTTGTGCCATGATATTATAATTGAAATGAATGTTAATTTTTTAAATTGATTTGTGTTTTTATCAGATTTAATAAAAATAGTAACTAACTGCTTCGAGTATTCAGAATAGAGGAAGTCTTTCTTAACTGGGAGTGATAACCAAGAGAGCTACTAAATGAAATTCTCAAAATGTGGCACAAGTATAAGTAGAAAAATTAAAGTGTGATTAGATAACGCAAGCACTTTTTTTTCAAATTCGTTTGAAAATGCGTGTTCCAACACTAGTTTTTGATATACAACAATATGATATCACCACATAGTCGATAAACTCTAAAGATGAAACAGTTATTTGATATTATAACATTTGCACATTATTGGCTTCGCAGGTATTATTTGTCCAATACTATGCCTTATCATTATGTAAGAAAGGAAGAAACTCAGTAAATTGCCAAGAAATATCTTCAGTAGATATTCAAGGAGACAATAGAAATGATACATTTATCTCCTTTTGTAAATTATTTTTGTTTTTCACCTTCCTTATTACGATTATTTATTAACTTTTCATAAAAAAGTATGTTTAACAATATTAGTTTGGTAAGCTTTGGTACACTGGTGTATTTTATAATAACTATATCAAATCAGAGGCAAATAAAACTATAGTTGTTAGGTATATTTTATACTGAGTGCCTCAAAATTTTTGGATTTTCTGTGCTAGGTTTTAGTCATTTAACTATTTCCAATTTTAATTAACTATATTTTGTGCTTATTTCTATCAAGAAAAGAAAAATTTTATTATCAATGAATTTTCATAAATTACATATACATTTCTTTAAAAGATAAAATAAATATTGAAATGCATAAAAATTTTGAATAATTTTTATTTAAAAATTCAAAATCTTTTAAAATTGTTAAAAAAATTGAATGCAATGTGTATAGATAAATATTTTACTCATTAGTGCTTTATTGAGTAGAATAATTGGCTTATAATAAAATTCAAGTGTTATTTTTAATTAATAATTGTGCTCATGTAAAACTCATAATTATATATTAAAATTTGCAGACCCTATTTTGAAAATATCAAGTATATTGAAGTAAAACTATTACTTTACATAATAACTAAAATTATTGTTTTAAATTTTAAACAAAATTAAAAGCACTTATTATCTCAATATTATATAATAGTATAAGCAACTTTGAAATATCGGGATTTCAAAAATAAAATTTTTGTTAATCAAATAATGTATTTTAATCAGAAATTTTATATAAACAATGAAAGTACTCCGCATTTTAAAAAAAAAATATATTTAAAAAGTGAAATATTTTCCCCCAATTATTTTAAATTAAAACTATAAATTAAAAATTTTACCATTTTATTGAAATAATTATAGTAATATGTGAAAAAGATATGTAAAGTGTTGAATTCATACCTTAACTATAGTTAAAAATTACGAGGCCTTTCATTATTTTGAGATTGAACCCGTTAACAATCCAAGTTCTTTTCAAATTGTTATACATGAAATTAGTGTAAGATGAGTAAATAATATCTTGTGAAGTAATTAATAATAAAAATGATGCTAGAGATGTGTACATGTGTATTAAAAATGTGGAATGAAAGAAATCGTTCAATCAGTATAACTGATTAAATATAGCAAAAATGACAATTTATATAAATTTTTGTTTTTTTTTAGAAAAAAAAACTTTATTTCCATAAATTATAAAAATAAGCAATCAATTTTATTGCAATAAAATGTTAACTCTTCAATTAACGACAGGTCTCTATGAATTTCATAATTTTTTAAAAAAAATTAATTCTTATTTTTTCAACAACTTAAAAAGATAATTTAAATTTTATCGGTGGCACTCAACATAACTAAGCTTTCAAGAGCAATCTTTTGTTTTGTTTGTGAGCATATTTTTTCTAATCATCAAGAGTATAATTACTCCAAAAAAAAACTTTCTGCGAAAAATTATAATTATTTTAATAGGTTAAACTAATCACGTGTGCCTCTTCACTACCTCATTGTTGAAGTATAAAAATGTAAATTTATTTTTCTCAACGATTACACCAACCAAAATGAAGAGAACATTAAGGAAATCCCTAAGGAGAAACTAATGTCTCAGATCAAAAAAATAATAATAATAAAGTAGTTTAAAATGCTGTTTTTCAATATCAGGTTTTTTGTAATTTGAAGCGTTTGTTTATTTTATAATAAAAACGAGAAATGGTGCAGAAAATCTTTACTTATAACGCTTATTTTTGCGTCGTAGTGCTATTAATACAACTGCTGTGAAGAACAATTATGGCTTACATTTCATCCGAAAAAGATTCTTAGAAAATGTAATAAGTATTTAATTACATTCAACACCATAATTGCAATTCTTTAATTTTCGTCAAGCGTCAAATATATCCATTTAGCTGCTATTTTTTTAACATGGTAGCCATTATATCAGGTGTAACATATAAAAGAAGGTAATGATGCCACTGATTTGAAATAAAATGAAAAATAATATCAAGCGAGACAGATAAATAATTCTGAATTATAATTGTCTTTTTCCCTGTAAGAGGATAAAAATTAATATAGAAATTTAATAGATACTTCTAGAATTTCAGAAATACTATTTCGATTAACAAATGAAAATTTCCCTTCTTCAGCATATTTTTTTTATACAAACTCGTTACGATGTGATTAGAAAACGCAAACGATAACAGGAAAAAAAGAATATCGCATAAAGCAAACGATAAAAAATGGAATTTTTTGTGTGCATATTTCCAGAATATAATCAGTTTCAACGTTAAATAATGGTGAAATTATGCAAATAGTTTGCATTAAGTACGTAGAATATTTTTTTCTACTTTCTTCCACTTTGCGTAATGAAAGAATTTTTCAGAACGAATTACATGATATCTTTGAAGAACTTTTTTGTTCACTTATTTCGTTGATGGGATGATAAAACGAAGAAATGGTTGGAGTATCACTATTACGGCGCAGTGATTCTTCTGAATTTGGATTAAATAAAAAAAAATGTTTAATAAGTATTCATCACAGTTTTTTTTATTAAAGCTTGTGCAACAGTTTCTGCGAGGAGAATTTTTGCTTCGAAAAGCAATAGTTAGATGTATAATTTATATAAATATTGAAATAAATTTGAAAAGTTTTCAAATTCCTCAGAAGAGTTAAAACAATTTTTTTATCAATTGTAATTTATCATATAATTAAATAATACGACTGTCGTTGAAAGACATTAAAAAGATAATTATATGCGATTGTTTATTATGTTACTAAATTTCTGGCCTATCCATGCTAACTGAAGATGCTATGTTAACTTTATCGTTATTTTGAACTACATTCAAGCCTCAAGTGACGAGGTTAATACCTGAGATGGCATTTTCTACTCCGGATATATTATTAGATCCTACAGATCTTTTACTGTGAGTTTCTCTTCTCAGCATGTGGTGCTCTTGTGTGTGATTGGATTTTATATCTAATTTATCGTCTTCCCAGGTACAAGTATAACGATTTTTTTCCAGCAGGTGGTTTTGGCTCCATAAATAAAAATGCAATCATTATGAAATAAGTGTTATTTTTCATAACATCATATTTGAATATTTGATCGTATACTTAATTTAATTCTTTTAGGTGAATTACTCTAGATTTTTTGTTTTGTTTATTGTAAAATATGGGTTATATTATATTTATGGACATAAATATATTATAGTTATCATTGTATGAACATTTAAAAAAGTCTCTATGCTTAATATATTTACGACGAGCTGTAATTTTATGTGTTTATTGATACTGAATAAATCATTAGTGGAAATAAGATTATCGATCTTCAATGTATCTTGGTATGGACTGTCAAACTGGTTGCTGAATGTTCAGTATTTTGACATACAGTACATTCAAAGGCATTCAGTTCATTGTTGATGAATTTAATTGTAATCTCCAGAATGGATGCTTTTAGTAGTTCAGAGTCCATCCTAAACCGTATTAACTGAATTAGCCCTCATATACCTTAAACTAAAAAGCCACTAACAAAATTACCAGAAATTTGCAAACTTCATTCGTATATGTTATAAAGGTGGTATCTGATATTTGTTATATTCGCTCCATTAAGGTCGCAAAACTACATCTAAAGATATTGCGACACTTTACTATTAAACTTATACTTTACCTAGAGAGGCAGATCCAAATTATGGCACAGGTGCCATATAATCCAAGATGCCAAATTCTGAGTTTGGCGAATTTTTGGCGGATTTTTATATGTATCTGGCAACCTCTCATTTTTATTATGTCATAGATATAGAGACCTATAAGAATTATGCAGAAAATTATATTTTGGTAACCCTAGTGTTAAAGCTATTGCGCATGTTACGATACGTCATCTTGGCAACATTTCTTCATCTCCAAAATATTTCAGAATTTGGAATGGTGGATTATACGGCACCTGAGCCCATATTATTTATAGAAATATAATATACCCGAGGGATGACCATTTATATATATATAAATGTTAAAAGTCTGAATATAATGTTAAAAAATTAAATTATAAAATAATTAAATTAAATATTATAAATTAATTTAATATTAAAATACAAAGATAGCAACTTTGATCAAAATGAAAAGATGGTATTAAGTATAAAAAAAATGTGGAATTTAAAAATATATATGCAATTGAAACTCAATCAAAAGTTTAACAAAACTCGTAAGGAAACCATTTCATCACATATTGTCAGTTGATGCCTTTTAATATATTTAATACAATATATAAATTTAATTCAATCATCATAAGTTACGTAGCAGTGAACTCAATGATGTCAAATGCTCAAAATAATTCGAACTAACAAAGTGTTTTCGGATAATTTATTTTTTTAAGTTACCTTTTCATTTTTTAGATAGAAGTGATTATAAATATAGGAATTTTTGCATTTGATTTATCATCGTTGCAAGAATATAATTTGCTTAGCTCAAATAATCTATGTAAACAAATCCTTTATCGGTTTATTCGCAGAATTTATGCCCAAGAAGGAATTAAGAAAAGGCTATAAGGAAGCGAAAAATCTTATATCAGGATAGTTGATTTCTGGCTAATTTAAAATAAGAGATGCTTCATTTTGAAATTTTGACTACAGCTTTTGTAATTAATGCAAACAATAACTAACGCAAATTTAAAGTGCCTGTAGAGTTACTTATGTTTAAATGTAATCAATTTAAATAATTCACCCTATTCCAAAGCCCTATTTCCTACATCTACGATTATGTCAGTCTTTAACCAGACACCCATGACCAAGCTTCTCAATAGTCACTTGAGATGTATGTCCTATTCTTGTGGAAAAAATATTTTCCCAGCCTGTTTAAAGTGTGCTGACCATCAGGTCAATCCTTCTCTTCTTCTGAATTGTCTGAAGCATTTCAGATTTTTTTTTTTTTACAAGTCCAATTTTAGTGTTAGATTTTCTTAGAGTGAAAAATCTCATAGACCTGATTTAGCTTTGCTAAATACCGGAGATATGCAACAATAACACTAAAATTATCATCTATCTTTAATCATTGGGAGTAAAGAAAAATAATTACGGCATCTTATTTCCCTTCGAGAAAATTTTGTTTTAACTTATTGTGTTGTATGTATTTTCGCTTTCAGCAATATGCCACCATAAAAATTGCATTTCATCACTGATGAAAAGAATCTCAGTGCCAACAATTGTATTTTCGGAATCAAAAGATAAAAGATTTCGTTCACAACGTTTCACGTTTAGTAAACTTTATGTCAAGTGTTTATTGTTCCTTTTTTTTTCATATATTCTCTACAGATCTTTCCCTATTCATATAAATACTCATATTAATAATAATGTTTATTGTCTATGTTTACCCTGGCATTGTGTAGGACAAAACATAGACATCAAGTTTCAGGGGATATTTGCATGGTGAAAGGATATTGTTTGTCATTACTTGGTAAATGCAAGTAAAAATCTTTATTTAAATATCAATATATTGTGGAAGTTTGTCATATATGTAATCTTTGTATCTATATCATATTAAGACAGGAAAATAAGAGATTCAAAGCCATTTATAGAACAGCTTGCATGGTGAGCAACATCAATCAATATTTACGAATTACAAAGTAATTAAATTCATAATCATTTATTACGAAAAGAATTACTAATCTATTTGCTATATTTGTATCAAATTTAATTTATAAAATACGAAATATCGATATTTTTAATGAAAGATCTTTAAAGCAGATTATAAAAAGTGGAACTTGAACTTAGTTTACTGGTAGAGCAATATTACTTATGGAGCCATTTTATAGCTTCTTTAAAACTGTATCAATAATACTTCCTTAGATAAAAAAAATAATTCTAAAATTGCCAAACATTCTGTTGTTGTATATTCTTTCAAAAGTTTAGTTGTCGAAAAATTATGCAAACAAGAGCGGAATAGGAATTCAATAGTATGTATTTTGTAAAAATCTATTCTCAGTTCTTACAGCTCATTAGTTTTTGTTAATAATAAATCTAAACTCAGTGGCACGACAATCATGAAAGGGGGTGGGCAAGGCTCACAGAGCCCATATCTGTTTCCTTCACTGAGAACCCTGGGGTCAGCCTAACGTGAAAACTACAACGTTTAGTTCCCAAACATGCAAGGTACTCAGTTTTATCGACCCACTGAAGGGATGAAAGACTGAATCGACCTTGCCCAACATGAGGATTGAACCCTGGACTTGCACAGCCTGGGAGCGTATATTTTAATTAATAATATCTTCAACAAATTACAGCATGAATGTATTGTTTAAAGAATTTAGGAGGTGAAAATAATTAACAATTACAAACTCTGAATTTTTTTATTCCAAAATGCAATTGTAATTCCTTGGAAAGTTTAATTTAAGCAAAATGCAAGAACAACAAAATAATTTGATCCCCTACTACTAATACTTGGCTACTACCTAATACTTGGTTAATATAAATTTAAATGAAACATTGATTTTATTCCTTAATCAATTTTACACTGATTCGACAATGCAATAAATATTTTATTGATTCACATGATGCAATTAAAATCCAACAAGTGAAATTATCTTGAATACTAGGTACAATCTTTAAAGCAAGATAAATAATAATTGCATGTAAAATATATCCTGAATGTTATTTGTGCTACACTCCTAAAATCATATCTTCACAGTTCGTTGTAACTCTGAATATCAAACAACGATCCATTTCAAGACCATTAATCCACTAATAATCCGCGTAATTGATCCTGTCAGCAAATTTGATTTATTACCAGTTGCTTATTAAAACTCCCCACGCTTGAATGCATTCTGTGGAAATTCTTCTTTCTTGGTCAAATCGGGAACTATTAGGTGCCGTATCGTGCAAAGAATTGAATAAATAGTTGCAACTGCAGCAATGCCTAAAATAATCAATAATACATAAATCAAGGGTTGTCAAACCATGAAAAAGGCAGCTCTCTCAAATTAAGACAGTTTTTCCGTGCATCTAAACATCAACGATCCATCAGATTGCCATTGCAACAAATAGAATCGCTTGCAGCGAAACGAATCGATGAATGGTTCTGTATAAATGGTGAATCATTGTCGATGAGCAGCTGCGAGGAAATGAAGATCGAAGAACTGAACTGATGAGTTAATGAAAGTAATTTAAGGAGATGAAACGTTAAAAAGGGTATTTTTCTGTGTATCTTCATGGTTCACTGAAGCTCCATAACTTTCAACAAATCCATTTTTTTTCATTGTTTTATGTATATGAAGCGTCATTGTATCATTCGTTAAAAGAATTAGTCTCATAAATTTGATTCTCTCAAAAGATACCTCGTACTTGCATATAAGATTAAGGAATCATTGCATATAAAATTAAAAATTATGTTTTCCTTAAAAAGAAAAATACAAGAATCTTTCAAACTAATAAACAACAAGTATTTTATATTTGTCCCTTACCTATCTACATTTCGAACAAAGATCAATAAAATCATCAATTCTCTCAAAATTAATTTTAAAAAATTCGATATTTAAAGACAAGAAGTTTTTTTAAAATTCTTTTCTCAATTTTCCTAAATTTCAAAATTTTAGCTCATAATAGGAATTTTTAAGTCAGTTTAAATTTGAAGATTGAACTTAGAAAATTTTATCTTATTGCTATCTAATAAAATTATTTATAAAAATGTAACTTAATGTTTTCAACAAAAATGGCAATTTGTAAAATTAAATAAGTCATTATTTAATTTTATTATTTCATCAATTAATATCAACAAATATATATATATATATATATATATATATATATATATATATATATATATATATATATATATATATATATATATATATATAAATGATTCAAAGGTTATACTAAAATTTCATATTATCAATCGTTACTTGATCAATAAATATCTTAAGACAGCATGAATTTGCGCAATTTTATAAATTTTGAAAAATAAATTGCAGTTTAAATAAATTTGATTAAAATCCATACTATTGTACTATTTTTTAACAAAACAATTTTTACAAATTTAAGATTCGAATATTTGATATGTTTTTTGCGATATGTTAATTCCTCAGTTCAAGAAACCTTTGATATACATTATCTCACTTCTTTACTTATCTGAATCCAAAATTTGAGTATTTATTGCAAAATAGTACCATTATATAAAACAAAATTGTGCTTCTAATCCTTATTGTGATATATTATAGAACCAAATCTGTTACTATAATCAATAAATAATTCATAATCAGTTATCAAAAAATAAAAATAAAAGTCCTTTATCAGATTACCTTGAAATAAGATATTAGCTTACAAATCTTAGAAAATTTCAAATATGATATTTTTTTCATGTTATTGTCAGAAAATCATGTGATCACAGAACATATAGTATTTAATTTAATTTAAAATACATAAATTGTGTATTTATTAACAAATGAATTACACATTTCGATAGTAAATAAGCATAAACGAGAAATTTTATAGGAAAAATAAATTTTTTTAAAGTAAGCACTTTGAAGTTTTAAACTTTGTCTATATCTTTTACAATATGATAATTTGTAAAATTAATGTCACATATTTTGTGATATTTAATCATGGTTAATGGAAATTTACTGCTTTTTTCAATAAAAGTAAATGCAGCATTCTGTCATTTCAGTTGCAACAATCACTTTTACGTCAAAATAATATGCAGCAATGAATTACTTAAGAAATGTGTTTCCCAAATTATTGTGCTTAAGAAGGGGAAAATTTAAATATATATGTTAAGAATATATTTTGCTGTAATTGTTTTAAATAAATATTTATTTACAACTAATTCATATTGTCAGGATTTTTATAAGCAAATTCAAAAATGAAAGCAAAACATATTACGCTATAAGCCTTATCAAAATTCCAACATATTCAAAATGTCCCATTATTCATGAAAAACCGCTTGGGACATAATAATTAACTTATCCATTTTCTGCAAATATTATCGCTCATTTGTTTTCCAGATATCATCTGCCTTGCAGCCTTATTTCAAGTCCGCAAATATAACGAACTTTTCCATTCATTCATCAACGATTTTATCGTTTCCTTATGGATCATCCATACAAGTGGTACAAAAGGTGTTATTGGTGCACAAGTGCAATAAGAAAAGGAAATTATGTGTCATTGATTTAATGATTGATAGTGTAGTTCATGTCTTACTGTTGTGATTTATGTCTAAAGACATTTTATTATTTTATATTTCATTTCTGTTATTCATATTTGATTTTTAAATTAAACCTACTTAAAAACCTTATAGAATTAATTTAAGTATTATATAAAAATCTCTTTAAACTCAATAATTATAATATGAAATCTTTTAATAAAATGAAAACGAACATGGAACATTTCAGGTATAAGTATGATATATATCCCAAGAGATTTCTCATCAAATTTGCCGTTCTTTGTTTGAATTATAGTGTTTCCGGTTTTCCCTTTGGTGTTGCTAATTTGCATTTTGTTGCTTTTCTAACAGGTTTAATTTTTTTCTCGTGTTTTCACATCATTTTTGTGCCATATATACGGTTTATTTATGTGACAACAGCGTTAGAAATGCTTGGCGACGAAAAAAACTCGCAAATGGGAATGTTATCCTACTAGTTTGGCATCTCATATTAAATATGATGAGTTAATAAAATAGGTTAACTAATAAAAGAAAATTTATCAGCAAATTTCAAAATGATAGGAAAAAATGCATTTTGCATGATAGTATAAATATATTCACAAATAATTTAAACAAGCTTAATTCATTATTATAATATTTCCTTCTGAATGTGATTCTTATCACATTCATTTTTGATATGCGCTTACAAGTTTGTTTATATTCAGTCTCTCTGGACCAGGTTCAACACTCTGAGGAACAATATTCTGATATTAAACGCATAAATTATCACATTAAAATGATTCATCATAAATAAAATGTACATTTGAAAGCGCACAACTTACAAGAAACAGGCCATTATTAAAATTGAAATGAATATTCTAATAGAATATAATACTTGTATAAGCTTGAAGCCTTTATAAACAATCTACCTGTATAAAAAAATTAAAGCCAAGCATATTACCTAATTGAATTAACAATAAACCTAATAAGTAAAATTATAATAAAAATGTCGTAAAATAGCATTTAATCAATTTGAATAAATTGCTAGTTAAATTCGAATTGTTTTAATAGATTCTCTATTTGATGAATGATATTATAACAAGTTAATGATTTATCAATTATAACTTTAATCCTTGAATCATTAATTGTCTCTGTTTCATGAAAGGCATCTTTCCATTTGTTCTCGGGCAGGTTATAAGTTCGATACTATGATCATCAATCTTACCATTTTTCCCAAAGGTGGTCCGAGCGGCGTCACAAAACGGCAACATACAGAGCGTTGCTTTTGAATTTACGACCGCGCAGTGCATATACATCTCAGAAAAAAAGTAGCAAATACAAATAAATAAAAACTCATCGCAAAAGAAAAAAAGCTACTTACTACACCTCGGGCCGTCAGATTCTGATGCTCTAACGAGCGTTTGAAACCCAGCTCACGCGTTCGAAATGACCTCTTCAAACTTACAAGAGGTGAAGAATACACAAAAATAAAGCTTCAACTCCCGAGTTAAGAAAAATACCGTAGATATTAGAAATTGTTTCTTGTTCGATTCATAATAAATCAGCTTAAACTTCCTAGTTTAAGAAAGGTTATGAACGGCAGGTTTGGACATAAAAATACAAAAAACAGCAAAGATGGATTTTGAAAAAATCGAAAAAACTTTCAACGAATTTATCATGGAACTGCACTAGGAGGACGGGATGGTCGATGCCATCTTCCTTTTCAGACTGTCAAGTCTGAAACATCGCTACGCGTAAAAGGAAAGTAATCTCTCTTTTTTATTAGTTTTATTTATTTTTTAAAAGGGAAGCTTAATCCCCTTTCTTTAAAAAACGATACATTTTCAGATTAACCGGTGTCACAAACAATTCTCTTAGATTTGCCTCAACTTCTCCAGGTCCCTTTAGTTTAGCGGTGGAATTGTAAATTGATCGTCGGGTTTTGCATTTTTAGAAACAAAACCAAATGAAAAGAATTTTTAAGGATTAACTCCAAAATTCTGTTTAATATTTATTTACCGTAAGTAATAGAAAATAATGAAAAAGAGGAAGTCAATGCAAATTTTGGATTTAAGAAGTTATCACAATGATTTTTTATAATGAAGATTTATTTTCATTCGTATTTGGTATCTGTAATTAAAAAAAGAATAGCACACACACATAGTTGTACACCCCTTTATATTATTATTTTACAATTATACAAAGCTGCTGACATCAAGAACAGCCTTTAAAATTTTCTTTGAACTCATCTCAACCCTTCAAGAACAATTTTTAAGAATTAACCTCAAAATTTTATTTAATATTTATTTCCCAGGAGTAATAAAAAATAATGAAAAAGAAGAAGTTGTTGCAAAGCTTAGATTTATAAGGAGTTATGGTGATGCTTTTCATACAATAAAAATTTCATATACTTATTTCTAACATTTTTAATTTATTCATTTATTTTGTAATGGGACAGTAAATAAAAGAGAACAGTACATTTGTTGCATATATTTTACATTAATATTTTCCAATAATGAAAAGCTACTGACATCAAGAACAAGTTACTTCACATTAAAATATACAGGGCTAGAATTTCCGTCAAAGGAGCTTCTAAATATTAAAAAAATTTGGTTCTTATTTTTTAACATTTTAAGAGAAAGCAACACAATGTTTTATGTAAAACTCTCCTCCAATATTGAGATATAAGATAACCCTTGTTTACTTAATTACCAAATAGCTATTTCTTTCAAAGGAGCTTCTAAATATTAGAAAACTTAGGTTCTTATTTTTTTAACAGTTTAAGATAAAGTAACACAATATTCGATTTAAAACTCTCCTTTGATATTGAGACAATAAAATAACCCATATTTACTTAATTACCAAATGGCTATTTCTGTCAAAGGAGCTTCTAAATATTAAAAAATTTAGGTTCTTATTTTTTAACAATTCAAGAGAAAGCAACACAATGTTTTACGTAAAACTCTTCTCCAATATTGATACTACAAGATTTGTTTACTGGATTACCAAATGGCTATCTTTGAGTTACAAGCACTTATAAAAATCTAATGATTCAAAAAAGGTTTATTTTATAAAGTTAATGACATTTCCTTATTTTTTCAGGTGCCTGTGCTGTCCTATATTTTTGAAGAAAGGTAATAACACTATATTTACAGATGATATAAAAGCAATAAAACTATTGGTAAAGTTTTGATTAAAGCTATTTCTTCACCTATTCGTAAAGATTATTTACATAAGGCAAAAGGAAAGTTGCTATTAACCAAGATCGTGAAAGTGGATTTATTATTAACATGAGAAAGTCGATTTTTTTGTGTTCATTCAATTAATTAAAAGAAATGGCAGTGTATTATGTAACTTATCTCAAATTTTACTTTCCTTGCAATAAGATTTAAACAACGCAATAACATTTCATTTAATGGAAATAATTTTATTACTTTTTCAATTTTTTTTAATTTTAACATTACTTACAACCTTATATAGCTTGTAAGTATTATTAAAACATGCTATCAATAATATGGTTAAATAGAAATAGTTTCTCATATACGACTACCCTGTATTTAGTCAACAGTAAATATCATTAAAATGTTAATTATTTAATCGTTATTAAAATCAAATAAATTATATTTTAAGAGACTGGCATTTAACTTCAATAAATTCTATTTCATTTATATTTTAGAATTATGAGTTTCCGTAATATAAATTAAATATAAAGCATTTATCCATTATTAAATAAATTGAAATTTTTTATAAAGTATTATTGTAAATTATGATAAGTTATAAATCTTATATGTTTGAATTTCTAATTAGATGAATAATGTTTTTCCAGAAAATAAAAATGAAATGAATAGCTATTTTAATTTCATAAATTCTAAATGTTTACTTAAAATGGTGAGTACTTTTTCTTTTTTTCTTCTTTGAATTAAAAAGGAATATAAAATATAATTTCTCACATAAATTTCCACAATTTATTGTAAATATTTCTCATTTTATGTATTATTTTTTAATTATTTCAGCAATTACATTTTCAGTTGTATAATGTTTAATCGATGTTGCTTAATATAATTAAATGTCTCAATATGTAAAAGAAAATTTTTGAATATTGGTCAATTGATAATACCAATACCATCCTATTTTCTGAATTTTTTATTTCGCCGAATTTGGAAAATCAAGCAATGGCAGCTTTAGCATATATCGATGCTATCAAAGTGAATTGTTTTTGGATTTAAAAAATAAATGAATAAAACAATAATCTTTAAGTTCAATATCCTAGGCCTTAAACCACATGTGTCCATACAAAACAATAATAGATAGGCATCCCTCTTGAAACATACTTCAACCAGAAATTCTTAAATGTCTTGTTAATATGTGTTGTTGTTGCATATCCCCTTTGGCCAGCAGCGCTAGACCAGGTCCATAACGTTAAACATCCCCAAAAAATCTAGCAATATCAAAGGATCCTCGTATAAATCTTGCTTGGAAAGCCCCAGGCACACACGGATGTGTTCTTGCGTAGCTTGTTCAGATAAACATTTGGAACAGGCTTCGAAAACTCTTAAGCCTAATGTTAATTTTAATAATTATCAGTGTATGTGGAATTAAAATACTCTCTCATTTAAGATTCTTGCTCATTGAATCACTTGCCCTTAAATAAAATGCAGAAATTATGCTTTTTAAAATATCATTATACGCTCTTTTCTGTAGTTTGAGCTTAAAACTCATAAAAAATAATAAATGTCTCTTTATCATCAAAAACGACTGAAACTGCTTTATCTTTTGCCATTAAGCACTTGATCTAATATTTGGGCCAAAACTTTGAAATATAATTGATAACAGTGTAGAATAAAAAGAAAAAATACAAAAACAGAATATTAATGTCGAAATTGATTTAAAAAAGGAACGATTATATCGTCATTAACATATATAGTGATTTGCTTATATCTTAAGCAACTCTGCAATCTCACATATGAAAATCATGCAGAAAACTGAAGATATTAAGTTTTATTTTTTACCACTTAACTATGTTTCTTAGTAGAATAATTTTTAACATCCGATCAATTTTGCAAAATTTAATACAGTAGTGAAAAATATTTGTAATTTTGAGTACAAGCTTATATCAATCTATACGAATTATTATAAAAAAATGTTTTTTTTTTATTTATAAGTTTAACAACTGTTGAAGAAATATAGGTTAGTATCACTGTTTAAAAGAACTGCACTTTCTACTCCAGCGTTTGACATTAATTCACTGATAGCTCTATCGTCTAACAAAACCTCTGCCGTACATTATGAATTTTTTAACTTGTGACCCTAGGGACTATGTTAATTATCAATTGGGTAAAGAATCCGATTCTCATTCACACAGAATTTTTTTAAATTTGAGGAAATTATACTCTATTAACCCATTGAAAATATTAATTTTAAACATTTTCACAATTTTTGCTATGTAATCATCTATATTAGTTATATAAAATATATTAGTACATTTCATTTCTAGTAAACATTACAATTTTCATTTTGAACTCATAGAAGTATATTTCCTATGATTCTATAAATTTAGGATAAAAAAACAGAACTAATTTATTTATTTTTCTTTTAAATAAGTTATTTTTCTGTCTTCGAAATTTTATAATGTATTTTTTTAAACTTGCTATATTTTTAATTATTAAAATATTTATATTGTTTTGTACATTAGTGAAATTTGAACTTTTTCTGGAGATTCATAAATTTGTAAATATAAATTTAATTTAAATATTGATAGATTAATGTACTTTATTTCTGAAATATTCTTTTTTCATACTTTCTCTTCTTCTTCTTAACTGGCGTTACAGCCCTATGCAGGCCTTAGCCCCCAATACAACCCCTTCCAGTTTTCCCGCTTCAAAGCCAAATTTTTCCAATTTTTTATCTTCATGGTCTCCAGGTCCTTTTCCACATTTTTTTCATACTTTATTTTCTGAAAATTGTGAGTTAGTTTTTTTGGAAAACGTCCCTTAGTTTTTACTTTTCACCCTTTTAAGGCAATGCTTATTTCAAAATACTAAAACTAAAATGAAAATATTAAATGTATTCTATAAAAATGTGTAATTTTAAAACTTTCAGGTATTTTTATCATATTATTGTATAACTAGCATCTTAACCCTTTAGGGTACACACTTCTGCAAAAACCAGTTAAGTCATGAACTATGATTTTAAATTCGAAAATAGAATCTTTTTAACATAAATAATAAAAGAATTAATTACACTGAAAAAAGTCCCATCATTAATGTTGTACGAATTCATCTCTAGTGCCACCAGGTAATACACGTTCTATAATTTTTACCTTTTCTGAAAATTGAATTAATATAGTTGCAAGTATTGAATAATTTTCAAAACTTCAACTTAGTTGAAAGTTTTCTTTGTTATTTATAATGCTTTTTATTGATAATTTATCATTTTATTTAATATTTATGTGAAAATAATAAGTGAATTTTTAAATATTTCATAGACATAATAAATGCATGATTAGGATTTGAAATCAATAAAATTATGCATTTGGTTTATACCTTACCAAATCGATTGGAGATATTCATCTAGAATTTGTTGCAGTATTTTGTCTTATTCTATACTTAAATAAATAATAATTATAAAAACTTTCACATTCTTATTTTTAAGTTGTTGAATTTAAACACACACACATAGACTTCAAGTAGCAATTTAAAATGAGAAATTTATAAAAGAATGATTTCCATTAATTATATACGTTTAACTATTTTAAATATGATATACCATACACTTAGAAAACTAGTCTTCGGTTTTTTTATTCAATAGCTTTTGAGTAACAAACTTTAAAAGGTTGTTTAAGCATTTTTATAATAAGTAAATAAATTCCGAACTACTTTCTTTTTACAAGATAGCGAAAAATAATTTGGTAAAAATGTTTTCATCAAGCTCCTACTTTAATATCGAATAAATGACCATCCATCCATTTCAATTTTCTACTTAAAAAAAAGAACTATATTAAAAACATGACGCAGTTTTTAAACTTGACAAAAATGCATAATCGAAATCGTGTATAACTGCTATCTTAAAATAATTATTTGTTGAGAGTAAATTTTTTTCCCTCTTCACTCGAATTCTACGGGGGAATTTCTTTTCAATGATGGCTCTTCAACGCTGCGAAATCAGAACTCTCTTGAAAAATAAAAGTAAAAAAAAAAAGAAAACAAATTCAATAAAAAAGAAATTTCCACCACTTGTTTGTGTCCTTCGTTATATATTGACTGTTGCCCCTTCAGAAAAAAATAAATAAATAATAGTAAAAAAAATTGAATTCTTTCTAACCATGACGAAATTCCTTTTCATCAATAGGGACTTCTGAGAGGGGAAAAAGAAAAGTTGGGAGGGAAAAAGGGAAAAAAATTCGTGTATGAGCGAAGACGAGAGGGGAAAACACATCCCTTGTATGAATAGAAAACATAGCGGGAAGTCGTACTCGTCTGTCAAAGGCACTTGGCGACACGCAGACGACTTCCGAAAATACTTTTCTGTTAGTATCTGGCAACAAGAATTTGTGGGAAATTGTCTCTAGCGGAAGAACAATGGTTCGCCAACCACTTATTTTGTTTTTCTTTCCATAATATTGTGATGAACAAGCTATTACCTGCACCTGAGATCAAGCTGTGTTGTAAAGTACTTGTAAGCTTCGGACATGGCATTTACAAGTTTATAAATATATTTTTTTTCCTGACTTATTTGTGCAGACAAATTATAGCAAGTAGAGCAACTTAATTATTTTTATTTTTGTTTCCCTGCTGTTTAATAGAACATTTGATTTTTCAGACACAGTATTATTAAGAAAAATTGTATGTAAGGATGGCATGTTGATAAAATTTCCAAACAAGACTTCCTTATTTTGAAACTGAATATTAAGAATACTTCATTAGTTGTGTATTTTTGAAATATGACGTAAGTTGATCAAATAAGAAAATTGGGAATATTAATATAATTGAGAGTTGTTAAGCTTCAATACCAAAGAAATGATAAAAATGCACTTAAACACATTAAGTTAAATTTAACTCAACAAAATTTTCATGTTTAACAATAGACTTATCTGTTTTTAGCATGGTAATAACCTTAAAATGAAAATTTTTTCATTTGTTTCTCAGTTTTGATATAATTCAATAATAAGAATGAGTATGTTGGAATGGAAAATTAGTATTAAGTTGTGTAAGTATCATACTATGTTTTCAAAATAACATCAAATTTGTACTTGTATGATAAATATTACTACAAAATATTTACAACTGTGCAGTGCAAACGTAACAAAAAGTGCACACGAAAAGCTGGTAGGCAATGGGAAGTTCATATTATTATTGACAGTGTTTAAAGATTAATTAAATTATCTGTACAACGTGAAATATATCGCGTTTTATACAAAAAAAGCTAGAAATACAACGTAACCTTACTTTGGTTAATAGAAACTATTGAAAAATTTGATATCATATCATTGAAGACATTTTACTAAAAAAAACGCTTAACTTTTTAAACTACAAGTATGTAAAAAAAAAAAATTAAAAAACTTATCATTGCATATTTCCTCTGTTTTTGGTAAATGAAAAGGTAGAAATTAATAATAGCTTAGTAATATTTCTATTTTTTATCTTTTTCATGGGCATATATGAAGTCCTGTGTCCGGAGAATAAGATTATCAAAATCAAGAAACAAAAAAACTAAACTATAATTTAAGTCTGAAGAGTACATATGATATATATATATATATATATATATATATATATATATATATATATATATATATATATATATATATATATATATTATAAACTGATAGAAAACTAAAACTAATAATAAAAGTACGATTTATCACAAATAAATCAAGCTTATTTCTGATTTATTTTCGATGAATATTTAAATAGGTAAATAGAAAACATTGATGGTAATACAGCAGCCAAAACTAATGCATAAGAATTCATTATTTTTAGCTACTCCAGAATATAATATATGCTTGTCTTGACTGACATTAAAGAGAGTAAAGATATTAAGAATTGAAATACTAAATCTCATTTTTCAGTTGGTATTTATTCCATTAATTTTGCCCAATAAGAAATACTCATTCCGGTGTAATTTCTCGACTTTTAAGGAAACATTGAACAACCAAAAAACCTTAAAATGTTAAAAAAATATTTTAACTATATACATATTGAAACAACAAACAATATTCTGATATTATCTGATTTAAAAAATAATTTTTACTAACGCTTCCAATATTTGAAAAGAAATTCCATTTTTGCACAGTTTATTAGATCGTATTAATCTATCTTAATTTTAGACTAGTATTGTGACACCTCAGCATTAGGAGAAAGGGGGTTGAGTTTTATATCTTCAGGTACGTTCTCAAAGGGTGAATATATGAAGACCTGCAATTGTAAATAGTTTTTCTCTAAGTGAAGAGATACCAAGCCGAGTATCAACTGGTACAGTAGGGAGACCCTCCTCATTGCTCAAAAGTTTATTAAATCGCCTTTTGTAAAGTCTGATGCCAAAAGAGTTCGTTACATGTTTAGTGAAGAATTTTGATTTAAAGAAGATAACGCTGCTTTGGAGTTGGAACCAAATGGTTTTCAAAATGATCTGCGTAAAAAAACCGTTTTCTTCAAACTCAGAAAATATTTGGCTCCTTGTTCCGAAAGAAAAATACCCAATTTTGTCCAAGTTAATCTAAAAGTGAAAACAAATGTTAAGCTCCGTCGATTTGTGTAGGAGTTTACTTTCTATTAATGAAATTTATAAAAATAAAGGATAAGTATAGGAACAAATTTACAGTTAAATACTTGGACAACTGCATTCGAATAACAGCCACAATTACTCTGTCAATATTAAGAATTCTGTTGAAAACAAAGTTTCATTTTTCTCATTAAAGTTACTCTGATGAAAGAAAACCTATTATTATATCTATTATTCATTATTAACTATATTTTAATTTCTTTCTTATGTATGATTCAATTTTTTTCTTTCTTGTATACAGCTCAATTGAAGCTGATTTCATATTTACTAAATCTTAGGCAATAAACAATTTTTTTAAAAAAAGAAAAGTAGATATTTTAATCAATAGCTCATAATAGGATTCAAAATGATGTGATAGGTTATATATAAGCTCCAGAAATTTCAACCACTGTATTAAAGTATTAGATTAAATTAGCCTTCGTCTGTAAAAATTGGCCGTAGAGTGATCAACCAATCATATGACTATTAATAGCTAAAGAAACTATCTTATACTTCATCTTAACAATCAAGGATTTTCCATGACAGCTAACGTTTTCCCGATAACTGGAAAGTCAAAGAATGAATTTAATTTAAAGAAAATATTGCAAAATTATAAGATGGGAAAGGATTTCAAATTACCAAAAATATTTCTGTAGAATTATTAATTTTGTACTTGAAATATGCTAAAGTAAGAGGAAAACTACGATAAAAAAATTGAATAATCTGAGAGTCACTTATTTTTGAATACTTTGAGTCAAACTTTATGGTAAAGAATAATTGTAAATAATACAAGAGATTATTTCAATTGGTTGATGAATACTGATAGTTAAAACTTTAACACTATAATGGAAAAATTATTAGTATAACTTAATCTAAGATTTATCTGGTTAAAATTCATCGTAAATTATAATTTTTTCACCATACTTTGTTCATTATAAATAACAAGTAAAAGCGACATATATTGTTCTGTACCATTCAAAAATAGCTATTACTTAGTATAAAAGAAATTTTTCCTATCGTTATTTTACGATTGAAGGAAAGAATTTCCAGGAATCTTCATCCAAAGAAATTTTCATTTCCCTTTATCTGTAAATTTAAGCATTTTCTTTCCAAGTGCAACTAGGAAATTCCCTTTTAAAATATAGAAATCGTCATAATATATAGTTCCCATTCTCTTCATTTGCATAGGTGAGTGTGATTTCCTTATTCATTTGAAATACAAGCAAAAGATTTTTAACTATTCAGTTACCATAAGCACCAATATTTTACATTTTTCACTGATCCTTCCTTAAAATATGGTTTATACTTTTTGAAATTATTTCTGCATTCTAATATAAAATCTGTACTTTTACATTAATACAAGAGCAAATTTTGTATTCAAATATGACTTCAAACATTTATGGTTTGATACATATCGTTTCTATTAATGATAGATAAGTAATACTTTTATCAAGACTATTCTATTAAGTAGAATTATATTATGAAAATTTTAGGAATTTGCATTTCAAGAACACTAACTTTATTTGAATATCTTTAAAATGAAACTTCATCAAAATAATACAAAATAAATAGGTTTCTGTTAATGCTGCATACAGCTGAAACCAGATTGGTATTAAAAAGACAAAATAAATTACAAAAGAGTACCTTTTCATTAAAAAATTTTTCTTAATTACTGAATAAAATAACAGTAAATATTCCAAAACTGTTTTATGATTCATACCACGTGAGATAAAGATTGAGATATATATCGAAATACTCGCTTTCATCCAGTTTTTTTCAATGTTTGTCTTTATTACAAATCAGTTTTATCACGATGTTTTGTTTTCCGAGCTAGTATTTAGCGAAAATAAATACACAGAAACACAACCGACTCGGTATATCAAAAATGTGTTCTTTTAGCAGCTGCATCACGAACCAGATTTCGAAATCAGCTTGTCATCTTAATTAAGATTAGGCTGCATATTCAGCTCCCGAATTTGTACTTTGTACCAGTTCAGGAAATAAGATTCGTGTCCACCGTGATCTTAATCTAACCTAAATCAACCAAAGCGAAAGTTTGTTAGCATCATGAGATGTTTTTCAAATATTTACAAATATTTTTTTAAAAAGAAAAAGCTGGAAAGATTTTTGCAAATAGAAATTGGAGTTAACATCATTTGGAAATGATAGTCAATGTATATTAAATGAAAATTTAAAATTAGATCAAGGTGAAAATGCTAGGCTAATTATAAGATAAAAATGCATTTTTTGATGAAGAGTATTGTTTTACACTATAGGTTTTGGTTCCTCTAAAATATTAATTTAAAAAATATAGCAATTCTTTCTTCATCAAAAACTTATATATTTGAAACCCGCATTCATCGAAAGTCGAATTTTAATTTTATCTGAATCTATAAACTTTTTACTGAAGGACAATTTTTTGAAATTAGTAATTTAGGAAAACTTATCCCTATAAGTGTTATCATAATAATATATTTAGTAAAGAATTGTACTTTATTCTCGTAATTAAATGCAACAACCTCACGCTAAACTCTAATTATAACTTTTTAATTAAATATATACATAGACTGCATATTGCGAAGGATGTCTATTACAATTTATGTATTTAAGAATTCTTTCAAATCACCTAGCATTGCTACATAAAGCAATTGTCTCCAATAAATGGATAATAATATGTTAATGAAAAAAAAATCTTGATCAATGTAAATTTTATTTTTTGGTTGATCATCATCATTTATACTGTAATAATAAGTCACTGTACAATGCTATGCATAGTATAATTAGAAAATCTTCTCAAATATTGATACCAACCAATAAATTTATTGTTTATTCTGAGGAAAACCTGCGTCAATATTATGAATCTCCCTCGATTTATTGTATACCATCAAGATATATACCATTGTAAAGTGCACAACAATTCAACTATAAATCTGACAATGAGAATCAATGCAATAAACATGTTAATTCAGCGAAATAAATAGCTTTTAATAATACTTTTGGATAATACAAGAAAGAATTACGCAATTCAATAAATTTATATTGTATTTTTGAGATAACCTTTATTTATTGCTCTTGTCCTATGAATTAGGTATTACTTATTTCTAAAGTTATTGCATAAACGTTCATGCCATAAGAGACATGAATATTATAAAAATAAATCTTATAAATTGTATTGTAAGAAAAATATGCGTAAAGTTACTTAACATAAGAATCACTTATATTAAACAGTTTTATAATTTAATAACGATACGCGTTTTCATTTTTTATTCACACAATTTTTTGTAAAAAATTATAAATATTTAAAAGAATTAAAGAATTTGAGGATTATTAAGATCACGTATAATTAGAAATGAGAGAACTCGAGAAAATTAAGAATTCAACACTTAATTTAATTTCCAATAAACACTCGATTTGAGATTTACGTACAATATCTAAAATAATTGTCTTTTACTAGTAGTACTAAATTTTTAAGCAAATTTAGTTATAGGACAAAACATGTATCATTTAGAATTAAAGCATTAAAAATTTATGTACTGGTATTATTCATTAATTGAAAGTTTCTGAGTTACCTTTAAATAACTTTAAATAACTATAGATCCCTATTTCTCATTATAATAACTTAATTTTTAATTTATGTTAGTTGCTATATGCCAGTATTTCTGTCAATTCATTGTTTGAATTTGAAAATTGTCCTGTTCTTGTAGTACTGTAAACATTTTAATTTCGCATATAGAACTTCAGTTTTATTGATGTGAAAGAAATTAAGTTAAATAAACGATTTAAGCAAGGAAGAATTCAAATATTTGTTTCTAGAGAGCGTAACTCGTATTTTATAAAGATTTATATTATTTTTCAAAAATTAATTTATGCTAAGTTTATTTGAAATTTTACTTAGTGAAATAATTTTACTTATTAGGAATTATTTCATTAATTTTCTTATAAATCAAAAGAATTACGATAAACATAGAACAATAAAATCATTTTAATGAATAAATTAAAATATATGCATAAATTTGTAATTATTTATCTAAAGATGTATAATTTAAACATTATCTCATTAATATTTGCTTGAATATACGCATATTTTCTTTATTGTAGCTTTTACACCATTATTTTTGTCTACCTTTCAGTAATAATGGCGGCTTTAATAAAATATGGTTATCCAATAATTTTGTATTCTCATTTATTTATATTTCTGTAATTAATTTTGTAATCTTAGGTTCTTGATGTTTAGGTAAGTATATTAAAATTTTAAATTAAATAATTTTAAAATATTTTTTTTGTTTGTAGTGATTCCGCTAAGTAAATACCTTTCTAACAAAAATTTCTTAACAATTAATATTTTAAGTATATATTTATTCCTTAAAATATTTTACATTAATTCTTTGTATTTACATTTAAAAATAACTGTGCTTCACACAGTTATTGATATAATAGGATATTGTAACAAAAATATAGTTTCTGATATATTTATATGCATGTCTACATATCAGTTTTATAATACAAAAATAGGAATCAATCCGAAATATGTAGCAGAAAATTTCAATTTGCATATGTAAAAATTCTTTGTCCATTTTTGTTAGAAATCTATAAAATGTATGCTTGAAAATCAATATTATAATATGAGTATAGCTGGATCTATATATTGGTTTTACATTTTTTAAAAATAATTGTAAATTGAATTAATTTATGAAAATGCTTATAATAAAAAAGCATTCTATGAAAATCTTAAAGACATACACTTATTTTCAGAGTAATTTTTTTTCAGAATAATAGTTAATATTTATTTTATTTTTTCTACTTCAACGAAAAAATATTAAAATTCATTTTACACATTTAACTCATATAATAATTTTCACCATGATTATTCCACATTAATTTTCCCTTTTTTTAGTGTAAGATACTAAAAATTACTGTATTTTAAATACTAGTACTTAGTAATTATAGTAGTTTGTAATTATGAATATCAATAATAGTTTGTATTTATGAATATCAATAGTAGTTTATAATTATGAATATCAATAGTAGTTTGTATTTATGAATATCAATAGTAGTTTGTAATTATGAAAATCAATATTAGTTGGTAATAATGAATATCAATTTTGTAATTATGATTATCAGTAGTAGTTTGTAATTATAAAAATTGTAAAACTCTTGTGTTATAATTTTTCATACTTGAAGCTTTTTTAATATAATTTCATATCAATTATAATGTGAATATTTTTATTACTTAAAAGTAACATTTTACCAAAATTCATTAAATTTTCCTCATAGAATGTTTGATAGAATGTTCTAAATGATTCAATATAATCTAATATTTTAGTTAAAATAAAATTTATTTGTTTAATATACATAAATAATAAATATTTGTTTACTGTTTTGTAAGACAGAATAAATATTTTGTCGTTATCTTTAATATAACTATTAAATAATTAAAGAAAAATCTAACTGGAAAAGAGAGCTTAATTGACCCTATCTCGGTAATAATTTTTGTGATAAATTATTTATCAATATACCCCAATTAACTAATGAAAATCTCGAACTCAGACTGATTGATTCAATTTCCAGTCCTTTGTCAGACACTTGTTCAATTAAAATAACAGATGTTATTCTATAAAACGCTTAAAGTTTCTTAGACATTTAAATTACCCTAACACTCAAATTTAAATTGTTATTCATATAAACTATCAAAAGCTTCATTGAAATTTATAGCGGCCATTAGTTACAAATACATGAGGATAAATTATCCTCTTTATACGGTTAAATTCTACTGCACAAAAACGGGCCCGAACTATTAAAATAGAATGCTATTTCAGCTGCGGAACGATAAGAAAAGTAAAATATGATAAACGTCTGTTGCCAAACGATTCTTATAAATTCTTCCTTCCCTGTCATATTAAAAACCGCTTCTTCTCAAACGATCCATTGATTTGCTAGCATGAGTTATGGAAGAAAGAGCTGCATATGTATTGAACCATTTTACAGGTGCGCAAATATGGAGAAAAAGAAATGACTTTACCGAAGATGATTCGCTATAAAACCGAAGCATCTTGAATTAATGATTACAAAGCATTTCGTTTTTGATGGTTAAAAGGTGAAATCCGTTTGTAGATGATAAAGGATAATGATTTAAATAGGATCGTGCCATCTTTGTTTAAACAATCGAAAGAATTTTTTAACATTTTGTTTTCTGACGCGTTTTTCAATTCTGTTACTTCATTACAAGAAGTTGACTTCTTTAAAATAATGGATCGCTAATCTAAATTTGCGTCTAGACTTAACAAAACATTTAAAGAAAAGGGAATACATTTTTGAAGTTAAATTAATTTGCAATTAAAACAATTTTAAATGTTTATATAAAATAGAATGTAGAACAATTATTTTAAAATTTATAAAAAATTTCTATATTATTTCTATTTTTATTCATAATGTTTAGTGACATGATTTAGAGTAAGTCCTAAGTTTCTAAAAATTCTAATTCTAAAAATTTAATAATCAATTTGTTATTTATAGGTTACTTCATTTTTATACACACACATACATTACTTTAAATTGAAATTACTATATATATTCACTTCGATCAAACTTCACTGTCATTTTTCCCTGTACATTTTTCCCCGTATGTTTCATTACAACAAATTTATGAAAATTACTTATGTTTATTTATTTATCTGTAATTTATAATTGTTAGAAAATATTAATAAATATTTTTAACATTTGTTGCATTTGTATCAAGCACTTAAATCACTGCAAATATAATTTTTCGGGCTTTAGAACTTGATAAGAAGTAAATTTAATTTAAAATTTGCACAAAAAGCTTGATCTTATTCTATCAATTATTTATTGATTATCAACTATATGAAAATTGTTTTTATATTTATATCATCTCTTGAATTAGAATCAAGACAAAATAATGTAATTGTAAACTAGAAAATATAATTTATAAAAATCAACTCTGGTTATAAACAAAGAAAAGAAATACTATTTAAAATCCTTGCTTCGAAAATTTTAATTTCGGTAAGAAATCAACAAATATTCAAGAAATGAAATACTTTGTTTACAGGAAACTTCCAAGTTTTCAAAATCAACCGACTCAAATAACAGAAAAAGGGCACAAAAATCCATTTATAAGCCAATTTACTAATTCTCAGCATCAGAAACGTTTCGGATATATTATATTTGCCGGAGAGCGTTGTCGTTTATTATAACATTCTGGAACCTGAAAAAGATATCACTTTCTCATATGTAACAATTTTGACAACGGAAATATTTCATATTAGGAACTCCTTCTACTATTACAAGAAATCCTTTCACAGAATCTATCTCGCTTTGATACTCGCGTGTTCTATAAACAGTTTTTTCATTACTTCGCTCGAAAACATTTTTATCTCCTGTTTCCCTTTGAAGTAATGGATATATATACTAAAAACTTTCTTTTCAAAAAGGTCTACGTATACATACTTTTTTCATCTTTTTCCTATTTCTATTTCCTGTCGAAATTTCAGACGATATATTTTTTTTAGAAAGAAATAATTCTTGTAGAGGCTTTTTAATTTTTGAATGTCATTTTTTTTAGTTAATAACAGTATGTGTTTATAAATTTCACTTGCTGATTTTATTTTATTCATATGTTGCTTATACTAAAGTTGGATTCGCATGCTTGCAGATTTCTCTCTCGTTTTTATGAAAAGAAGAATTAAAAAAAAACAATAAGTGTCTTGGAAACTGAAAACAATTTCAGTAAATAAGTATCATGTGGTGAAATAAAACCTTAACTTCTTTTTCATAGTTGTGTGTATTAAACAGACTTGAAGTTATTTATATTAAAATCATGATAAAGATTTCTATATGTAAGAATTCAGTAAATAATATAAAAATCAATTTCTAAGGATCCTATAAGAAACTGAACATAAACTGATTGGTGAAAATACACTGCTCAAAACAATTAAAGGAAATTGCGATTTTAGATGGATCTTGTGGCTGGGAAACTTTTTAGCTGATTGATACGTGGTCGACAGACGTAGTAGGTTATATGAGAATAAATTACACATGTTTGGCAGAAAAAAATGCATTTTATCGCGCATTAGTGTACAAAATTAAAAAAACACAATTTGTGCATATGAGAAAAAAAGAATAAGAAAAGGTGTTGTCTTCAAAGGAAGTCATTTCCAGTAGGAGTATGGTTTCCACGGACGGCCAGCAACGTTGAACACTTTTGAGGCAGGGAGTCAATGAGGCTATTAATCACAAATTGGGGTATTCTGTCCCACTCTTCTAGAAGAGCTCTTTCCAGTTCTTGGAGAGTTTGTGGGGGATTGCTGGCCAGCAAATCGTCTTCCTAGAGCGTCTCAAATGTGCTCTATTGGATTCTTGTCTGGAGAATACGCTGGCCATTCCATTCGTACGATTCCTTCCTTGAAAAGGAAATCCTCCACCAGGATAGCACGATGTGGCCTGCAGTTATCGTCCATTAAAATGAAGTCATCTCCGATTGCTGCAGCGTAAGGGACTACAAAAGGTCTGAGGATCTCATCCTTATATCGGTGACCAGTCAAAAGTCCATCTCGAATGATATAGAGGTCTGTGCGCCCGTCAATGGAGATGCCACTATACACCAACACTCCCCAACCGCCAAATCTGACACTTTCGTGCACGAACGCTGGATTATTCCTACTGCCACGGTCCCTCCAGATGAAAATACGCCTATTATCAGGATGAACAGAAAAACGGGACTCGTCAGAAAAAAGAACATTGCTCCATTCATTTCTCCTCCGCCGAGCGAAGTTGTTGTTGGAGAAAAGTAGCGTTCATATTTCGGTGTCTCCGAGCCGTTAACACTAAATAACGATCTTCATTGGGCGTTGTTTCCCGTCTACAACCTTTCCCTGGTCTTCGACCTGCACTTCAAGTCTCCAAAATACGGTTCCAGATCCTGGAAATCACACTTTGTAACACTCCAATGGCTTGCGCTACTCAGGCTTGAGTTTGGCCCTCTTCTAGCCTCCCAACAACTCTCCAAGCTTCTGAATCGGTTAAATGACTTCGCTGAGACATCGTACTCATCGAATCAAAGCAGTCACTGAATACCGATCATCCTTGTATTCATTGTCTTTTATTCAGTTGAAAGTCAAATTTCATTCACTGCCACTGAAGTGACGTTTTTGACGTCGAACTCAAAATTAGCATACTCCACAGTTTGAAAATCAGAAAAATTTTCATTTATGATTCTCTTCTTCCATTTTCAGCAAAAAAAATTTCGTTTATATCTTTATGTAAAAATTACAATATCCTTTAATTATTTTGAACAGTGTATTTATCATACACGTACTTAAAAACGCAAAAAAAATTTTTATACTTGTTTAAATGTTGGGTATTTTTCCATTATATTCCCGCTTTTGGTCCTAAAGAAATAGCATATCTTTTTTACGGAGAAGTGGAAATAATATAACGTAGATAGATTGATTTTATTGGCTTAAAATTTTATTTTAAATTTAATATATACCAATCGATTTTATTGTGCAAAAATTTACTAAAAAGAGATAAATGATGGTAAACAAGCTAAATGCTGAACAATGTTAAAGCTAGTTGGTTTAAAAAATTGTCGGTGATAATTTTATCGATTAAAAAAGGCATTACGGTCGCAAATCACCAAGGACAAAAAACAATTAAATATAGCAAAATTTAATTTTGTCTCGTTGAAAAAAAAATACTATTACGTTATAATAACGCAATTGATCACCAATGCAATTCCTAAACAGTTTTCGCCAGAAATAAATATTTGATTTTAAATAAATTTTACCAATGAGTAATAATTGCTTTATAGTAAGTGATAATTGCTTTGTTTATAAAATTTGAATAAAATGCTTATATTATTTTAAGCAGTTTCTAAAGTCGTAAACATTTTTAAGCAATACAATGATGCAAATGGAATATTTATGACAGTTCGATATTTTTCTTCTCCATTACGGCGATAATCA
The DNA here is from genome assembly GCA_037975125.1 of Latrodectus hesperus. Classification (NCBI taxonomy): domain Eukaryota; kingdom Metazoa; phylum Arthropoda; class Arachnida; order Araneae; family Theridiidae; genus Latrodectus; species Latrodectus hesperus. The sequence continues at coordinate 56,824,495 of CM075855.1, forward strand.
AAACCAGGGATACGATGGGAAAGAATCAAAATTTGAGATTTTCACAGAAACCTATTTAAACTCTGATAACGTATGAATCATACAAATAAAATACAAAACATTTAATACAGGGTATTTTATTTCAATGTTCGAAAACAAATATGAATGTAAAAGGGATAACAAATATGAATGTCGGAAACACTCAAGACAACTCTCACAGCGATATCTGAAGCTGCTTTTTTGATATTGCCAATGAGTTTCATCAAATAGCAAAGATCATTGATCACATTAAGCAGTTCTAAGCCTATACATACTTAAAGAGGTAGTAGAAGGTTAGTAATATGCCTTCCGAGATCAAATCATACGCATTCAACTTTGTATGGGACAGCAAAGTATGTTTGCCATATCATTTGAATTGTAATGCAGAAATCAAGATATTAGTGCAGAAGTGATAAAAATCAATTTTTAAACTTCTTTCTTTTCATAATTAAAGTACTACTTAAGTAAAAATAATTAACATGCACTGCATAAAAAACAAATGCAAAATGAAATTCATTCTTAACCCTTTAGCGATTAGGGAAAGTAGCAGTTTTCGCTTACTTAATTCGCGCTGTACTGCGACTAAACAGCAGTCGAAATTCGCAGCTGTTTTCCTCCGCCGTTCTTCCGAAAATGTCACCCTTCTGTGGCGATGGGGTGGATAGCTCACCTCGCGCGTTTTATAAAATTCTTAAAGTGCTTTTAATACATAAATACCAGTTTTTAAGTACTTTAAAATAATTAATAAATGATAATTTGTAAATAGTAAATTATAAATGATAATAACCAATTTTATAAATAATAATCGTTAAATATAAATACAAGTTTATACAAATATTAAATTGAAAAGTCTAAATAAATACAACTAATGTAAAACACTAATGTTGATATATTATGAACAAAGTCGTCATCAGATTCAAAACTAGATAAGCTTTCTGTATCACAATCATAATCATCGTCATAATCAATATCATTTAACTTTCGCTTTTGAGCCATTTTTCTTTACAAACACTCAAAATACCACGCCAAAATGGCTATATAAACAACAAGGTAAAAATATAAACAACTTCAATCATTATGAAAAGAAATTCATGGAACCCGTACTGTCATCTGTAGACAGTAAAACTAACTAAATTTGCGAGTAGGATTCGTTTGTAACATTATCAATGCAAAATAATATTGGCGAACGAGCTCAGCTCGTCAGCGCGCATTGGGGGAAAATTGAACTACGCGAGCAGAACTCGTTTCTAACCTTTTCGGTCGAAAACACGCTGCCGAGCGGAACTCGTTTGCGCGCATTATGAAGCACGATTCGATTGCGAGCTCAGTTCGTTCATAACCATCAAAGGGTTAAAGACAACCCTTACATTTTATTGAGGAAATTTTAAGCAAAGTAATCACCTTTTTTCAATTTTTTACATTTTTAAAATCCAATTTTACAACATTTGAATGTATCAAATCATTTCCTTTTTCATTTTATTCTTAGCATTTCATGGCTAACAAGGTTGAGGTTCTTTGTTGCTTTTCTCAAAAACAAATACCTCAACTTTGTTACCATTATTCACCTGCTTGTTTTGCAGGCGTCACAGTACTCCGTCATTTTCTTCTTGTATGAAAGTTATTTTTCATTCTTTTTTATTATGCTTTTAACCATTTAATCATTGATAGTTCTTACGTACAAATTACGTCTAAGTCCACTTTAAAAAATATCCTGAAAGGAAAATTAGGGTACCAGTGGATTTCCTTGTTGAATTTCATGGATGAATTATATATCTTCACTCAAGTCATCAGGTAAATGTTCTTGGACTTTTTCAGCTATGATGGTGCCATGAACGTCAAAATGACCTTGATATCACTTTTCTTCCAATCATTTTATGATATAATCTTCTAAAAGGGAATGTACACTTGTTATTTTAAGTTTGTAGCATGCTTTCAGACATAGATTGACAAGTGCCTTCCACCTAGAACACCAATTTCCTAAAAGGATTCCAAGCCAAGTTAAGCTTGTAAGAGTACCTTACGATATTTGCAATTGAAACTATTGATTGTAATCTGATGTATGGGCTATAAGACGGGATTTAGATCAGATGAGGGGAATTCTACATAAATTGCTTAAGAAAACTGAGATTAGTTTCCTACCATTCGGAGGGCTTTCGTTCCTCCAATAAAAACATTAATCCAAATTTCACAACCATAAAACTGTAAAAAATGAAATAAAATAAAGAAAAATTGATTAAAATTAAACAAAGTAAAAATTTAACGAAAACGAAAAATAATCAAAGAAATAATTTCCAGAAAGTAAAATTTTAAAATGCATACCAAGCATTAAAGTTAATAACTTATTCGTGATCTTATTATTGAAACCAATTTGAGGGTGAAAGTTAGAGTAACTTATTCCTCTTAAAATGTAAAACCCAATGAAACTAATTTTTGTGTGTCAAAGATATTAATGGATTGATATATTAAGAACTAAAATATTAAATCATAAGTCAATCTATGAGTAAATTCATGATTAGATACCATATATAAAATTAAATAAATGTGATTTTAGAAACAGACAGGCTTAATAACGAATGCACCAAATTTCACTATAAATATTCATTGGAATAATGTGCCTAAGAACATATATTTTTTCTACATAAATTACAGACTTAACATTAAAGATCAAAATATAAATATTCACGTAAGTAACCATAAGTTATTAACTCAATTCCAATAGATAAAATTTAGAGACATAGCTCTTTTACCTTTATAGCAAACAATTCTGATAGTTTTGTGAAAATATAATAAAATTATAGATAATTTCCCTTTCTACTAAATTCATAAAATTCAAGTATTGGATACATACGGTTGCTCTTATATAAATATAATAAGATTATATTTTATAGCTTTAACTTTAAGCCAATTTCCCTTAATTTGGTTACTGCAAAAATTCTCTCTTTTGACAGTGTATTATTAAAATATCTTCCATCTTTATCAACATTATTTAAATTACATCTCTGTAAAATTTTAAATTTAAATGAGGTCATAGCCAAATAAACAGTGTTTCTACCTTGATACTCGTTTATATACAGATTTAGATGTTTTCTGACATGAAGTCGTCTTAAAAAATAAAAATAAAAAAGTAAAAAAGAAACGATTTTGATATTAAAACTAAATATCATTTAAATAATATTATAAAAATTATGAAATTAAACACCCTATTTTAAATGGAAAAATTGATGATTAAAAATCGTCAGTTTGGTCCATTATAGTTTTTAAATCTGACGTTAGAATAATATAATTTGCATTTGAGACCTGCAAGCTATAAAATTTGACTGAAGTTATTCTTCCATATAATATCCTCTGCAAAAATAATCTTATTTGAAACATTATTGTGTTTTCAAAATTATTCACTCTTAAGACATTATACATGAACACAATAACTTCATCCATAAGCGACAGTAAAACATAAGATGAAACATTAATTCAATGAATTCTTCGAGGAAACAGAATCGATGGAAGCAGAAAACGATAATTCATCGCAATTCTTTTATTCATTGTAAGCGTGAAATTGCTTATTCTGCGTTTGTCTTCGGCAGATGATATCAAAAATTCCCGACCTAAGATGGCATCATGTCATCGGTAGATTCGAATGTGGCGCTTCTGTTATGACGTGATAGGTGTGTTAACAACTCGAAAATCGTGATTGATCGGTTCGTTTAAGCAGAAATTCTCCCTTTCATTTTTCGCCGAACAATTTTTTCTCTCGTTTGGTTATATCCAGCAATTTTTCGCTGGTTGTCAGAATGTATTTTTATCCTATCCTAAAGGGGAAAAAATACTCACATGTGAAAAGATTGAGATTAGCTCAATCACCTATTTTTTTGTACACTTATGGCAACTGAAAGAGTCGTTTCGTTCAAGCAGCAGCATTTATCCTTGTAATTTTTCTTTTCTCTTTTCTTTTGCAAAAATGATACTCTAATATAGATGACTAGAAAAAGAATTTATTAGACATGGTTTTTTGCTTTTAGGAAGAAATTTTTCCACAAACATATATGTTACATTATCCGTGAAAGAGAGCACAACTACGTGTACAAAAAATAAATATTTGCAACAAGGTTTCTCATTTTGGAAAAGTGACGTTTTTCTAACATAATGTTGATGGATTCAAGACAAACACTATCAAAGACCACTAGATTGGTAAGAATTGTACATTCTAAACAAACATAACCATATCCCATTTTAGTAGAATCTGCACAGGTGTAAATCTTATCATTTGTCTTTGGTTTAAAATTGCAAGGCATTGTAATTTTTACATATCTTTCGATATAACTCAGATCACTAATCATTTATTTAGATTCAGTACTATGTAAATGGGGGTATATAAAGTAGCAGACTTTCTTCTGGTGCATTCTAAATCTGCTACAGCTTTACCTTCTTCTTTGTGACTCTGGACTATTTTGATCTGCCAGTAAGCACTGGACTATCCTAATTAAGGTGTCAGAGGCTATTCCTGATTTTACTAAAAGTGCAAGTGTGGCACTTTTTCGCCTTTCTGCAGGCCATGACTATTTGCCGGCATATTTGTATGTGTTTAAACTTTGAATGATACCTTTGTATCCTTTGTGTAAACATGATTAAATTTTTTATGCTAACCTTTTTAACTCATGCTTAGCACTTGCATTTTTAATATGTACTGATAAATGATATTCGGAGGCAAAAGAACTAATTGCGCCATAGCCAATTTTTTGCATTTATAGCATTTATAATTAATAAATACTATGTAAATCTACAAATAGAAATTTAAGGGGTTTATATCTCTGAATACACTGATAAAATATTACAAAAAAGATATGACGAATTATAATAGACAAATCAATAAATTCTGCCTTCTTGAAAAAGAAGGCATTACGCTTGTTCTTAATTACACATTATCTTAAGATTGTACATTAAAATCTTAATAATAATATTATTATGAAATCTACAATCAAAATAATAATAGGAAGTAAAGTCATAATAAAAAGTAAACTTATAATAATAAGAAAACCTGTAACAATTTTTTAAACTTGTAAAAATTGTAAAAAAAATTTTTATCATAGGAGGAAAAAAAATATTATTTATCGAAACTAATATCTTTTACTGAATTTGAAGTTTGAAGTTCTAAAAAATTTAAAGGGAATGCCTGTTTACCAAATATTTCATTTTACACAGTTTTCAAACCATTTCCGAAACCTGAATCAACATTTTCTGATCAATAGATATAGGACTTACAAACAAGGGGTCTGTTGCCATTAACGGCATGATACTACAACTACAAAAATATGTTGCAAAAGAGCCTACTAAAAATTTTTATAAGAACAATTTACTAATAATTGAGATGATATAAAATTTTACATCGATTTTAAGAAAAAAACGTTAGTAAATTTGCTTTGATAAAATATATTTTTTCAATGCAACTCTGTGTGTATGTACATGTGCATGCGTATATATACATATATGTGTGTGTGTGTGTTGTGAAATATAATATTACTATTGTAATGAAAAAATGTAACATGTATTTCTACATGGAATTTCTATATAAAATATTTTGATAAACAGAATGAAATATAATTTGTTGAATTGCACCATTTGTATTCTTTTGAATGTATATCCTGGTCAAAGTGATGATGTAGTAGTAAAGAATGGAATATTTCTTCTTATATTCGTATACTTCAAAATTCTATTTTGCGAAGTATTTACAGAAGTTTCGAAGCTTCCTACATGAAGAATATAAATTCCTGTAAAGGTGAATAGCAGTGAAAACACCCTATGCACACTCTCCTAAATTACAATCTTTCTAATTTAAAATGTATTGCTTCATACGATTGTAGCTGTTATGATTTAAATTGCCTCCGGTATTGTTTACTCAACTCGACTCTTCAGTTCCTTTGTTTATAATGCATATGGATATATTTTGAGAATGTATGTGCATTAATATAGTATTATAATATATATGCGTTATAATATATACATTTTAAAGTAATTCCTAATAGCCTATTAATATTCATGTAGTTGCTCCTTATTAAATTTCTTTATAAAAATTAAAATATATTGAAATTGAAAATTATTTTTTTATTACAATCCTGTATATAAAATCATTATAATATCATACAGATACTCTTAAAGTATACAACTTTGAAACATAAAGTTAGATTTCACAGTTATCAGTTTAATAATAATTCTCTCAATATCCACTATAAAAACATGCTTGTATAAAATTAGCTTCAATTTCTGACCCAATAAACAATAATTTAATCGTTATCTTACATTAAAATGCATTAAAATTTTGAAGTTTTTCAAATCAATGGCTTTTTAATTGTTTTACCTTAAGACTGACTGCCTGTAGGAATATATTAATTATTAAAAATAATATTCAAACTTTTAATTATCTATTTTTTAAGTAAAAATAATGTAATTATATTCATATCAAAGCTTAAATTTAATATAAAATCGCAATTATTATAATATTCTTTATATTGTTTTCCAAAACATTTGTGCTCTCAAATTAAGACCTACTCTTGGTACTAGAGCTTCTTATGTCATTTTATTTTACTATAAAATCTCGACCTTCACAGATAGCTATTTATACACTTATATTTTTTAATTCAACCTAATTAAGTATAATAAAAGTCTATGAAGTGAATCTTAAATTTATAAAAAGAAATAACTTGTTTATAACTATGAAGCTGTTGGCTATGATAATTTTTTGAATGAATCTATAATCAAAGGAAGAAAGTTATTGTTATTCTTAATCATTTTAGTTACTGAAAACTAAATTCAATTACTTAAAGCAGGTGTTAACGTGCTCGTAAATCGTTTCATTAAGATAGCGATATTTTTGAGAATATCAAGTTGAGATGACATAATGATTAGTATCATTTGCAATTTCACCAATTATTTTAAGAAAATAGTACTAAAAATAAGATTTTATATAGTGTATAATAATGAATAAAATATTGATATCCATTCTTTCAATTCATAGTCAATTCGGCCATCAGTTGAGGGGACAGCAACTGGTGAGTGTCTCTCAAAACAACCAAAAATACAAATATCACCTGGTAAAGATTTTATCACCATATTTTATGTTGAGCGGATTATTTATTAATTGATTATTTTGAGAAAGGAAAAAATATATTAAACTGAATACTATATGGCTTAAAAACAGAAAATGCAATAAGCGATTTATATTAAAAGAAAATAATTTATTATCAAGAGAATACTCTATATCACAAGACGATTGAATATTGAAAAACTTGAACTATTGTATTATTGAACTGTTTTTTACTCAAACTTCCATATTCTCATTTTTATTCTCTATTTAACATTTTTTAAAGATTTTTAATTTTAATTACATTTTAAAATTACGGCGAGCGAATATTGCATATATTTTAATTATTTGTTTATTTAAATTATATTTTCGTGTAATTCAGCTTATTTTCTACGTAATTGTTTTAATTCTTTGCATTTATATTGTTTATATCAATTCTTTATTTACATGAAATTTTAACGCCAAATCGACAAAAATGATTCTGTTGTAATTTAATACAATCATGTTTTAGAGAATGAAAGTAATTATATCATCTTTCGTTCATTAAAAATGTTCTATTATAATATTTTGTTCAATTAAGTTGTAATTTACTTTTTGAAAGTTATCTGGCAATTTCAAGTTTTATGCTTTTTATAAATATAATTCAAAATTAAAATCTTGGAAAATATGAATTTGATAAACTCAAATTACTATATTAGCTGGATGACTATCAAGATTTGTCTTGTGATAAATTTTTCACACTAACTATGTGATATATATACTTAATTGCTTAAAGGTAAAACAGTATGTAGAATTCTGGTTATTGTGTTGTGTGTAATTTCTAATAGTAAATTAAAAATGCAAAAACTGTATGAAAATTATGAAACACTAAATATGAAAGCTAATAAAATTTTCAAATTTTGATAAGTAAAAAATATTTACTACAAATTGTTTAGGGAATTCTTATAATTTTCTAAATTTAAAAGAAATGCATTTTTTTAGCGAAACAATAGGATATGAAAATTATGTTTCACAAATAAAATTCCTTAAGCAAATTTTCCGATGTTAAAATTTAACTCTTCAAAAATATTACTTAATGTGATGCTTAGGTATAAGAAATACTAAGAGTATGTGTATTATAAGTACCCATAACGGAATTTTAAATGTGTAAGTTACTAAGAAAAAGTAGTTAATAGAATAATTTTGATTTCATAAGTGAAATGAATACCACATTTTATTGGTATAGTTGATTTCTGTTAAAGTATTAATTCTTCATTTTAATTAATATAGTTTTATCTTCTCCAAATTTTTTTATTTTCAGGTGTTATAAACAATTATCTCATTGTATCGTGTAAAAATTTCTTGTCACTATAATTTGTAAATTATAATTCTTGTAAGGAATCAATCGAACATATTATCAATCAGTTCTACATACAAACAAATATCCTAATATTTATGACTTGAAATTTTTCTTAGCAGTAATATATTTTAATAATAATTTTTTTTTCATTTTAAATTATATATATATATATATATATATATATATATATATATATATATATATATATATATATATATATATATATATATATATATATATATATATATATATATATACATACTTTATTTTTATTATTGAAAATATTTGATGACTTGGTATGCAATGTAATTTAATTATTTTTATTTACCACTTTTGTTACATTTAAAACTTTAAAGATACGAACCGAAATTTTATTCACTTTTTATTAATATTATTCTTACATAAAATTTAAAAAAATATGTTCCAGAATCTTTTCAAGTTTGAATACATAATATATTTAATAATTTTATCATTTGTTATATTAATTCTTTATAATATTATAAAATTCTGTTTATAATAATATTATAAAATTCTGTTTATAATAATATTATAAAATTCTGTTTTATTAAAAAGGAGCTAATAACATTATATCAATTAATCTTTCGCAATCTTTTCAATATATGGCTCTTAATAATCACATAGTATGATTCCCTGAAAAACTTTATAATAATTTTTTAAGAAAGCTTAATGTATGTAAAATATTAAGAATAAAACTTTTCATTGAATAACTTTGAGAATTTAACTATAAAAGCAATGGCTATATTATGTAGTTAGCAAAGGAAACTTTCGAAATTCTTTAGGCATAAAATATTCCTTTTAATCTTTTTAACCAAATTATCTTGCATTTAAGAAGAATTTTTCACAAGTTTCACACAAAAGCTCAAGAAATTCTCTAGGGGTCATAGTAAACACGACTTCATTGTCTTGCAAATGTGGTGCAATTACCTATTGTGCTCTAGACGTTTACTTAGATCGTTGAGAACCTTCTCTCATTCTAATCTAACTGGATATTTCTCATTATAAAATATGTCTATGTAATTAGATCTTTCTAGTATCAATTATTTTGTTGAATGATGGAAAGGGAATTTTTAGAGTTAGGGAAGATAACACAAATATAACTTTAAATTCGAGCTAATAAGATAGTCTACTCTTTATAAAGTTTGAAGACAAGTATTGTATCTTAGAATCATCTAAGCGACTGGGGTAGGGGTTTTATGAAAATGAAATTCGAATATCATTGCCTGTGCGTGCGTGTGTGCGTGCATGCATGTATGTGTCTGTGTGCATGTATGTGCCTGTGTGCATGTCTGTGCCTGTGTGCATGTATGTGCCTGTGTGCATGTATGTGCCTGTGTGCATGTATGTGCTTGTGTGCTTGTATGTGTCTTTGTGCATGCATGCGTCTGTGTGCATGTACGTGTCTTTGTGCATGCATGTGTCTGTGTGCATGTATGTGTCTGTGTGCATTCATGCATACAGTAAGATTGCTTATTGAACTTTGATGGATACTAATCCACTCCTTCAGAACTTAAATTACCAAAAAAAAAAGGATAGCTTGATTTCGAAGTGCAGCTGTGTCTGAGAGTGTCCCAAACATACTCGATCGGATTAAGACAGTCAGTTTATTACTTTACACAAAGGTTATTGTTTTAATTTCAAATTCTTCCTAAAACTAGCTGAAAGTTTTTTAGTTATCATGTATTATGAAAAAAGAATCACACCAGTAATGCAGAAGGAAGTACAACATAAAATCTGAGTTTCTAATTTAAATAATTTCGATGCATCAAATTGTTATTCTAAAAAATATGTAAAATCATACATCTATATATGCTTATTTTGATCCTTATTCTAAAAGTTCTAACATTCATTGTTTCCTGATAAAATCAATTTTGCTGCATTAAAATTATTTTCACTTTTCTGACATCTTATATACTTTTTCGGGTTTGTTCTGATTTAAGCCTTCCAATAGTACGTTAAGCCACGGTTTGCGGTAAATCACGTTATAGTGGCATTTTCAATCCACTTTTACTGAAAAAATTTAATTTTACCACTGAGTCTGGGAAAATGAAAGCCTTCTGCAAAATCTTAATTTCTGATTTATATCCCTTCTCTGGTTTTGACGTTGTAAACATTTATTTGTTTTTAAAGTTTCATTCTGTAATTTTCTGATGCTTTTTAAAATATGAATGTTTTATTTGTCAGTAATTATACTATTAGTGTTTGAAAAATTTCTGTAAAATCATAGCCTCAATTGTTTTAGCTATGCATTGAATTACAATATGTATAACTACCCCGTTGCTTTTAAATATGAAGTAAAAATAGCAGTTGTACTATAAACACGGATATATTCTCTTAAACTAAAATGTCATTATTTATTAATTTAAAGGGAATGCTTTGAAGCTAGAATGGTGGCAAGTTTGCTACCAAACGCAATCGATGGCTATCGTGCCAAGAGTGTTATTTCAATATGCGATAAAAAGCAGTATACTGGTTAATATCAGAACTGGATATGTCATCTCGGATAAAGTCCAATCGGAAAAACTTTTCTTCATCGGTCACAAAAAATTTACTTATATGAATCAAAAGATTTAATTTAATTTTTAGGATAAATAGTGAAGGTAAAAGTCTTACAATTAGTAATTTGACCTTTATTTCAACAATTCGAGGGTTCAAATCCCACCTCAGTTTGGGATGTTTGTTATATTTTATAATCCAATTTAACTTGTAGCACTCCCGGTTTAATTAGTCATCCTTTGTGGGAAATCACCGTTAAGCAATAAATAAACAAAAGCAAGCATACAAAAGGAAAATATTTATTCATACAAATAAAAGTCGTGGTACACTCTGGAACATCTCCTGGAATTCTTCTAAAAATAAAATGTGACCGAAAATCTCAAACTGCTGGGGCCAGATTCACAAGTGGACATCTAAAATGTTTATCGTTTGAACGTGCTACAAAAAATTATCCCACTTGTAAAAAAATGCTGAGACCATCCAGCCTCGCCAAAACATATTCTGGATTGCTTCGGATTTTTCCTGAAGGATTTATCCTCAGATCCCTTGCTAGTCATTGATTTTCTAACTCAACAATTAATTGGAGTTGATATGACAAACGTCAGATCTTTAAAGAGGATAAGCCAACAACAACAAAAGTCATTAATGATTATTATTTTTAAAGAAAAGCTGCTCTTAACGTATAATTTTAGGAAAAAATTATTTATAATCATCTAGAAAATGGTATGTGTATTCAATACTTGCTTTCTGTTTTTTTTTAAATCTTAACTTCTGATGTCACAATTGAGAGAATGAAACATTTCTTAAAGTGGGTATAGTGCTTATAAATTTTAAAATATAAGGTTGGTCTAATACTTCTTCGCTAGTGAGGTGCGATGTAAAATATATGGGATAAATATCATTACTTATTCAGGTATTGACCTCGTCATTTGAATATGGTTTGAAATTAATGCCAATTGCTTCCATCAGCCTAATAGGCACTGTAAATTATATCAAAACCTAACCTAATATATTTAATCAATTTGATAACTAAACTAGTAAGGAGCTTTCAAACTTACACTATGTTAATATGGAAAGTTTTACTGAAAACTATATGGGGTGGATACTAAAAGAGGTTTTGCTTCTACGCTATAGAGAGACAGTATAACGTGTGAAGTAAATTTAAATTAAATTCTTGTTAAAAACATTTTTAAAAGATATTATTTATAGCTTTCTTATGTAATATTAATTAAAGTAAAGACAAATATAAATTTACTAAAACAAAGATAAAATACTTCATAATTATTTATTAAGAAAATTACAAATTGCAAATCACATCTGATAACTGTCTAATTATACTATATATCAAAAAGGCGTTTTTTATTTGGTAAAATAAGGCAAGAAAAAATAATCCAGATACAAAAATTTCAATCAATATTAGTGTTTTGTAATTTTGCGGTTACCTTTAGTGAAGCATAAAATCACAAATTATATGTAACCAAAACTAATTCTTTAATTGTATTAAGTGTAAACACATTTCTGATATTTGTGAGAAAGATGTACGTGAATGTTATAAACATTTTAACTTAAACATCTCAAATATTTTTATAATTCTATTCTTAACTCACGTAAAAAGAATTAAGAGCGCGTAAAATATAATAAACAATTAAAAAATTCCTCAAAATTTGATTTCATTTTATTTTAAAATTAAGAACTAAATACATTAAAAGTTTGAAAATATTTTTGAACATACTTCTCTACGTTTGCGAAAAGTTTAAAGCATGTAAGAATAAAGACTTCTTAGTCCCATGAATGAAGATCTCGATCTTCTTGTTAAAAGATAGTTTATTCGTCCTTGGTAAGACAGATTGGGTATGCGGCTGATTCACGATAATTAGGGGATAATAAGGATATCCAGGACCACCCAGTGAGGGAATCAACAGAAACAATATGCCCCACTCCTCTAATTAAAGGGGCCACATAAACGGCAAAGTAATAAAATATACAGTTGAAGATACCGATATGCACACTAAATGAAGTTTTACTCGAGGTCTTTAAATATCTCTTTAGTTTATGTTTGCATAATATTTGCGGAATATAGCACTTTTATGTGTGATGTGAAATTGAAGTCAAGAAGAAGTCAATAAGAAGTTCAAGAAGAAAAAGCGCAAACTTTGTTATTCATTTGTAATTTGATCATGATCCAAAATCTTGAGATTTTTAATTGTGTAATGAGCTACCACATTTAAATGTAAATATTGAAGTGGATTATGATAAATAAAATTAAAAGCATGTGGTATTCCCATAAGATACATTAAAGTAAATTTGTAAACAGACTATGCATTTAGGAGATAAGCAATGAGCTAGACAGAAGAAAAATGTTTTGTTTGAATAATCTAAAGGATCAAAGTAAAGATTATATACATATTTAAAAGTAATGTCACATATGATTTTAAAACATAAGGTGAATGCTTTGCGTATATTATTTTTAAAAAGGATTTGGTCTAGAATTGGGACCTTCTGGTTTGGCGAAAGATTTGGTGATTAAACATAGTTTATATAAGTTTAGACTTTGTGTAGCGGCCATTTTGTTAGTCAGATCTTGGCAACCATTTTGCAAAAACATCACCAAAAAATCAATGGATACACGATTGTAAATTTTTACCATTAAAAAATTTATGATTTTTTCAGAAAATTGCATTTCATTAAAATTAAGCAAGATTTTCCTCGTAATTTTCTAAATAACATTACTTTTTACTTGGCTAGTGTACATATCAAACACAGCCTTTCAATGTAAGCTTTACATTCAATATTATATTTTGTTAAAGTCTAATTAAATCAATATTATTCCGCTAATATGTATTATGAAGAATTTATTTCCAGCGCTAATTTGTCTGACTCTTTCGTGTTTCCATCAGATGTTTCTATATGCACTTAAAAGAGATTTTTAAAATTTTGCGGAAAAAAATTTTTCACGGGAAATCTTAGAAATTACATAAAAATTAGGTATTTAAAATGTAAACTATCCAACTTTAAGAACTGAAAATTGTTTTTTTCTTGATTCAAGAATCGTAATGTGCAGGATTGTTTAAAAAAGAGAAATTATTTTGCAGAACGGGTGGTAATAACTATCTTAGCCCTTATCAAACTATACAGTTGTTCTAAGTTGAAACCTATTCTTGTTAGAATAGGATTGTTAGTTTGCAAAAATTCTTTTTTTGTAGAACTTGTGTCTTTCACTTAGGAAGCTCGAAAGAATAAGTAATCAGACTTATTTTCTTCTAGTCTCAGATTGATGCAACTTTTCGTATTAACCTTGGTACTTACTTTAGTTTTTGTGTAGTAGCAGTAATCATCTTATTAGTCACATCTTTGAGACAAAAAAAATCTCCAATAAATCAAGGAGAACGCAATTGAAAACTTTCACCACACAGAGATTATTGTATTGATTCAGTTCATGTATTTATAACTAAAAATTGTCATCATAGAACTATTTAAAACACATTGTTTCATTTAGTGTCAGTCTCATAACTTGAGTGTAATTCAAAATGATTTTTAAAATATATATTAAGCAACTTTATGAAGTAGAAGAAATAAAGATTATTAGTTAAACATATCTTTTTAGCTGAATTTTAAAAAAATCTTTAACATGCAAATATGTATAATTTTAATATTTCTGCTTATTAAATCTAAATTTTATATCACGATATTACCGACAACGATTATAATGGTATCAAATATATTTAATTCCAAAAACTATTAATATTCCAAATGTAAATACCTACAATAATAACTACATTTTGTGACATCATGAAAAATAGTTTTATTGTATACATTACATATATATACACATTATATATATAATATACATTATATATATATATATATATATATATATATATATATATATATATATATATATATATATATATATATATATATATATATATATATATATATATACATATATATATATATATAATTCTTTGATGGTTTAGTTAACTTTTTAGCTTGACTAATAAAAAAATTAGTACTAATTTTTTTCTCCTTGACTGATCAATGGATCAGTTAAGTAGAAAAATGAATTATGTAACAATCAATTATATTAAGCATCAGGCATCTTAAATACTGGGAAAGACATTTCAATATATTCCTTGCTTCCATGTTTGCGAAAAAATAATTAAAATACTATCTATAATTGCTATTCCATATCAATAAGAATTGAATGCAAATGGTACAATAATGAGCGATTTACACATGAATATTGTATTTTAGACAAAATTATTTAATAATGTTGTATTGACTAGTGAATTCAGTCAAAAAAAAACTAAATTAAACTGAGATAAGGACTGCGAAGACCGAAAAAGAAATTAAACTGATTTAAAGACTATTATAACAGAATTAGGATCTAATGCCATATAAATGAAATTGTATAATAATGCATAATTCGTTATATTATCTTAAGATAAACTGAGATTTTTTTTTCCATTTTGAATTTTTTGCTTTTTATTCCGTTCAGTGCAATAGAAAATCGGTTCCTTTTTATTAGGGTTATAATCAATATAAAAAAGGATTATTATATATTTTTTAGAAAAATAAGCAATTAATCAAACTAAAAATGATAAACATGATACACTATATACTATTATCAATTGTTAAGATATTATTCTTAAGAAATATGGATGAGTAAAAAATATGTCCATTTAAATCCCACTTTTAATGTAAAAAAAAATAACTTCATGAATGACTAACTGTAATTCTTTAGGTTAAGTAATCATTGCAATCTTGTGGAATAACACATCAGAATTCACCTGGTGTATTTATGAACAAAACTGCTTGATGCAATGGGTATAATATACTGATTTCGCGTTTTCGCACTATCCCAACCCCATTTGCACCCTCTCCCCCACCTTCTTCAGGTGATCAGTATCAGCGGTGTAGGCAACCATCCCTCCTACACCGTGATGATTATAATGATCCCAGGTAAAGATAGACACCTTGGTGTCTGCCCCTACCTCGGATATCTGCGTTATCATCCTTCTATCACGTTTAGTTGGAGAGGGAAGGAAAAGTTACGGTTAAGATTAAAGGCCAATGCACGCGCACGCAAACATAATCATGTGTATGGAAGGGGGACTCGTGTACACTCCACGGGAGAGGATTTCTGGGAAAGTTACCACTCTATGTGATTATGGACTGTTGCTGCGTTTGTCTATGATGATCGATGCGGGGCTATCCGGAGATGGCAATCTTGGACTAGGATCAGGTTCTGATCTTTGTTTTTGGTGAGATGTGGGAGTTGATTGCGGTGCGCCTAATGTATCCAGCTGCGGTTGTGCAATCTGTACTTGGAAATCCAATTAAAAAAATAAACGTTTTGTAAGTGTTTTCTAATATAAGAGACTCTGTAAAAATTAATACGTAATATATGATTGTTCTGAATTTTTCTTTGGTTATCTTCACTAAAGGATTCTCCATCATTCCCAAGTTTTAGAAGCAATTCAGAGAAATATATTGAAATAAATGTTTTCATACATATTTATGTACGTAAACATTTATCTCAAAATATTTCTCTGAATTGCATCTGAAATTTCAATGTATCTATGTGATTGGGCTTCTTTCCTGAAATATCAATAGTTCTATGTAGAAAAAAAACATATATTACAGCAAAGCAAATAAATTTAAATTTATTTAATACTCCAGTTTGTACAAATTCATACGTTAATATATTTCTTCAGCCTTTTAGAGGATTCAAACCCGCCATCATACATAGGATATTATCGCAAAATTTAAAGTTAATAAAAGAAAAATAAATTAAATATTTAATTTACGTGAACACACAAGCACATGCATATAAATGCAGTTGATTCTTAAAAGCACATTAATATATTATCTCATGCGAATATATTAATGTGAAATTTTCATCCAATTAACGGCTGTCAATTAAATGTGTACATTTTAACATGAAAATTTGCCAAAATTTACACTTGAATTAGTTGTTTAAGTGGCTTTAGAAAGAAAAAAGAAAAAATATTTTACATGGGTATAAAGTATGTAATTAATTTATAAAATATGCATGAATAGGCAATTTTTATTAATAGAAAAAGATATTGTTGTCTCAAACAAATAATTTCTAACCGAAATAATTCACGAGATCGGATAAGAAATATGCAATTTATTAGATAAGAAGCAGTAACAAGTATTTCTTTAACTTATTTCGTTATTTGAGAAAAATAATTTCTCTCACTATATATTTTTACACACTTGAAAACTACATTGGTAATCATTGATAATTTGATCACTAGAAAATTAAAAGTCGTTAAAGTTAATACAATTCAGTTTAAAACTTTTTGAATAAAAAGCATAGCTCTTTTATACAAAAACACATCATATTAAATAAATAGCAACAGAATATATCGAGTGTGACAGAATAGCATTCTCGATCAATTACATTGTTCATTATATACTATTATATTACAGTACAATCATCCAAAAAATGACTCAAAAAAGGATGAATTTAAGAAATCAAATTCTTCCGAATTAATATTGTTTCTTATTTAGCCAGGAAAAGATAACCAAATGATCGGATCTTTTGCTACTTCTTTGTATGGAATATTAATTTTATCTTAAATATATGTGTTTAATTTGTAAATGAAATTGTTAAAATATTCTCCTATTCTTAATAGTTTTACGTAAATATGATAACCTGCATTAAATCTTTCTTGTTTAAAAGTTATTATAAAACCTTGATTTTCATTTATTTATTAGAACCAAAGAAACAATACAGTTATGGTGATAGACCAGTTAATTATTTTCATGTGTAATCATATTTGGTGCATAAAATTATGTGATATTTGTATTTCAAGATATAATATTTGCTAATTTTTGCTTCGAATGAATTATATATTCTAACAAAAAAATTTCAATATAAATAATATATTTTAGGCATTAACAAAAGAGAACAGAAAAATAATCCCAGAAATTATTCATACTATTATTCACAAACATTGGATACTGAGACTTCTGCTAACACTCTTTTTGCGCTGTATGTTTCTCATAATATTTTATTCATATTTTAAAGTATCTCAAAAAAGTAGGAGAGATTTACAAGATTTGAAAGGATTCAAAAGCTTTCCGAAGACTAAGCAAAAGAAGTAAAACTTCTATTCTTGTAAGCAATTTTATTCAATCTGACTTTTCTATGAAAACTATCTTCTCAATTTATAACAAAATTTTGTTCCGGCTGATTCAGATAAGGAAAATGCATTTTACAAACAGCTTTCTTTTTAAGAAAGCATTTTAAGTTAATATTTGTTTCGACCTTATTAAGTCAAAGCAAATGTAAAATTAAATTGTTTTCTTAAAAAATATGCAATATTCAAATTAATGTAATTAAATGCTTAATTTCAATTATACTTGTACGTAATAAATTTTGTAGATTAATTAAAAAGTTCAAAGATGTTAACCAAATTTTTAAAAAGAAACTTGAAACAAATATAAATTATTTGCAAAATTAAACAAAATTAATTAAATCATAAAATATATTTCTAGCATACGCACGATTTTTTAAATACAAATTTATCAAAAATAGCTATCTTTTGGAAATTCAGTTGCTATTTGTCATCTAAAATACTAACACTAAAGCCACACAAAGCTAAGCTATATTACGACATTAGTTGTGAAATTATTCTTTAGCTAGTGAAGTATTTCCTTAGTTTCCATTATTTGAATGCTAAAGATTAAAAAAAATTATAATTTCTTTTGCCATTCATATTTTAAAAAATTTACTTAGTTCCCTAACTATATATTATCTGCTCGTCTAATTAAGGTTACTGTAACTAATTTTGAATTCTAATTTTTATCGCTAGTCTTTGTTTCCTAGTTCACAACAAAGTTGCATAACATATGTCATAAAAACAAAATCTTAAAGCTTATTTTAAAAATAAAAAAAGAAGTGAAAAATTTTTTCCATTCGTATTTATCAAAACATTTAACAATAGGAATATAATACACAGACCTTATTTGAATATTAATTTATTACCAAGATATTTTATTATTTTAATGATAAACAATTAACAAAAGTTACAAAACAGTAACAAAAGTTATTTTTATGCTTAATTTAAGTTAAATACAT
The DNA here is from genome assembly GCA_037975125.1 of Latrodectus hesperus. NCBI lineage: Eukaryota > Metazoa > Arthropoda > Arachnida > Araneae > Theridiidae > Latrodectus > Latrodectus hesperus. The sequence goes on from CM075855.1 coordinate 56,843,551, forward strand.
TTTAATTGTTTGTTAGAGCAGAGTAAATAAAGCTGAAATTATTTTTACATTTACTAATTGTATCTAAAGGGAAATATTAACTATACTAGAACAGTACATCATAATTTTTATAAAACAATGTTGCTTAGTAGTGTTAAAATAATATATTGTCAATCTTATTTTCAGAAAATTTTATATTTTATGTTTAAATATTTATTAAAAATAATTTAATGAACATATAGTAAACAAATTTTTCCTTAGAAATATCTCGATAAAATTAAGAATATTTATAAATAGGTGATAAGCAAATTATGTGGCTGAAATATTTCTATTTCACGCATTCTAATTATTTGTCAGCCGATAATATGAAGAAAAATATTTTGCTTTTAATTCACTTTTATTTTCAAAAATATTCTATAAAACATAACAAATTCTTTAACCAAATGCAAAAATATTATTCAATAATAGTTAGCAAGTCTTAAACGACATTTTTAATTCTGTTTTTATCACATTATAACATTTCTGTAAAAACAGCTCGCAAAATTTACTTATTTTTGATAGTTAATATATTTATAAAATTTAACTTATTTAAATTCTAATAACAAAAATATATTTTCTTATATTTCATTTAGAAAAATTTTTCGTTATTATAAATTAATAATAAAATTGCTAACATAAGAAATGTTAGTATAATTACTTGTCTGTATTTTTAATTGAATTAGCCTTTTCTAAAACTATAATTAAAACAAATTTTATTTCACTAAAAAGATTTTAGGAAACTTTAAAATTTCTTTTATATACAAATTTTTTCAAGAAAATATATAGATCAAACATTTAAAATATGCAAATTAAAAAGTATAAAAATTTTAAGTGTATTTTTTAAAATTTTTATCAGATATAATATTTTGATTTAGAGGTAATAGTTAAAGAATTTTTAAATATTTTTCGGATAAATAAACAGTAAATTTAAACATACTCTTGGGTAAAAAAATGTCGTTAAACACAACATTCCGCTGTTCCATTATAGAAACCAAATAAAGTGACGACACTGTTCTTATTAAATTTAGTTTTTTGTTATTGCATTTCTTTATCCCCAGCATTAAGCTTTCCTTTTCTCGTCACCTGCCTTCCTTGATGAAAAACAGATTAACGGTTTGATTGGATAATGAAAAAAAAGTCAAAGAGGGTTAGCGACGGAGAAAAAAAACTGTTATTAAATAATCTTTTAGCAGGTGCAAAATCCGTTTGTGTGTTCCCTTAGCTTCTAGTGTCTGTTTATGAATTAAAGGTAGACCCCCTCGTGTCGCATACTCAATATCGATTAAATGATGAAAGATTTTTTCGTCATCGATTTTCGCTAAATAAAATTACGGCCTAGTGTCTTCATGCTTGAATTATCTTTTCGCGGACTGATGAAGGGCGAAAATGCTATTTATTGCATTACTATTCGTATTCCTTGACATTGCAAGATCGTATATTTTTATTTCTATAGCTGATAGAGAAACTTTGAGACTATAAAATATTTCATAAATGCAGAAAATAGTGCAGGGAAAATTTCAAATGTGATCTTCATACTATTTTTAAGTTTCCAAGATTACAAACTCAAAGTGATTATTTTATTAATAATAATAAAACTGTAAAATTAGCATGCTGAAATTTCGAAAAAATTAATATACCTTTAATAGGTGATAAATCTTTTTAATTCAAAGAAACTTTAAATTTATTTCATTGATAAAGTATATAAAAACAATGTATTTATTAAGGGAAAGCTAATTATTTTGAATAACAGATATTTAATTTAACTTTGTTTTCATAATTTTATATATTTAAACAATATATGTATTTCTTTAAAAAATGGTTTGTTTGAGTAATTGTGAAATTTAAAAATATTTTTTTTTCAAAATCTCCAAGTATGTTTGATTTCTTAAAGTATTTTTATAAGACTTATATACTTGAGTTTTATTTAAACAAGATCACATTTTAAATTTCATCACATTTTTAAGTCACTTAAAATATCTTAAACTTTAATGATAAAAACACATAATAGTTTTATTTAGTTTTAATTTATTTTTATATTACTTTTTCTAGTTTTTTTTAGTAGTTAATATACAATCATGTGTCAAGAATAGAACATTTAATAATTTTTAACTTAATTAAAAATTTATATTCATATCTTTTCTCATTATTGTTAAATTACATAAATTTCAGCTCATGATAAAACAATCAAATTTCTGCAAAAATGAGCCCTGTAGGAATAAAATTGAACTCAAGACTCTTTTTATGTTTAAAAACATAAATTTAATATTACGTACTTTTATTAGTTACAACTTTAGAAAGTCATTTTAAGTAACTTTTGACTAACCAAAAAAAAAAAAAAAATCTGATTGTCCATTTGAAGTTATGCATTTTTCACTTAAATAATTTATCAATAAAATATTGGTTTTTCTTAATGTATTCAAATAAATAAAAAAAATTCTATTGTTAAAACATATAGCTGTAATGTAAAATATTTATACATTTTATTTACACAAATTCTAAACATTTGGCTTCTTAGTCATAAGTCATTATCTTGTTTCCAAATACTTTCGAACAATAGAATTATAAGATAATAATGCAGTGCATTCGTCAATATTCTTCTTATCCATGAATTGTCCAAAGCTGTAAAGAGAGTGTAGATTAAAGTGTCTATACATCAAACTAAAAAAAATTTGCCAATCAGAGACAAACAAGAAACCTATGAAAAAAGAAGAATTAACAAAATTTTTGATGATATTTTTTAAGCAATATTGAAACTAAAAACAATGTCTACCGCTTAGTGCACATTACTTTTAGCGAATAATTTATTCATTACATTAATGTTTTAGCAATTAATAAATTAATTAATTTTAGAGATTCAAATTAATAAATTTAAAAACAATAAAGGTAATTTACAAGCAATAAAGGAGTAAATTAAGTTCATATTTGCAATCTGGAATTATACCTTTATTGGAATGTGTTTTACGTACATATTAAGTTCTGTTGAATTAAATATTGTTTCATAAATCTAATGCACATATCAAAAGCTTTGAAAATGCATTCCCACTTTTTTATGATAAATAAAACATCAATATCTTGTTTTAAATAAATTTATGGTGTATTTAGCTAAATATGTCGATAAATAGATTATAAAAGGAAGTTTACCCCTTTAATTTCTATTATATATAAAAATGAAAAACATTTTAAATTTATTCTTCGATTCCAGTAACACCTGGCGTAAATTTATTTAGATAGTACAAAGGTTATTGATTGTTAATTTATGCACACATCTTTATTAGTACATCGTTTTCTTGTTGTATTAGTATTCAGGCAATTTATTTGCGGGAAGTGATTCATTTACTTAACGAGTACTTAGTAGCAAACATAATCGGTGATTTAGTAAGCAATTTAGAAGACGGTTGTTTAAAATCTATAAACGCTAATCACCATCATTTTTAGTTTTAGTTAAGGCTTCAAAACTGTTAGAGACATTTAACTACTGATCAGTAATTAAAAACAGGTGTGATTTTGCCATGCATAAGCACTTTATCATAATTTCCTTTCCGTAACGTATACTTTTTTCATTGGAAAAGCATCGTTAATACAAGCAGTGCATTAAATATTCATTTTTCTTAAACATCTTAATGTACTTCAAACTTTACACAAAATAACTTCATAATTCGAGGCATAATAAAATTCTTTTGTTTTAAAATTATTAAGAAAGTACATAGTGTTATGAGCATATTTAATGCCATTAAATAACCGTTATATATGACAATTTATTATTTAATTAGTGATTAACATTCAATCAATCTTCACTGGTAATGAGTGCTTAAGATTATGTTACTTAGATTATTTTTTAAATGGAGTAATAACGCGAAGCTCATAAATTATTAGATGTAAAATAATAATTTAATGTTTGGTTATTTTTAAAGATAATTTTTTATATTTATATATGGTAATCATGGTTGAATAAATGCATATAAATAATACATTTAGAAAGACTTTATTTCTGTTGATGAAAATACTTAATGCTTAAAGCAAGAACATTTTTCTACGTAAAGAGCTCGAGGTACCTGTGTACAAGACTGCTTAGTTTCAGATCAAAAGTACCCTGAAGCCATTTTCTGCAAAAGTGACTTAAAATATTATGAATACCTGAACTACATGATGCCATTATATTTTGTCACACAAGAAACTTACTGTAAAAATATAATGCTTTTAAGAATTCGTTTGGCAATCTTTACTTTTATATATTTTATACGAATCGTTTTCAAACTAATCAAATAGGTTACGAATGCAAAATATAAGATAAATTTTTTTCAAATAATATTTATAACAAAAATATTTTATAATGTTTAGTAGTCAGTTATTTCATTTATAGAATTAATTTAACCTCAATAAGTACTGAAAGGACTTTATAAAAATCATTATTTAACTTCTAAATTTTCTTTATTAAAACTTTAAGATAAGATGAGATTAATATATCTTAACTTAGAAATTGATTAAAAATATTAATGTAAAATATTTATAAAAAGTATACATACATGCGATGTATTTAATTTGCATTTTAATATTATTTCTCATAAAGAGAGCAACATTTACCATGAGTATTTCTATAAAATCCAAAATAGTTTTCAAGTATATTTTTCATGTTTTAAAGAAATAAAAGATAAAAATCGAGCACATAAGAAAATTAGCATTTTTAATAATTTACAATAAATTATATTAAAATGTAAAATTTAATTAAATTGTAAGCCTTTTCATTAATTTCACTCTTAGTGCTATTACGATTTGAAAGATTAAATTCTTCAAATTTCAGCTATAGAATCAGTTAAAAGCATTGTGAACTTCAAACAATTTGATTAGCCAATCAGAGTTATCCATGAGAGACAAACCATGACAAAGTAAGTGGTATACCAAAACTGCCATAAAGAAAAAAAACTAGTTTGAATTAACAATTTTGATATTTTTGATGAATAATATATTACTGTGACCCTATAAAATCAATGGTTTTATTAGTTCTATTTAAAATCAAAACATTTAAAACATCACCACATAAGAACAAAATGAAAAAAAAAATTAAATCTGTTGAGACTGTTTAACACTTTATATCGCATTTAATCCACAACCTCATTTCAATAGTTTTTTTAAATATTCAAGAAATATTCTTAATACTAATGAAGGAAATGTTAATTGAAGAGAAATACTATGATTTAAATCTTAGTACTAACTTTCTCAACAAGAAATCAATCAGTTTATTGGATTGTCTCTACTTATTACTTTTGAATAAATTCAACAAATGAATTTTTTTTTCGTCTAAAACAAATCAACTTAAAACTATTTTATAGCATCAACACCATTCTTGATTTTAAAAAAAGAACTCTTTTGACAAAGATGTCATTAAAATCATTTATTAGAAAAATTCTCCAAAATTGAAAACCGTGAGAAATGATTGTAAATCTTAAGTAACTACTATTTCATAATCTTTAATGTATATATTAATAAGAAATTTATTGCGAATAAATGTTAAATTAAATAATTTTAATCTACCCACTTTTCGAAATCTGCATTTAATAGTTGCATTAATGAATTTTTTGACGATTTTCAGAAAGCATACGATCCCCGTAACAAGTGTGTTTGGTAGCAAAAACATCGATATTCATATCGAACTCATCGATTCTTCCGAAACAACAGAGGTGCAAAGTTAAATAAAGTTGAGCTTTTGTTTCAGCGATATAAATGTATTGATTGATATCATCAACTTGAAATAGCGAGACTCTTTTTTCCAGCTGATTAATAAACATTCAGTTAGATAAGTACATTATTGAAGTGTTATTTTGTTCTGAGGCTTTTGAAAGTCGATGGGCTACGCACAGATTTATTCTCGATAGCATAGGAAGAGTTGAGAAGTTTATTATGTATTATGCCGAAGAGAGAGTTCTCTCTCCGCCATTAGCAGTACAGTGTAATTAAATTTATGCTTTATGCCTTTATATTTTTTTCTTATAAATAGTTACATATAAGTTTTGAAATGATACCATTAAATATCTTTTTAAAAAGCAAAGTGTGTTAGCTTTTGCAATAATTTTATTAATAAAACAGTGATTTATTATTTATTTATTATTTTATTTCTTGTATGATTAGGACTTCAATGAGCTACATTAAGATTAAAATAATAATAAAAAATAATGAAGATATATAAAAAATAATGATAAATCTAGTAAATAAAGTTAATTTCATTAATTTTTATTTATTATCAAGTTTTAATTAAAAAATTATTTAGCTATTTTATTTCACTTTTGTGCTGACTAAATGTTATTTAAGAAAAGTTATATGAAAATATCAAAGGTTTACAATCATTCAAGAAACATCTAATAAACAAAAATGTTTGTCTCTGAAAACAGGTAGTTGAAAACTCAATAACTTAAATTAAATTAAATTATTAATATATTAAAATAGAAGTTTAGCTCCGGTTTCCGTTTTCAATAATACAGAATCAAGCTTATAAACTTTTCATTTGAAAATTCAGTTTAAATACGAAGACACTATGAGATCACGTGAACAAGTCTTATGATTGTAAAATATAGTTTAAATCGCCAAATTTATAATCAATTCAAATGTTATACATTCTGAGTACGATACAAAAAGGAGGTAAAATATTCATTCAAAAACATTAAAGAAGACATCGGGGCTGTGACAGCGTAGTGGCATTTGCCTTCTTCCCAGAAGGGCTGGGGTGGATTCCCAATGCCATCAAGTACATGCTATATATGTGCTTGTAAAATCTGTGGAATCGAAAATCCTGTGCTCGGTCGTTGAGCAGTTACCATGAGTGTAATGATCTGGAGAAATTTCCTACCCCTCCAGATCAAAGTCAAAATTGCGGTAGTGCCATTTGTTGGAGTAGTCTCAGAGCAAAGACGTACTTTTATCTTCGTGGTGACGAAAGACGCACCCTTCTGATTTAATTTCCCACAGCCATCGGTTAGCAAGCTTTGTTTGCCCAAGTGTCATAAGTAACAACAACAACTGAGAAAGCATCAACTCTAAAGTTGAAAAACATGTGACAGTTAACTTAGTGTTTCAAAATTTCATCCCATACCCTTTGTTCATGTTTCGCTGACTAATACCGCATTATAAATCAATGAAATTAAAATATTTCGTTGGAGGTATTAAATTAATATAGAACTTACAAATTCAAAATTTTTATTTCGAAAACCACGCTGTTTTCGGATTTCTTTCCTATTATTCATGAACTTTTAATTACAGAGCTCTTCACATTTAATCGAGTGATATGAACCAACTTAGAATTGATCATAATATACGAAATATTAATAAATAGATAACATAATGCACACAACAAATATATTTTTAGTAAGCCTTTGCATATTATCATTACATACTTATGAACAGGCCACTTTGGTGCCATGACATACATACATAACTGCGTGGGGAGACCCCGGACTGTACCTTAAGGTTAACGGGTGCCGTCTCCCCAACACCTAGTATGGTCCACACCTCTACGAGGTCCGTGAGGGCACCACCATCGTGGCATTTAACAAGGCAAAGAAATTGTGCTTACAAATTGGTAGCAAGAAGTTACAAAACATTTTAAGGGGCTTTAAGCCCTGTTGAACACCAGGCAATAGCATTAAATATTTTCTCTGAGTTAAAAATAAAATATGACATATACAACAAACAACGGAGAAACAATTTACAATCAATGAAAAGACAGTTAACAATTTTTAGGGTAATTATGGCAATAAAAACATTATATACATTGAAAGCAAGATTATAAATAGTATGAACACTTAATTATGAAAAGGAAAAAAATGGCATCATACGAAAGTTGATAACTATATACAGGCAGGCAGCTTATACAAGTTTAATAAGCACCTTAGCTTTTGAAAGCATTTTAGGTTCAAAATAAATTATTTAAAAGGTTTCTAAGGTACTAAAAGGCAATAGGATTCAAAAAGTTTTTAAAGTTCTAAAGGGGGCTCATAATGTTCGAAAAGTCCAAACAATTCGGAACATATAATTCATAAATTTCATTGAGTTCATAAAAAAAACTATGCACCATTATTAATTGTGGAAGAAAGTTAATTTTAAGAATAGTTTTCTGATTCGTCTGTGGAATCTTCTATATCGTTTGTGGAAGCGTGGCCTAAATCCTGACAAAGTTCTAATCCTCGTTTGTTGAGATGAATCATCAGCTTTGTGAGGAGTAATCTGCAGTGACGATCTTTCAAGCAAAATCTCAGGAACTCTATGTTGGTCTGTTGGGAGTTCTTCTTTAGGTGGTATTTCTCAGTCTCTGGGCACTCTAGGACATAGTGGAAAGGGTGCCATGACAATAAATGTAGACGATACAAGGATATATGTGAAATGTAGAAATTGTCCTGACGAAGAATTCTCTCTCCAAGTCATATTTTCATTTGTCCAGCTATACCAGCATGCCTGATGTCCATTTGATGGCGATCTCTACACAGAGAATAGAGTGAAGCTGGCTAAAACCATCATTGGCAGTTATGGATCCATTTGACTTCCTTTATATGACAACAACGTCACAAAATCTTGACATTCATCTTTGTGCTAAAAGAAATTATTTGAAAAATTAAAGATATCGTTAGAGGAAGTACAAACATTAAATGTTTATCTTATTCAGAAAAAAAATTATGATGATAGGTTTTCAAATTAAAAAATAAAATTTAAATAGTTTATTTATATTCCTTCACATTTTCTACTAAAAATCAACCCGTTTCTTTAATTTAGTACATTTTCAGGCACAATTCGTGAAAGTACCATCTTTATTAGGTCTTTTTTGAGGTGATGCAAATGATTCTTAGAAAATCTCTTTTTTCATCAAATACGATTTAACTGTCTCATTTTTAGGAAATTTTTAATATTGTTGGAAAGGAAAGTTTTTAGGGCACCGGTCTTCCATCCGAAAGGGTGGGGTTCGATTCCCAATGCCGCTAAAGACTCACCGAGTACATGCGATATACGTGCCCATTAAATCTGTGAAATCGAAAGTCCTGCTGTAGGTCATTGAGCAGTTATCATTGTGTACAATGGTCTGAAGAAAATTTCCTCGCCCCTCAGATCAATGTCAAAATTGAGGGAGTGGATCCTTTGGTGGTGCCATCTATCGGATGATTTAAAGAGCAAAGACGTAATTTCAACCTTCATGTTGCTCTGATTAAAACGAAAGACGTTCCCTATTGACTGAAATTCGTATAGCCAAGGCGAGTTTGGCTTGGAAGCGCATAGTGAGCTTGGCTTGTCCAAGTGTCATAAGTAACAATAACTTGTTAAACTGTTTACTATGTGCCTATATGAAAGTTATGTCCAAACACATTGATTAGATTTTCCAGACTTGCATTCCTAGATATTTTCTAGATATACTGACTAAATCTTTACGCATATGAAACCATAAATTTAAAAATAGCAAGATCAATTTGAATCAGTACCGTAATTTGCTGATCAGTTTAATTAAATTCTGATAATAAATTAATAATTATAATTTTTGTTAGTAAATTTTAAGCACGTTCCTTTGGATACATGTCTCTACTAGCTAGACATCAACTTCATGAATCAGTTCTACATTGATAGAATCAGTAGGAATATACAAATAGTGACCATAATTCAGAAGATACTAAATCAGAAGTTAAAATATTCCCTCCAATATTTCAACGAAAGGGAAAATTGAACAGAACGAGAAAATTCCTAACTTTCGAAACGAAGAACGACTTCCGTTGCATTACTCGAATATAGCCTTGCTTTTCGAAATCGGAAGAGCTCGCCGAATCTGATCTATTAGCCGAATCAAGGCGGACAGGCCAATCTATCACCCATTATAGCCAACCCTTGCTCTACATCGTGAGCGATGCGCGCAAAATAAATATGACACAAGAGTTATATCCCCCACCATTTAGAGGCGCATACATCACCGGGGCTTAATACTAATGCACTCTCCCCAGACCGAATAACTGACTGTCAATTTTATAGCGCCTCTGGGGCACGGGGCCGCACCCTTGAGTATCCCAGGAGTGGTAGGGGGTTAGATGTGCCCATAATTAGACTGGGGGGAGGGAGATCCATGAAGGGGACCATAACTCTTCCCTCTTATTCCGTTTTATAAGACTCAAGGGATGCGAATTATTTTTCCTATTCAATTTTCCAGCCTTATGTCGCTTTTTTGCCTGTAATTAGGAAATATCGTGCGGAGGAGCAGCCTATATCAGGCTTTAGGCCGAGTGTTGCGTTTCACACCACCTGGGTTACGGAATGGAAGGAAAATATACTTTTTTTTTAATAGATATTCCCGCGACAGCCTGTGGTAATGATGCGTTTGCGTGTGCGCCATTCTTGCGCCTACTTTTCCGTTATCTTTAACAGCGTGAGAATGAGATTGAACACCCCGACGCAGATATTTGTATTAAAATTTTATGGAGATTCGCGATATTGTGTGAGGCGATAACTCTTCTTCTTCAAGCTGGCGATATGCGAATTGTGAAACAACGAGAAGATGAGTATAGATGCTTCCAGATTAAAAATCCCCAAGCGTAAAGCTTTTTCCCCACGATAATCTTAAATGATATAAATTTTGAGCTCCCATGCCGATAGTTTAGGCTCGAAATGCATTAAAATATTGAGAAAGAAGACAGATATTTGCTAATGTGGAAGTGTATTATATTCATGCTTTAAGCATACATTTTGAACTGTTTCGTGAAGGTAATTTAAATTCGATGATGGTTGAATTGAAATTACTTTCACGAAACGCGAATACAAGAATGCTATTTTTCTAAAATGTATGTCATCTTTCAAAAAAAAAATAATAAATAAAAAAATAAAAAAAAACAATGCCTAAAATAACGAGAAATTACTCTACCATGCTCACATTTTCCTGGCAATTTCCAAAAAAATATATTCAGGTACAAACTGAGAATCATCTTATCAATAAATAAAACCTACTATAAATGTGGTTAAAAACTAATATCAGTAGAGAATAAAAATTTTAACAATATACTGACACTAAATTCAAAATCTACAAGTTATCTAGTTAAAGAAATGTACTATTCACCATTTAGAAACATGAAATATATCTGGCAATAATTTCTGAATTTGATAGAACGGAAATATCTATTTTGAGAAGTATTATATTTAGAATAAATGCTCACTGTACAACTGGGGTTTCTAAATGTAAATTAATCTCAAAGTCAAAGATTTAATCTTCCTATTCGTCAGTGTATTGATCTCGAGACAACAAAAAGCAATTCCGTATCTAAAAGGAAATGTAATATTGTTTTCATAAATATGAGTAACAATATCCAGAATAAAATAACCATATCTTGAAATAGATTTGAGAGAGATTATCAAAATATTATCTCTTAATGGAATATCATAATGTTTCCAATCTCAAGTTCTTAAAACAGTAAAATGCTTTTATTTTGAAATTCCATTTACAAATTTAAGTAATACTATTTGCATTTATTTATATATTTTTAAATAGAATGATCTGTCTAGAAACGATAAGTTTTAAATTTAGAACATAATAAGAAAAAAACATAGATTTTTTAAAAATGTATTTTGTATTTCAAATATAAAAAAAAAACTTTTTGAAAAAAAATCTAACTGAAAACTTTTTTAACGAAAGAATTTTTACTTTTTAGTGTTGCATATGTTTGCCTAATCAAAGTCCTTAAAAAGATAATTAAGAAACAGATGGCATCTAAGATCGTACTCTCTTCCTCAAATATCTTCACATCAGGACAAACATCAAGCTGAAATAATTTTAAATCTTTCACGCACTTTCTTTTTGGTGACTTTGACTGGGTCTTTTCATTACCATTTGTATCACAGCAGTTTTTAATCACGAATTCATCCAACAAAAAAGTAATTAGATTCCATCTAATAAATTTATTAAATATAAACTAGTTAAATCTTTTGTTTCAATTTAATTTTCATCAATAAAAATAATATATATCTATATTATGAATTCATATAATAAATATATTTTTTCCAACGGTGGGCACTTGGGTGACGAATCTTATGCCACAACAAGGCTAGAAACTGCTACTCATTTGTCGTTACCCAGCGGACATCTGTGAACCGAGTCACGGAGGCGAGTAGCGTTGCCATACCACCACAAACCCGTTTATAGGGTGGGCCATATTCATACATCATCCCCGAAGAAAGGACAGAGGAACACAGAGAGAACAGAGAAGGAAAGTTGCGTCCATACCCGAACAGGGATTCGAATCCGTGACCCACAGCTCAAGAGTTAGGAACACTAATCATTCAGCCATTGGTCGGCTAAATATAATATATAGGGTGATCTTTTTTAAAGTGACAGTCTTTGAAGCGTCCTGTAGCGCGATCTAAGAGCCAAAATGACACCAAACCTGGTATTTTGACTAATCAAGACAAGGGAAAAAATTCCGTAAAAAAAGGTTTTAGTTCAAAAGTCACCGCTAGGGCATTTTGTGTCGCTGATGTAACTTACAATAATGAGAATTAGCATAAAACACAGGTATCAAAACAAAATGCAAATGATGTTCGATGACAGTAATAGAGGCTATAAAAGCAAGTAGTAGACAGATCCAACAAATTATCTCAGCTGAAGTAAACGAGCTCCAGTTGCAATGCCTCTCACGTTACCGGAAAATGTGCTTATGAAGGTGGAGTATCAAATTTGTCTATTCTAAAAGACAACATAACAAAGGCAGTGCAGGATATTCCTCGTGACATGTTACGTTCGGTTGTGGGGTACGCTGTACGCAGACTGCACGGTGTTATTTCTGAGAACGGAGCTCACATGGAATGTGGTCTAATCCCTCACTGGGGAAGTTAATGTAATAAATAAACATTAATAATTTAACTGTAAGATTGTATATGTCAGTATTTTTATTTTCTCACATTTTATACATTGTACAGCGCCACAAAATACCCTAGCGGCTATTTTTGGTATTAAAATTTTTTTTTTTACTGAATTTTTTTCCCGTGCTTTGATTAGTCTGAATGCCAAGTTTGATGCCATTCTGGCTATTAGATCGCGCTACAGGACGCTCCAAACACTGTCACTTTAATAAAGATCACCCTATACATATATTATAATAAATACGAATAAAAATCGTATATGTAATAAAATTATATATATATATATATATATATATATATATATATATATATATATATATATATATATATATATATATATATATATATTATGTATTATTACGTTATTCAATTAATATGTGAGCTACTAATTATAACCATTGAAAAATATTTCATGTCATATTTTCATTTCTATCTTAAAATAACTAGGCTTATTGTCTTAGATGACCGTATGAATAACATAGTAATTACATTTTACTTACTTAAATAAGCGATTTTGAACTTGCATTATATAAATTTTTATAGGGGAAAAACTTTTTATAGTAAAAAAATCCACGCGCCTCTTATTTCATCATGTAGAATACAAAATAATTTTAATAAATTTCAGGGATTTAAATGATAAAACTTTATACGCATAAAAATACCGATTATTTTTGTGCGTTTAAAGTTGTATCACGAAAGGAAATATTTGCAGCTTAAGGCCTTAAATTCCGTTTTCACTTTGGCAAGGTGGCCATATTTCCTCCCCTTTATGTTTATTTCCAAAGTTTTTAAATCTTTCAGTATTTGTATATACTTCCCAATTTTTGTCTTTGTGTATTAGAGAATATTTGTTCAGTCAAAAGAATTAAAAATATTATCTTAGTAGCAAATGCATTGCTGTCTATTAGAGTGATACCGTTTGTTCTGGAGAAAAGTTGCCACCTAATATCATTACTGCTGATGAGTGTATTTGCATAGGTATATATATTTCACAGTTCTGTCACATTAATGTGACCACCAAGTTCTTTCGACGTTAACGTTAAATAACCAATAACAGAAGGTGGTGGCACAGTGTAATTCACCGTATATGAAGGGTATATGAGGGCTTCAGAAGACATTGCAATCATTTGCGTAAAGTAGAAACGAAGCGATTTATCCGACTTCCAAAAGGACATGATCATTGGCTTGCGGGCCAAGAGTGGAAGCACTGCTATGTTTCAGAACTGTTCGCATGGCATCGAACCGATGGTTCGCATAGTAAAAATATACCGAGCACGGAAAAATGGGACTTAAAATCAGCGACGTGGCAAATGTGGTGCACCACGGGCCATAGATAACAGAAGTGAATGACGGCTGCGGAGATGCGTTCGGGTGAATAGACGTGATACATTTGAGCAACAATTGCCCAGGTGAATTAAGGGGCTACCAACAGTGTCTCGCAAACTATTGTTCAGCAAACGTCTCTGAGTTTGGGTGAAATGCCTTATTAATGCTACTGGACATCCACTGAGTGGCGACAGGTAGTGTTTCCCAATGAATCAATTTTTATGATTCATCAGACATTGGTGGATAAGATCTCTGAAAGCAAACACTCCGCAATCATTGCCGGAATGATTCAGGTTGGAGACGAGAGTATCATCGTCGAGTGAATATTTTCTTGGCATTATCTGGATCATCATTGTGGAAGGCACGATGTATCAATACAAATACGCATCTATCCTTGTGGACCATGTCCACCCTTATACGAGGGTTACTCTGAAATTTTTGAGATACGCGCAGACGAGAATTTACAAAATAAAATAACGGTTTAATTTTAAAGTACAAAGTATTTTAACACAGAAGACGATTTATTACTGACTTACTTGAACTTGTTTAGCGTGGAATAAATTTTAAACAGAGAAGAGAAAATGGAGTTGACGCGAGAACATTTTCGCGCTATGATTTTCAACGATTTCAAAGCAGGATTAAATCAAGAAGAATGCGTTCAACGGTTGCAATCAGCATTTGGTGATGAATCTCCAGCTCGTGCTACTGTATTCAGATGGTTTAGAGAATTTAGAAGAGGTCGCAATTTTCTTCAGGATGAAAAACACACAGGAAGGCCGCCGTCGGCAGTAATCCAGGATAATGTGTCTGCTATACGAAAAATGTGAATGAATGATAATCGCTGTACCTATCAAATGATATAGAAGGAACTTAACATTGGATCCGCAGCCATACACGAAATCATTCATGAAGAATTACATATGAAAAAAGTAGTTTGCCGATGGGTTCCCCATAATCTAACTGAGCATCAAAAAGAGGAGGGTGTCAGAATCAGTAAAGCAACTCTTTATATGCTGAATGATGGTGGCCACCGCATCATTTCTAAAATTGTAACAGGTGATGAAACGTACATACCGTTTTTTGACGTTCCAACACGTCAAGAAAGCAAAGTATGGGTCTTTGAAGATGATCTCACGCCGACAATGGTGAAAAAACAACGTGCACTGAAAAAAGTGATGTATGCCGTTTTCTTCAGAAGTACGGGATTGGTCAAAGCCATCAAGTTAGAAGGATAGAAGACAGTAACAGCAAACTGGTTTACCACTAAATGACTTCCAGAAATTCTACAAGAACTGAATGTTAGGGGACTAATGCTTCACCATGACAATGCATCTTCACATACAGCCGGATTAACAGTTGAGTTTCTTAAACAAAAACAAATTAAAGTGATCGATGCATCCGCCGTATTCACCTGATCTAGCTATGTGCGACTTTTGGTTATTCTTCAATCTAAAAAAGAACTTACGTGGACGTCGTTTTCATTCAGAAGAAGAGATTGATGTGGCTATAAATGCATTTTTTCATCTATTCGAAGAAATGAATGGCTTGAGGCATTTAATCTGTGGTAAATTCATCTACAAAAGTGCATTGATGCTGGAGGAGACTACTTCGAACACACCTAAAGTATAACTTTAAAAACCTAGTTGTATCTCAAAAATTTCAGAGTGACCCTCGTATGCACTTTGCTCAAGATGATTGAATGTACCAGTAAGACAATGCGAGGTGTCATATTGTTAGCAGTGTATGTGCGTGCTTCGACGAGCATCAATATGAGTTTACTATTCTCTCCTACCCAGCAAATTCACCTGACCTAAACACAATCGAGAATCTCAAGGACTATCTCGAACGTGTTATTCTGCGGTTTGGATCCTCCCCCGCGTAATCTAATACAGCTGACCACGGCAATGAAGTCGGCCTGACTCGAAATCTCAGTGACCACCTTCAGGAACTTCTACAGATAAAAATGGTCTTATAATAGTTATCACTTTGTGAACAATAATTTTGTCTCTCAAAATTAGAGAATTGCCACGCAAATGAAAAACCAAGGACACAAACCATTTATGAGAAGTAAATATTTGTTGCAACATCAATGTGAGCTAAAATTAATTTTTTTTATAATAGTCACACATTTGTCGTAATTTTAGAATTTTCTACAATAACCACAGATTTGTCAGATTTTCAACAAAACAAATTTATTTGATTAAAAATGGAAATTATTGTTTTTCTTTTTAATAAAAGCATACAGAATAACTATTCATGTCATTCAGAAACATTAAATTATTTTTATAATTAAAAATTAGGTAAATGTTAACATCTTAATACATAAGTTTAAAGAATTATAATTAAGGAAAAACAATATATATATATATATATATATATATATATATATATATATATATATATATATATATATATATATATATAAAAAGAACTACTTTAAGAGCGGAGAATAAAAGCATTGCTTTTTTTATATATTTGCTTACGAACAATGCTTCACTTTATAAAAGTCAAATTTATAAAATATTTTTTTAACCGAGTTCTCTACGAAAAATGATAATGATTCCGAATTAAAAAAAAAATAAATAGCAGAATATTTTAATAAAAAAAGCATAATAAAATACCTCATTTATTGAAAATATGAGCTGCTGCGAAACACATCAACCAATCAGAGCTGCCCGATTCCTGCCTTACGGTTCCACTTTTTATATCCGAAGCTAATTACAAACCAGGAAAAGTCTCAAAATTACCACAGATACCCATTACCGCAAGTGACTGGATGGGTAATTTTTTCCCTCTTTCTCTTTTCCCGGTGAACCCCACAGTTTGATCAAAGTTGGTGCATGGGGGGGAGACACCAAAGACAGGGGTGGAAAAGAAGCATAAACGCCGAATTCTCTTAGATTAAAAGCAAAAGAAACGATCGTGAAGGGATTGGGAGGAAAGTTGAACGTGGGTGAGGATGTTGGTAAAAGGTGATAAATAAAACTTATAAATGTGGAGGGGGTGGCTAAACCATCCGAGAGACAATATTAAAATCGATTTTCTGTTGGAGGGAAAGGGGGCTGAAAATATTTTTTTTATCATATTGCGTATCTTCATGTTGGGTCTCATACTTAATTTTATCAATCGCTGCTGAAAAATAGTGCTAAAGTGAAATATAGTGGCATTAAAGTCAAAGGAAAATGAGAGAAAAATGTAACGGGAAATCATTTAAAACAATTTTACCTTCGCACATAGCAGCTTTAGTTTTTTCTTTTCCAGAGGAAATTTAATAAAAGGAAGAAGATTAATACTTTCGCTTCTCCAGTTAGGTTTTCCGGAAATCAGGACATTGCAGTCATCTCCTTTTCCTCGTATTTTCGAATGGAATAGGAAAGGATATTCAATTAGTTTACTTGCAATATCATGATATTTATCAAGCCAGGTATCCTTGCACCTGAATCACAAATCAAATTTGGGATTATAGCGTGAACAAAATTTGGAATTTTTCTTGGAAACCTTATTTTTATCCAATGTGAGGATGTGTATTTTCATATATTGTGACTGATATTCTCTGTAATATTTAAACTTACGAGCTTTGATCCAATTCGGCATTTTTCCTCTCTTTAGAATGGAAGAAAAGTAATAATCTTAAATTTTAATATCCGTGGTGTTGTTTCCGAGAAAATTTCATTCGCTGAAGGAATTTTTCATAAAGAAAATCAATAATTTGAAGGTTAAATCTTTTTAGAGATGTTCATGGCGTTTTATTGTTGAAATCATAAATAGTAACAATCACAATTTTGAAAATGTGTGTGTGTGTGTGTGTGTGTGTGTGTGTGTGTGTGTGTGTGTGTGTGTGTGTGTGTGTGTGTGTGTGTGTGTGTGTGTGTGTGTGTGTGTGTGTGTGTGTGTGTGTGTGTGTGTGTGAGTGTGTGTGTGTGTACAAACGAAAACTATACATATGTGTTAATAGATGTTCGCATTTTCTTTCCATTCAGGTCTAAAAACGTACGGCTTACGGCACAAATGCCGTATAATCCAGGATTCCAAATTCTGAATTTTTTGGCGATGAAGAAATGTTGCCAAATTGACGCATTGTGACGAACGCGACAATGTAAATACTAGAGTTACCAAAATAGAATTTTCTGCTTAATTCTTATAGGTCTCCATATCTATGACGTAATAAAAGCCAGGTTGCCAGATCTATAAGAAAATTCGCCAAGAAATCGCTAAACTCAGAATGTGGCATTCTGGATTATACGGCTACTTTGCCCGACATCTATGTTAGTTAGTAAGATGATAAACTGTAAGCATAGCGACAAACAAACAGCTAACACCTACATAGATTACTCGCCCATCAGAAAGTGCCCCATAATTTTGAACCAAGTTCAGGTGATGAGATCACACCTGAGCTGGCATCCTCCTCTCCACATCCATGTCACAACAGTGAAAGGAATTTGGACGTCCCATATTAACGTGCACAAGTCACCAACCCACGGAGCTCCAGCAACTCAGTGAATGTGGTCACTCTCTCAATCACTGTCCGTGACAAATGATGCTTCACTTTGCTGTTAACGGGAAACGGTATAATGCTTCTGAGCCACTGACAAAAGAGAGTATAGTCGAATTTTCCAAAATTTTATTCAAAATGCACATCTTATCCTTTCCTGAAAATAAATGTAAAATTTCACTTCCGAAAGGGAAATGTTTGACATACTGTCTCTCGGTCTCTGCATCTTTTCTTAAGATTTCATTTTAAATTACAGCTCACTGTATGCTTCCGTATGGATATAATGATAAACAATTTACAAAGTTTAATTCCCCACATTTGATATGCTTATTTTAGACTATTCAAGCATTTTTTTATTGGATTGTTAGTATCAATTTTCAATCCAGTCTTTAAAATATTATCATCGAAATGTGACTATGATAAAATGAAGAAATCAGTGACACATTTGTCATTCTCAGTTTCACACTATTGTAAAATATGAAGTGTAATAATTACAGCTTCACTTTGGCCTGTGCTTGAATCTCGTAAGAAAAATTATGAAGTTCAATTTATATTATACATGAGGTCATTTTTTAAAAGTTATCCCCTATTTTTTCTTAAGATTTTATGTTAAATTATTCAAACCTATTCTTGCAGTTTTCTCTCTGAATTTTACATTACATCAAAGAGAGAACATCAGGTATACCTATTTAATATTGAGACATATTACCAAAATGAAAGGTTGTTTTTCATCCTTGAACGCAAATCCTAAGCAGTGTTTTTGGAGGAAGTGAAGAAAATGGTATCTGGGATAGAAAACGCAATTCCGAACTGTTATGCTATCTAATATGTATCTAATGTTCAAAGAGCTGCTAAGCTACCTAATTTAATGCCGAACTTTTTTGCTATCTAATGTAAATATAATGTTCAAGGAACCCCAGATGTTACTGTCAACTAGAAACAAGGTGATCCTTGTATGGGTGCCAGGGCACAAAGGTATCGGAGGTAATGAAAGGGCTGGTGAACTTGCTAAACAAGGATCATCTTTTGTTCTCATCGGTGCAGAACTTTTTGGTGGGATCAATTTGAAGACCGCAAAAACCAATGTTCTTAGATGGGAAAAACAGAAGATGTATGAAGCTTGGCCCAACACTCCTGGTCAAACCCACACTGAAAGTATGATCTGTGGATCATCAGCGAGGATTGCCTCTGAAATTCTAAGATGCTGTAGGCAGAAGATACGTTTAATCGTAGGCTTCATAACTGGGCACTACTATTTCAGAAAACACCTCCATAAAATGGGACTGTTTCAGCAAGACCCTATCTGCAGGAAATGTCATATGCAAAAGGAAACGTCCAAGCATATCATTTACGAATGCGAGTCCCTTGCCCTCCCTAAATTAACTTCTTTAGGCGTCATCCATACTAGAGAGTTACACCTAGACTCCATTAAAGGGTTATCGGACTTTATTAATAAAGTAGGTGACCCGAGCAACTGGAACTAGGAAACATTGATTTTGGAGTTAATAGTACAAAATGCTGCTTTTGCAGAGGTGCCCAATGACATACAAACCCAACTCTAAGAAGACGAAGACGAGCCCCAGACGTTGTTCACTATATTAAAATAAGTCGACTGAAATGGATTGGATATAACGTTATCTTCAATGGTTCGAATCACACCTTGGGCTTGGATGTTGTTAGTGCTCAATATCCACTTAAAACGTTAGCTCCCGGTCTAATTACAAAAAATGACCTTAGAATGACAAACAAAACAAACTATCTACACCTTTCTTAGTACTTTTGTCTATAAGCTGAATCTGGGGAATTTAAAATTCTGGAAGACATAGACTTATAAAATTATTGAATTTCTATACATATGTCAGGTAATTTTTTGATTTTTTAAATGCTTCTTATAAACTGAAGGAAATATTCAACAAAAATCTAACGATTTAAGGAATTTAAGCATTGTAAACGTATCCTATCTAATCTAAGAATCTTCACATTAAGATTTAGAATAAGATCTCTACATACACTTTTCAATCATAGCTAACTCCAATGGAATCCACATTTAAAGTGACAAGCTCAAAGTGGGTTCTTGAAAGTTTTCCGGATTTCTTTATGAACAGTAAAACTTAAAATAGGAATGATTATTCAATTATGTCAATTATTCATCTTCAGGTGATTCAACTATATCAATTCCTCATCATCAGGCAAAAACCTGATGAATTGAAATCCTCCAAGTCTCGTCTCTTATTCTTTTTTTTTCCTTTGAGTTTCTTTAGAAGTTAATCATATGATACAGGAATAAATGTATATGATTGATATTAAGGAACAAGTGTGCGTGTGTATGTGCATATATATATATGTATGTGTGTGTGTGATTGGTATTAAATAACATTGATATGATACGTACTTACTATACATGCAGAAGTGTGAATACAATAAATATAATATTCCATTATTGTTTTGCTTATAGCAAAGTCTATTAATTCAGATAGTGATAATAAGAGCAGATAGACTATTTGCAAAATTTGAATTTGAACCGATAAAAAAGGTCTCTCTTAATACTGAAATCCGCTCATGTTTTAAGGAAAGTTTAACAGTTTAAAATTCAGTATGGAAAACAGTTTCTATACAATTAAATATCCTATTTAGAACTTTTATCAATTTAAAACTTGTTTAAGAGATATTTTGAAGCTAGTCCATTTAATCTAATAAGATCCAATTTCAAATTTCCATACATCTTTACAATATCGCCTCATTACAATATATATATATATATATATATATATATATATATATATATATATATATATATATATATATATATATATATATATATATATATATATAAGAATTTCAGAATTTGTTAACCTTCAATAACAGAATAACGTCGACTTCAATATTTAAATTAATATTACAAAATATTATGCCAGAAACTTTTAACTAATTTGAAATAAAGATGTACATGTTTATGTTGCAACTTTCATTATAACTATTCAAAATGTTTTGAATTTAATAATAAATATTTATAGGAACAGTCTAAAATTTCGTCTGGTTAAACGAAGCCAAAAACAAGAAATGACATCGTTGCTGAAATGACTCGTTCTATTTAGAACAAAGTCAACAATTTGAAATGGATTATGATGCAACTACTTCACCATTATAATTGTTTGAATAAAATTTTATTTTGTTAACTATAATTCTTAAGACAATTTAAATTTTACGATTGAATAGAATATAACTTGATTCTCCTTAAAAACTGTTTACATATTTTAAATCATATGTATGTATTCTTAAAATTAATTAAACTGTGATATTTTGCTTTTAACAACATCCAAAAAAGTTTTTGAAGTTTTGCTTGTTTTTATACCGCCAAATTATTACCAAAACCAATATTAAAGATCTTTAAGTCTCTTATTAGAATCTCTTAAAACATCTAATACAAGAAATATATTCATGTTTATAGACTATACATTGCGTTAATGCTCTGAGATAATTTACGGGCAGCAGACATTTAGGCTAAATACATAATTTACCAATATTAAAAACATGGTTTTGTAGTCCTAAGGCAGGTACAAAGTGGTTATCTTAGATATACTTTAATGAAATGGATCCTCTCTCGATGCCAAGAAGTGTTAGGCTAAATCCGTAGATTATGCAGGAATGACAATCATTGCATCTGCCACCCTAAATCCGCTGTGTTTAAGATGATAGATCATTTTTGGCAAGCCTGTAACAAGGTCAAAGAGACATATATTACATATTAAACAGGAATTAATTCTGATATACATCAATCACAGTGTTCACAGTGCCTAACATTTAGTTGTAATATCGTGGATACTGAGACATTAAATACAATAATTTAAGCTCAATTCGTTTGTATATTTTTAAATGCATTTGCTTCTAATTTTAACTCAGCTTTAAATAAAATTTCAATTTGATTCACCTGAATTATTTATGAAATCAAAAGGGTTTCACAAATTATGCTTTTAATGTGTGTTAAATATAATGTATTTATGTTTTCTTGAGTATAATCTAAGAAGTATATCGATCATGTCTGTGTGAATATATGCATTACAAATAGTTTATTTGATCCAATGTTGATCTCATTTACAAGGGTGAATGTGTGAAAATTGCAGTAATTGCAATGGTGGTAATATGTATCATAAAATTTGTAAGTAAAAATGTGTTACTTTTAAAAATATCCAATGGGCACTTAACTGAAATATCAGCATAAATTTTAATAATGTTAATTTAAATAACTATTTTCTAAAGAAATATCGTTTTTATTCAATGGCAATAAGAATTTATAAAATTCGGTTTATGAACTCACTAAAGAGTGTTAAAATCAATATCAATCATAAAAGATGAGAGATAATTTAACATGTACGTTTCTTAGTTTTGATAACGAGAAAATATCTAGGGAATCTATTCATGTATTTTCTGTGTATAGATAATCTAAAAAACATCGAGAAAGAGTAAATCTTGAATTTTTATGTCTTGTATTTTACTTTGTGTTTGAAAGAGTTAACTTTATGTGAAAGAACTTGAATATTGCTTTTGAAACCGTATGAAATAGTATTGCCCTTAGCAATGAAGTCATATGTGTGTAAAAATCTATAAGTTTTTATCTAATATAAATGTAGTTACTTATTATATTTGGACAAGCTAAGCTTACTATGCTGCCGGCTATGCAAATTTAAGTTAGAAGGGTGAGTCTTTCGTTAAATCAGATTACCACGAAGGGGAAGGTACGACTTTGCTCTAAGCTCTTCCGATAGATGGCACCACCAGAGAATCCACTCCCTCAATTTTGACAGTGACCTGGAAGGGGATGATTTTTTCACCAGATCATTACACACATGGTAACTGCTCAACGAATGACAACATGACTTTCGATTCTACAAATTTAACGTGCATGTATATCGCATGTACTCGGTGGGTCTTTGGCGGCAGCGGCTTTGGGAATTGAACCGTGACCTTTCGAATGGAGTTCTAACCACTAGGCTACCACGGCCTTATCTAATATAAATAGATTAATAAATGGAAGTTACTTGAAAAATTAATTCGAAAGACATGCAAAGAGTTATCAGCTCCAAAACCATTATGTTCACGAATTTTGGCAATGGTAATTAAATATACATCACTCCCATATTCATAATTCTATTTTAATATTGGGTCCATAATTTGCATATTATTTACTTAAATTTACCTAATAAAATATTTATCTTCTTGCAAAATATGCATTTATTTATTCAACAGTAACATGTAACTAAAATGTAACAAAAAAGATTGAAAAAGGCCTAGTGAAAAAAAGGTTGGAAAAAGGTAAAAGTATGTAGTATATCTGACAAAGAAGCGTTATGTAACTAAAATGTAACATAATGCTTCTTTGTCAGATATACTACATACTTTTACCTTTTTCCAACCTTTTTTTCACTAGGCCTTTTTCAATCTTTTTTTTCTCTAGGCCATGAATTAATTTTACATAATGCTATGATGAAGTCAAAATTATATATAAGCGGTTTTATTATTCGTATCTTCCATTTATAGATTGAAAAAATTCTGAATTACTACAGATTGGAACATAGATCCTTTTTCCACTTAAAATCGAAAAATTAAATATAAATAATAAAATAATTTGGGGATTAGAATGGAAATGTTCCATGGCTCTACTGAAGCACTTTCAAATGATGTGCATTTTTTTCAATAGTGCTGACTTTACTGCAACCATTTTAAGAAAAGCGACGGGAATTTTTGAAGAAATATATGGCAAATTAACTTTATAGACGGGATATCTATTGGATTTTGTGTTTCCCTGCAATTGTGACCCTAGAAAATATGGCAATTTCAGTAGTGCGCAATAACCAAATAGTTTTAACAAATGGTAATCGTAGAACAAAAAGGATTGTATTCAACAGGTTAATACTAACTCATGCACCTTAAGGTTCATTGAAATGTCTAATCTGGATCAGTAAAAAATGCATGGGTGATAAACTACCTGTTGAATATACGTGAATTCAAATAAAAAGAAAATAAAAGTTTATAGAAACTTTAATGCTATATGCGCCTTCTTTACATGTACTGATTATTAAACATAGTCTGTCTTATTTTCATATAATAAGAAGTGTAATAAAATACTTGTTTTGTCACTAATATATTATTTTTCGGGTATATTGATATATCTCATACATCAATCTACGTTTAAAATCGTACTTTAAAAATAATTCTTTTTAAAAAAACACACCCTTTAAATTATATAGTGTTGCTAAACATACGCCGCACTTTCTTTTATTCAATATATATATATATATATATATATATATATATATATATATATATATATATATATATATATATATATATATATATATATATATATATAATCAAAACATAATGCAATAACAGTAAAATTTAAGTAAAAATGAAAAACTACAACAAAATTTGAATGTATTAATGAAAATAATCAAAAGTAGAATAATTTTAATATGCATAATAACATAAAATAATCTAGAAACTTCTATTAATATTGTAGTAAATAAACTAAGTTTAAGTTCAGTAGATGATATTAAAATCAACTGAACCCACTGATATTAAGCAAAGTTGCATATCTTTTGACAAATGGAATTCAAATTTCAGCCAGATATACTATCGAGTCACCAAAGTCTTTTAAGTACTTGCTTCTACATGTGAGATATATCTAAGGCTTTTAGATTTCTCAAATATCGCCAAACAATGCAAACATGGGCTGCTCCTTGTTCTATATTCTCTGTTTGAAGTATTAACACATTGCATGACAGTCGTGGAATTCGGTTCCCTCTCATCTACGAGACTTGGAGTGAACGCAGCCATTATAAATCTACTTCACCACTTTCCACCTAATGGTATGAAAGAGGTCCTTTATAACGTCGAATCGAGTCTATTTCAGCAAATACTCAACAGATGTCGCTTTCAGTTACTCCTTGAAGTGAACAGAATAGAGTTCGATAGTTGTGGAAACTTGTAGAAATGTAACAATAAAATTCGTGAAAAGCTATTTAACAGATTTGGCAGGCTATTATTAAATTTCAATATAATGCAAAATGAAATCCTATATATATATATATATATATATATATATATATATATATATATATATATATATATATATATATATATATATATATATATATATATATAATAAATTGAAAAAATACGGAATATAGTAAACAGATGAAGAATATTTTCAATAGATAGCTTAAAAATTTAAAAGAAACATAGAATAAAAGAAAAATGGAACGAAGTACCAACATGGCCAGCTTCTTCAGGGGGTGTTAACCACATTGGTGCAAAGTATGGTTTTTCTCCATTGGCTCCAGGTTGAAGTCTCAATGTGGTTAACACCTCCTGAAGAAGCTGGCCATATCGGTACTTCGTTCCATTTTTTCCTTTTATTCTATATTTATTTTAAATTTTTAAACTATCTCTATTGAACATATTTTACATCTGTTTAAATATTTCGTATTTTCAATTTATTATTCTTCATTCATTACTTGATTATTATTCTCCATTTGGTATTTGATTAATTTTATAAAAATTTACTATTATATTCTAGTAATTCTAGTTAAGCTGCTTTCGCCTCTGAATGCATTGCTAAGCATATGATTTTTATATTTATTCTAGTGTTTTTAAATTTTGCCTATGATATTTCTAATTATGCTTTATATATATATATATATATATATATATATATATATATATATATATATATATATATATATATATATAATGAACGTTCTGAAAATTATATTAAATATCTAGAAATTTTGTAACAATTTATAATAAAACTGTTACATTAAATGTAATTTCTTTAACTGTATTAAACTGTCAAAAAGACATTTTAGCGCATTAACTTGCTTAAATATCCTGTCTTGATTTTTCAGGCAATGTTTTATAGCTCGTGGTAATTCATCCGGAGAAAAATCTTCCTTAAGGACCAAAACATAAGTGATTTGATATTCTCTGACCCAGCTAAAAATCACGATTTATAATTGTACGCAAGGATCATAGCTGTGCACGCAAAATGAGTAAGAACAAATCGAATTCTGTTGGTGCTGAATGAATGATTAAGAAAGATGCCCATTCAGATATCGATTTCATCTCTTAATATAATTCAAATTTACAGAATACCTACTTTGATTTTATTTTACAGTATCTCTCAAACAAATATCAGTAAATTTTTGTAGAATTAAATATGATGCAAATATAACTATAATATTTTATTTAAAGTAATTTTTCGACGAAAAAGGCATTAAATTTTGCCCATGCTATGATATGATTAATATTAAATAATATATGTAAAGTGATAATAATAATATAGTCAAATAACTACAATCACATTATAAATTGGAATTTTTAATTGTAATAGAAAGTGTATTGTTATGTAATCGGTTCTAATGTTGGACCATTTATAATATTCATTCTATCCCATTCCTTCTTATCGTTCATTCATTTATAAACAAATGTCTTTCTGAATTGAAGTTAAAACAGCTGTTAAGAATTGTATTATTGAACAGACATAGGATTTCTCTGCAATAGATCTAAACAAGATACCAAGGTAGATTTGTCAAATATGACTAAAAGTGTGAGTAGATAGGTCTTTTTTTTTTTTTTCTTTTTTGTTTGCACAAATTGCTTATCTTGTTTTTCTGTTGAGTTTTTTCAGAAATATTAAAAAGTATTTTACATTCAATAATCCCATTTAATAATCTTTTTTTTTAAAAAAAAACATAAATTTTTAAAAATGTAAACAAAATATTTATGTGAAATAAATTCTGTTGAATCTGATTTCACAGTTCCATTTTTTTCATGCAATTCTAAAAGACTACTCAAATGCATTTCCTTTCTTTGCATTAAACAATTCTTTTTTTCAATCCCCATTACACACAAAAAAAATTTTTAGAATTGAATTATTGATTATTAATCAAAATTTTCCGTTTGAATTTTTAAAAGGAAAATATATTCAGTATAACTGCACACTTCACCAACTTAAATCGCATTTGAAAACTCCAAAGACCGCCATTTCCTTCAAGCAACAGTAAATATTTACCACGTTCTCAGATGAAAGCCGCCGAACTCTCATCTTCCTTCAACGTGTGGCGATATCCCTCGATTGCAGGAGACATCGAAGGGGGATAGAGAGAGAGAGAGAGAGAAGAGATAAAATAAAATGGCAAACTTTCTCAAGTAGACAACGAATGAGGCCATTTGCATTTTAAGGCAAAATAGAAACAAAAAGAGAGAAAATACACCCCCGATACTACTCCCGGAATCCAGCCCAAATTTAGAACACTCAACTTTCAATTTTCTTCTGCCCATTTGACTCTACCTCTATTTTTTTCCACCTCCTTCTAAGAAGAAAAGAACAAGAAATAAATAAAACAACAATGATAAAGAAGAAATGCATCGAAGAAAATACAACGCGTAGTATAAAGGTTAGTCTGAAAAAAATAATGGCAAAAGAAAGGGGGAAAAAAAAGGATCGAATGTGTTTTTTTTTTTTTTCAACCAATCAGAAAGTCGGACTGGGAAATCTGCTAGCATCGGTCCCAGTTCAATTTCAGGGAACTGATGCTCCCTATTCTTTCTTTCATTTATTTATTTTGGAACGACACTTCGTTAAATTTGTCTTCTAAGGAGGCCCCTCTGTAAATCTAGCTCCACTTCGCCCTGAGAGCTCGTACATTTTCCACTTAGGGAAAAAAAAAGGGGAAAAAAAGAGTAAACACAAACACAGGGAGGGAATTCCACGATATTTATAAGGCACACTCTATCAAATTTTATTTCGAAAAGCCTTAAGTAGAAAATAACTATCCGTCATGGGAGATCGTAAAAGACGGATTCACCGATTAAATGTTCACATAAATGAGAACTAGAGATCTAATCAGAGGGAATCCATCAGACGAGCAATCACGAAATATTGAGATTTCAAGGTGGGGGAGGGGGTAAAAAGACATCATTTAGTATGATCGAATACGGATTTAGTGGAACATATAAAATATCTAACTATTACATCTCCTTATATTTTCAATCTCTGGAGGCTATTAAATTCTCCATAGCTACCGGCTACAAAAATATTTAAATCCATTTTAATGCATTCTATAAGCATTTGAGATTAAATTGCTCATTCTGGGATTTTCCCAAGAACATCTGCGAGTTCTTATTTTCCCAATTTGTAAAACATGCACATATAAAGTAATGTAAGTGTCTTTATGGACTATCGCGAGCGATGTAAGTAAATGAATTTTTGACAGCAAATTAGCCTCTTTTATAGCCGATTTGGGTAATTTAAAGTACATGCTCTTGATCATCACATTGCTGGATAAATATGAATTCCACGATACGACCACTAAATATGATCACATAAAGACCATTTATCAGCCAAAGTAAATGCATTTATATTATTTCTTATGAATCCAACAAATATGAACTATAAATTTTGGGAATAAAAACTAATACGATGAATTTTTTTAGTGAAAACCATTAAAAATTAATGCCATTTTTGTAATCAGGTGTCTATAGGGTACGAATTTTCACAAGAATATAAAGATTATTGAAATCGATAATCTCTCTATATTTTTTAATATTCTGTGAACTGAGCTTCCCTTCATTTTATTTTAATAAAAATTTGAAAGTAGTCTTCTATCTTTTGTATAAACTTAAATTTAGACTTCTCTAAGTCATTTTAGATTCTGTATTGTCAGAAGTTCATTCTTTCTTGGAGAATCTTTCTTTTAAAAGTGATTTAATGCTTTAATCACTTTTAAAAAAAACTTTGCAAAATCATCCATTCATGTCTATGTATTACCATATTTGGTTATATGTAAATACTCTCGTGGTTGAAAAGCTAAATGAAAAAGAATGAATGGTTATTTTTTCATAAAAACTGGGCAGGTGAACAGGTTACGTCATAAGTAGTGTATTATAAAATTCTTTCTAATTTCTGTTGTTAGAATTATTACTATTTACAAACATTTTAACACATAAAAAATTCAAAGTAACAATTCCAAATACATGTGTGTGTTTGCAATGTTATGTTAACTATTAAACAATTCTTCATTAAATAATCCATTATTTTTGTCTATAAATATTAATTTTTCTTATGAATAAAGCTCTTGAAAATTTAGACAAAAATTTAGGATTTTAATTTCCAGAATAACCTGTTATATACTGCCCTCAAAAAGTTAAGGTACAGCGTCTTCTTCAAAATACATTAAAAAATTGCAATAAAATATGTCATAGTTTACATATATGATATTAACGCTTCGTTAATTAACCTTATGCAAAAAACATAATCATCAATTTTAGCTAGCTTATATTAAGACTGGAAATGAGGAAAATCAAACTTTATAACTTCTTGCGTAAGCTCAGTAATTAGATTATTTCGGGGTACAATTTCCAAAACACTACTAGAAATATCTAAGAAACACCATCTATCTAATCTGTTAAGATAACGAGAGGTAGGAAAACTGAAAATCGTTCTGTAACTAACTGATGCTGCTATATATCTCAGTGCATCTCGCAATATAATATAATGATTATGAGATTAGATTTAAATTTGAAGATTCATTGCTTAGAAGACATGTTCCAGGCTGGCTACGAGTAGCAAGGCTTCCAGGCGTTTACTATCACTTTCAGAACGAAATAAGAGCATTACTTGCCTCATCTCGTTTCTGAATATCTTGTATTACCTGGCCCACAAGAATTTTCGCTTCTACAGAGCTTAGATATCTGCAGAATGCATCTCTTAATGCAAAATAATGATTTGTGTACACCCGTCTGAGTAAACGACAGAGAAATACTTGTTTATTTTGGACAGGAAAGCATGTTTTCTAGACGAGATAGCAATAAACTTCTGTATTCTGCATAGACAAGTCTTGGTTCATAGTGGACAAAGTTTCTATATTCAAGTTCTGTTAAGTTAGAGGAAACAACCAATCCACCATTGTTGAGAGACAAATTGCAGAAGCGGTGGAATCATGATATGGGCTGTGATTTCTCTCAATCGACATACTGACCTACAAATGTCAGTATGAGCTCTCAGTAATCGTGTAAGAATACTGGGCTGGTATGAGATGATATTCTTGATCCAGAGAACATGACCGTACCCTTAATTCGACCATGCTCACTGAAATTAGTATTGATTTCCTCCTGATATATGACTTCTTCTAGGTGTGCTTTTTGAAATTCTATCTATATTGAGAGTCATAGTTTGGAGCGAATGCAACGAATATTCAAATTTAGACCTGGCCATTGAACTTGTCAGGTCTAAATTTGAAATAGAATATTTGAATCCATTTTGTGAATATGTTCAAACATTCTATTTCAAATTTTTGCCTCTTCTATATAAAGCTGCTATATCTCTATCAAGATTTTTTCTTTCAAGTGTGCTCCTTTTTATCGTAAATTATAATTACATTTGTAATACTGAATTTCTGTAAATTTTTTTGCCATTCAATAAGAAAAACTGTTTAATACGCTCACATTTCTTCCAAACTATTGTTTCTATGTTTATTCATTTTCAAATGAGATTCGCAAAAAAACAGCTAAAATTTGAAGGTCAGTACTGTTTGTAAACTCTCTGATTAATGGCATATTTTTTAGAATTTTGATTTTTAATATTTTGATTTCGAGATCCAAGTGTAAATTGCTATAAAAATTTAACCATTTTAAAAGTAATAAAAATGCGCATTTTCTCATTCTAAATGACCGAAAATAAAATTACTTTAAGAAAATATTTATTAGTGATTTTTCGTCTATACCTAATTAAAAATATTTCATGTAGCTGTTGCAACATCTTAAGCAGCCTAACTGCTTTCTAAAAAATTCTCTATAATAGATTAAAAAATAAAAAATATATGAAATTAGCATTTTTCATCTCATACACTTTACTCATGAATTTTTCTTTTTAAACTGAACTGTAAAATACTTTCCCCCTGTGTCGTATTACTTCCCTGTTAAACGTACCCAACTGTCAAGAATATCATATGGGAGCAAGACGAAATTGGACAATTTTTATTGGTTTGTATTTTAAAGGCTTAAGACTGAAATTCAATGTTTTTAAGCACTTCTTATAGTGATTTCACCACAGATGTCCTCAACAACACACTGTGACTGGGAAATGTAACTGTAATCAGAAATAAATTTTAGTTGTTTATGAAGGACAATCTGTAAAATGAAAATACACAACATTAAAAAAGTACGTGCTCTATTTTCTATACAATTTTAACTAGTCATATTTATTGACATTAATGTTAAAAATATTGTTAACAATAATGTTAAACCTAACAATGAGCTTGGATTTCCAGTAGTAGAAGTCCAAATTATAACATCGATAGAATTTAATAAAATGCTCTTGAATGAAGTATGACGCTAGTTACTTCAAATAGCTTATTCAGTTTGTTTACTGAATACAAAACTTATTATCTATTTCGACTGAAAGTAGGGGCTTTATTTAAAATAAGGCCATCTTAATATATAATTAGAGAAAAATACAAATAATAAAATTAAATTACTAATTTTTTCCATTGATGGAATAATTATTGAATTCAATTTTAAAATGAGTGCCATTTCTTTTCAGTACATTTTCCTCAAATAATCTTTCATTTTATAAGAGAGAGTACAAAAGTTAACAACTGAAAAGAGACAATACTCCACAAATCTCAAAAATTCTTCTTGAAATAAGAGCCCGAAGAATGAAACTATTTGATATTCCAAAAAGAATCACATAAAATATTGATTTCAATCTCAAAGCTACTTGGGAAATCAGAGCACAAAAAGATAGTTCTCCAAATAATAACCAGTCAGCATTTTTCTCTGGGTCCATCTTTTATACGTGCGCTATCTTCCATTGGATAACACATCCAAAAGGAGCAGTCATACTTCTGAAGTAGAGTAAGGTCATCTTCAATGCCGTTCGAAGCAAAAATAAGAGATGATATCTCCTTAAATTGTGTGGTCACACACTATTTTGGCTGATTTTAACTCTTTGAGGCCACTCTTCTGTTGCCAGATTTTACTTCAGTTAAATTTTAACTCATTTCAAATAATTCACTTTGGAAAGTAATTTTTACTAAAATAATTTCCTCAATATTGTAATATTTGCTATATTATAACACATAAAAACAATTAAATATTATTTTTATATTCTAAGTTATAAAAAAATTAGTAATTCAATGTGTACATTTTCTCTGCAGTAAGAGTAGCTTGCATTTTCAAAATAAAATAATAAAAATTAATAAATTTTAAATATTTCATGTTAATTTCTTTTTTCCCAAAATTAAACTTCTATTGATTGTAAAACGAAATAATATTAATATTAGTGTTCATATAATATTAATATTATTTCGTTTTAATTATTCGTAAAATTAATAATTCGTTTAATTAATAATTTTAATTATTCGTTAATATTATTCGTAAAATTATATTTGCTTTAAAATATTAAAGCAAATATAATTTTATAAAGAAAAAAATTCTGTTTATCAAGAAAAAATAAAAAGCAAATTTATTTGACCGAATTTCTTATCTTACCTGTTATGACTATTAAAAAGGATATAAAATACAAGTTTGATGTTTTATGGATAAGGATATTAAAAAGGAATGACCATATTTACTTTTTTTGTAAAGCAATCTTCAGATAATTAGAAAAGAAAAATGTAAGTTATTAATTCTTTTATTTTGCTATGAATATCTTCCTAATTCTCTAATCTTAGATTTTGATGTGTGTGTATGTTTCGAAGCTAATGTGCAACGGTGATGTACTTTTTTTATGAACTAATTTTTAATAGCACACTTTTTTAGTGTAAAGAATGGAAATGAAATACCACACAGATTCATGCCTTTGTAAAATTATATCGGGGCTTATTTAATATCACCCTCTAAACAACAGTAAGAGGTTGGAATAGAGCTAGAAGTAAGAAATTAAGATTTTCAATGCTTTTCACTTTTTCAAAAATAGAAACGTAGTTTTGAAATTATGTGCTTTATCCCATTTTTCTATTAAAATTAGAATTTGTAGAAATTTTTCATTAGACTGTTTTATATTTTGATAGAGACTTTAAGAAACTTGAGGCCCGGTTTCATAATTTACATTTTTAATTTTTCTCTTTTAGCAGTAACGTTCTGCAACTCAATTGCAATGCAAATTATCAACACATGCTAAGCAAATCACTAAGTCTGCTCTTACTGAAAAAGGATTGAAAGATAATTCTATAATTATTATTTAACATTTATTATATAATAGGTTTTCATGTTTGGTAAGTTATTTGCTTAAATTTAAATATAGTATTTGGGCTTCAGTTATTATAGAATAGTAAAACTTGGTAACTATTACATGACAACTAAACGTCAATATATCATGATTGCGCGTTTTTATGTATATATACTCAAACCCTCAAGTATCTGATGACGAAATTTAAAATTTAACTCGAGTAGAACTAACAGACATTGAGCCCAATTTTGCATCAAATAATCTACCAGCTCGTTCCCATAAACTTTCTAAAGATTAAATTCGAAACCAATCCAATTTACTTCAACTTACTCAATCAGCAAAAGTAGCAATTTTTCACCCCTTTTCTCTGCTGTAAATTTTTGATAACAGCACAGACACCTAATTTCCCGAAAAGAAGTTAAACGTCACTACGTAAATGACGATCTTGCCCAAGATGCCCAATAGGCGGCCAGCGACACGCCTCTTTGGCAGGAAATGTTGGCGACGAGCCGTCATGCTTCGCCAACCATGAAACAAACTCCTTGCCTAGTGTAACGAATTCCACTTGTACGCGGATCATGTAAATGAATTACATGGCAGGTGTGAAGTCTTCGATATAAATTCTTAAGGTGGAATTTACGAGCTGGGCGAACGAAAGCCGGAGTTTAAATTGCATCATTTGAGACCAAGTGGAGCAGCATTTTCCCCCTAAATTAAGAACCGTAACCTAGAAACGAGAGTTTTCTGGAAGATTTCTAGTTACTCCTATAGGGTTACAAAAGTGATAAAAGGGAAAAAGAATCCGAAACTAAAGGGAAATAAATTTTAAACCGAAAAAGTAGCCATATAAATAATTTTATTGAATGTTTCTAGAAATGTGTGCGAATACGCTCGAAATTTATTTCTAAATATTTAAATTTAACAGCCTTTCTGAAAACTGTTGATAAATTTAAATTAATGTTCTTTCCGCTGAAGTTCCAGTAAGTGAAAAGAAAAATATGATATGAGAATATTGGCTGAGAAAATGCCTGTAATAAATTTCGAACTTGCGGATTGCATTCCTCACAATTAATAAATTTTGCAATATACCCGTTAAAATATATTAAAAAACTAATATCTTAACATATAAAATATTGTTCGTTTGTTTTTCTTCCAAATCACACGAACAAAGCTATAAGTTTGAAAAAGAGTTTTTGAGTTTCTTACAGTTTGTACTCATAGCTGCTCATAGAAATGAAAGACTATCTTGAATGTCCTATAAACATAACTATTAAAAATTATTAAAAATGTGATTAAAAATTAGGAATGTAATTCCTATGCCTAGGTTTTAAGATTATGAATAAATGGAATAGAAAAGAATAAAAGAAAGAATATTAAACGCTGAAACAGGGAGAGGTAGTTAATCCCGACTAACAAGGTCTTCATCGAACTCGTATAAATCAATAGCAATCTTCAAACATATTATCAAATAAAAAAATACATGTGATAACTTCAAAGTATGAGTTTATTGCCGAAAATATAAAGTAATGCTCAACTGAAAGTAAAAAATTAAAAATTGAGGATTTACGAAACACTCTCGTGTTTAAAAGTAAGGTTCGAAACCCGCTTTGTACTGTCTGATGATTAAAATTTAATAAAAATCACACAGTGCATGCCAATAAAACATGGGAATTATATCGTTAAAGTAAAATTTTCTTGCTTGTTATTGAGAACTGATTATATGTAAGCAAAATGTAAAGTGTAGGTAAATACTCTACATCGGGTACTAATTGTCATCAATTAGAAAGAGGTGATTAAACTGTTTGCCAAATTAAAGTTATATATAACACACGTTTCTACGCAATATATTAGAGAGTATTAAAACAAAGCGAAGCTGGACAATACCAAACTAAGTTACAAGGGAGTTGCTAATTCGACATCAATAATTGCCAATTATTATTTGAGAGATATTGAGTTTCAATGAATACTTGTAATAGTCAATTAATGATACAGTGTCAAATAAAAACTTGTTTGGTTCTACTCTGACAAGAGGTACGGAATAACTATTAATATCCATTTTTATCTTCAAGGAAAATGTGACTAACTCTTGATGAATACCAGCAGATCAATGTTATGTCTTCTCCCAGTCTTAACTTACCTGGTAACTAGAAATTCTATAAATGATATCTTTTATAGAAGGGCCTAAGTGAAACCTAAGTGAATCACTGTAATTTCCATTGAATCATAATTCATTTTACAGATGAATTAAGGTTCAATGTGGAAAAATGATGTTCACTCTCTCATCATTTGAAAAGCACAATGAAAAACAGTTAGAGTATGTTATTTTTCTGCGATATTTTTCTGCAAGTCACAAATAGGGATGGTAGTTCATTATGAGAGCCTATAAACTTGAATATATTTCTGAAAAATGCTTAGATTGTATTCAGAAAATATCCTGCAAACTAAAAAGTCAAATGCTACAGGTTTTGGGTATGCAATGTCCTCCCATGAGTTGCAACGAACGAAATGCATTTGGACATAATAGTTCATGACAGAACTCATACCTTTGCACATATTCCGAAAAAGCACAGATTATGCTTAAAAAATTCGTGCAGTTTAATTAATCGGCTTCTCCGTGAAATCACTCTAGAATCTGAAATAAAATAATTTGAAAAAATTTATTCCTATTAGCCAGATTATTTCGCTACATTCTTGTGAATAACTATGGGAACCTTCACAACATAATGAATAGATTAATAATGTTTACATTATATTGTTCTCAATTTAGTATTTTTCCTTTTATTTTCTTGAGATATTGATTTCTTTTCCCGTGTGGCTTATTACTTTTCCCAGAGATGTTAACATTTGCCTGGAGTAAATGTCATTATATTTGTTTAACGTATTGTTTTTGTCATTGTGAATCGTTATACTTCTATTCTTGAATTGATCATTGACAACTCTTTCTTATTATAGGCTAGTTAAAAAAGTCACTTTTTTTCTTCATTTTTCAGCAATTTCATAACAATCTTCAACGTGGATAGTTTAGATATATACAGATCAGAAAGATTCATTGTCCTTAGTCATCATCGAATATATCGCTTGAATATTATCTGACAGGATTTCTAAACATTTTATATAATTTACATTAATCCAAATTAATTATATGAGAATAATGGTGGAGAAAGAGGGGTAGAAATACACTCATGTCCATAAATTAAGGATAATTCTGAATCACACAGAAATTAAACTCTAAAATAAAAATTTTACATGTAGAATATTATCACACACATCTTGAAGAATAATAGGCAAATTACAAGAAAACCAGATAGCGCCGATAATACGTCACAATGACGAGAGTGTAAGAGAGAGGTATGTAAGTAATGGTTGCAACGAAGTAAAATTGCTTACAAGCGCTTTAAAAACCTTTCAGTGCAATAACCACATAGTTATGGCGCAAAGAAAGCATTTGGATATTTGTTTTACGTGATAGAATTATCTGCCATTTGGAATGTGGACGTACCAGGATGTAAGTATCCGAGGTACATGGAATCGTGAAGAGTGTCATTTCCAGTCTTTGTCAACGATTTCAAGATGATGGTTATGTGAGTAGAGGTTACAGCACAGGTCGTCCCCGAGTTACAACGACAAATGAGGACCGGTATTTGGCAGTTACTGCCAAAAGAATCAGACGGAGCACAGCATCAGACTTGTCTCGTCAGCTCTCTTCAGCTACTGGTACGACAGTTTCAAGGCAGACCGTGTACAGAAGCTTAGGGCACACTGCTCGTTGGCCTGCCAATGTGTTCCACTTACCGCAACTCACTACGCCTGTGATTAGCCTGGAGTAGAGAGCATGCATTGTGGACACCACAGCAGTGGGTTTGTATGATGTTTTCCGACAAGTCCAGGTTTAGCTTTCAGTATGATTCTCGCAGGACTTTTATATGGAGAGGGCCAGGTACTCTTTACCACTAAGAGAACATCATGAACGACACCCTAACAGTGGTGCAGGAATGTTCATTTCGGGAGAAATTTTTCTGGGTTCCAGAACTAACCTGCATGTTCAGAATTTAACCATGAGTGCCACATCTATCGGCATGTCATTCTGGAAAAACATGTACGCTTGTTTTGGGATGCAATGGGTGCAAAATTTCTGTTTATGGATGACAACGCCTGTCCTCACCGTGCAAACATTGTAGACGCATGCCTTCAATCAGAGGATATCACCCGTATAAACTGGACAGCATACTCATCGGACTTAAATCTAATAGAGCATGTGTGGGACATGCTTGACCGATGAATTGCAGCCCATCAACCCCCTCCTGCATGTCTACCGGAACTTCGGAGAACATTGCTTGATATACACTACTGGCCATTAAAATTGCTACACCAAGAAGGAATGCAAATAACAGAACGATATTTATTGAACACATACATTATAGTGGAAAGAACAAGTGATTAGATTTACAGGAAATTAGGATGTATAGATCTTGAGAAATCAGTACCCAGAGCAGCCACCTCTGGCTGCAATAACAGCATTTATCCGCCTAGGCATAAATTCAAACAGAGATTGTATGGCATGTACGGGGATCTCAGTCCATGCAGCTTCAACACTATGCCACAGTTCATCGACAGTAGTGGATGGTGAGTGATGGCGTGCTAATCGCTCGGCAACCATTGACCACACATTCTCAAATGGTGACAGATCAGGAGAACGTGCAGGCCAGGGTAACAGTCGAACCTGTTCTGCATCAAGGAATTTCAGAACAGTACGGACAACATGTGGTCGTGCAGTATCCTGTTGAAACAAAGCATTAGGGAGGCCTCGAAGATAGGGCAGAGCCATGGGCCTTAACAAATCGGAAATGTAACAGTTGCTGTTCAAAGTGCCGGTAATGCGAACAAGAGGTGATCGAGACGTGTATCCAATGGCACCCCATACCATCACTCCAGCAGATGGGCCAGTATGGCGATGTCCAATGCAAGCTGGCAATGCGCGTTCTCCACAATGCCTCCAAACACGGATGCGGCCATCATGGTCCTGTATACAGAACCGAGATTCATCTGTAAAGATGACGTGATGCCATTCCCGCGTCCAGGTTCGTCGCTGATCACACCATTGAAGGCGCTCCTGTCTGTGACACAGCGTCAATGGTAGCCGAAGCCATAGTCGCCGTGCAGACAATCCATGCTGCTGCAAACGTCGTCGACCTGTTCGAGCAGAAATTTGTTGCCTTGCAAATGACTCCATTTCTCGACTCTGGGTTCGTGACGTGGCTGTACGATCCCTTGTGACCATGCGGATAAGATGTCTGTCTTCTCTGCTGTTAGTGATGGGGAGTCGCTGAGATCCTGCATGACGTTCCGTATGATTGTCCTGAACCCATCGATTCCATATTCTGCTAACAGTCATGGGGTCTCGAACAACGCGAACAGCAATACTGCGGTACGATAAACCGCAATCCCGGTTGGCTATAATCCTTCCTCGATCAAAGTCAGACATGCTGATAGGCATTTCTTCTTCTTACACAAGTCATTACAATTACTTTCTTTGCCGGAAACAACGTTGAAATGGAAATTGAGTATGAGAAAACTGCTGTCAAATTTCTGGTGTTTCGCTACTGTCGCCTGCTTTGTATGAATGCGCTGAAAATCTGATCATTTGTATATCACAGCAAGTTCTACCTGTCATGCAAATTTCACGTGTGTGGTGTGCCACTTTCCTGGTGTAGCAATTTTAATGGTAAGTAGTGTATGAGTGATGTAATATTCCCCAAGATCAGATCGATAATTTGATACTCAGCATGCCTAGGCATTGCACGGCCTGTATTGTGTCGTCCGGGGGGGCATACTATGTTTTAACCACTATACCAATCATGTCATTTTCGTTTTTGCAAATAGGTTCTATTTTTAAATTTCCGTCAGGAAGTAAAAATCGCAATTTTTACTAATGGTGTCAAATATATAGCATCGTTTATGCTCTTTACCTTTTGTTTAATAAATAGACTTTACAAATAAGTCACATTTGTTTTGCTTCCGTTTTTTTTTTTACCTTAACTTGCATTATCCTTAATTTATGAATACGAGTGTATATTATCATTATTCTATAAACATGAAAATTCAATATTTTGGAAACCCTCAATAAATTGTTGTTAGATAATATCCGACTACTAGGGATTTCAACTTTTAAGCACTACAAGGGACTATCGGCTCTTGTAGTCCATAACCTTATATATTATTCATATAAGGTATGATGGTACTTTATATAGAGGGCAACTTTCTGGGTGTGCCATCATAGCCCCGAAAGGAGATCTTCGAAGTTTAGAAGCAGGAACCAAGCAGAGGAGCCCAGACTAAGCCTGCTACCACAAGAGGTATCATTTCACATGGAGGACATTGCGACCCCGAAATATTTTATGTGACCTGTCGCCATTAACGAACCCAACGAATCTTCGATTGAGTCAAGATTTGAACTCATTATCTTCCTATTACCAGAACGAAAGCCCTAATCAACCAGGCCACAGCGGCCAACTGTTAATCAAATCATTAATAAAATTTGCATAAATTGATTCACATTGAATTGTAAATCAAATCGTGATTAATAAACTTGTTAAACTTGAATTCTAAATTAAAAATCATTGTTTTTTCCCCCAAAAAAAACATCTGTGATTTTGATTCGGTATACACGCTAATCCAGATGTCTGAAAAATTACCTCTGTACGAGGACAATTTCAAAATTTTTGAGATACATCTAGATTTCTATAAGTTTTATTTAAGAAATTTTAAGAAAATATTAACAAAAAAGTGTTGAAAGTAGTTTTCCCCAGTATCAATGTACTCCAGTTAGTGAATTTTCCAAAGAATAATTTCTTCAAGTCATTCATTCCTTAGATTTTTTAATCAAAAAAAGATAACTAACGTGGATGAAACTCATTTCTAAGATGAGATTGGTTGGGTATAAACGAAAATAATGCATTTATACTGAACCACTAAGCCACCGGGCTTCTTACTCGGACACTTCAAGATGAGATCATCTTAGGAATGAACAATGTCCGAGTAAGTTATTTTTTGATTAAAAAGTAGCCAAAAGATAAACAGCTAGATAAGTTAGATGTTATATTGCTGAATTATAGACATGGAATACAATCATCTTGATTTAATCCTCTTTTCTTAATCTGGGGAGTAGAGTCAACTTCCAGTGATAAGTTAGTAACTATCGGATAGTGGTCGCTGAGGGCAGATTTTAAAACTTTCCACTTGGCAACGCCATAGTGTGGAAGATCAATCGCTGTGATGTCGATTGCAGAAGAGATCCCATTAGTCTTCAACTGCATCTCTGTTGCCTCGACCCTCTTCAGCATTGACCCCAACTGCTGCCATGACGCCCTTCAATATTGAAAAAGCTGAAGATGTGGCCAGGGTAGTGCTCCATGCCTTTGGTCCCATATGACTTGTCTTTTTTACCTTTGCTTTTTGCACTTGTCACACAACAACAACAATCCTCTTTTAAAATCACAGCACGGTAATACTCCTGCGTCAACTCTATTTTTTTCCTGTCTAAAATTTATTGTATGCTAAACTAATGGCAAAATTAGTCAACACCAAGTCATTTTGCTAGGAATTTTTATAGTAGAAAATCATTTTACCAAATGTCCAAGCTTGTCTATTGGGCTTTCATTTTCTTTAATCATTGAAAGGGATATAGACATTTATAAATGAATGATAATGAATATATAACATTTTAACAGTACGTAGTTCAATAAAGACTGATGTAAGGTATTTTAACACACACACACACACACAGATATATATATATATATATATGTATATATATATATATATATATATATATATATATATATATATATATATATATATATATATATATATATATATATATATATATATATATATATATATATAATATATATTAGCATTTTTTATAAGAATTATGTTGTTTATATATACAAAACAATACGTAAAACATACTGTCTCATTTGGTATCGGGTTAATGTGATGATTAATGTCATGTGATGATTCTATTGTAAATTTACTGCAATATACTTTTAGTATTACTGATTTACAGTAAAAAATTATTTGAGCTGAGATATCTGAATGATTAACTCTCTAATTTATATAAATTCAACAGTTTGTGAGCCGACTTACCACATTAGAGATGATATTAAATATGGATTCCAGAATACTTTTAAAATTTATCTAAGCAGTAGGTCCACAGTTAATTGGAAATTTTCTGCGGAAAAGGATCTTAAAACGACAAACAAACCAAGACTCTTAAAGATTAAATTTCGTTAATTAATTAAGATTTTTATTTAAACGAATACATAATTTTTATCTTTAAATGCTAGTTTCTCTTGAAATAATAGTTATTTGACTAAATACTTTAATTGTAAGCATAAATTTATCATTTGTCAAATAAACCTCCTTAGTTAAATTCTTCTTCTTCTCAATGGAATATATAATATGTGTGGGAGTTGTGGGGGTGCGTGTGCATGTGTGAATTATACATGTCTATACATATATGAGTGTGTAATTTATAAATAAAATAAATTTTGCTTTAAAACTAATTCTTACATTTTTTGTTACCTTGGGAAATTTTTTACATACATTCCTTAAATAAAAAAATGCATGAGTTAGTAAAACTTAAACAATGTCGCTAACAAAATATCCTTAAATTTTATGTCAAATTATAATTAAATATATTAACTTTATGAATTATGCACATTTTTAAAAAAACAAGATTGCAAACTGAAAAAAATATTTTCAACTGTAAAACATATTCAAACTATGAGAAGAGTTATTTTCATAACAAAAATTATTTCGCAAGAAATCTTTTAAGCTTAGATAGTGTTACCAACCAAATTGAGAATAATGTTCTGATATTTCTTATTACATTTGTAAAAGAAAAAAAAATCAGATTTCACAAAGTAAAAGAAAATACTTTAAAGGAATTTCTTTTCTTTTTTTTATTCAGCGTATCCATTCCGTGCCGTTTCCTGTTTTTCAGAAACCAAAAAGGAATAATAAAAATATATCTAAAGCTAGAATTCTCGAAATCTCTCCACCGAAGAATTTGCGGTTCGATTAGAACAGCTAAACAGACCTTCAGAGCCCATATTTCATCTCTTCTTCTTTCAGCGTCAGAATCTCTGCGTCGTCGGCAGAAATACAGACGATGTTTTACAACGCTTTCGGACAGAGCGGAGTTTAGTTGTCACTTGGCTGTTTGCCACGGCAATCTGTGGTGCGAATCATTTCTAGTGCTAGGGAGGAAACTGCCACCGTAGACCTCAAGCATTAATCTTTCCGTTTTGTCCGCTGCAGAAATCTGAGCCTTTTGTGGAGATTATGCTGCCTACTTGATTAAGTTTAAATCGTTTACTCGGAGAGGAGAGGTTTTCCCTTTCCTTTGCTGCGTCTTCGGATGTGTGGAAATAATTTAAATAACTGGGATAGAATTCCACCATCTGCACTCCTTCAGAGTTGAAATGATATTTCAAAATTGAATTAATGAGAGAGTTTTGATTCATTAAAATAAAATGGTTTCGACACTTTGCTTCAATACTATTCAACTAATATGTGGATAATTAAAATCTTATTTGGATTTGAATAAATATGAAATGATATAACGCTTAACAAATAGATCAGTTAAAATTAGATTGTAATTCAAATATTGTTTTGCAATTATCATTTCGTATGAATACTAAAATGCCTTAAAGCATCCTATATAGGTTTTTAGATTGTCCATTGTGTTAAATTGTACTTATAACAGAGCTTACCACATCTTTAAGACTAGTTCAACTTCTTCGGAGTAGATGATTCTGGATACGAACCCGGATGTTTTTAAACAAAGGGAGTGCATATGCTTTGTACCGGAAGTAA
Source organism: Latrodectus hesperus (assembly GCA_037975125.1). Classification (NCBI taxonomy): domain Eukaryota; kingdom Metazoa; phylum Arthropoda; class Arachnida; order Araneae; family Theridiidae; genus Latrodectus; species Latrodectus hesperus. Next base: position 56,887,356 of record CM075855.1, read on the forward strand.
CGACTGTTTACATATGTACATCGAGAGGGGGTTGATGTTTCGAAATTTCCTGGGTTTGCTTCTTTGCAGTTTAGGAATATGATTTTCTACCTGTGAATAGACCTCCCAGATAAGGCGGATGATAAAACACCTCTTAACAGCCTTCGATTGTAACGTTGCTCGTTAGGCGATATCAAAAATCGTTCTTTGGAACAATTTTTGATGTGTCCACCGTGGCCTAGTGGTAGGACATCGCTCTTCAGAGCATATGCTCTCGGGTTCGACCCCAGCCACTGTAAACGATAGGAAATGGATGTTGCACTCATCTGTCAGGGGGTGATAAAGAGCTTTCTAGGTTTCCTCCCTTGAAGCACATGAATACAGCCCACTATCTATGAAAAGTCCTCTTGCTAAGTAATTACTCGGTGGAATTTTAAAAAAATTACCTTACACAATCTTAGGCCATTTGGCAGCCTATACATAATGTACAGTCAAATCCATTATAATAAAAAATTAGCAACTAAAAGGCTTGTGGATGTTTAGTGGTTGAAAAGCGTTCTTCACAGCGAAAGGTCCCAGGATCGATCCTAACCACTGTTCAATAGTAAGAGAAAAAAGTTATGTGTGTTTCTGCATTCTCTATGCAAATCTGTCAAGGTGTGTGATGGGAAATTTTCTTAGTTTCACCTTTTAGAAACGTATAAATACGACCCACTATCCATAAAAAACATTTCTTGAAGGCAATTAATAATTGGGATATTAAAATGTCTGACAACAAATAAAGGTCATTAAGTTGTCCTTTTCAAACTTCTTGTTGATGTTTTAAAATAACAAATGAAAATTTCTTACCATTCTATAGCCCTAAAAATACATTATAATGTTGATTTGATACGATTAAATTTATCATTCTCAACCTTTTGGCATACAGGTTATTTCGCAAAAAACTTTAGAGCTTGTAAAAGAAACAAATCACAAATGGTGATTTTCATGGAAAATTATAAAAATTAATAATGTCGAAATTAATTGCAGCTGTTTCCAACTGCTTAAGCTGTAAATTATAATCGTAGTATGCAGGCCCATAAAGAATACTCTGATAACTGATTATAAAATCTGAAAACTGAATAGTTCGTTAAAAATGTGGTTGTCACAAATGTTTTCCAAGCACAATATCATCATTATTTGTTGTTATTGTTGCTTATGACACTTGGACAAGCCAAGCTCGCTATGCCGTTGGCTATGCGAAATTAAGTCAATAGGGAGCGTCTTTCGTTTTGGATCAGAGCACCACGAAGGTGAAAGTACGACTTTACTCTATTAAGGTGCCTCGTAATTTTAAACCACGGCCAGGTGACGAGGCCACACCTGAGCTGACACCCTCCTCTCCAAATCCACGCCACACCAGCGGAAGGACTTTGGACGTCACAGATTAACGTGGACACGTCCCCAACCCACGGTTTATTTGTAAAAACTGTCTCTGATGTGTATAAAGCATACACTGCCATCTTTTGGAAATAATTTCAACTACTTTTGAAATAAGTGTGACATATTTTGAGGCACCTTTCCCTATAAACATGCATTTTTTTTTCATTCAGCAATCCCATTACCACATTTTCTAGTTATTTTCTTTAAGTATCTCTGTTCATCTAAGAAAAACTTCGAAAAACAAGATAAGAAACTAATAAATTTAAGCAATTCAGTGAACAAGCAAGTTTTAAATTATTATAGATCCTTTAGAAAATTTAAGTCAAATTTTTACTCTGTAATTTCGTAACGAATTACTTTTTTTCCCTCACGAACTGCATATAAAAATGTGTACACAAGCATAATATATCCAAAGTATGACTACATTTCTCAATTATACTTTAATGATTGAGAAAATGCGTTTATAATCTCAAAATTAGCAGACACAATTTGTCAACAGTTTTCAGTCCTTGAATTTAATAACTGAATCATAAATTGAAGATTTTAGTTATGAAAACAAGCATTATAATCTGCAATTTAGATTGAAAATTAAGATTTCTAAAAGCAGAGACTGCAACAACGCTAATGACACAGTAATTTGTGTATCCGAGCTTTAACATAATTAAAAATTCTGGATCAGAACTGAACATATATTTATTAATATTTTCTAATTTCATTTTACGAAGTTAGAATCCTTAATTAATCTGTTTATCGACAATTTATAAAGACAAGACAAATATAAGAATATTTATTGATAATTAACAGTAATCAACAAAGTATGGTAATTTAATTAAAATTAACTCGTAATTTAAACTCGATAAACAGTATATATATATATATATATATATATATATATATATATATATATATATATATATATATATATATATATATATATATATATATATATATATATATATACTGTAATGCTAACATTAACGAAGTAAAATTCCTGTTTCCTTTCATTTATTTTTTGAATTGTCTGTCAACATATATTTATTTGCTACATAAGGTTTAATTTTCAGATGAAGAAAATACGCGCCATAATGTTTTGTTTTATTTAAAAGTAATTTAATTTCTCTTTATTAGGAAAATGATTTATTAAAATCAGATAAATTCTTTAAATTTCTCAATTTTCTTCGTTTATAGTACATTTTGTACAGTAAATTAAGCACTTTACATGATTTACAAGTCTAATTTGAAGAATGTAAATCACATTTTTTAAATATAAAAACAGTTCACGTTGCTCTAAAAAAAAATTTTTTTTTTTAAATCAAACCAATACTTTTTATGATGTTTCAATTTTCTTTTTATTACCACAACATAAAGTTTTGAATTATATTTCTAAATATCAAAATCAAATTATCAATATTATGTGATTCAATTCTCGTTATATAGATATACCAAGAAGTAATTAAATACTCGAAGTATACTCATGTTGTTGTTGTAGCTAAGCTGCCAATATGGCGTGCGTTGTTTCCATTTTTTCAACTGAACTGTAATTTGGTGTCGAGTCCGACTGCCTTAGTACACACATACCAAAGGTACCCGTCTATAGGGTAGGCAACCATTCACAATTCATTCATGCAATGAAAGGCAAAGACAGGAAAGACCGAGAGAGAAAGTGCACTCATGTCCTAGCTGGGATTCGAACCCAGGACCTCCCTATCCGCAGTCAGGCACACTGACCTCTAGACAGGGTGGGTGGCTGTACTCATGTAAAATATTTGAATAAATTTTTTAACTTTAAATGTTGGATCGCCCACTAATTAGCTTGAACTGAAAATAGCAAATTAATATTTATTAATTATACGCACCATTATTTTATTTTTATATCTAAAAAAACATTTTACATTTGGAAATAATAACTATTTTACATAAAGGGAATTTTTTAGATTACATTATAAAAATACTTATTTAAATTTGAGATGATTATGATGTAGATTAGTATCAAGTCGTATGTTTTGACACACATAGGCTCATGATAGAAATATATTTCAGCGTGATTTAATACAAGATTTTAATACAAAACCAAATACATAAAACTCTATCTATTTTATATAGTAAATGCATTGTTTTTTCAATTTAGAATAATCATATATAAAGTAATTTAATTTTATTTTCTAAATTTTTATGAGCATTTGCAATTTATTATCTATCAATTGAAAACAGTTTTAAAACAACGGACCATTCTGCGCTAATTAACTTATGATATTTTCAATAGACGGTGATTCAATTATCACGAGAGTAGAAACCTTGAAGATTCCCAAGCACACACTCGAGAGACATATATAAAGAAAGTAGATGCAACTCTCATCTCCAACAGTGGCTGGTATTGAACCAAGAGCTTTACAATTCAATAATACAGTCCTATAGGGCAAATCTTTTAAATAAATATTTGATATTGAACAACCAAACAGCCGAAAATATTTGTGAAACTTTATATCATCCATTTTCAATTTCCTCATGGGAAAACTTTGTATTAGTATATTGTATTTACATACCTTAATTATCTACTCTTGCAGGTGTATATGCTGAAAAAAGATCAAAACCATCCATCATCTCATGTTTTTAAATAGTGGCTGGAATCGAACTCAGGACATCCTACTCCGAAAGTTGGACCTGCCATTAGGCATGATAACCTTATTTTATCTCCCCTTATCTTCCCGAAAGCTTGATAAATTAGTTAGTTTTCTATGGTCACAATGGAAACTGAACAAAAACATGCATAATTTTTGTTAATTTACTATTCTTGATAACTTATTAGTTTTCAAATGCTTAAAGGCACATATTGTGCAACCTATTTCATTACAGCTTTCAAAAACTTATGGGAAATCTGTTATCAAATAAAAAAAGAGTTTCTCATTAGTATCAATTTTGATTTTCGGAAGTTAGAAATTATAAAAAAAAATAGAAACAAAAGCTATTTGCGTTAATTGCAACCTTCTAGGAATCCCAAATTTATGGAAAAAAAATTTCAAAAATATCACCTGTCTCACCTTAATCGGGAAAATTTTAATTGGATACACAATGTTAGAAATTAAACTTCTTAGTGATAATTATAAAAATTAATTTTTCTAAAAGAGTTATGCGTGTCATTCGTATATCCATAAATTTATCTTTGAAATTATTCTGATTAGTTTTAAAGGCGAGAAAAGATGCAATTACGTATTTTAATTCAGCATTTCTGTAATAAAATACAATAAAAAATATTCATAGTGAAAGTATACATTTCTTTCTTTTTTTCATCAATATATTTCAGAAACCTTTTGTGTGTTATGACTAATTCTCTATTACACTTTATTAAAATATTTATGCATATTTCAAAAAGTATTTTCCAAATGCTCTTCAAAAATATGCAAAATGTTCCTTTCGCTTTTAGACTTGAGAACTCCGATTAAAAACCCACGCAGTTAATTGGAAAACTCTTCCGGATAACTACAAACAAAAATCGATTTATCGTCTGCAACTTGGCGACTGAAAATAGAAAAGAAATCGTTTTAAATACCAAAAATTAATAAACATTCCAAATTTAATTAAGTAAAAGACTCGGTTCAGCGCCATTCAAAATAGAAGGTTATTTTACAATCGCTTACCGATGACTCAGAATGCGGAACTACTATTTAAAATTGTTGAGACTTGTCTCACATATCATATCATCTTCCAGCAGAGTCGATTGTCTAGCATTCCGTTCCACGAATGTTCGAAATCTCTGTGATTTCAAAATAATTAGATTTCCAATTTTGAAAGATTATTGTTCTATTGAATCTCTAATTGAACAGGAAAAGCAATATGGATTAATGCCTTAATGTAAGATTCAGCTTCACAAACATTTACATATTAGGCAGCATTTTTGCTTAATTGCATATTACTTAATAAGTGTATTTTGCTTGTGCAATCTGACATTGAGCCGGTTTGGCCAAACCGGTTGTTACAAATATCGTAGTCTGGCGAGTCGGTTGTCAAATATTATAAATCTCTAAAACTAATTCACTGAAACGGAATACTCAGAAAATGCAAATGAATCATTCTTAAAAACAATATTTAAATGTGTATTTTTATTTAATCAGGTAAATTTTTTTAAAGCAAATTATTTAAAGTATTTAAAGATAAAACATTTTGAATACTTAAATAGCTAAATAAAACAATGGTATTGAGATAAAATTATTATAGGACTATGTGTGTTATCTTAAAAAGGATAAAAAATTGGGCTGTATAACCATTGATGACAAAAAGCGGCAGGTGTTTTTTATGTAGTTTCTGTAATTTTATTAAATGTTCATCCATAACACAGTATTTAGCGATAAATATTAAAAAATGTGGCACAATTAATAAAACAATATCTGTTTTGCATGTATGGTGTAGTTTCTAAAATGGCTATTAGTGTTTTTTTATTCTTCATTATTATATTTTTTCAAAATCCATTTCAGTTTTCAACTAATGTTCAGTAAAATATACGAAAATATTTCAAAATTATCATTCAAATCTAAGATAAAAATATACCTCAAAGTTACTTATCACCAACTGTTTTAAAAATGGATAAATATAATTGAAATTCTTTTTTTTTAAGATTTTTGTGTTTTTGGAAGTATTTGTACTTTTTGGTAGATACCAGTCAATAAATGAGAAAGAAATTTGATTAACAAAATGTTAACTGGATACTAGAATTCACTGTCAAAAATTTCAATATTAGTACTTGACATTAGTACTGATTGTATTTTGGAGTAACTTTTCATATTGTCAATTTGAATAACGTATTATAAGCAAAATGAATTCCAATGCATTTCAAGGTACTTTTATATCATATTTTGTTAGTGCTCCAGTGGCTCAATAGATTTACGCTGCTTACCATTAGCATCACCAAAGCGAAGCAACATTTGTCGTGACGAGCAGGGACTACGTGGGTTGGGAACCTGTCCACGTTAGTCTGTGACTTCCAAAGTCCTTCAGCTGGTGTGGTGTAGATGTAGAAAGGAGAATGCCAGCTCTGGTGGTATTTAGTCATCTGACTGTGATTTAGAATACTAATTGGTGATGGATAAGTATTCCAAATCCGCTAATCTTAAGTTACTGTCTAGCTTGCCCTCACACAATATATGTATTATATTTTGTTGACAAGAAAATGAGCGAAGTAATTTAATTTATAATCTTGCAATAAAAGTTTGTGATAGATTTTTCTTAAGAATATCAATAAATTGTCTCTCTGAATGCATAATCCGCCATAATATTACAGAAAGTATAAACAAGCCAATTATCGCTCATTTCCTGGAACAAAAATCGCAATATTTTCATCTTATGATATTTTTAACAATTTGCAAACTTAATCATAAATTTGAAGTTTTCATACTTAATTGAATGAATTTTATAAATTCTAAATTTGAAGGTTTCTTTTTTATATGTTCAAGAATTCAAGATTTTGACTTTTGATTATCTGCTTTTATAATCTAAACTAGTTTTTAGATCACTATGATGATCTACTACTAGTTCTTTACTTTTTCAAAAGTTGTTGCTTGTTGTCCTGTCGTTTCATTTTAAGCAGTCTATGTAAATTATATAAATAATCGAAATAGTAATATATAGTTTTTTTGATGTCCCTACAAAAATTTAATTTAAAAATGAACTCTTGTAGGATATTACTTACCTTTTCCATGTGCGTGTGATTGGTTAGGTTATCTTTGTCGGTAAGTAGTTAAGATCGAATTCCTATCCGATCGGAGATTTGTTGTGTTCACTAATGACTGCTTGGGGAGCATAAAATATGCTATGGTGGCAATGTTTTCCATGTGATATAATACCATTGCGAGTGACAGGCAAAGACTGGGTTCTGGGTCTGCTTTTTGGTCCCTACTTCGAAATTACGAAGACCCATCCGCTTTCGAGGTCACGCGATGGCACACTCTTGTTTTCTTTAATAATATTTTACTAGCATCGTTATTATATACGAATAAAATTTAAATTAAAAACAAATCACAATTAAGTATATAAATTTGCATTTATAAAGAAAATTTTTATCACTGATATCAAAACTTTTGATAGGATACCTGTTTTAATTATTGTAGAGCTGTGATAACTTATCTAATATTTAAAACGCACATTGCCTAATCTCCAAGTTCGCAGCTCCACATTAAGACTAATTTTATTCATATTTGAAATTCACACAACGAGTCAATATTGTCTGATAAAGGAATCTGTAATTTAATAGACTTCTTTCAAACAATAAATTTATAAATGAATACGAAAAGAATATTTTTTATTATTAAAATATAAATATTCTCATGAAATATAAACGTTAAAAATTCTTAATTTTTATGTTAAAAAAATAAAAAATTCTATTAAATTTTGAAATGAATTTCATTCACAACACATTGTTTTAACAAAGAGAAAAATATATTTCCATATCAGATTAACCTAATCACAATTTTACGATTAAATAGTCTAAAAAATTACTAATAACATAATGAGTAAAATAAAAATAATTGAAAAATAATCTCTTAATATACTTAGAAGTACTTTATTTTTCTCCATTTAGAGCTTTCAATTTAGCTTAATTAAGTTAAATCTCCTTAGTAGCAAAAGAATGAGTGCTCTCACAACATAAACATTCCTATTGTATCCTTTGAAGAATTGTTTTTATTTTACTTAGCTTGTGTTTAATTTACGGATTTTAATAAATTTTTGTATGACCTGATTCTAAAAAAATTTAGAATTAAACACATTGAATGAAACAGAAATTAATCTTATGAATAATTATCCCTTGTTTTTTTTTTAAGTACCTACTTAATAGTATCTTCAAGTCGGATTAAGAATAAAAAGTTAAGAATATATCCTTATTTCCTATACTTTTTCTTCGCTTTGGCGTGTTATTTTTACTTCAGTGTATTTTATAAAAACAACCGTTGAAGTACCAAGCAATTCAATCTGTTTATTTTGCATAATCTTCTATTTAACACCAGTCACTCTAGGCCGATGAGTATACTTTGTTGGTCCATATCAAACGGCATTAACATTCAATACCAATCTCTAAAATAACTTGAGAACACTTGATCGGGTGATAACCTCCGCCCATACCAAATCAGAAGGCTGATAGGCCTCGGGGAAATTTAACATTCTGAAAAAGAAGAATGGCAATACACTCTGAAAAAAAAGGGAAATTAACGAAGAAAGAAAAATTTCTTTTCTTCATTCTCGTCTGCGTAAAGTGCTGCTGTCTGCTCTTGTTTCACAAAGATGTTAGGAAAACAAACCGTAGAAAACGATTTTTGTTATTCAAATAGATGGAAATTAACTTTTTCTCACGTGTTCGAACTTTTCCCTTCGCTGTGATCTTTTAAGAATTACCCTTTTCACAATTTTTTTTCTTTGTTTCTATCGTAAATCATGGACGGAAGAATTCTCTGGCCTGAAACAATAAGATAGAGTTAATACGGAAAGAAATATTCATGATTATGACACAGACACATCCTGCCATCTAGTGAACTGTATTAAAACTATTTTATTCGAAAATTTACGCAATAGTTAATTTATCATTTAAACCGATAATTTTAATGTGAGTAATAAAAAAGTAACATTAATAAGTAGAAATTAAGTTTAACAAATAAATAACTTGAAAGTATTAGCTTAAAATAATTTATTTTTATTTTGAAAAAAATAACTTTTATAGTATTTCATTTAAGCATATAATTTACATTATATAAAATATAAGTTGCATGGTTTTTAAATTTAGAAACAAAAAACACTATAGTTAAATTCAATATGAATCAGTTAAAAGCAAAATAAAATGACGCAGACATTAAACTGTATTTTAAGGAAACAAACAGCCTCTTCATGGTAAATTATATCCTTAAATTTATTATATTGTAAAGTCTGTAATTTTGAAACTAAAGAACATTTGAATATTTCTAAGATTGAAATTCATATAAACGCAGCATAAACATGCTTATTTTTATACTAATTTATTATAAGTTGATGAGTTGATTATTCAACACGTTTCATTTATTTGATATACCTTAATTTTTCTTTTTTTACTAAAAATTGCCAATGTATTAATTCTTTTCTTAATTCCAACAATGAGACATTGTTTATCAACTGACAAAACAACTACAAGAAATTGGAAATAATGAAATATTCCTATTTACGCATTTTTATAAATCTAATGAAATTAATTAATGACTGTTTTTTAATTAACAAAATGATAAATTTGATTGAAAGACCATGACCGAATTCCATATTTACTAATATTTGCTTAGATGTCTAAATTCTTGTAATATATATTTTAGTTTAAATTTACTTAGATGAATTTCAGTCGTTTCGTAAAAAGTAATATTACTTTTTACAAAAAGTAATTTCAATCTTATAGTTGAAAAGTAATTTAGTAATTTCAATGATAGCATTAATCATATGGGAAATTGCTAAAAAGGAATTTCAGTCACTGTTCCATCATTTTTACATTTTCAATACAGATTAACGGAAAATTATTAATAGCACTTCGACGTATAGTAGTTCTACAGATTGTGGGTTTGTTTCAAACCTCGAAAGAGTTTATTTGTAAAAGCGATCGAAGTTAACTTATAGCCCTAATTCCTAATCGGATTTGCTTCTAGAAGCAAAAAATTGGAACAAAATAATAAACTAATGAATTATTATTTCACTGTGTTTTTTACATTTATTTCCGCTTGTATTAAAAATGTTTGAAAAACCTAGATTTAAACATATGAAAATACAAATAACTTTAAGTTCACCACAATGATTTAACAGTACTATGCAATTTATTAAAAAAATTTTTTAATATAACCATAAAATTTTATAATTTTAAAGAACGCCATAGAGATTACTTTTATATATATAGCATGTGCTACAATGCAAAGAATGTAAGAAAATTCAATCTTAAAATAAATTTTAAAGATGTTTAGGATATAAAAATTATCTCTTAATATTTGTTTATAAAAAGTGCAAGTGACATTTAATTCTTGATCTTTTAAATAGTTACGTACATTCCATTGCAAGCATATACCAAATAGCCAGGGCCCAATTTAGCTTAATTGAGGACCAGGGAAAATTTGTGGGGCCCCTCTGCTTCACAACAACGAATTTTATATTTCATTTGGCAAACGATTCTATTTGATTGACAATTTGAGGGCCCCTCTGATGTGGGGGCCCGGGGCAACTTCCCATATGCCCCTGCGTTAGTCAGGCTCTACGAGTAGAGTATTGTAATTGTGTGCAAATTGCTGAAACAGTTATGCAATACACCTAAAGCAATAAAGCATCTAAAATGTATTAAATAATTTTTAATTAATTAATTATTTAATGGTTAATTAAAGTAATTTTGATATTATTTTATAGTTTTATACATTATTAAAAGGCACAATTTTTATTTCACGTAATTTCTATTTACTGTAAATATCACTTCATGTAATGTGCTCGAAAAGAACACAGGCCTGATTTTAAAATGGAATAAAACAGTGTCATTTGTATCGTCGCGTAAGTTTATCGACGTTTTAAAAAGTCTGTTTTTCTTATTGTCAGAAGAACAACTCAACTTGGATTCTAAGTCTTTCCCGATAAATGATGTTGTTCAAGAATTAAATGAAGTTAGAAACTAAGTTGTAGTGTTTCTTTCGTTTTGTGAGTTCGATGTCGTTTTAGGACACTCTTCGGTTTTACAAACAAAAGCAAACAATACTGAGAGTCTAAAAAGGAAGATAATTAATTACATTTAAAAATAAATTGGGTAATTTTTTAAGTAAACTTGTCTAATTTTTAAAATAAATTTGTAGCATTGATTGCTGACAGAAAATATTCATAAAATTAATAATAATTGAATGCAAAAAATTGCATTAGGATTTTTTTCAAAAAATAAATTTGAACCTTCATACATTATTTAAGAAATTATTTATTTAAAGAGAATTATTTTTCTTGATTTGCTTGTTTACTGATGACATCAAGATTTCTTTAAATAACTAATGTAATGATTTCATTATTTATGCATTTGTTTTATTCTAAAATTTATTTATTTTATTCCTGTTTAATAATTTACTAAACTCTAAATTTTTAGTTATAAATATATGTATACTGTTTCAAAATGAATATCTTTGTATTTAGAAGCTCTAAAGTAATAATCAAATGTATAAGCAAATATTTTAAAATCACTGTAAAAAGAGGTCTTCGTTATAACGAAATTCCTTCTGATATAAGAATTTAATAAAAAAACTCCAGCAAATATATCTGTTGCAACAGATTATTCAAAGTAACTTTATTTGAATATTTATTATGTTTTTACCTAAAAAAATACGTAATATTAAAAAAACTATTCATACATTTCAAAAATATCTTTTTTATTATTTTGGTAACATTATTACTAAAACAGTCATGATTTAAGAGAATTTGTAATGAAAAATCATGAAAGCTAGGATGGATATGACTTGGAAGGGAGGTAAAAAATTACGATTAATAATTCATTAATGAATACTTCTAATGGTAGAAATAGTCTCAAAAATTCATAAAAATGCGGTAAAATCTTTTTCCGAAAAATATTTTCCCTCCAAATGTGTTATTGTACTTAAACAAAACATTTATTTTTTTGATTTCTTTTATTTTACATTTCTTATAAATATATAGAAGAAATATTTTTAAATAATAAGTAACAAAAATATTTTTATTGAAAATGATTTGTATATTGTCTTAAATCTAAATAGAAAATAATTTTGTTCTTTTTTTATAAAAATGAATTCTTTATTCAATGGAAATTCCATTTAATGAAGATTTAATTAAAGAGAAATTCCTTTTAATGGCACTTATTGAATTAAAATTTGAGATTTATCTTCATGTATTACATAAAAGGAATAAATTTTGCAAATTTACTTTATTTATTCAGTATACAAAAATAAATTTAATTTGTTAATTTTTATTTAATGCAAGTTAAATTAGTATTTCTGTGGTTATTTCTTTATCTTTTAAAGAGATTGCACTTAAGCAAACACTCCAAAAGAATTATTTTTAATGTCAGTAATTTTAAGAATAGCTCTTAGTACTTAAACAAACCAAGTCAATTCAGAAAAGACTAAAATTCTAGAATATACCAGTTTACATATCCTTAACTCGTTTAAATAAATGATTCTAGACAAACAAGCGAACAAGTTTTTAACGTGAAAGCAAACGATAATGGCATCTTGAATTTAGCATGCTGCGTTGGCAATAGAATCCAAAGTTGATGCCACGATTTCTTTATGTTTTTTTAATGACTGAATGAGAAGCGAGAGCAGAGGAAATGGGAAGAGCAAAACGATAGGTTTACAACAAGGGTATTTAGCAGAAAGAAAGAAAAAAAAAATTATAAGTAAATGACCTTGCACTTGCAACCTTTGACCTTGTCATGGGTTTGTGATTACTGGAACATATGATTTGCTATTCCAAATGGCGTAAAAAAATCCTTCGTAAATCATGCAATAGGGCAGGGAAGTATGAAAAAATATTCTGTATTATTTTGTGACTTTATTTCCGTGTTTTCACTAAATAAAAACTTTTTTCATTATCACGAATTGGAAGTTCACTGAACTACTACTATAGCGAAAAATTTATGATCATATTCGCAAGATCTTCCCTTATGAATATTTTGAATAGAATTAGTGCTTGTCATTTTACAATCACAAAGTTTCATTTACTCTGCATTAAAAAGTGGATTAAAAACCAATTTTATCTTTATAGTTTCTTAGAAAAAAATAAAAGTATTTGTATTTACTTAATTATAAATATTCCATCCATTATTAATATTTTATGCGTACATGATCCCTATAACTGGAAAAAAGTTTCCACCGATAAATATTTCAAATTAATGAATCAATATTTTCAAATATATTAATATTTTCAAATTGAATAAAATAAAGTAAACAAAATATTGTGATGCACCAGTTTCATTTTTGTGATAATGTTAGAACTTAAATGGGATTAATTTCAATGCATCAAAATAAAGACACGAATTGACTTTCAAATTCTAAGATAATATAAGTTTAACAATTAAATATTTAAAAAATAAATATTATTAACTTCTCTAAGAATCATTCAGTCTATCTTACTGGTTTTCAAATGCTGCGTTAATGAAAAGGAATATTATAAAATTAGATTTATACTGGATTCACAATTTCTTGAATTTTTCTTGTATGAACCTCGCACAACTTGCTAATATTATTTGACAGCCCCAACGTTTAATCTTTTTAATTTGGCTTGTACATTATTGTTCACAAATTTAGATATATTTTTGCTTTTAATACTGTTGTTTTTTGTTTTTGCTCTGAAGCGGTTATTGCTTAAAATGCCTTAGAGCAATCTGATTACCATAATTTTGCATTATTTAAAATTTCTTTTTTAATCTCTTCTGAAGATAAAAATCGTTTTTTTTTCCATTATGTGATAGACCTCACCATAATACAAACAATGACGTTACAAGCATCAAATAATTTTATAGCCAACTTTATGGCTACCAAATTTCATTAAAGATTTACAATTAATGCTTAAGCACATCTTTCATAACTTTCGTAATGAAATAATATCTTATTATCAGCTGATTATTAAATAAATAATTTTCAGATTCAGAATGATTTCTAAGCATTTATTACTTCCAGTGATCAATTGCAGATAGTTTGGCTAAGTCTGCCACTGCTGACACCTTGCAGAGCAACGCTATTCTAACTTTTTCGAAAATCTCCACTATTGAAAAGATGGAATTAAACGCAATTTTGAGTGATCCGCCTGCCCACTCTTGGTACTTTGGGAAAAAACCTTGTTGGTGTCACCAGCTCAGTATCCCCAGGATACAGCAGACTGCTCTTTCACGTTTTGTGAGTGTCCACATGAGGTCCCTTTCTTTTCAACAGGGCCAGAAAGTCTTTCTGGAGTGTCACTGGTGCAAGGCTGATCAGGCCTCCCCGAGACATATTCTTGACTGTCTGAATTTTATTGTGAACGAGGCTTTGGAGAATCCTATTTTATTTTTGGATTTTTTAATGATTTTTGGTTTTTATGGAGACGGCTTAGCTTAGCTACACCATCTGGGATTAGAAACAACAACAACTTCTGATGATTAAAATGTTTGTGGCAATAATACAAAAAAGTAAGAGTGAAAGCAAAAAACCAATTAGGTGGAAACAGTCGCGTGGGAGTTTCTGTAATTTAAAAGCAGGAACGAAACAGCAATCACCCCAAAACGTGACCTACGATCTTCAAAGATATTATTTCATTTCGAGGACTCTGCGACCACGACCTATTTAATATACTCCACTCGCCATTAATGAACGCAACGTATCTTTAGTTAAGCCAGGATTTGAACTCGCTAACTTCATTATTGAAAACGACATCCAAATAGAAAGCTGGAAAATGCGAGGTGTAATTTTTTGAATGATTATTTTACAATAAGCATACAATGCAATTTAATCCAATAATCAATTGCAATAAAATTAATCATAAGTAGAAAGAATCATACCCCGGTTAATCACTAGTATAAAATTACAATGTTGCAGTTCAATATCCAATTCTTAAAAATTTTCATAATTTATTAGGTAGGCATAGGTATTCAAAGATCACTTTCTCAATAATTAACTGAATAATTTTTAATCTTTAGAAATTGTATTTGGGCTCTTCACTGTAAGAAAATACAACAGAACTCCAATTATCCGAATCAATTGGGCCTGGACCGCATTTGGTTAATTGGATTTTTCGAAAAAAAAGAGTCTATTTTAATAAATCATTGAATGTTGAAAATGGGAGAAATGCAACTTATCCTTAAAGAAAAAGAACTTTTAATTAAATGAAAATTCAACACTTTTACATGTTAAGGTTGCTTATAAGAGCTGTACGTTAATTCAGTATATATGTACAATGCTATAAATGAAAGCCATTGCTTGCTGAACATATCTGTCAGAGTAAGATGTTTCACTTCCTCCATCCACTTTCGAGCAACCAAGTCGCACAACCGCTTGACAATGAGACTGTGGACATACTCGGACAGACACTCCATCCACTTCAAAGCTGGCAAATGCTTCGTCATTGGCTCCATGTCTGCTTCAACTTGAACATTAAGGTCATCTTCTTGCTCATCTCGTTCAATAAGTGGAACATCATTTGCAATTTGATATCTAAAGTCACCCTCATAATCCATTCTCTTATATATGTACTAACTTCTATATATCCAAAAATTTTCCAAAGAATATTTTTCAATTCCTCAAGAGACATGTTATTCTCATCTTCTAGCTTCCCTTACCTTTTCCTCTTTCTCGATCTTTTTCCTTTTACTTATTTTCCATCTCTTCTTTAGTCTTATTTTTCTGAAATTCTGAAAATGATTCGGATAGACTCAGTAAGTATAATTGGAGATCTACTGTATATCGAACTAAATCCCTAGTGCCTAATTTAAGATAGCTTTAACTGAATGCTAAATATTTGTTTGAAATGCAAAACAAAATCAAATTAATTCCAGAAACACTTTTATTTAACTAAATTTTTAATGTTAAATTTAATTACCTTCCAAATGACTATTGATAATATTTGATTTCTTCAATATATTTTACACCTCCAGCAGTTATTAATTTTTAGACATTTGAGGGATTGCTTGGAAAAAATTTTTTAATTAACTTTAATTTTCTGTATAAAAAAACTGAAATAGTTTCTTCAGGATTTTTTTTTCATTTTGATTCATTATTCTCTTTTTTTATCTACATGCATCATTAAACATTCCTTTCTTTATAAATATTAATTCTCATCAACGATATAAAATTTACAGGAATAAATAAAGAGTTCTAAGTAAAAAAAAATTAAATTTTGGTAAATTACCGAGAAGTGACCCGGACTCTCCGATTCATCTGAAAGTCTTGGTCCCGGACTTTCAGAAAATACAGCTAAAAATTTCTACAATTATTTAACACATTTCATTTAATGAGACTTACATTTTGGTAATAGAGGTTAACATGCACATACCTAATACCAGACATTGGGATTCAATTTTGTGGTATCTGTATAATTTAATTAAAAAACTTTATAGTATTTACCGAAAATTTCTTCAAAATTTAATTAAATTTTGGAAATAGAGGTTAACATGCACATAATCTTTAACTAGACATAGGGATTTAATTTTTGGTATCTGTATATATGTAATCTAATTAATAAGAAAAATATAATATTCATAATAAAAAAGCTGTTAAATGTATTTAGATAACTGTAAAAGTTAAATACAACTGAATTTCTCTTTTCTAATGGAAAATTTTATTACATAAGAATAATATATATTTAGTATATATTTTTAAAAAACAAATTCTATTATTATAAATCCTACAGTTTCTCATAAACTCAAATATATATTACATGCAAAAAGTTTTAGATTAATTATTTTATTCAAATTACAGATGGCTCTTAAACTGAGCCGATCACAAACAGAACTATTGGGAGAGAAAAATAAAGAAAAATTATATTTAAAAAATCATTGATTTAAATATAATCCTCTGAGTTTTTGTTAATTTAAATCAATAAGTCCAACTCAGATTCTTAAAGAAACGTTTAAAAGAAGTAAAAGAATCAAATTCTTCACTACGAAAATGAGGTCGACGTTTATCAAATACCATAAAAATGAATTTAAGTATATTGAGAGAAATAAAATGGAGAAGGAGGAGTAATATTTCATCGATTTGGACAGAATTAACCAATTGAGAACGAATTCAAACTACAACGATTTCATTTCACTTTATTGAGTTCCAAGGAATGAAAAACTACTGCGGAAATCCGAAAGACAATATTAACAAAAAGAAGAAAAACCCGCGAATTTGACAGAGAAGTTTGCAGAAAAATGAAACGGAATTCGATGACAACAAACAAAGATGGAAAGAATCGCAGATCTCATAAATGCGAAATCAATTCGAGAAATAGTTTTTCCACTTTTGTACCTCAAAACTATTTCTTGCATTTACTTTAACGCGTTGGCAGCGATTACAATTTTATCTTAGACAATTACCGTTCCGCGATAGGATAGGAGTTCCAGCGAAAGAAGAAGACAAATATCCATCGCAGTTCTTTTCCCTATCAGACAAGGCATCTTCCCTTGGTGTCTGATACATCACCAAAAGTCAATACGAAAAATCAATAACAGCTATTCCCTTTTGTAACCTCCCAGATAACGTCAATAACTGAAATAGTGTTCCATTATTACGGATAGTTGTAAACAGTCAACAACAATAAAAAGCTGATACAAATGCAAGCGACCTACATTGCCGAGTTTGGAAAAGAAAAGGAACGAAAAAAAGAATGGAACGGGATGATAGACCATCGGAAGAGGAATTCTCCAGCCCCTACCCCGAGGAAGAAGCGATCACGTTTGAAGTTTATAAAGGAATTGAATGTGATCCTATGTAATGGAAGAATGGTAATCTGCAAAGAGTTGTGGAAATGTTCCAGGTTTTCTTTTTCCATCCCTTTTTCTTTATTTTGTTATTCTTCTGTAAACTTGTTTCCTTAATCGAATATCATTCGTCTTGAAAAACATCGTCCCTTTTTGTTGTATGCAGTTTTTATCTCCATTTCTTAGAATGGAATGCAGAACGGAATTTTTTAACTAGTCCGATAACGTGTTTTGCTAAGCTAAGAAAATTTTTTTAAAAAAAATAATAATCTGAATTAGAATTGTGTGAGGAAGCACAGTTAATTGAAATTGCTTTTAAATGATAACTGTAATGAAAAATAATACTTAAACATAAAAAAATCAATTTTAATCGATTTTTTATAGTACATTATAACAATAAATTATTTATTTGAGAAATACTACAGACTATTTTAGATTGAATTAACCATATTCTGCTTTCTTTTTCAGTTTCCAAAGAATCAGTTAGAATATTAGAGTGTTATATCGTTTCATTATCCCAGAATATTACATTATTCCATTATTTTTATTACTTCAAGATGAAATTTATTTATCTGTAGGTTGACTATGGTAAGAATATCTAATGTGAGGAAATTAAAATTAAACTTAAAATTCAATTTCCTTGATTATGATGTGCTAGGGGAAAAAAACACTTGACTTTTATTTTTTGTTTACAATTCAGAAGAACTAAAGTCACATACAACATTCTAGATATATCCTGAAGATCTACAGAATGTAACTTAAATTTATCAATGTAAGGAACTTATCACTGAGGATAACTGGAAAATTGAGTAAAATCATCATGTAAATCAATATTTAAATTAGATAAATCATTGCTTATTAGATAAATTGATGTATCGTATGCTCATTATGTATATCTGGTTGAAGAGAGTTACTCAATATTTATCTAATAAAAAATACTCGGGAATTTCTTTATGAAATACACTCAATTTAATATTTACCAAATATCCTTCAACATCACCAACGAAAACCAACTCTATACAAGGATTCACGATTTTTGGTCTAGCAATTCATCAGATGATGTTATTCAACAACAATAATCTAAGTAA
Organism: Latrodectus hesperus; assembly: GCA_037975125.1. NCBI lineage: Eukaryota > Metazoa > Arthropoda > Arachnida > Araneae > Theridiidae > Latrodectus > Latrodectus hesperus. The sequence continues at coordinate 56,906,259 of CM075855.1, forward strand.
TAATTTCATGCGAAATTCGTGTCGTCTGAGCCTCGTTCTACTTGAAAATAATAGTCCAAAATCTTAAAACATCTTTCCATTAGATTACTTGAAATTTGAAAAAGGTTAAAGCACTGAGACAGGAGTCCACATCCACTTCGCAGAAAGCCATCTATCCGATCACGCGAGTTTTCACATTCCGAATCAACTCCTTATATTACTCAAAAAAATAATCACACATGCAATCATAACTCTATAATAACAATCATAACTCACGGTACAATCATTTGGATACTCCACAGAGCAAATATTAAGTAAAAACAATCAAAATAAAGGAGAGCGGAGAAAAGCATACAGGCACCCACATGTACCTTTAGAAGGGCATGACCAAATGGCAGTCAAAACTGGCGGAAAAACGCTCCAAAAGGGGATTGTCCAGCAAACAATTCTTTTTTTTACGCGAATAGTTGGTACATAATAGACATACCGATTCCGAAAAAAGATTACGATGAAAATAATGCGGGATAATGGGAGAGAAAGGTGGACACACGAACCACATTCCAAAAAAGCACGAAAGGTTGGCGAGGAAACTATTACACATCTCGCCATGAATCGTGTTTTAAATCAAAGCTCACAAAAGGAAAAGTGAAGAAGGATTCTCCAGAGGTTAAATCAGATTTTGCTTATTTTTTTTTTCATTCATTATTTAGTTTTAAGATATCAGAAATGATAGGTTCGAGAAAATGTCCTTTCTAACAAGCCGCTCTGACTCTCGGTGACTCTAAGTTAATTTGGAAATGGTTTCTGAAGTATTTTAGGGCAGAGAAATATAAAGTGAGGTCTTGTATTTTTTTGCGGCCAATGGAATTTTATTTCGCTCTGTTGATGTAAAAATGAGAGGTCGTGCTTGTTTTGATGGCTGTAAGCAACTGTTTTATGGAATAAGATTGTCTTTTAAGAAAAAGCAATTTGCTTTATCACTTAAGCTTTGAACTTTACTTTGGATTTCGTTTATGGCATCAACATTTACAGGTACACTTTCAATATTTGCTTCTAGACAAGTAGGTCAGGATTTAATACAACAAAAAAAGCAATCGTTTCTTACAGAAGGGGCATCATAAACATTTCTTTAGTAAAAGTGATTAGAATAAAAATTCAAGAAACTTCTTACAAACGCTCTTAAAATTTAATTTATTTCAAAGAAAGAATGGAGTTTTTTTAAATTATTTTCTAAATTCATGCTATGAAACATAGTTGATTGTTAAAAACATTAATTTTGATTGAACACTATTTCTAAATACTACTAAATTTGTATTGAAAAAGTAATATAAAATAGTATTTAAGGAACAAATAAATATACAATGTTAGTTAAAAACTTAAGTAATATTACGACATTAGTTAATACATATCTAATAACAAGCATTAAGAGAGCTAATTTTAATGAATTTTTTAACCAAATTGCTCGCAAAATTGTTATTAAAGAAATAGTTCAAAATCACGGGGTTAATGTAATATAAATTAAAAACAATAAGTATAGTTTAAAATGGACAATTGCTTCTATTTTTTATGACGTTAAGGTGATGACTAAACATTCTATTAATATTTCAAGTAAAAACTTAACATTTTAAGTCAATTTTTTAGTTAAACTTTTTAATTTTTTTTTTTTTTTAGAATTTTGAATTCAAACTCCGAATTAAAGAATAAACATTTCAATATTCGAGTTGGGAAATCTCAAGTAATTTTCAGCATTCCTTGGGTTCGAAGACCTGTCTCCATTTTTTAAGCCATTTGCTATTACTTTTATTTTGCTGTAAATATTATTATGATTTTTGTCGTGTATTTAACTCTTTTATAACATGCACAATATTTATCAGTTTAATTTATAGTTAGATGTTAGTTTTCTGGGCATTAATTCAATATCTCCTGAATTTGATTCCAACTTCAAGGAGGAGGGGGAGTTATTCACATTTTCAGCAGTGGATCACGATCTAATTAGTCCTCGTATGCACCAATAGAAATGATCGCAGAAAGATAACCAACCAATCAATTAAGGAATTCATTAAGTATAGAGGTAGTTGTAATATTTTCTCTACCACAATATTTAAATGTCTTCCAAAATGATTTTTTTTGTGAACTAGAAATTTACTAAAAAGCAATCAGATAAGATTTCTAATTTCTTTTTACTCTGTTCCAGTCTAATTTTGTTCTAACTCGCGATGTTATATCTAAACATACTTACATATTTACCAGAATGAAATATTATTACTTGACAATCAGTACTTTAATTGTTATCAATTTGACTAAACGAAATCCTAAGAAAGAATTAAAAAGCGTTTACTTTCATTTAAAAAAATGAAAATAAAGATTTTAGTATTATTACTTGTTCGTTTTGCTTTTATTTTATTAGTTCTTGTTTAAAGTATCGACTATATTTGTCGTTAAATATATATATTTCCTTTTTTTAATTATAAGAAATTCGGAAACAAAGTAAATTGATTAAAAAAAGATCTATAGGAATTAATATAATTATAAGATATTAAAAGTTTGTTTTTTTTCCACTTCAGTCTAAACATCAAATAGAAAGACTAACTTCACCCCTACGTAAATTAGTTCTATTAAGCTGCAAAGCTATCTTGCAAATAAATTCGTTTGACGATTTTCTTTACTAAATTCTTGGTTAATTTTTTTTCAATCAATTCTAATTTCATTCTATATATTTGACAAGGAAGCCAATTATGAGTAAATATATATTTGACAATTTGTTTTATTAAAACCATGAATTTTATTTTATTTATTTATTGTTAACGATTCTTTAAAATGACAAATTAAAGTTCCCACAGTGAGAAATAAAAAATAGTTGAAGCAATGTACACCTCATGGATTCTGAAGTTTTGTGTGGAAAGTTATCACTTGGAAGGTAGTAGGTTCAATTCCCTTTTTAACCGAAAATTATTCTGCGGAGAAACCTCTTCTTCACTGAAAACTCCGTTTGGACTCTTTTCTGGTTTGATATTGAGAGAAGATGGGGAGGATTCAGACATCAACATTATCTCTCGATCAATATTCAACATTAGAAAGTTTGTTGATAGATTTTAATAATTTTGATTGGCAGAAATAGAGGGCTATAGAAACATATAATGAAAATCTAACTTATCTGTTTTTTGCTGCTATTGCATTTGTTTAGCTTAATTTACCGATTAAAACTAAACAAATGCAAAAAACATTTAATTACCTATAGAGACGAGCAATGAATGTAAAACTTAACTATAAGAATTTAAATAACTCAAAATTATGAAAGACAAACATAAATAAATATAAATGAAAAGTACATGCACACAGAATGCTGTTGCATATATTAAAGTAAATATGGATAATTGGTAAAAAATTTAATTGTTAAAAAATTAAAACACTATTACTGAAAATCAAACTTGACACTATTATAGAAATACGAGTATATAAAATCGTAATATAAAATTAAAGAATAATATAATTATTTCTGTAATAGTTAAACATTAATACAGAAATAATGTAAAACTTTTAAAAAAAGTGTAGCCCTAATATTTAATTAGTTTCGTTTGTGTGTGGTGATTTACTATCAAAAGTCTATATTTTCAATAAACTCTCATCATGCTTTTGTGAATTGTAAAATTGCATCATTGGTGTAATTAATACTTTTTTTCTGGAAATGCTTTAAAACATTTGATCATTTGTAAACATAACCACAGATAACCAATCGTTGTATTTTTATTTGTATTTTGTGTGCATTTAAACCCTACTAAAGCTGCATATAATAATAATCTGTAAAATAATCCTAAGATGAATTGAAGACAATACATATGATAAAGTGTGAATATCTATCTATATTTATACATTTTAACATAATTTTAACATTGAGTAAATCAACTTTCTACTATAATAACCAATAAGGTATATAAAGTCTCAAAAAATTTAATATCAAATAGTTAAAATTATTTAAATTATTGGTTCACTTAATATACTATTAGACACGTTATTACAAAAAATTAGAAATATTTCAGTTAAATTACCCGCAATAATATAAAATTAATTGTGATAGTGAAATGTAATTTGTGTTGTTTTTTTACTATCACAAATAATACGATATTTATTACTATTAAGACGATTTGTGTCTCTTAAAATTACTTAAGTGTTGTATTTAAATATCAATTAAGTCAGATATTTGAAATTATTTTAATTATATCCAATCAAATTATTGGGGAAAATATAAATAGTAAGATACATAAAGAGAATTTAGGCACTTATTTTTTCGGCAAATCGAACCATAGATTAATATTACAAACTTAGGATAAATATTTTCAGTCAATACTACTTTTATATAATAACTTCTGAAATTTAATTAAAATAAAATAAAAACAAAAAATACTGGATTTTCTCCGAAATTTGAAATTTTCTGAAAATAATTTAATGCGCATATCAATACAAAGAGAAATATTTTTAATTCATAATATAAATATTTCCCTAGAAAATATGCAAACAGGAAATTAATATATTTTGAAACTTTGTTCACCGTTTATGGCAAAAGCAATTATTATTATTTAAGTTATCATGAAAACTCGATTACAGAAATTCTCTAAAAACACAACTATAGCAAATTTTGGATTTATTGATGCTATTAATATTTATTTACAGTTAAATATTTAGAAATCAATATTTGTAGTATATTTATTCTTCAATGTAGTACACACATCTTACTCCAGAAAAAATAAAATGAAAATATTTAAAGAAGTTTATAATCATAGAATAAAAGTAAACATAAATAGTTATTATGGGAGTTATTTTTGAAACACAAGAATGTTTTAATAAATTCCATGTATTCATATTTTGATGAATATAAAAACCGAAATGCTTTGAAATAAATCTTTATAAAAATTAAATAAGATTTTTTACTATGTTTTTAATTTATTACATAAAGTTTTGAGTAATTTCGGTTTGGTCAAGTTGCTAAATTAGAGTTTAAAGAAATATGTTGTTGTTTTCTATGTTCGGCTAATAGAAATTTCGCTTTCCAACACCACAAGGGGCTTAAGTGATGGCATTTTTATATAATGGAGCAACAAGTGTCATGAAATCGTGCCACATAGTCACGTAATTTAGAGGGAGGAACCTAGCAGAAGATACCCAAACTTATATCCTGTTATCCCCAGTGTTATCATTTTACATGGAACAAATTGCGACAATGACATATTTTAGGAGTCTTAGCCAGTGAACATTCCGCCTTGATAACATTCTGTTAAAATTCGTTCTTATGATAGATAAAAGAGCTATTGTCCTGCAGTGATAGAAGGCATTTCAATGGAGGAATTAACAATGTCAACTCTTCTATATTTGAAGCAGCTTACTGACAAGCAAATTAAAAATCAACTTAGTCTATTTCGTTGTTTCAGATTCTTCATTATATTGCATTATTTGTAAAATCAAAAATCAGAAATAAAATATATATTAGTTTTCCTTCTAGTAAATTAGCCTAGTAATTTTTCTAGTCTAGAAATTTTTCCTTCTAGTAATTAGTTGCTTAAAGTATTTTTTGTTTGTTCTTTATAAGAACTTACTCACTATGCCAGAATTTGTCTACTTCGGAAAGAGAGAAAGAAACTTTTCTTGCAAGACGTAAAATCACCCAAATTTTGCCCCCATTACTGTCATTCAAGTCTTCAATTACGATCCGAATACATTTTTACTTTGATCTTTTTTTTTTTATCGATTACAATCTTGACATCATTTCATGAAAAGTCCCCACAATCAATGTTGGTCGTGAGCCATGGGTATTTACGATCCTGAATCATGATCTCTGAATATCAACTGTTGACTTGAAAATATAAAAAAATACTTTTTGTTGTTACTTATATGACACATGGATAAGCCAAGCTCACTATACCGTGGGTCCTGCGAATTTAAGACATTAGGAGGCGTCTTTCGTTTAACCAGAGCATCATGAAGGTGAAAGTATGACTTTGCTCTAAACTTCTCCGATAGATGGCACTATCAGAGGATACACCCAATCAATTTTGACCTTGATTTGGGGACGGAATTTTCTCAAGATCATTGCAACCATGGTAACTGTAACGATCGACAACAGTATTTTCAATTCCATAGATTTAACGAGCACGTACATCGCATGTACTCGGTGGATCTTCAGCGGCACTGGAAATAGAAACCCCCTTCCGGGAGGCTGATACTTTAATCACTAGGCTACCGCGGCCCACAAATATATCCTCAATTCCTAAAGAAAAATAGTTGTACTGTTTTTATAATTAGCAGAATTATATAATTCTGAATAATTCTAAAAAATGAACTAGATAAGTTTCACAATCTGGGTAGCTAGTTCTCATCTGCCCTCTTAACCTGCATATTAAAAGAAACAAATTGTAAGTAAATGATGCAGCTGACATAAAAACCATGCAATTAATAAATATACAAGAATATTAAAGAAAGTGTAAATTTGAAAATAAGGAGGTAGCTGATTTACATGCTTCCCACCAAAATAATTTAAAATTTTTAGTTAGAGAGAAATTCCACATGATTTCTAACTCAAAGATCTCTAAATTTTCTGTTCTATTGACTGTTCGTTTCTGACATAAGAAAACAAATTATGTACATTAAGATATACAAAACAAGATGTTCAAGAAATGTCGTTTTCAATATTATTATTTTTTTTATATTTTCACACATTGAATTATGACTTACAATATTGTAGGGAATAGAGAAAAAAATTCTATTTCGTGCTTCTAACAGAACAGTTATTTAAGTTCACTCCGTTCTTTTTTTTTCCTTACATATGAAAACAACACTTTATAAAAAAAGTGTAAGAAAATTGAAATATTTTATTAACTTTAAAATATTTATTAAATTTTAAAAGATGAATAAGTTTTAAAAATACATCAACTTTTTCATATGTTTTCATCTTTTGATGTCGATCTATATATTTTAAAATGCATCTGAAATTATCATCTAATTTAAAAATAACCTTGATTTCTTTTATACGTACATTCATTGACTTGATTCTTGCAAACATGCTTGTCTCATTAGAATAAAATAAGTGGATATATCAGAATAAAATAGAAAAGGTATTTCAGCTTTCCATTAAATTCAAAAATTAGGATAAATATTAAATAATGATAAAAAAAATCGTTGATATTTGCACTGCAAAAACTTCGCGTTTACATAATGATCAAAATTTGCTTACGATGAAATTCTTGTTATGAATACATATTCACCAAAATCATCCCCCTTTAGGCCACAAAGCTGCTTTCCTTCGAAAAAAAAAAGTTCCATATAGTATGTCGTTTGGCGAAGAATAGCTGAAGCAGAAGGGACGACGCAACATCTCATCTCGACTCGGTTGGAACTTTTATTCCTGTAATGCATTCAAGCTGTTGCCACATATATATATTTATTTCTTACAATTTTTCGTTTTCATTTTTATATTTTTCTTTTTCCAATAGTTGTCGTTTGCGCGAGGGGTGGAATAATGCAATTTTTCCGTGATGCCAATAATTTTTTTCTTTTATATATTTTTTGTATATATATATCTAAGGAAAAAATGTACAAAGAAAAAGTTGCTTTCTAAACATTTTTTCATGTGATTTCCTAGAAATCATGTTATAAAATGGAAATATAAAAAGTCACTTAACCAAGGATGATAAAAGGAAAACTATTTTAAAGTTGTTAGGAAAATGATTAAATATATTCTGAAGAATTTCAAATATAAATGATTAAAAAAATAGAAAAAATACTTAAGGAATACGAATAAAAACGAACTATGTGGAGCTTTTTAATAAACTAAAATCTCTTAAATATTGGACTTAAAATTTTTGAAAGAGAAATAAAAAGAATGTTTATTATTTTTATTTATTACTAATATAATAAAACTTTATTTATAAATTAAAATAGTTACTCGAGAAATTTTACATTTGGACAACCTAGTGTCAAATAGTGCTTCAAATAAAAATTTATCATAAGTGAAAATTTAATGCAATCAACTCATAATCTCATTACAATAATATTTATGCAGTCTAATTTTTTAATTTTATAAAAGTAATTGTTGATTTTATGTTTTTAGGTACATTTTAGCTCTTACTATTATAGGTAAAAGTTTACAGTTGGTTCCTCTTGATTCTTTGGCGATTTTTTTGATGCCAAGGTAGGTGCTAAGAGGTAATTAACTACATAGCCGCTACACAAAAGTTATACAAAGATAGGGTTACTAGAATTACCATAAATTAAAGTTTATCGCCAAACCAAGTGATACTCGACTCTGCACCGAACCCCTTTTATGTATTGTCTTATTTGAGACATTTCAATATATATATATGATATATAATAACATTTAATGCATATTATATATATATATATATATATATATATATATATATATATATATATATATATATATATATATATATATATATAAACATATATAATATTCATTAAATTTTGATAAATAGAAGAGTTAAAATTTTGCATCTCAGCCTAAATTTCTTATATGTGTGTGTAAAATTTCTTATTATTATGTGTAAAATTGTTATAATGCAGTTAATATTCCAAATAATTCTAAAAAAAATTTCACAACAATATTTGCAGTATAAACTTCTAAAATTATTTTTATTTAAATAAATTTATTAAATGACATTATTTTTCAATGAAAACGAATATGGCTATCTTACTAGATGCGATGAAACGAAGTCTTAGGATGCGTTCAATTCCACTAAGTTCTAATAATATTCGGATTTAGTTACAGGTTTCTCTGTCAGACATGTACTGTTTTATAGCAATCCTACTTAAATTTAGAATGCAGCTTGGTTTAATATTAAAATGAGCTAATTGCACTTTGAAATTTCTGAATAATTTTATTGGTAACTTTTCGTGTTTTCTGTTGCAAGATATATAATCCTTTAAATCAAATCTAATGGTTATTTTAAATTTCATATCTCATTTTGTGTGGACCTTATTTTTAGTTTAAATTCCGAATATATTTTGATCTTTTGGATGTTAATTTGTCTTCTGGACTATTTTTCGTAGATTCTTTTAGCGATGAACATACTTGTTGTTGTTGTTGTTGTCGTGTTCCAACTAGGCTGGCATCATGGGGTGCGCTGTGTGTATTTCCAACTGAACCATATTTTGGTGTGGAGTCCCACTTCCTCAGTACACATATGCCATAGGGACCCGTTTATAGGGTAGGCAACTATTCACACCTCATTCATACAAGGAAATGATAAAGACAGGATAGTTAGAGAGAGAAAATACATCCATGCCCGAACCGGGATTCGAACCCAGGACCTCCTTATCCGCAGACAGGCACGCGGACCACTAGACAAGTTGGGCGGCATGAACATACTTCTTTTCTCAATATGATTAAATGAACTGTATAGTTGCAAACTTACACCTGACTTATTATTTCATTCCAAAAATGTTGCTTCGAAAGCTTATTCTGTGTCAGACGTTGAAGTAAGTTCTGATAGTGAATTTTCATTTTATTTTAATTTTGTATACATTTAGTTTTAATGTCATCAGGAATTCTATATCAGTATCATATTTTACATTATTTTTTTGTAGTTTTAAATTTAAAAAAATTTACTCAAATCACATTATTAACATTTTTAGTGGTAATTAAAAGAATATTTACTCACACTAATTCTGTAATGGTATAGTATTCACAAAAAACATTACTCTAAATTTTTAAAAAATAGAAAAATTACGTTTCATTTAGATCAAACTCACACACAATTCTGAAAAATCAACAGATCAAACCATAAAACTATTTAAAAAATAATAGATACCTAGATAAATGAGGAATTGGTGAATACTAAGTTTTTTCCTACTATATAATATTTTAGTTTGCATAGAATATTTACTCATAAGAATTCTTTAATTTTATAGTACTCACAAGAAGCATTATTCTAAAATTAAAATACAATAGAAAAAACTTACGTTTCTTCTAGAAGAAACTCAATTTTGAAAAACCAACTGATCAAACCATAAAACTTTTTAAAAAAATAATAGATACCTGCATAAATAAAAAATTCATGAATACTAGTTTTTTTTTTTTACGATATAATATATTCAAAATTTCTCATTGAACAGCTTACGTAATATCACTAAGCACTTTCAAATTATTTAAAAGTAGCATAAAATGTATATAAAGCAGACTTAACCACACAATTCTTAAGTCTTTTAAATTCACCTATATAAATTTGAACTCTTTCCGCTTAAAAAACGATTTTATATAAACTTAATAAATAAAGCAACAACTTACATCTAAATAAACTTCCTTTTTATATTGACATTTTAATTTGAGTTTAATTTTTTTAGTACTACACCCCTGTTAAATCCTATTTTCTATCGGATTCCGGTATTTTATTTCAGATAAAATACAAACTTAATTAAATTGAGGGTTCATTTCAGGCACCATCTCATTAAGCTTTGAGGCATTTTTTTTTTCGTTACCCTTTCTCAAATTTTCATCGTTCGTAGCTTAATTTTTCCAGCAGCCACAAACTACAAAACTGACTGCTTGTTTACCCGAGGACAACACTCTCTTCGGCAAACACACAACATTCTTCGCACATCCGCCTTTGATAAACATCGACATCCCTGTCCGCAGCAGCCCAGCGCATATAATCGAACCTTGGCCATTAAAGTAATTGAAATGGATTGAGAAAGACACATCAGGCCCCGACTTCCAACAAATATCCATCACGAACTCTATTAATCAAGTCTCAATCAGTTATGCAGAAATTCATTGAGATAATAACTCATGGTACTCAGAGTAAAAGTACAGTTGTTTAGTCTCGGATAAGTTAATGGAGAGCCTGTTGTAACCATTAGAGCGTCGGTGCAGAAATTAGTACTGGAAGGGTTGGTTAATGCACTTTTCGAAGTTTATCGCAAATATACAGGAATTTCCCAGGGGTTCTGATTCCGATGAGATTTGAATTTTTATTTCACGGCAAAAATAATTGTCTGCGTTTCTATATATATTTTTTGTATTGCATTAGCACTAAATAATTTAATTATTCAATGATAAGATGTCTAATGTTTAAGAAATAAATTAATTGGAAAATGCGATTCTGTGCATTCTAGAAGTTTGACGTTTGTTATGAAGTGGTCTTAATGTGAAAACGATATAAGAGTTTATTATTATTATACAACTTTAATTTTTGTATTTAATGTCTAATTTGAGGCATTTTACTCTATTGAAATAGGATTTTTGTGAACAAGATTGGTATACAGACGAGAAATAATGCCAGATTTGCAGCTTACTTAAAACTCTACGTGCTTAGCTATCGAAATGAAGCTATTATTCAAAAACGATATGCATTTATTATAAAAGATATTTATTTCTGAAAACTGATAATTATATTTGTTTCTGCAAGTAAATTTAAAATAGTGCTTTCGAAAACTGCTTTTTTTTTATTTTATTTATTCTGCAGAGATAGAAGTGCTAAAAACCCTCGAACACTTTCTATAAATTCTAAAGGGTTTTTAAATGTGCTTCTCTAGCTTTCACTTTTTATAGTTAAAAGGAAATTTTTCTAATGCGCATGTCATTTTCAATAGTAACAGAAAAATATTCTTGTGCTCCTGGATTTAAAAATGATTATTTTCTTGGTTCATTCACTTTTACTTCAAATGTTTACTGACTCATTTCTATTTATACATTATTATCGGCATATATTATCACTGTTTAGTAGATTTTTTAATTAAAATCACATTCTTTAGTTAAGATAATGGAAAAATCTTGCTAATTATACTGCTTTTTCCAAAACCATTTTGTGCTTTAACTGTCGCTGTAAATAACTAAAGATTACTATGAAAATAGTATTGTCTTATATTTTCTAATTATCTGATCCTTAATTTATCTTCATTATATCCGTTTTTTATTCAAAGTAAATAAACGTTTGAAAATAAAAGAATCTTACTTTCAATTTTTTTCATTTTTAATAGTATAAAACTTCATGTGTATCTATTTTCAACTTAAATCCAATTTCGGATTCACCCACATAATTTAAGCTTATCTTATAACCTTATCTTATCACATAATTTAATCTTAAGACTATTCTTAATTAATAAACAAAATTTTAACTGAAAATACTGAAGGAATTTTATGGCCAGCGCTACTCCAAAAGTGATATTAATGTAAATTTTACTATGGGTATTTTATTTAGAAATAATATTTTATAAATAATACCAGAATATATAACAAAAATAAGCTAAAATCTAAATAAGTATGAAAAAATAACATTTCAATATGAAACAACTAGCTTGGTAAATTTCAGTAAATTATTCTAGTTTTTTTTTCACAAACTCCAACACTTACAGGAACTTAATATTTATTTATATAAAAAAAATTCTGGCTTTTACTAATTTTATACACTCATATTATAATATATTTCCCATTTAGCAGTGACAACAACTATCCAAAATAATAAATAAATAATAATTATAATTTAGAAAATCTAAAGTAACACAAAAGGAGCAAAGCATAAACCAAAAAAAAAAAAAAATGTAAATTTTCACTGCTTTTATAAAGTTTTAAAATATTTCATCGATTAGAAGTTATTGAATCCTAAGAAATCAAAAAATAAGATTTGTAAATTCCAAAACTATATGTTTTATTTGTTTCCATCTGAAACAAATCAAAGAAGAAAGTTGGAAAGTTTTAAAGCAAAGGACATGATTTATGTTGAACACAAATGCCATTAGACCTATACGTATTAAACAAAATATGATCAAGGCAGCATAATAATTTTTTTTATGAAATATTACGTTGGGGGACTGCAACTTAATTTCAAGCTTAATTTTTAGAAATAAATTAATAATAAATGATTTACTAATCATCTTATTAAAGTGTTGCAATAACATTCATACAAAAATCAGCTTCTCATTCTATTTTCATAATAATTGCCGCTGATGAACAATAAGTAAATTTTAAATTAATCTTTTATGGGCCGTGGTAGAGGGCTTCGGCATTTCGTCCGTAAGGGTGGGGTTCGAATACCAATACCACCAAAGATCCACCGAGTATATACGATATACCTGCTCGTTGTATCTGTGGAATCGAAAACCCTATGGTCGATCGTTGAGCAGTTACCATAGGTGTAATGAACTGGAGGATAATTTCCTCTCCTCTTCAGACCAATGTCATAACTGAAAGGGTGGATCCTCAGGTGGTGCCATCTATCGGAGGAGTTTAAAGCAAAGTCGTACTTTCACCTTCATGATGCTCTGGTTAAACGAAAGACGCACCCTACTAACTTAAATTCACATAGCTTACGGCATAGCGAGTTTGGCTTGCACAAGTGTCATAAGTAACAACAACAACAAATTAATCGAAACGAATATAATAATTTAACTCATTGCTATAGATGCTGTTAAAAATAAGCTTGACGAAATTTACATCTATTTGTAAATAAATGATGTATTTGTAAAGGAATAAATATTTATGTAAGGTCTGGTTCTAGTATCTTATTAAATGTGAGCAAGAAATTTTTATCAAAAGCAAAGTGCTTATCGTTTCCTCAAATATAGAACTGAATATAAATCTCAAAATAATTTTGTTGCGATTATTCTATATGTACCCAAGGAAAACAAACATCTATATATTTGATATCTTAAGTAATTCTTTAAAAAATAATCCCAATACGTATATAGATTTGCTCCAAATATGATGCACTTATAAAGATGACGTAACTGAAAGAGTGAATTAGTTTCAAAACCTTTTAATATATTTTTAAAACAGAATTAAAGTATTACCCGAAATTATATATGCAAACTATGAAATATTATATGTACATTATGAGAATTTCTCCATAAAATGTGTAAAAGGAGTTTTTCTCAATATTTCATTAAATATAAGTTAAATAATTTCGTTTCTAAAATGAAATAAAATTCTTTCCATATTTAAAGAGTTATGTAAACATACAAAATTTAAGGCACAGGTGCCGTATAATCCATGACGCCAAATTCTGAGATTGGCGATTTTTTGGCGGATTTTCTTATGTATCTGGCAACCTTGTTTTTATTACGTCATACATATGGAGACCTATAAGAATTATGTAGAAAATTCTATTTTGGTAACCCTAGCATTTACGTCATCGCGTACGTCACGATTCGTCATCTTAGAAGCATTTCTTCATCACTAAAAAAATTCAGAATTTGAAATCATGGATTATACGGCCCCTGTGCCAAATTTAAATTTAGTTGCAAAGAATTTAACTGCTTAAAAGCATTAAAAAAAGAAGATCTTTCTTTTAAATTTACCAATCCTTTAATCTTAAAAGGAAAATTTGCAAAGATTATTTGAAACTCAAAGCATTGTTTCTCTAATTGAATATTTCAAGTTCTATGCAAAATATTTTTGCATGTGAAAAATTTAAAAGAACAAGATAATAATGAGCCCGTTAAGAATATCCAAATATAATTGTCCCTTCTTAGTCACTAGATTATGTTCGCAGAGATGAAAACACGTATACTCTGAAGTATTCACTCTGCTGAGCGCAGCCTACAAAAATTAATTTTATAAACTTTATATAAATTTTTATATTTATATATTTATTTATTTTTAAATTAAATTTTTAGTTCTAGAATACAATTATTTCGGGTAGAGTGTGTACTATAATTATGTCATTAAACTTAATATCTTTAAAAAATTTGTTAGAGACAGCAAATTAACAATCCAATTACAACTTCATAAAACCGAATAGTATTTTATAGATATGTTTTCTTAACATTGGCTTTTGAAATGTTTTTTCTGATGTCCGCAAGGAAAAACAATTTAATAATAAAATATGCAAAGTATGTTTAAAATATTTAGCAATATTTTTTTTATTTAAAATGCTTACAATTTTTATCATTTAAAATATAGTTTTTTCTCATTTCTCATTAAATTTATTTTAACCTTTTAATAGTAACTTCATCTGTAACTGTTTATTTTTAATAAAAACAAATTTAATTTTTGAAACCCTTCTGAAATATTTTATCTAGCACAATTTGTAAGATTTTATATTTACTAAATGTTTATCTGACATATAAAACTTTAAGTTATTTTTTTATCGTTGTTTCAAATAAAGTACTTTAAAATATATAATACAAGAGAGATTAAAGAATATTTTTAGTATTTTTCTGGGATTCGAGCGAGATAATTAAGAATTTGTAGCATTTCTAATTAATCGCCTCAGAAATTCAAATTATTATCATTAAAATTATATGCATTCATGGATAAAGTCTCCATGTATAATAATCAACAAAAGCGCCACCTGCGATAGTTTTAAAAAAGTAAATATTAATTTCACACATTCTTGGTTAAATAAGAAAAATAGTTTAGATACATAATTAATTATTTATAAATACGCCACTAGTCACGGTTATAAAAAAATAGGAAGGATAACTCAAATCTAAAGTATTTTAGATAGCAAGATAAAAATGCCTTATGTAATTTTCAGCCAAACAATTTTCGATTTAATGTGATATTTGGCGCTTTGTTGAACACAAAAATTTATGTAAGCGAAAATAAATTATCGACCATCTTCCTTAATTCCAAAATCCATTTTGTCTTCTCAGATCACTCGTCCAAGCGTTATTATAAAGTTCCCGAGGGACGAGTATTTTAGTTTAGTCACCCCCAAGCCATGTCAGTCGAACTCGCCAACCATGAGAAATAATCTCTCGACAAAAGACAATGCATCACGCGAGGCACTTGTCCGAAAAGTTAAACAGAAGCAAACAATAAAAGTTTTCTCGAATGATGGAAGATTGGAGAAGGGGATTCTATTTGGAACATTTTTCTCCTGAGATACAAAGCTGTGGAACACAAACATTCTTTGAGAATATAAAATCATCGTTATCTTTTTCTGTTTCGGTTAGTTCTAAGCTTTGCTTTGTGGTGCTTGATGAGCTTTGTTGTGACATCATTTGTTTGAAACTTGGCGACATTACTTGTCTGAGAATTCTTAAAATCTTGGATATACATGAAACTTAAAGTACTTAGAAATGTGTAGAATTCATTCATTTCTATTGAATTTTAAGACTATAATTTTTAGATAACAGATATCTTGCTGACTTTTTCATTGCATATTTGACTTTTTCATTATTTGATTTAGATCAGGAATGGGCAATGAGGAAACCACGATGGACCCCTGAACCACTTAGACATTTTGGAGTGATCGCTAATTTTTATGATCTGCATACCTACAAGTATACTTGATTCAATTACCTCCGATTATCATGAGAAAAATATAAGAATTAAATTTAACTTCTGATCCAAATAAGTTTGTTCACTCCGGATTTAGATACTAGAGTATCTACTATAATGAATCAGACGTTTTCATTAAAAAATACTAATTTATCAACTAGTCTTACAAATAATTATCTGATGAAAATCTGAGATTTAAGGGGATACCATTAAAATACCTTATATTCTCTCATTTGGAATCATGATTAAAGTTAGCATATGTAATTTTATGAATACTGATAAATATTTTAATAACAGTCAAGTTTTATTGAGCATAGTATTTAGCTTGTATTTCAATGGATGTGTATTCGAGAGATAGCAGATTGGGGAGATAACAACTGATTTCCAATTACAATAATTATTTAAATTCCAATTACTGTGGATGAATATTTTAATTATACACTACTGGCCATTAAAATTGCTACACAAAGAAGGAATGCAAATAACAGAACGATATTTATTTGTCACATACATTATAGTGGAAAGAACAAGTGATTAAATTTACAGGGAATTAGGGTGTATAGATCTTGAGAAATCGGTACCCAGAGCAGCCACCTCTGGCTGCAATAACAGCATTTATCCGCCAAGGCATGGAGTCAAACAGAGATTGTATGGCATGTACGGGGATCTCAGTCCATGCAGCTTCAACACTATGCCACAGTTCATCGACAGTAGTGGATGGTGAGTGATGGCGTGCCAATTGTTCAGCAACCATTGACCACACGTTCTCAATTGGTGACAGATCAGGAGAACGTGCTGGCCAGGGTAACAGTCGAACCTGTTCTGTATCAAGGAAGTTCAGAACAGTACGGGCAACATGCGGTCGTGCATTATCCTGTTGAAACAAAGCATTAGGGAGGCCTCGAAGAAAGGGCAGAGCCACGGGCCTTAACACATCGGAAATGTAACGGTTGCTGTTCAAAGTGCCGGTAATGCGAACAAGAGGTGGTCGAGACGTGTATCCAATGGCACCCCATACCATCACTCCAGAAGATGGGCCAGTATGGCGATGTCCAATGCAAGCTGGCAATGCGCGCTCTCCACAATGCCTCCAAACAAGGATGCGCACCATGGTCCTGTATACTGAACCGAGATTCATCTGTAAAGATGACGTGATGCCTTTCCCGCGTCCAGGTTCGTCGCTGATCACACCATTGAAGGCGCTCCTGCCTGTGACGCAGCGTCAATGGTAGCCGAAGCCATAGTCGCCGTGCAAACAATCCATGCTGCTGCAAACGTCGTCGACCTGTTCGAGCAAAAACTTGTTGCCTTGCAAATGACTCCATTTCTCGACTCTGGGTTCGTGACGTGGCTGTACGATCCCTTGTGACCATGCGGATAAGATGTCTGTCTTCTCTGCTGTTAGTGATGGGGGGTCGCTGAGATCCTGCATGACCTGCTTTGTTCCTTATGATTGTCCTAAGCCCATCGATTCCATATTCTGCTCACAGTCATGGGGTCTCGACCGACGCGAGCAGCAATATTGCGGTACGATAAACCGCAATCCCGGTAGGCTATAATCCTTCCTCGATCAATGTCAGACACGTGCTGATAGGCATTTCTTCTTCTTACATTAGGCATTACAACAACTTTCTTTGCCGAAAACAGCGTTGAAACGGAAATTGAGTATGAGAAAACTGCTGTCAAATCTCTGGTTTTATACACATTGTAGATGTCGCTACTGTAGCCTGCTTTGTATGAATGCGCTGAAAATCTAATCATTTGCATATCACAGCAAGTTCAACCTGTCTGCAAATTTCACGTGTTCAAATTAAACACATTGAAATATTTACTGTAAAAATATATAACTGGTAAAAATTGTTTTCCTCTGTATAAATCTAACTTACTTTAACAATATTTGAAACAGTTGTTTAAGCGATCCTACAGAAACTTCAGATGCCTTTGAAAAATATGTACATAACTGTTTATAAATGTTATTGTTATAATATCAGGCTACTAGAATCCATTTATCACTGTTCTATTACTACAAGTGATGATATTTTATCTAGTAGGGCACCCAGTGAGTATTCCGTCTTGGAGCCTGAAAGTGAGTGAGCCTTCATCAATTAGAAACGAGAACAAAACCCCTGACTCGGTTTTCCACTCCTAGTAGTATCATTTCAAATGGAGGACATTGCGACCATAATGTATTTAACGTGCCCTACCGTCATTAGCGAACAAAATGGATCTTTGGATAGATTGGAATTCGAACTTACTGTCTTCCGATAATGAGAACGAATGCCTAACCAACCAGGGCCCCGTGACTTAAGGCTTATAACTGAAAAGATAACATTTTTGCATGTTAAGATACTTACAAGTCCTGTAGATTTCATACAGTATATATGTACAGTGCTATAAATGAAAGCCATTGCTTGCTGAACATCGCTGTCAGAGTAAGCTGTTTCACTGCCTTCCTCCATTTTCGGGCAGCTAAGTTGCAGCACATCCCCTTGACAGTGACGTGGAATAAAATATTTATAAAAATATTGAACATAATGTATATAATTATTTAATACAAATCCAGTTAACTAAAATTATAAGCCCTAAATCATTCAATTTCCTAAATTACTCTAGTTATCATATATTGTTGAAGCACAAATAATGAATTGTATGATTTCGATTACATTTTCCTTAATTAAAATTGCCTTAACACTAAGCATACTTATAAATTGTATTGAAACGTAATAACAGAGACAACATCATGGAATTTCCGTAAGGAGTACACTTACAACTTCTGTAAAAATAATATTGACTTGTAGATATATTCACAAATTATTTTTATTACAAATTAATATATATATATATATATATATATATATATATATATATATATATATATATATATATATATATATATATATATATATATATATATATATAATACTTTCTTTCTATATTAATCATGTTATTCGCATATAATATTTTATTTTAAAAATAGCATAACCTGTAAATAATTACTAATGTACTGAAATTGTATAATTAACCAGAATTGTTCTCAACTTATTCAGGATTATTAACCCATGTAGATACCATCTATTTTGTAGTTTTGTTTTGTAAGTATTTAACCAAGATATATTAAATAAAGGATATAGATAAGTGTGTCCCTACTTATACAACGACATGTCATGTGAAGATACCTGTTTAAGTCATTTGCTCTAATTTTAACATCAATTAAATACCTCTAGAAGGAAAATAAATAATAAAATGAGAATTTATATATTAGAGATAATTTTCTATATGTTATGAGACTAACATTTTTAGATAAGTCTAAACTATCCTTATGTTGGAGATTTTGCACGGGAGCTCCGTATGATCACCAGACACCCCCTCGTCCATTGACAGTGAGAATTTGCATGAGGTTTTCTTGCTGATGCTTCATCCATTTTAAAGCAGTTTCAAATCAGGCAAACGCTTCACTTGCTGGTGGTCCCATGTTTGGCTCAACTTGGACATTGAGGTCATCTTCTTCCTCGACACTTTCAATAAGTTGACCATTATTTGCAATTGGAAATCCAGTGCTGTCTCATAATCTACTCTCCTATGAATTAATACTATCTTCTGAACATCCAGGAATTCTAGCACTATCTTCCGAATATCCAGGAATTCTAGCACTATCTTTTGAACATCCAGGAATTCTAGCACTATCTTCTGAACATCCAAGAATTATAGCACTAACTTCTGAACACCCAGGAAAATGTTTCTGAATTTAAGTGACATGCCATTCTCCTCTTTCCCCTTTCTTGCTTTTTCTTTTCTTCAACTTTTTCCTTTTTCTCATTTTTCCTTTTCTTCTTCAGTTTAATATATTTTTCTGAAATTCTGAAAGTGATTTTAATAATCAAAGATTTGGATAGACGAAGTTCAAAGGAATAAAGCTCTACTACATCTACTTTTGGAGTAAAAACTGCGATTTAGAAAATGAGTTTATGATCTATACTGTTTTAACAATGTTTACAATTTACTTAGATTTATTTAAAGCGCTACTTTGAACCATTGAAATATGTATTAAATACTTGAAAATTCCCTTTAGTTACAAAGTTATCAAATATTTAAACCAGAGGGTCATTTTTTATCTGCGTGTTAATATATTTTCTATCGGCAGATCAATGGAAAAAAGCGTAAACATATACGCTACAGAGAGCAAAAGCAATACTTCAATTCATAAACTAGAAATTAATTGTAGTTACATTTATTTTCTCAGACATTAAATTGTTAGAATATATATATATATATATATATATATATATATATATATATATATATATATATATATATATATATATATAAATTGATTATATAACGGCATAAAAGCAATTTTGCATAAAATTTAAATCAGCGTAAGCTATGGTGTAAGCTAATTACAAGCACTGTAATCAAACCTTCGAAATTAAACTGGTTGAAGCTTTAATTTTAATTTAGGCAAAGACCAACATCTTCATATAAGTTTCATTTCATTCCATACAGTCATTCTCAATTCAACTCCAGACGAAAATTCCTCGTGAAAAATAACAAAGCATTTTTTTAAATGAATTAATACGTTTCTGAACTGAAATTAGATATTCTATATATAAATCATGAATATGTTTTAAAAAAAGCTTAAGCTGATAATATTAATGTGTTCTGGCATGGTTAGATACAGATTATAACCATTGTGTTACATGCAAAGTGTCAAAAGTAATACCAAAGGTTTGTGAGGAGGTTAAAATTACAATTAAGAACTTTGTTCACAGAATATAACATGATCAATAACACAAAAAAAAATTAGTATTCATTAGCAAAATTAAAACTGAGATAGCATAAAATCTCGAAATTGTTTCAAGAAA
This sequence comes from Latrodectus hesperus, assembly GCA_037975125.1. Lineage (NCBI taxonomy): Eukaryota > Metazoa > Arthropoda > Arachnida > Araneae > Theridiidae > Latrodectus > Latrodectus hesperus. Next base: position 56,927,331 of record CM075855.1, read on the forward strand.
ATATTCAAAGTTACTGTCACATACTCTGTGATTTATACATAACCATATATTAAATATTTTTAAAAATAACTGTTACTTCATAATATTTTAAAACAACTCTTTCAAATTTTATCACGTAAATTTTGTTAAAAAAATAGTTTTCATACTATAGTAAACACTTTAACCTTCATTAAAACATCTTGTTTCAATATATTGAAATTTTAATGGTGACGACCAGTTGAGTGATATTCTGCATTTGTATATTGCACTAATCATGTATTTGAGCTGTCTTTGATCTGTAATGTAGCTCTCATAACCATTATTGAAAATTTTGTCATTTTTATCCAACATGTTATAAGAATTGTCCTTTTCAACGAAAATTTTAGGAAGAGCCATGGTGGCCTCTGGTTGGTTTGGATGTTTATCCTCGTTATCGGAAGATAATGAGTTCGAATTCCGACTTCAACCAACGATCTGTCGTTTTTGCTAATGGTGGCTGAGACACATTAAATATGACGTGGTCGCACTGTCCTCCAAGTGAAATGATACCTCTGGGGGTGGCAAACCAAGTATTGGGGGATAATCTTTGGTTCCAGCTTCTAAATTATGAAGACTCCTACCCGACTGCTTCCATCTAACTGGTACAGCCCAACTGATCTGGGATAATCCTTGGTTCCTGCTTCTAAATTATGAAGACTCCTATCTAACTGGTACAGCCCAACTCATCTGGGATAATCCTTGGTTCCTGCTTCTAAATTATGAAGACTCCTATTCGACTGCTTCCATTTAACTGGTAGAGCCCAACTCATCTGGGATAATCCTTAGTTCCTGCTTCTAAATTATGAAGACTCCTATCCGACTGCTTCCATCTAACTGGTACAGCCCAACTCATCTGGGATAATACTTGGTTCCTGCTTCTTAATTATGAAGACTCCTATCCAACTGCTTCCATCTAACTGGTACAGCCCAACTCATCTGGGATAATACTTGGTTCCTGCTTCTAAATTATGAAGACTCCTATCCAACTGCTTCCATCTAACTGGTACAGCCCAACTCATCTGGGATAATCCTTGGTTCCTGCTTCTAAATTATGAAGACTCCTATCCGACTGCTTCCATCTAACTGGTACAGCCCAACTCATCTGGGATAATCCTTGGTTCCTGCTTCTAAATTATGAAGACTCCTATCCGACTGCTTCCATCTAACTGGTACAGCCCAACTCATCTGGGATAATCCTTGGTTCCTGCTTCTAAATTGTGAAGGCTCCTATCCGACTACTCCCATCTAACTGGTAGAGCCCAACTCAGGACTAGGTATAGGAAGCATGCTGGTTTAACAACAACGAATGTTCAAATTGTTTTCCTGTTTTTTTTTCACTCATACCCCAGTCACCCATCTACAAAAGCCTTCTATGACCTAAAGTTACAATAACTTAAAGCTTAGAGCTGATTTCGAAACGTCTTAATATTGCAGGAAAAAGAGTTGCATCTTACACCATTATTTATGTTATTCTCGCGATTTGAACTTTGAACATTTCACTTAAAAATCTATATACATGAAAACATTTCGGCTTTATTATTATCTAAGAGAATAATGGATGAGATACCTGATACTTCACACTTATATAATCTAATGGAATTCAATTGAATAAATTTTATGGATATAAAATGATTATATCACGAGAACTTCAGATATAATAGTGGATAAACTCAAACTAATAGTTTTTATGAATATAATACGATTATATCATGACAACTATTGATAAAAAATCATCGTGGATAAACTCAATTTAATAAGTTTTATTAATATTATTATATTATGAGAACTATTGATAAACTCATGGTGGATAAACTCAAACTAATAGTTTTTATGGATATGATTATATCATGAGAATCACAGATAAATTCATGGTGGATAAACTCAAACCAGTAATTCTTGTGAATATAATATGATTTGATCATACGTAATGTAGATAAACTCGTCGCGTAATAATGTTAGCACAATCAAACTTTGCTAAAATATCTGATAATACTAAATTATATTATATGTTCATTTGTCTTATAAGAGTCATGAATTATGATGAAATTTATTTCAAACTGCATACGATTACTGTCTCATCTAATATCCAAAATATTAAATCGTCAAAATCATTTATTATTTCTTACAAAGTATTCTGAAAATAGAAACGAATTACATAAAATAAATTATTCCAAACGTAATAAGCACAACTGATAAGCATTCATTTAGAAAGTTTTTTTTAAAACTAATCGTGAATGCATTTTCCCTAAGAAACCTTAGGCTCTAACGGCGCCACTTCAAAATAAAACGTGTGTCATTGAATTCATTCCGTATGAATGATGTGGCGGGCAATAACTAGGCCGTATTTACAGCATTAGTCGACGTCAACACGTGTCGGTGTCTATTGTGTCCTCAGACGTTCCCTCTCTTACAAAAATATGGGCAAACTGTTATCACAAGCGACCAGAAGGGATTTTTCTTCCCTTTAATTACAGCCCCAAAACGCACTTAAAACAACTTCGGCAGTCTGGACTTGTTATTATTATTAACGATGATTAGAGGGTTTCAGCAAGATGCGGCGGAACGAACCAATTAGAATCCTCCCGTTTACGCAATCTCCAAAACATTAACTTTAATGCCGTTAAGTAGCGCCCTCTAGTGGCGAGGAGCCTAATAACCAAGGCATTAAACTAGCGGCTACTGTGGCTTTTATGGTTGTTAGGATGGAACATCATTATCATCGATTGCACCTGCAACTGTGCTATCCTCTGAGCCTCAGAATAATTTCGAGAAATAATTATTGCCGTGAGGGGAAGAGAGATGAACAGTTTTCGCCCGCAAACTTTTACGGACCTTGTTTGAATACTAGTAATTAAGCATGAAAAGTGAGAGATTTTTGTGCAAGAGATTCAGGAACTTTTCACCACTGTTAGGAGTAAAAGAACTCATATGTTCTTGGCAATTTAAATGGCACTTTTCAGGGATAATTTATGAAATGTAAACATAAATCCATTTTGATAGTTTATTGAATATGTAAATACCTTTTCCGACTCAAACTGTCAGATCATAATTCCGAAAGCAGCAACTTACGAAAAGTTAGAAAATGAACTGAAAAAAATTTATTTCATACTGTTGATTATGACTACTTTTTATTTTATTTTATATATTGTTTCTTTATTATCTTCAAACATAAGGATCAACCTGGCATTCTTTACTACAAATTAACATTTTAAAACTTTAGATATAATCAGAAATGAATCAAAGCAACTGCAATACCGATAACATTCTTCATCATATTAAGACAATCGAACCTAGAATGCCAGGGAATGTGCTACATTATTTGTATACATTATTTGTACTTAGTGAAGCAATAGATTACGGAGAGTTACCATGGTAATATGTTTTGGTAAAACGTTTCTATAATTTAATATCTATGTTAATGCGTTTCAATTTGGCATATTAAATACAGCTTAAATATATCAATTTTTCCCTTCTACTGGAAGAGTAATGAAGGTTGGTGTATTTTTGCAATGGAAATAAACATAACAGGGACTGTTCATTATAAAATGAAAGCGGATTATTTCCCCATGATTCTTTATTTCAATGAACCAAATTCAATTTTTTGTTGAAAAAAATTTTGTTCATTCAATATTTCATTTTAGAAAGCATATAAGCCATAAATTAATAGAAAAATAGATTTTGAATTTAATAATTACATCCTAATATTAACGGCTACAACTATTTGTAAGTGTTTTCATGTACATATTTTTTTTTAACTTATCAGAAATAATTTTTCAAGCAATGGAAAAACTTCTATATATATTTTTAAGTCACTTTATATAAATTTTAAGGTATTTTTCTTTACTATTTGAGACACCATGCAAAATATTTATACAAAAATATTTGCTAAATACAAATTTTTTGTGGTATGGTTTCAATGCAATTTCTCAAAAATATCAGTGAAAAAAATAAAATAAAATTTAAAAGCTAGAAATTTTTATTTGGCTTGAGCACATTGTACACGGGCCCATCTCATATATGAATATGATTCACAATAAAATAAAAGAGGCTTCCCTTCGAGGTAAATTCCATAAAAATTCAAATTTGTTATATCAATAAGGATTTTTTTAATAAAGACTAGCTGAAACCTCCTTAGAAAAACTTTTCTTGCATTCAAAAAAATTGTTTTGAGATAGTAAATGTAAATTATTGCGTCAATTTTCTTGGTGGTATTTCATCAAATATAAGAATAAATTAACGTGTTACTATACAAAATCTTGAAGAAAAAAAACAGTTTTTCCGTTTGAAAAGATTTCTTTCATCAAAATTATTGCGTTTCTTTTCCTCAATAACTTATGGTTAAAGTTTTTTTGATGCTCTACGGCTATTTTTGCACACCAAAGCTAATTAGACTGAAACCTAGTTTTAAGTGGACTCCAAACCACTAACAGCACCCAAACCGGAATTCGAACTCACGAAGTGTTGAACAGAAGACGAGACTGCTTAACCGTTATGCTGTCAATTCGGCAGCTTACGATTAAGATTATTTAGATGGGGCATAACATTTTATACCGCATGATAGGCGAGATAATATAACCCTGAAATAAGATTTCGAATCCATTAATTGGTTGTTTAGGATAGTTAACACCCTTTGGTCGGAGAAATACTTTCATTTTTAAAAATAGAGAAATAGTTCGTTTTAAGGTTTTTCCTTTTGAAAACCAATGCACTTTATGGAGCATAACTTTAAGATATGGAGGAGAACCCTGGGCTTTCCCTGCGTGTTAATTTATAACTGGTTATGCTCTCTCTTCGTCAAATGACTTTATAGAAGAAAAAGTTGTTACATATGGTTGAACATGAAAGTTTTCTGTATCCTAGAATGCAGTTGGATTATATACCAGTGTCATATATGCTCAGGTAAGAATGAAATTAAGTACGGAATAAAACATTGTGACACTTCCAGTTAATAATAAAAATGTAATGGAATAAAAGTTACTTTGGCAACTTTTATTAATTAAAAGCAATATTATATTATTACAATATTTATTACTAAAAATAATATTTATTGGAAGAATAAAAAAGATAAAATAAAGAGTTAAACAAAGTAATGTGAACATTAAATGATGAGATATCAAAAGAAAATCTAAATTTGCATTAGATGTCCCAGCCGATGTCTTGGAATTATTGGACTTCTGAATAATCTGAAGTGTCATTAGCATCAGAGTTATTAGAGGCGTGTATAGAATATTCGCATAGTTCCAATAATTTAGATGTTTTGCGAAGCATGATGTCAATCCTAATCCTACGTCTTTAAGAACGAATTTAGAAGTCTCATCTGTCTAGAAAACATCACGTGTTAGAGTCAGGCATTCCAAATAAAGCAATGTTCAATGAAGTGGAGAACGGTGCTATCATGTCACTGTTGCAATCACAGCGTGCTGTAAGAGATTTACTTATCCACCACAAATAGGTTGAAAAAGGCCATGGTTCATGTAAAACAATGGTGAATGACATATAGATTGATTATAAGTCTTTAACAGACATTCATTTAATGAAATGGTTTTCTAATGGTTGCTTTTTGGCTTTATTATCCCCTTATTCATTCCTCAGCGTGCCAACATGGACTTTAGTCCAAGAAAGAAGTATAGCAACTGGTAAAGCAAGTTCTTATACCCTTCTGTATGGTACGGATGACGTCCATTTACTCTGCGGTTTTAACAGCAACATCAGAAGAGAACTATCTGAATCGCCATTCCTGTTGTAATTACTCTCATTTCCTTAAAAAAATTCTTTAAATAAGAGATAATAAAGAGCTATATAGTTATGACTGTGTTGGTAATTTTGATGAACAATTCCCTAACATTTCAAATTTATCCTTGAAATATCTGTGAACAAAGATGAATTATGCAATTCTAAACAAAATTCTAAAATTGTCCCCTTATTCATTTTCTCCTTAAATATAACATAGTAATCATCTTATTCGTGCCATACTTTTCTTCTATAAGCTGAAATCAAAAAGTTTTTCCAAGTAGAATTTGTTTCTGCATGTATAACAAGAGAGCATTTGTAATATCTTTAGCCTGTATTTGACTTTTCAATGTAATAATTTAAATATTTTTAGGAGCAATAAGTGAAATGAATCAAACAAAAAGTTAAACTTCGGTTGTCCTTTAAGCTACACGATTCGTTAACAACAAGTGACAAAGCTAAAGCTAACTGTCAAAGCTTTGATTAACTAATTGCTTACAATCGAAGACATTTTGGCAAGTCAATCTCTTACATTTTTACCAAAATGAGTATTTTCTATTTCTTTCTAAAGAATTTCTTGCTTATTCTTAAAATTTCAAATAGCTCTATAATACAATTTTTAATATAACATAAAACAACATTATAAACTAATTTTTCATTCATGTATCAAATTTTACTTAAGAATAATTTTTTATGAGCTTGGATATTTTTATTCATCTGGAGTTCTCTCTCTCTCTCTCTCTCTCTCTCTTCTCTCTATGCCTATATTATAAATTCTTTTGCATGCTCCAAGCTGGTAGCTGAATAATTAGCACTCTTGCCTTCGATTAAACAGATCGTGGTTCCGAATTTTAACGTGTTAATAGATGATTTTAGTGGCTTGGAATCTATACTTTAAACCGTATTTCACAACTTTATTAGTCATGATGTGCAAAAAATGACCGTTGAACGATAAGCCAAACCAGCCAATCAACATGTTATTTCTACAGAGGCAAAAACAACTATTCAAATAAAGACAAATTGACCACAATAGAATAAAAAGGAACTTAAATAACAAAATTGTTTATATTTTGGAAGCATTTTCTTAGGACTACACTATTTGAATTCCAATTAAAAAAATGTTGCACAATTGAATATGAAATCGAAAAACTAAGACTAAATACTCTTATTCAACTAACTTATCAAAACTGACCAGTGAGAATGTATAATTTGAAGGCAAAGCTTCAAGAGTTTTAAACTGTACTCAATTCCTTAATTATTTATTAATTAAGTACATTATTCATTAATTATAAATTATAATGTAATCTTTAAACTATACTCAATTCATTAAAATGGAATTTGAAAACTAAATGAAGATAGTTTTTATAAAAGAAATATAAAATCTGCTAGCTTTAATCTACTTAAAATCATATTTTTTATTATAAATACAAAAAATAAAGAATATTAATTTGGTGCCTTTGAAGAATATTCCATATGAAATACATTAAAAGTAATATTTAAATGTTCAATAAAATTTATTCTAATTAATAACAAATCTTTCGATTTTTCATTTAAAGCTCTGGCCTAAAAATTCAATAACAAAAGAGCCATAGGTGTAGATAAAAATGCGATGAAACATGACAACATAAATTATCTAAAGATATATAATGTTGAGACAAGATCAAAAATTTAAGGGCACTTAAAATATTATGATAAAAATAATTAATTCTTTATTGTTTTAATTAATGTTATTAAAGCAAAAGTTTCGGGTGAAAATAAGAAAATTTTGGAAATAGCAAATACTCTCTTTGATTTTTGATTGCAGAAGAATAATATTTGAGCATATATTTTTAAATTAACGTAAAAGTTTATTGAAAATGCAGCTTTCCTTACAAACAAAATTTAATTTTCTGTTGTTAATCCTATAGTGACATTTGAAATAATGTGTTCTTAAGAGGAATAAATGTCTTTTCGCAATTTAAATGAACGTGTAATAAATAAAATAATTAGATTTTGTACAAAAGAAAAAAAAAGATTAACTAGGAAATAAACTATGTGTATTACCTATTATAAAATATAACCTACTTATGTGCTTGTGAAATCTACATAGAAAAGAAACGTTCTTTTTACAAATACCAAACAGGCATTTATAGAAAGACTATTGAATGATCAATAAAGTTATTTATAGGATATCCCAAAAAATAACTCTTTTCATGAAGAACTTCCTATCATTTCAAACGCTCAGCTTTTGGCAAGTTTGAGCAAAAGAATCAAAAAGAAAAGAAAGAAAAGAAAAAAGACAAAACTATATAGTAGAGCAATTGCTTATATTATAGATGCAAACCATGAAAAAGAAAGAATCGCGAATGTGTTTTTAAACAATAGTAACCAGAAAAAATTAATTGCGAGATTTTTGGATTATTTTAAATTTATATGATGAAAGCTTTAATCTAAGATTTTTGTCATAAAGTTGCTTACATGGTTAAATTTAAAATAATTTGAATGATAATTTGTAATTTCTTAAATAACTAAAGTAAATAATCTTAATTTCGATTGTGTCTTACATGCTACTAAAAATTGATATTCCAATTAATGACAAGCATTTACTATTTTTGAACTTTTAAACCTTGTGAAGTCGCTTTAAAATGTAAATTTTTTTTATAAAATTATTAAAAATCAATTAATATTAATTGCTTATTCTGTGTTTACAAACATTTTAATAAAACTCCCTTTACACTCAAAATTCAAAATAGTGTTTCTTGACGGTAGAATTTAGTGCAAAATATTAAATTATTTTGAAAGATTGAATGAGACGAAAAAATTCATAAGGAATGTAAATAAAATAAATAAATAAGAGAGAGAGAGGGGAAGAAGTTATTCCTTAGAAACCATTTTCAAAATTCTCACAGTTAGAGTACAACTAGTTAATAAATGGATAAAATGTTTTCAGGAAAGTTTCCAAGAGTATTGGAGAAAAATCTAAGAAAAAAAACTTAAAGATTACTTTTGCATCGAACTGAACTGTTAAAAATCTCGGACTCTATTCCAGTTGCAAACAAATATCTAACACAAAATATTTTTGTATGACTTAATACTTCAGGATTTGGTAATGGAAAACATTGGACACCAAAATTAAATTAATTAATTAAAAAGAATATGTAACGAATACTTTTCGCTACAATATTTTTCATTAAACTACACCACAATTCTTTTTAAGGTTGGTGTCAATATTTCCTCTAATAAACATATCAATGCCTTTTAAGTAAGTAATGCTGGTACTTAAGAAATTTTATTTTTCAGGATGTTGAGGATTACAATACATTGTGCATTAACCTTGTAATGAATCATAAAGATTTTATGCAGAAATTATGACTTTTGAAACTTTAATTCAACAGACTTAGCCAACGGTTAATATGCTTGTCTGAAAAATGCACCCAGGTATTTTCCTTCGGTACCGACTTGTAAAGTATTCTTTCCAAAGCAAGACTATATTTTTAGTTAAAACTATTGTAATGCAAATTTTTTGATTTTCAGTTGAGACTCCAAAAATGTAAGAGGACATTCTGAAGATGTTCATAATAATCACTTCCTTCGCAATTTAAAGTACTTGCAGCTGCTATAAAATAATTGACATTACGATATGTACTCCGCCAAATTTTTATCGAATCTAATAAAGAAAGGAATGGATTTCTTGATTTAGAAGACAGCAAATGTCGTCGATTACACAATTTCTATTGCAGCTGTAAGAGTTATTCTATATGGGGCAGACACACATTTCTTGAGAAAGTTTTTGCAGCTGCAAAGTTTTCTTTAAACTATTTATAAATAGGAAGGTTTTTTTATTAAACCATATTTAGTAAAATTTTAAAATGGTAACTTTACTATATTGATGGTAGCATTTGCGGTCTGAAACGAAAACCATTAGACTTTGTATCGAAAGGTCTTTCTAACGGAATTTCCAAATTTATGGGAATTGTATGGCTCATATCAATTCACTAAAAAGAATTTCCTTGTGTTAATATCATGTATTGATGACTGATTAACAAATACATATGACTTGCAAAAACTAAATCTAAATGGCATTATATAGTTGATATTTGTTGCAACGAGTGTATTTTTAAATATTTTATTTCAAATTACGATGTTTTAAAACTGAAGAGTGTTCATAATTATCACTTCAATTTTGAAAATAATTTTATGAAATCGTAATTTTTCAGAGTCGAGGCAATCATAAAAACTGTTACTTTTCATTAAATAAATACGCTGTTTATGTTAAGTTCTGAAAGCTTTATCAATAATTTATGAAAGAATTATAGGGGATCATTAGTTCATGAAAGAATATTAAAATTGTAAATTCTTTTTTAGAATGACAATTTTTATACTTAAAGGTAGATTGGTTGATTAGTTGGGCCATGAAGGTGATTTATTTGATATACCATAGATGATGAAGGTGATATACCATGAAGGTGATTATAAGACCATGAAGGTGATATATTTGATTTGTCACCTGTTAAAACTGTTCAGATTCAGCATGACTTTCCTTTTGACTGTCCTGAATCCAGCGATTCAATATTATAAAGACATTCTTGGAATTCTAACAGAAGCAACTTGGAATTCTCTAACTGTATTGCGATATGATAAACCGCAGTCTCGTTAACTATAATTCGTTCTCTCTATGAGAATTAGGAACAGGCTGGTAAGGATTTTTCCTTTTTCACGAGACATTACAGCAAATTTTTACTAGGCAACAATGTTCAATTTCAGTTTATGTATGAGAAACCTGTTTATTCTTTATTTAGCTTACTTCTTACATAAAGACATTTTAAATATATTACTAGCTATCTAATTTAAATAAATGCGTAGAAAAATTGATTATGTGCACATGTAGTAGATTTTTTTACAAATGAGTAGCATGCTGTCATCTCACCGTATCATGTTTAGAACTATATATATGATTTCTGTAGAGAATCTAATAAACTTTCACAAAAATTGAAAGATTAAGTTCTTAGTTTTGTCACTGGAATTATGAGAGTGAAAGAGAGAAAAACTGTATAAGATTTTTATGACGGAATCTACAAAGAAAAAGGAGGACAAAGCAAAAAGTCACTTCATCTAAGAAGGGAAAAAGAATTCACACAATGAAATTATTCATAGATGAAAGATTTTTTATCTTTATTTTATTAAATTTAAAAACTGGTTTTTGATTTTCTTTAAAACCAGTTTTAGAATACTTATTCGTGCTCGGAATATCGTCTTTCGAAAATGCCAGTACAATATATCTAAATTTTTTTAAGGAACATATTTGACTTTTTTCCAGAAAATCAAATCTATCGTTTTAACAGATTTGCATAAAATAAGTAAGATCTTATTAAAATGTATATTAAAATTTTAATCCGATTCAATAAAAATGCTTTATTTATTATTTTTTTATTTTTATTTATTTATTTATTTTTTTAGTGAAAAATGAAAAAAGCATGTGTTAAATGAGTGAAATATGTAAATAGTCGTCATATTGAAATTCACTGTATCATTATCGACTGTAACAATTATTCACTATATACAATTTAAGAAATGAAAGATATTTTTTCAGTACATTGTAAATTAAAATGATTCACTGGGGTATCACTACAACAAATTAGACGCTGTTTGGTTTTCTGATAGTAAAGCAAATATATATATATATAATATATATATATATATATATATATATATATATATATATATATATATATATATATATATATATATATGTATATATAATTCTACGAATATTTTTTCATATCATTTAGTTTATAAAGATTCACTTTACTCGAAACAGTAATTCTTAGCTTATGCCATAGCTTGAATTTAATTTTGAAAAGAGAAGAATTAATATATAATTGAATGAATTTTCAGAAATTTTAAATCCTTTGACATCTTCTGTATTTTTATTACAACTTTGAATAAATGATATCAGCAAAATGGTGGGACAATATCAATATATTAGTTTATAAGTTACACTATTCTAGGAAAGATTTAGCAAAAATTTCTCACATTTAAGAAATTATTGAGTACAAAGAGAAAGGAAACATATTCATATTATTGAAATAGAAAAATATATTCCAAAAATTAAACTTTTTCTTACAAGGAAATTAATATTTTGTTATCATTTAAAAAAATGTGTTTTATAAAATAACCTAAAGCATTAATGGATTAGTCTTTGTTTTCGTGAACAATTTTTTATTAATTTTGAAATATCCAAAAACAATAGTTAAGAAATCATAAATTTTCTATATAATTCTCCAAATCTAGGTTCATTGATTAATTCCATAGTCTCTTTTTAGCTACATTTATAGATTTCAATTAAGAGATTCGAAGTTTTCCTCTAATTTATGATACAAATTTCTTAGTGATATTATCGTGAAAATGAATTTCGAAATGACACTAACAATAAAAATATAATTTTCCATCAAATTTTTGTAAATTAAATTTAACTTTAATAAATTCAAATCACTGATCATTGAATATCTTATTTCAGAAAAAAATGACTATTTTCAAAACATTACAAAAGGAAAAATGCAAGTTTATATTTAACTTATAAAAATCTAGCTATGCTTTAAATCTTTTAAATAAATGTTTTCTATTATAGCTATTAGATGGCAGCACTATGCAGGAAATAAATGTTGGAAATTGCCCAATAAAAAGTTGTGTTACAGTGACCGAAAATTTTTCAATTCTTAATTTAGAGTATAATTATTTACGGTAATATTTTTAGATAGAATCCATATTTTTGAAATTTAAAACAGAAACTTAAAATGTTTTTTTTAACCCGTAATTATGCTATTTTATTCTTGATTGTACAAAACATCTGCAATTAATTCTTTTTTCAAAGTTATTGAATACAAATCTTTACTATTTTGATATATCTTTCGTCTTTAAGACAACCTTTAAAATAAATATAGCAGTGAGCGAATAATTTTTTTTATTATTTAAATATTGTATGAGACAATAATTTTATGTTTTTACAAAAATGGCAAAATTCATCATTAAAACGAAGTTACTACGATAACGAAACATAAACGTATGTACATTAAAATATGAATCATTTTCCTTAGTTTATGAAAGATTTAACATTCAATAGTTCATAAACTTTTAATTCTAAAATAAGTATCAAAGAAATCAATGAGAAATTTTTACAAGAAACAATATAATAAATTGTAAATGTGTGAACCTTAGGAAGTACTTCACTCTCTTAGAAAAACTTTAAGAAACTCTATTTAAACAGTATTTTTTCTTTCATAAAGGTATATTTAATATTTAGATGTAATTCCTTTTTAGGGAAGTTTGAAAGAAAACTCATTTCTAGTGAAGTTATTTTTATAAAGTTCCATTAATAAGATGAGTTAAACATTCAACGATTGTAGATCACAATTAATTTCATCAACATTCCTTTTATTTAAGAGCATGAAAAGAGAGATTTCCTATTTTTAAATACTTCTCTCTCTCAAATTTAGTTTATTATTTTTTTATATTACATTTATTATTTATTTTTATGGTATTATAGCATTACATCTATATGAACTCAAAATAATTTTCATATATAAATTATACTTTTATACACAAGATGGCAGCACAAATAATTTTTCAAGTTAATTTTTGCAATGTATGAACGTAAAGTTATAGAAGGAATTCTAAGCAGATATATTAAACGTGCATATCATCTTATTATGTATGTGTCGATACGGAAATTTCATTCTAGAAACAAAATATTGAGGTAAATTTATTCTATTATTTCATAGATATTGATTTTATTGGTTTGTCAAGGTCATTCTTTGCATACGAGAGTTAATTAGACCGATACCTACGGTTTAAAGTGGACTCCGAACCACTTCAAACATCCAAACACAAGCGAGATTCGGATCCAAAAGCTGTTAAAGCGAACAATTCGGCTAATTATTTTCACTATTTTAAAAATGATAAAGCATTAAATTGTTGGAACATAGCTTTTAAAAAACATCCCGTTGAGGAAAATATTACTGATTTGTAACATTATGTAACAGATAGAATCTAACAAGGACTACTTTTGCACTCAAATATAAATGTAAATATTAAATGCATCAATATAAATGTATATGTTTCCAAATTAAAATTAAAATAATGATTCCTTATTTCATTCTAACACTACAATTAGTACAACATTTTTTGCACATTTAAAAAAAAACTAAAAAATATTATGATAATTGTGATTGATCTGAATATACGGGGGAAAAGCAGTTTATACTTGTTAGTAAAAAAGAAATGCGGAGAATATTATTTACTTATGTTTCGTTTGATTTGAAAGTTTGGATTATTATCTTTTTTCTATACAGAGAGGATCAAATAGAAAAGAAAACAATTATATTTTTTAACAAAAATTGTCCAATGAGGAAGCTAATACGGCTTTTACGGTTTAAATGTTTTTTTTTTTTTTTTTAAATATTAAACTTCCTTTAATAACTAGTAATATATAGGATGATATATTCACTAGAAATGAAAATTTTATGATCATTAAAATAAGTTAAGAACTTAAAGCAATAAAAAATTCATAATATGCAAGAGCTTGAGCTTATTTTAGTGGTACAAGTTGACAAAAACAGGTTGCCCCGTGATATATCTCCATCATCTACTTTAACTAATTTTTCTTGGTTTGATTTTTCTCTTGCCAAGAAATTCAGACAAAATATTAAAATTGAGCTAATATTGATTCGTGAATATAAACTATATCTAACTGAACGATGTGCTATAGAAACTAAATAAATATTCTTATAAAAGCCAAGAATGGAAATCGTCAAAAAAATGTCACACATATATAATTTCAATTTACTCTTTCGAAAAAATTAACCATAATCGCAGACATCGATAAATTTCAAAAATGGAGATTGCCAGATAGCACAGAGAATTAATATACTCATTCGTTTTCAGTTTACTTTTCATGCACTCTTTTTTCGAGTATATATATCTTTTAAATAAAAATTCTAACCATTCTTAATTGTAGAGCCGTGTTGGTTAGGTAGAGCCGTTGGTTAAGAGGAGTCATTCTTATCACCATAAGGTAGTTTATTTGAATCCTCAGAAGATCCGTTATGTACATTAAAGGTAGCTGAAGCCTGTCAAATAGGCTGTGGTAACAATGTCCTCTAAGTGAAACAATACTTCTGGAAGTGATAGATTAAGTATTGGGGAGAAGTCTACTTGTCCTTGCTTCTAAAATTACGAAGACTTCCATCTGTTTCCAGCTAGTGGGAAGAGCACCAATTCTGGAGAGAGGTAAGCTGATGCAATAACATTCTTAATTATGTAATGAAAAAATAGCACTCTACCATTTCCACACCACATGCTATAAAGACGCCAAATGGTAGAACCGATTTTGAACAAAATATTCTGGAATGCAATCTTTCACCATTGCGTTTGTGTCCTTTTATTTTCAGCGAAAATGATAAACAATGTCATAATAATATCGATGAAGTAAAATTTGTCACACAAATAAATTTAAAAAATCTGCATTAAGTGAGTTGACACCAAAATATATCTGCTCCTGAGATTCACGCATGCGAAATGAAAGAGACTATATAAAATAATTCTTTTATACAAAGCAAAGTTCTATATTTTTATTCGAGATCTAAATCTTTCGATAATTTAAACTCTGAGAGAAATTTGTATAATTCCCTTAATATACACACATATAAAATAAAAGTTTTAGAAACTAACCATTAAAATGAAATTTGCTGTTGCAAATTCAATATATTTTATTCTTTGTCCAGAATTTTCGCTTAATGTGTCAAATTAATTTCGAAACTACTTACTTAACGCAAATGATATTTTTACAATTGAGCAGTTTTTGATATTCATATTCATACACATGTATGTTTTAACATTTGTAAGCTTATTTTCCAAAACAGGATTATATTTGATTTTATTTATCGCCTTTTTTGGAACTAATAGGATATCCCCGTCCATTGCCGACTATTTTAATTTTTTTTTTCGTCGCCAAATGAAGCGCATGTTTTTTAATGCGGGAATTTTCCCTAAGTTCCAAAAATATGCATTTTAGAAAATTTTAAATCATATAATAGTATAAAAAATCTAAAAAAGTATTACTAGAAAATGAATAAAAAACTTTTTTTGTTAGGTTTGCCTTCTCATCAAAACAATCGGTAAAAGAGATAAGTATATAACAAAAATGGACTTATTTGATATGACGTCAAGCTCACATGAATTAACATAAATAAACAAAAATATATAAGAAAAAGAAAATAATAAACAAAAAACATTGGAAAAAAAGAACAGCTTACGATGAAAATATAAAAGAAAAATATAATAATAAATTTTAAAATATATACATGAGAAAAAGACATAATAAATAAACAAAAAAGATATAAATAATAAATAAACAAAAAGAAATTGGAAAAATAACAATTTATGATGTTTGTATGCTGGCGACAACGAAACACAACAGCAAACAATAGTCATATGGCTTCGAATTAAAACATAGAGCAAAAAGTTCGAATTGAGAAAGTAAAACGAAAACTTCAAAAACTGTTGAAAAGAACCATATATATGACGTAAAAATGATGTAAAACACGAGAAAATCCAAATCTGGCAAACAAAAAAAAAATCATAATAAAAATCACTAAAAAATTTAACATTTGTAAGCTTATTTTCCAAAACAGGATTATATTTGTTTTTATTTATCGCCTTTTTCTAATGTCTCTTCAAACACAGTAATTTATTGTAATTAAAGTAAATGCAAAAGAGAAACATTTTTGCATTGATTTATTGCTTAGTTATTATATCGTATTAATGAGTTAAAAACTTTTAACTAGCCTTCAGGATTTGTGTGATTGCTTGATGAGCGGGAAAAGCCTTAAAAAGTCTCATGGTGAAATAACAAAAACTGGAGACAAATGTCTAATCAGGCCAAACAATTTTTCATAGCCAGACGAAAGATTTTCTTGATTTGACATTGATGTTCTTGTTATGATCAAGAAAATAACCAAAAGCTGGTATTTTTATCTTTACTGTACATATTATTTTGATTATTCTGAAACATTGTTTGAATTATTTTTATCAGCCAAGTTTCATTTTTCGAATTCACTTGTCATCTGATTCTTCTTTACTCGTTTTATTAGATGATTGCGCTGTAGATTGTTTTTCTTGGCAATCCTTTGAGACGCAATGCCCCGTTGTGATATCTTCAGTTGTACGAGGGAATGAGCTACCTCTGTCTCTGGAAGTATTCTGAGGAGGAACACTTGAAGATCTTTGGTCTTGTCTACTATCGTCACCCATCTGCCCTTGGGAAGGACCAAAAGACCCAGTGCGACCCACTCTGTGAGAAGGTGTCAAAGGATGAGTAAATCGTCTTTCTTTAGAAATGTTATCATAATTCCTTGGCTCATCTGTTGAAGTTTTAGTTTCCTGACTAGCCTGAGTACTATCCTGTGGTGGATTTTTATTTGTTGACTCAGAATTGTCACTCATTGTTCTGCTAGTTAGAAAACTGTTCGTTGTATTGAGAAACAATATTTTGTAAGGATCAATCAGTCATTGTAAATGAGACTTGTTTAAAAGACTTCTCAGTAGCAGTTTTACAGTTAGACTGTTTTGAATCACAATATGATGAGCTTGTCTGTTAGCATTATTTAAAAAAAAATTGTGTTTTTGGTGCGTCATTTCTCGTGAAGCATGCTTTTTTAGCATTTACATATAAATTTATTTATTTCTGATTTATAAATTACAAGATGATTATTTAATTTTTTCTAATACAATAATTAGTATAAAAATATATGCTTAAAAATTACAATTATTTCACGAAAATAATGTTGAATCCATAGTAACATTATAAAAGTTGCGAGTAAAAATTTTTATTGCCAAGTAAAAATTAATTGCTGCGAATGTTATTTATTTTGATTTCAATTCCGTTTGATGTGGTAAGCTAGGACTTTTTTCTTGTTCTTCTTTAAGGAAGAGCGATTCAAGAAGCAAATGCTTCTGATTTGTATTTAAAACATTATACTTTTGTTTTTTCAGCGAAGGTTGTAAGTTGGGTGAAGAAAAGAATTGTTCATTTGCATGAAAATAATTGGTTAGATATTTGGCCCAGCAAAACAGTATCGCGATGAAATAACTCACATGCTTTAAAATTTCTTACTGTCACATGTTTTTCTGTTTAGGTTGCAAGGTTAGGCGATGAATTTACCAACCCAGGTACAGACCTCGTCATGGTTACCAGTGCTAGTTGGAATACGGTGACAGAAATAGGCGACGGGAAACACAATGCCAACTAAAGTAAAATATTTCTTGGATTTGGCTACGGTCACATATTAATCAGATTAGGGGAATTTTTCCTTAGTTGATTACTCTTTCAAACTCTTTCAAAATCTTAAAATTAAACTTAAGATACATGTTATTAAAATTATGACATTTCTTAAAAATCCTTCAAAACATTAACATTGTAGCGAACCTGAATTTTAAAAAAAAATTTACTCTTTATATAAAAGAGTTAACTAAAATAGTTTATATCAATAAATTTTTTAAATGAATATTGCATAATAGAGTAAAGGGCTTGTGCGTTTTTCTCTTATTTTTGATGCATTGCTTTTATATTTTTACCTTTTTTTTTTCCTTATTTTCCCAATGCTAAATCATCGAAAATTTTCATTAGGATAGAAATTTGAGATTCCCATGATATACACAGATATAAAATTAAATTTTAAGACATTTTTTAGAGAATTTAAAGATTGGTTCAGAAATCAAATCAGATTCTCACATAAAATTATAAATAACTTGAAATCTATTATATTTAATAAAAATTATATATTTTATTTATTGATATTTTAACATCCAGTTATAAGAACATATAAACAGTGATTTATGATAATTAAAGTAATTTCGAAATGGAAATATTTGTGCAATGATTTATTGTTACGTAATTTTATCTTATATGTGAGTTTAAGAATTTTTTTAAAGATTTGTGCAATTGCTTGATGGATTGAAAGAGTCTTGTATTAAAATTTCAGAAGCTGGAGACAAATACTTATTCCATCCTGGAGACGATTCTTCATTGTTATGTGAAAAACGTTTTGGATACATGGACAGGAAAAGAATGAAAAGATGATGTATGTATTTTAGGTGACATTTTTATATTACTCATTTTTGAAATATTGCCTGAAATTTTTTTTCCTAATTCCTTACGACATTCTTTTTCGTTAGAATCATCTCTAATTGTTCTACTACGTGATATTTCTTTGCTACTTTTTAATATACAAATACCATACTGTATTATCCTCAGGGGCACGAGGTAATAAACTGATTCTGTTTCTGAAAATACTCTTAGGTGAAGTACTTGAAGATCTGTGGTCGTGTAAATGATCTTCCTTTATTCCCACTTTCGTAAGGGTAAAAGAACCAATGCGAACTACACGATGAGAAAGTATAAAAATGCGAATAAATTGTCATTTGATTAGAGTTGTGATCATTTGTAATTCTTTTTCTGATGGAATTTTAAATCATGTAATACTGATAATCTGAGAGCTTAGAGTTGTGTGGTCCATTATTCTGCCGATGAGAAGATTGTTTATTGCTTTGAGAATAATGCTTTGTGAGGAGCAATCGTTTTTCATAGATGAAAGTTTTCTAAAAGTATGTCCGGCAGCTGTTTTACTTTCAAAGTGCTTTGAATCATTATGATGATTCTTCCCATTAGTTTTATTTTGAAATCTTTTTGTGCATGATTTTTTGCATGAGCACATGAAGTTAAAGAAGTTTGCAGATAACTGTTATTATTTATTGAACTGGAACGAGCCACATGGTAGAACACTGTAACAGAAGATTTTTTTTATTTATTGTGAATATAAACATGATTGTCAAGGAATGAATTGGCACTTGAAGTTGGTAGAAATTGAGAAACATAAGGGCCTGCATATATCTCTCTAGTTCATATTATTTCACCACTGTCATTAAAAGACTAAGTAAAAGGGGTGCTACTTGATAAAGTTATTCATTAATTTTACCGTCAATTTTGGCCATGAGGGGTTGATGGAAATCTATATTTTGATTAATATTTTTATATTTGACAGGAGATGTTTGTATAGTTATCTCTTATTGTGTTCCGTTTCTTTTTTTTATACTTCGAACTTCTGAATTCGGCTCAGGTGGAATATGATCCTTACAAAAGTAACGCCGGTTTAGTGAATTTTGGATTCTTGGTCCAGAAGAGGTTGATAGAATTTCTATTTCCAAATCATCTTCCCCCAGTTGCCTACATCTACAAGGACTACAAAACTTTGCTGTTTGATATTGAGGAAAAATAGAGTTAGGTCTTAATACATTGGATATAGGATAAAATATTCCATGCATTGGGTAAGGTGGATATTTTTTTAAAGTTTGCATTATTATAGTCTGAGCTACAAAATCTTCGCTTTTGGAACTTATCTTCTGGCTTTTAATAAAATCAGATATATCTGTAATATTCAGTTGAGAACTATCACGATCTGCATTCTTATTTAAAGATGATTCTTGTAATGGAATTCCTTTCTTCTCAGGAATATATTTTAAGATACGAATTTTAGAATCCTTTTCTTGAACTATATCATTCTTTTTCTCTTTTCTGCGAGGCGGCTTAGGGGGTTTAGAGAGAGTAATAATGGAACCTACTCTGCGCTCAATTATTCGTTTGCTAGATGGTTTTCTGCCTATGTCTATATCGAAACTTCTGAACTCCTCTGATTCTAAAGTTCCTTCAATGAGTGGTAATTCTCTGTCAAGACTTCTATACTCCTCAGATTCTAAAGTTCCTTCAATGAGAGGTAATTCTTTATCAAGGGTTCTGTACTCTTCTGGTATTTTTCTGTTAGATTTTGGTTCTTGTGTTGAAATTCTTTTCTTTTCAGGAATATATTTTAAAATACGTATTTCAGAATCTCTTTCAAGAGCTTTACCATTCTCTTTCTCTCTCCTGTGAGGTAATTCAGGTGGTTTTGAGAAAGTTGTAAAAGGACTTCCTATTTGTTCATTTATGCCTTTGCTAGAGGATTTTGTTTCTGTGTCTACACTACGGTTGTCATTCTCTACAGAATCTAAAGATCCTTCAATCAAAAGCAATTCTCTATCAATATTTCTGCACTGCTCAGATTCTAAAGATCCTTCAATAAGTGCTAAATCCTCATCAAGAGTGCTTTCCCTAGAATTTAAAGATATTTCAATGAGAGGCGATTCATTATCAGGACTTATGTATTCCTCAGAGTCTAAAGATCCTTCAATAAGTGGTAACTCACTATCAAGAGTATTGTTCCTCTGTGAATCTAAAGATCCTTCAATGAGTGATAATTCTTCACTTGCTTTATTTTTTATCTCTGTGAATACATCTTTTATTTCAGAAAGCTGCCTTTCCAATATTGCGGCATTTCTCTGACGAGCTTGTAGGTCCCTATAATTTTGTGAGCGTTTCTCTTCAATGACTCGTTCAGAACCATACTCATTTACTTTGCTTCTAGAGCTGCTTGTAATATTCTTTATATTATTGAGAGTCTCATCAAACAAATTTTGTAAATCACGATAAGAGGATTCTGCAGACTTCAAATAACTCTGACGAGAATTAGTTTCAGGAGATGGTGTTCGAGTTATTTTCCCATTTGTAGGATTTTGTTCCTCAAATGACATGCGTGTGGGAGTTTCTTGTGAAGTTGATGTAGTATCTGTTAAAGGCTGTGAATCTGTGCTAAGTAAATTTCTTGAGAATCTACTTTGATTGTTTGATTCTTCTTCTTTATGGTCACTGATATCGAAAATGGAAGAATTTTCCCTGGATAGAGTTCCTTCAATCAAAGAATCACTTTTTGATTGATTTGATTGATGATTGAACATTTTGAAATCTTCATATAATAAAAGTATAAAATATATTTTTAAAATCTTCTTTCCTTTATTACTTGTTACCTTGAATCTGTAAAATTTTATAAAGTATAAAATTTGTTTTAAATAAGAAAGTCATGTAATATTATTTTTTAGCAATTATAAAATGAACTCATGGACTTGATTTAGCACTGCTAGTCACAGGGATGAAAAAAAACTATTTTTTTCAATCTTATTTCTCTTAAAATTAATATATATAATTATACAACAAAAATATATAAGTATATTTGCTAATTAAATAGCTTTTGAATCAACAGCATTGATTAACATTAGCAACTACCAAATCTTAATTATCTTTTGAAATTGCAATTACTTTGTTAAGACTTACACATTTTTTCAGCATTAAGCAGAAACAGAAAGTATAGCAGATTTTAGCTAAAAATATAAGTAAGAAGAAAATATTTTAAATCACTTGGAAATAGTTTATTTAGGCAATTAACGAGATACTCTCTGAAATATTTTAATAGATGATTGACATCCATATCTTCCATCTCGGAGTATTAGGTATTTCTTGAAAATGAGCGAGAACTGTAATCAAGGGTGTTTATTACAGACCACTTGTGTCTCGGAAACCATATCTTAAAGAATTAATAGTCGGAAACATATGAGGGCCTTTTGCATAAGCATTGCCTTCAGGGAGAGAATATCATAGAATGTGAAGTCTGTGTTTATGTATTACAGGAGTTAAAGCTCGGAAATCTTACTTTTATAACTGACGTGTAAGCAGAAAATGGAAACTTAAAGCATGTAGTCTTGTATTAAACCCTAGATTTTCCACTCTGAAAGAACATGATGAAAGAACTTATTATACATTACATAAGGGTAAGAGGAGCTATCGCAGCTTCTTAATCAGTGTAAAAAAATTAAATTTTCTTGTTGATTATTGAAATTCAAGCCAAGATCATGATTTTTATTACCATATTTCGATTCTGCATAGCATTAGTTTTATTTTTAATTTCTCTTCATCGTATTACTTTTGACATGTTGGCATGTGGTAATGTCTATTTCAACCTGTAATTGACCCCAATTTAGCAATACATTCTTACACACTCTTTTTTTATTCATCATTACAAATTTTTCCTTCTGTGTTGAGAATGATGCTATGACCTATCATAGACATTCGACATTAATAAAATGGTTCATTCCTTCATAAAAAATGATTTTCTGGAATACATTCTTATTTATTCAAAAATAAAAATTAACTAGTAGAGGGAGAAAGTCTTTGTGTTACAAGAATTACAACATAAACTTAATTCGTTTTTGATACTTTCTTTAAGCGCTTAAATGTTTTCTAACCTTTCGTTGGTTTCATATTTTTTCTTGCTCTGATTTATTTCCATGGATTCATAAAAAAATTGCCTCTTGTTATACATTACTAAAATTCCATTTATAAATTTTTCAACGCATATATATTCTCAGCATAATTTATTTTATGAAAATTTTAATAAAGTTTTTACATAATTTTGTGTTACATTAGTTTCAAATAATATTTTTATAATTTTAAATCATGATTGTATAGATTTTCTTAAAAAAATCTTCAAAAATACTTATTGAATAACTATTTATTTAGAAATTTTTGCTATATAATTTATATAGTTTTTTTACATTTGCTTATTTATGCTACAGAATTATTAGATTTTTATATATTTTTTTATTTTCTTGATATGATAAGATTGCCTGACAAAAACTGATTAGTTGCAGTTCATTTTGACATTATGGTACTTCTGACAGCTTGGAAGATTATAAATCATTAATATCACAATACAGGCTTCGATTTATTGATTCTCAAATTGGCACAAATGCCATATAATCCAAGATGCCAAATTCTGAGTTTGGTGATTTTTTTTTGAGTATTTTCTTATGAATCTGGCAACTTGGTTTCCATTACGTCATAGATATGTAGACCAATAAAAATTATGCAAAAAATTCTATTTTAGCAATGCTAGTATTTATGTCATCGCTCACGTCACAATATGTCATCTTGACAGCATTTCCTTATCGCCAAGAAAATTCAGAATTTATCATCCTGGATTATATGGCATCTGTGCCCTCAATAAACCTACCTTTCTGTAAATGCATAGAATTTGAAATGATCGCCAAATCAGTATTCAACCAGAATTTCCTGATCTGTTTGATGAACTTTCCCACAAAGAAACATGACGTTTAATTTATCACGTGGTGTAAAGGTAAACAAATTTTGTAGTTGAACCCTTTTAGATTCATGGTTAAACATTATTTTCACATTGTATTAAAATTAACTAAATGAAGGAAAATTAAATTAAATGTCAGGTAAATTTTTCGGAGAACTTCACTAAACCACATTATGCTTTACATATTTAGTCTCTTTTAATCAAATAAAAATTTATTTGACCAAATGTCTTTTATTTTTAACCTTTATATTTTTACATTATTATTTTAGAGATAGATTCATATTGATTTCGGCATTTACCTTTTGTTAGTTATTAACTTTCTGCTTTGCACAAAAAATTTGGAATCTGCTAATTTCTGTCATTAAGTAAAATCTATTTCTATCTTTTGGGCATTTCTGGATCTGTTTATGTTTCTTTCTTTGTACTTTCTTTATTAAGAAGGTCTTCGTGAAACTTATCACGAATGCCAACTTTTCAAATATTTAGAGAAAAATCCATGACTCAAGTAAAACAATACATTAGCAAACAAACAATTTTAAAATGCTAAAAGTTTATGGGAAGTTTTTCTTCTATTTCATAATGCTACAAAGATAAAAATTCCTTCATTAGTCAGTGAAAAATTTATTCTTAAGTCACGTAACGAATAAACTTTCCTATAAAGTAGATTAACCATGTTATTTTAATATTAATTTAAATCAAGAAATATTTCACTTAGAGATGTATAATGACCCTTGTAAAAATCCCCGCTTTAAAACTGATGTATTGATTCTTAAATAAGTTGGTTTTCATGATTTGGTTTGAAAATTGAATAGTAATCTAAGCATGTCAACATTTTTAAGCTGATTAACATTATATAATTTTTAATACAAGGGAAAATCAACCAAAAATTATTTTATTTAGAGGGCACAACTGCTGTATTATCCATCTTGCGAACTTCTGAATTTGATGATTTTTTGGCAGATTTCTTTGTTTATCTGGTAACATGGTTTTTTATTACGTCGTACAAATCAAGAATAGTAAGAATTATGTAAAAAATTTTGTTTTGGCAACCATTATATTTACGTCATCGCAAGAAAATTTAGAACATTTTGTTCCATTTTTGGATTTTATTAAATATTTTTGCGGAGATTGTTTGTCTGAATTCTTTTAGTGTGTTCTGCAGATTTCTTGATCTCTTGGATACTTAAATAATTCTTTTTCTGTTCTGTATTAATTTTTTCAGTATTTCAATATTTTTATGATTAATCATGGCTGTAGTTCAAAATATTTGACTTTTAATCATAATATTACTTTCGTAGATTCATAAATCGGATTTCATTAAAATAAAAATAACTTTTTTTTAATTGTTAATTTAAAGGGCATTTTATAATTTGTATTTACATTTGTAAAAATGATATTTTCTTTAAATTATTAGGTAAAATTTAAATTGAAGTTATATTTAATATCTTGTGAATGTTTCTGTTTTTATTAGAATTCATATCCCTATTTTTCTTAGAATTTGTATTTACATTTTTGAAATTATTGTCCCTGTATTTTCCTTATTTGAATTCATATTTATAAAATTAATTTTATTATGTTTTTATTTTTTTAATCCTGATGTTTCAAAAACATATATTTACGCATTTTGTTTATCAAATTTAAATTTATTATTCAGATATACATATTATTTGTACAGGAAATAATTTATTACGTCACAATTACGTTATCATGGCAACATTATTTCGTCTCCAAAAAAATTCAAAAATTCACATTATGGATTAAACGGTTACTGTGCCCATTTAAAGGTATGAGTAAATACAATATAGCAGTGTAAAACATTTTTTCCACGAGTATTCAATAACACAATATAGGTAAAATATAACTTGGAAATTCATTGATTTGTCATCTGTATATGCATACTTACATGAACAAGAATTCCTTTATCTTCATTCATATGGTATAGACATGAAAAAACAAAGGGGGAAAATGTTTCTTACTCTGTAGCAGTAATCAGATTTCACAAATCACAAAATGCAATAGTTATGTAGTAAGTATGTAACTCTCATTCTTTTCGGCTAAGGAAATTATCTGAATTCATGAATTCAACAAGATATATTTTTCATATTATAATTAAATAACAATAATAAATATATAAGGCAAATTTTTCGTTATCGGAATTAATCGCCATAATTGGTGAACGCTTATAGTTGGCTAGAATCCCTTTTTGTTCTAGTTTCCAGATTAGTGTTTTTTTGAGGGAAACATTAAAATTGAAATAAAAAATTTTGTAGGTTTTTCCAGAATTCAATGCATATCATTTTTGTATTCCTCGAAATTTATTCTATAAAAACAATAATTCACTTTAGAATCCAGACATATAACAGGATAGCCTCGAATATTGAATAAGAGGCCGCGAACCAGCTCCCGTAAACCCTGGTGTTATGCGTTCCGTGCCTAGGGCTAATTGGCACCGCGGTATTGGTGTCTTAACGGAGCCTCTAGTTGCCTGGCGAACTTCTAGAGTAATTTGCCTTGCCCAGTATCTCAGGCAATGCTGGGTGGACTGTCATATTACCTGAGATTATTTACTGTTATTATATGGCTGAAAAGACATTGAAAATAACAAACATTTCTGCTTTTGCAGGAGAAACTTCTGAGGCAGACCTTTCTGAAAAAGACAAGGTAACTCAGAGACAATCTAATGAAGGGGTAGCAATGAAACCTTCACAGGAGGTAGAAATGACCTCCAAACCATCTTCTTCTGGTGAGAGTCAGGAAGCTATCTCTAGCATGACTGACTCTCTGACCAGAATCAAGCTTAAAAGAGAATATCTGGTGCACAGAAAAAGAGGCTGGTGAAGGAGCGCAAAATCGCTGAGGGGACTTGGGTTGAAAAACCCAAGGCAACCAAAGGCGAGAAGCGTCCTGCCAATCGGATGAACCAGGGCAAGGTTGGAAAGGCTGCCAAGAGAGAAGGACCTGAGGGATTTACTTACAGGGCGGCTCTCACGGCGATCAAGATGGCCGTGCTCTTAGAAGGTCATCCGGAAAAACGGTTAACAGAGAAACAGGCCTATGACCTGGAACTCTTGATAACCAGGAAAATAGGAAGGAATGAGGAGGGCTTTGCCCCAACCTTCCTATCCTGTAAACTTGAAAACGGGGCTCTTATTATCAATTGTGCAGATCTGGAGAGCTCAAAGTGGCTGGAACAAAATGTCAATGATATAAGCCCTTGGCAAGAACATAAACTCTTGGTGGGTGAGGCAAGGAAACTTGTCAGAACCACTAAGATAATTGCAAAACTGCCAAAAATCTGTAATGAACTGGAACCTAAAGAGCTCCTGAGAAAAATCGAGGCTCAGAACGGTGGGGTCACTCCATTGGAGTGGAACATTCTTAACATTAAGAACGACCCATCTGGGCGGACCATCGTTCTTAGTGTGCCTGAATTAGATGCTGCCACTCTTCGTGTAAGGGGATATAGGTTTTATATTGGCCTTCACCATGTGCAGGCTAAAGTACTTGATAAACCTGCTCCTGCTGATGGGGGTGAAGGTAGTTCAAGCCAACCTACACCACAGTAGAAGTGGTACTACTAACCTCAGTAAGAAGTTTCTTGCTG
Source organism: Latrodectus hesperus (assembly GCA_037975125.1). NCBI lineage: Eukaryota > Metazoa > Arthropoda > Arachnida > Araneae > Theridiidae > Latrodectus > Latrodectus hesperus. Next base: position 56,954,739 of record CM075855.1, read on the forward strand.
GGGATATACACCTGGCCCTGATTCAAGAACCCTGGTTGGTTAGGGGAAGAATCAGTGGTCTCAAAGGAACTAAAGGTAAGCTTATCTATTGTACTAATGGTAACGCTAGAACTTGTATACTCTTACATAAAAACATTGAGGTTCTTCCCCTCTCTGAATTTATTCTTAGGGACCTGACAGCTGTGAAAGTCAGACTCAACATAGAGGGTAGGAACAGGGAAATTGTTTTTGGCTCTGGATACCTGCCCTATGAAGAGAAGGCTCCACCTGACCATTCTCTGCACAAGCTCATGAACTTTTGCAGTAATAACAACTTACAGGTAGTCCTAGGACTAGACTGTAATGCTCATCATGTTGTCTGGGGAAGTACGGACACAAATAAAAGAGGTGAGTACCTTTTGGAATTTATTCTAAACTACAGGTTAGATATTCTAAATGTTGGCAACAAACCAACTTTTATTACTTCCAATCGATCAGAAGTAATTGACATTACTATAGCGACAACGCTGATTAGTAAAAATATCAAATACTGGAAAGTAGATGATCGACCTTCTGGTTCAGATCATCAAAACATCCATTTTGAAATTCACTCTAATGTGTGTCTGGATCGCATATTCAGAGACCCGGTTAGGACGGACTGGAAGAAATTCCAAGAAGAACTGACTGGGTTGATTGAGCTCGGTAACAGACCTATTAGAGACAACTACGATCTAGAAGTTACAGCAGATCTCCTACAGAGAAGTATTCTAGATTCTTATCATAACAATTGCCCCATTCGCACTAGAAGAGCTAAACTCCAATGCCCTTGGTGGAATGACTCTCTAGCTGCCGAAAGAGCAAATGTTAGAAAACTTTTAACAAAGCTAAGAAAAATGGTGAATGGGAGAACTATAAAAGGGCCCTCACTAATTATAACAAACTTGTTAGAAAAAGCAAGATTAACTCCTGGAGAAAGTTCTGTGACGAGATAGATTCTATTTCTGAAGGAGCTAGACTCCAGAAACTCCTTAAAAGGGATGAACCTATTTTGGTTGGTACCCTAAAAGACGAGGAGGGTAATTTTGCTGCTTCCGGAAAAGGGGTTATGGAAATTATGACCAGGACTCACTTCCCGGGAGCTAGAGATATTTATAGCAACGAAGGGGAACATTGCATTGGCTCTTTGCAAAGAGTCAATAGCAATCAATGGACCATTGCTAAAAATATCATAAACTACAACATTGTTAAATGGGCAATTTTCGCCTTTAAACCTCTAAAATGCCCTGGGCCTGATGGAGTTATGCCCATCATGATCCAGAAGGCAGAAAAGGTTGTCATACCAATGCTAACTAGAATGTATAGAACTAGTTTGGCCCTGGGATATATACCAAAGACATGGCAAAAGACTAGGATAGTCTTCATTCCAAAACCTGGCAAGGACACTTATGACCAGGCCAAGTCATACAGACCAATCAGTCTTTCTTCATTCTTTCTTAAAATTATGGAGAAAATCATTGATCGGCATATTAGAGATTACTTGGGTAGAAATAGTCCCTTGCATGCTCTTCAATTTGCCTATCAACCTGGTAAATCTACAGAGACTGCTCTACATCAGCTAGTTTCCAAGATTGAAGCCACTCTGGATCAAAAGGATATTGCCTTGGCAACTTTCCTCGACATCCAGGGTGCTTTTGATAATACTTCCCATCCATCCATCCTCAATGCACTTAGAGGGGCAGGGATTAATCAAACCCTGTGTACTTGGATTGAGGCCTTAATTTCGGATAGATATATACAAATGAACATCTTCGGTGAATCATTTGAAAAAAAGACTACTAGAGGTTGTCCTCAAGGAGGTGTTCTGTCACCATTACTTTGGAACCTAGTTGTAAATAGCCTTATAAAACATCTAAATGATAAGGGTTATTATACGCAGGGATATGCTGATGACATTGTCATCCTTATCCTTGGTAAAGATTTTGACATAACTTGTCATCTCATGCAGGATGCTCTAAGTTATGTAGGTCAATGGTGCAAGGATAGGGACCTGATGGTTAATCCTCAGAAAACCTACCTCGTACCTTTTACACGCAAAAAGAAACGGAAAGGTTTTTTCATACCAAGACTTTTTGATGTTGAAATCAATGTGGCTTCAGAGGTGAAGTATCTGGGCATCTATTTAGACCAGAAACTCACCTGGAATAAGCACATTGATGATAGGATCAACCGAGCAAAGAAAAGCATTGTGATTTGCAGGCGAATGCTTGGTAAGAACTGGGGTTTACATCCAAAACTGATGTTATGGATGTACACAGCTTTTGTCAGGCCCATTTTCACATATGCCTGTGTGATCTGGTGGCATAAGGTGGAACAGAAGACTGTGATTGACAGATTGAGGAGTCTACAAAGACTAGCCTGTCTCTGCATCACAGGAGCAATCTCCACCACGCCAACCAGAGCATTGGAGGTTGTGTTGGATCTGACTCCCTTGGACATCTTCATATGCAGCGTTGCAAGATTGAATGCATATAGAATGAAGCTGCAAAACCACTGGTATGACCAGCCTGTTGCCAAAGGGCACAAGGGCATCACCAGGAAATTTCAAGACCCTATTTTTCTGATGCCATCTGACATCATGGAAAAAACATACATGTTTGACAAGACATTTGATGTAGTTTTTCCAACTAGAGAGGAATGGGATAACAACATGTTTGGAACTAAAACAGGAGATCTAATCTGGTACACAGATGGATCACTGAAGAACAGCCTCTCAGGTCTGGGAGTTTGTGGCGTGTCACCAAGAATCAGCTTGTCTGTAAGCCTTGGGCGATACGCTTCGGTCTTCCAGGCAGAAGTTTTGGCCATTATCCACTGTCTGCGACTGAATATGAAGAAGGGCTACTACGATAAGCGGATTCTCATTTTCAGTGACAGTCAAGCCGCTTTAAAAGCGCTTAATTCCTTCGAAATCAAATCTAAAATGATTCTGGAGTGTAGAAACCTTCTTACAGAACTGGCAACTAGAAACAGGGTGATCCTTGTATGGGTGCCAGGGCATAAAGGTATCGAAGGCAATGAAAAGGCTGATGAGCTTGCTAAACAAGGATCGTCTTTTGTTCCCATTGGTCCAGAACCTTTTTGTGGGATCAATTTGAAGACCGCAAAAACCAATGTTCGCAGATGGGAAAAACGGAAGATGTATGAAGCTTGGCTCAAATCTCCTGGTCAAACCCACGCTAAAGGTATGATCTGTAGGTCATCAGCGAGGATTTCCTATGAAATTCTTAGATGCTCTAGGCAGAAGATACGTTTAATCGTAGGCTTCATAACTGGGCACTACTATTTCAGAAAACATCTCCATAAAATGGGACTGTTTCAGCAAGATCCTATCTGCAGGAAATGTCATATGCAAGAGGAAACGGCCAAGCATATCATTTATGAATGCGAGGCTCTTGCCCTCCCTAGATTAACCTCTTTAGGCATCATCCATACTAGAGAGTTACACCTAGATTCCATTAAAGGGTTATCAGACTTTATTAATAAAGTGGGTGATCCGAGCAAATGGAACTAAGAAACATTGGGTTTGGAGTTAACAGTACAAAATGCTGATAAAAGCAGAGGTGCTCAATGACATACAAACCCAACTCGAAGAAGAAGAAGAAGAAGAAGATCCAGACATCGGATAAAAATTTTCAAAACACATCACCTGTTAACGAACGTGGAAAATTTTGCGAGGTTCATCTGCAGACAATTTTAATCATTTTTATCGAAAAAAGAATATGATTAAATTTATAATCTTAATTATTAATTAAACATTTGGTATTTTTTAAAATCGAGCTATTTTATCATATTTCATAATGTAACATGCTGTTTCTGGAGAATGATTATTAAATCAAAACGTACAGTACCTATTTGATATTTTAGGAGCTTTCAGAATTTATTTTTTAATTTTATTTTTACACTTTTCAAAGCAAGCCAAGAATTTGTTAATATATATATATATATATATATATATATATATATATATATATATATATATATATATATATATATATATATATATATATATATATATATATATATATATATATATATATAGTTTCTCGTTTTTTCTTTTTTGTTTTATCATTTTAAATTCCGTAGCCATTTTCGTTTGAAGACGTGAATGCTCATACTGTCAAACGTATGCAACTTGATGACAGTTCACCTCATTATGTCAGCTTAACCATGTATAGTAAATACGAAAACAATTTTTTGCAATTAAAATTAAAAAAATTATATACACATGCATCTCGTACCACACCACTTGAGTAATGATATTCAGTGCACAAACTTAAATAATAACAAGTTTTGCATTTAGAAAATAATTTTTAAAAAATAGAATAGATAAAAAGAAATTTCATAACTAAGCAAAACCTATAACTTTAAAGTATTTGATTAAGAGACAGGAAAGAAATCCTAATATTTGATACGAATTTGGCACGATATTTATCTCGTTGTGAACAGCTATGCAGTTTCTGCCAACTCTAATTAAAAATCTGAAACGTCGTGATTTTAAATAATTTCAAATTTTAATATTGGAATATAATTCTAAATTGATCAATTTCTAAACAGAATTCTAAAATAAAATTTCAAATAGAATTCTTAAAGAAGTTTTCTGACGTAATTTAAAAAAAATCGAACAGAATTCTAAAAAAAAATTTTTTTTAGCGCACGGCAGACGGATGAATATCAAAAGTCAATAAAACGCAAAATATTAAATAACAACGATATTTTTAATTTTGTTCTTATACACTGACAAGGGAAATTAGAGTTTAGACAGTTTTGAATAAAATATTGCCCAAATGGCGGCCATCACACTCCACACATTGCCTAAGCCTTTTCCTGAAACTTTCATTAACTCTTTGCAGCATTTCTACAGGAATCTGTTGGATGCTGGCCTGAATGTTGCCTTTAAGAGCTTCCAGGGTCCTAGGACGGTCGTTGTAAACGAGGGATTTTAGGTAACCCCACAAGAAAAAATCACAAGGGGTTAAATCTAGAGACCGCGCTGGCCTGTGCAAATCGCCTAGCTTGGAGATGAGGCGTGAGGGAATCGGTCACGCAAAACATCCATACAAACTCTTGCCGTATGGGCCGTGGCCCCATCCTGCTGAAACCAGATGTCATCCAGGTTCATCTGCTCCAGTTCAGGCAAGAAAAATGTCTGGATCATATTGAGGTAACGTACAGAAGTCACAGTTGCCGCTCGATCATTTTCTTCAAAAAAGTAGAACCCGATGATCCCCACCCTTGACAAAGCACACCAAACTGTGACTCTGTCAGAGTGTAGGGGCCTCTGGTGGAGCTCCCTAGGGTTTGACCTACTCCAGTAGCGCATGTTCTGTTTATTTACACAACCGCTGAGGTGAAAATGTGCCTCGTCAGAGAAGAAAACAACAGAGTCTGGAGGCAACGCAGCAAGCATGTTTTCGCTACTGCATTGACGTTCTTCATAATCTAGTGGTTTTAACTCTTGGGCAACAACCATCTTATAGGGGTATAAATGGAGGTGTCCTTTGACGATTCTTTGAAGGGAACGTCTTGAAATTCCAAGGACGCCAGCCTGTTTACGAAGGGAACGACTAGTAGACTGCTCAACCACAGCTCGAACTCTCTCGATGTTTTCCGGGGTTGAGACAGTTTTCCTAGGGCCCCTCCTTATCGAGGACACGTTTCCTGTGTCCCTAAAGGCTTTCACCCACGCAAGAATTCTGTTCCGATTGGGAACTCGACCGCGAGGGGCGATGCGGAACTCTGAACGGAAAGCGCACTGCACGTGGACAATCGAACAGACTTTTGAAAAATATGCTTCCACGCAAAACACACGCTGCACTACAGACTATTCCATCTTGTGAACTGACTTTGATATGGAGACAAATTTCCGATCTCGCTCTTTCGAACCATACCTTCTTCGAGCAGCGCCAACGGTTAGGAAGCGAGCAATGGCCTTCTCAAATCCATCCGTCTGCCGCGCGCCACCCTGTAGAATTTAAAAAAAAAATCAAAACAGAATTTTAAATTTTCTTGTAAATCTATAAAAATAATGATCATTTGTAAGATTCAAGGGATGTTACAACCCTAAATTCTTCGCACATCAGAATTTGTCTCATCTTAGAATGGAGAATGATTCACGCGCATGTTAAAACTCATCATACGAAATAATCCATTTTAGAGGAATAATCTACACATTTTCCGTATTTCGCCCCATACCTGGTAGCAGGATTTAGAGAATTATTGATTTACTCACTATTGCCAAATTAATAAAGGTTAATTCTAAATATTTTATATAACAATGAAAAGTACTATAAGGGAAAATTAACAAATATTTATACAAATTCTGAAGAAAACATGCATGACAATACATGAAACAGTGCAATGACATCTAATTTAAATACGAAAATAAGCGCTTCCCTTGAATCCTAAAACTACAAAACTTGTAGGAATTTTTCTTTTATAAGTTTCATATAAATTAAAAATTAAAAAAAAAAATGTTTTATTATATTTTTTAAAATGTATACATTTAATACATAAACAAATACAGAATAAATTACAAATAGTCACAATTCCTAAAAGAAATTTATAAGTGTAAAAAAAGTAATTGAAGCACACCTTAAAATAAAAGTCTCCAATCTTTCATGTCCTAGGCTCTGATAAGTAAAATTCACTAAGGTTCACGAGTTACAGGTTTGTAAAAAAAGAAACGAAAACAATATTATCAAGAAACTTATATAAAAAAGGAAAAGATAGCTTTGTTTTACAAGACTAAAATGAACAGATATGTAGATATAGATATAGGAACTTATCAAAATAATGAAACACCAGTGAATACGAATGACATTTTTGAATACGCGTCGTAAGCATTAAAAATCCTCAACTCGTTACATGTTAATAAGTATACCAAGCAATTTTCATACAGTATCGTCTTTCCTGATACAAAAACTTTTGGTAACAAACAAAATGTAAAATTACGATCGGAAGATCTTCTTGTTAAAGTTGACACAAAATAAGCTTCATTAATTAGTAATTAAAAAAATTAGGTTCATTTTCATTTCATTCGGAACATCATTTTACAAAGCTTTAAATTAATCTCGTGGTGTTCTTTTTAATCTCGATTTCATACATGTTATGGAAACTGAATTTGTGGAAGAATTACGTTATCAAGGAGTTTGTGCTGCACGTCGTAACATTCGACATTACGGTGGATATATCCTCTCTTAACATGTTGTCTTAATTTTTCACTCACCAGAATTACCAAAATCCATAATAGCAAGTTATATAAATTGCAAACTTCGTCCATACATTTCTAACACTGTTAGGTGTTTTAAATGTCAGAGTCATTCCCAGCAAACATGTAGGAATATTAATCCTATGTGTGGAAAAGGTGTACAATCTGGTCATAAAACTAATGCTTGCACATCAGAAATTTTCAACTATTGTAACTGTTTTAGTGCACATGCTGCATTTTACAAATCTTACCCTATATACATCTTGGAGAAAGCGGTAATTGCAATCAAGATGAAACAAAATATTACTTTACCGAAAGCAATAAATAAATAAAATAAATTATAAAAACAGATCACCAAAAGTTGGAGTTTCCTATTCTTCTATTTTACAAATAGATTCAAAAATAAACAACAATCCAGCTAATAAGAATAGTTTGGCAATATCTGCTCCACTTTCAACTTAGTCATCTAAATTCACTTTACCATCAACTTCTAATAGCTCAAAGAAATCTACTTCATTTATCAGTAAATCTAAAACTGATGATACAAAAATTAAAAACCAAAATCTCGAGAAAAAAGTATTACAAGAACAATTGATATATCTTCTTCTGAAACAGATATGCAAATGGACTCTTATTTTACATCTCAGACCGTTTAAAATGTAGAAAAGATAAGCACAAAAAACAATCATATAAAACTTGCTCTGGATGACATTAATTTCATACAACTGTCGAACTAATTCTACATTCTTCTAATTCATTTATTTCAATATTCTCAGTTAGTCCTTAACCAATGATTTACTCAAGCACTTAACTTTACCAAACAGTATTTTGTTTTCGACGCAACTTATTCCAGGATCTTGCTGAGGAACTTGCGCTGGTAAAATCAAAATCAAATTCAAATTCAAAATTAGTCACGTATTTCGAATAAAAATTAAATGTAAGTCAGTTTTTCTTGATCAAATTCAAATGTAGAACCACTAAAATCCCTTCAGGGTGCCAATCATAACTAGCGAGTTAAGGGTTAGAAGGCCCTTACCTAAATAAGTAAATCTTAAATAATGAGATAATAATAAAAGATTTAATTGCAGTAAAACTATTTATTATGTTTGTCATTTAAGGGATAAATACGATGCACGTTGGTATGTGTCCAGCATTATATTACTCGATAATCAATCATAACTTGTAGTATTTTTTCGTTTGTATATATATATATATATATATATATATATATATATATATATATATATATATATATATATATATATATATATCTATATATATATATATATATATATATATATATATATATATATATATATATATATATAAGGTATGTATGTGTATAAACAATTATATATATAAACCTAATCACGTGGATCAATACATTTAGAAAACATTTTTACAGCTTTATTTCAAAATAAAATATGCATTTCCTATGTTCTTAAAATATTCAATGACAAAATAGCTAAACGAGAATTTTTAATTTATTGCATTTTAAGATAAACAATTTAAGATTAATAGCAATGCATAAAAATAGGACCATAATATTTTAAGAAAATGTATTCATTCTCATTACATAAATGTGAAATGTTAAAGTATAAAATGATGCTTAGTATTTATTTCTCTGAACTCAACAGTGCCTAACATTCAGAACCTTTTCCCAAAAAATTTTCTTGAACTTTTTATGACGACCATAATTTATCAAAAGAAAGGGTAATGAATATAGTTTTGGTCAGCGTAATTGTAGCTATTTTCGAATAAAATGGTATGTAGAATGATGGATAGCAAGTAAATTATGACAGTTCCATACTTGGTCTATGAAAATTATAGATCTCGGAAAATAAGTTTCTCCAGTTCATACTAAAAATGAGAAAAGGTATTTATATTGGTGATGTAATTATAATATGATATTGCTCTAACAATTGCTTCAGGAGAATAATTAATCTTAAAAGAGGATTATATTTTAATAGCAATGATTTTAAGAACATAAGTTTATTTAAAGCATTAAGCATATTGATTTGAAATTTCTCACAGTGTTTCTCAAAATGTGTGAGAAATTATTGCATTTACCACCACTTAAAAAACTGAGGAAAAAAATTTAAAAATTAAATTTGATATTTCTTATAATAAAACATTATTTACATTACTATAAATTTTATGTGAAAAAATTTATTTATGAACACATTATATTGTTACCTTTTAATTCTGAATTGTTGTTAAGTGGTGAGTGATTAATACTTTGGATGTCAAACTTTAAATTTACTATTCAGAGGTGCTGACCAATGGGCTGAGTGGTTAGCGTTCCTGACTCCTGAGCTGTTGGTCCCGGGTTCGAATCCCGGTTCGGACATGGATGTTTTTGTCCTTCTCTGTTCGCTCTGTATTTTCTTCTGTGTTGTTGTATGAATGTGGCCCGCCCTATATAAACGGGTTTGTGGTGGTATGGCACGGGTAACGCTACTCGCCTCCATGATTTGGTTCACAGGTGCTCGCTGGGTGACGACAAATGAGTAGCAGTCTCTGGCCTTGTTGTGGCATAGGGTTCAACCCTCTTGTGCCTGCCATTTGAAAAAGAACTATTCAGTGGTAAAATATTTGATAAATTTATAGATCAGCATAAACATACATAATCATGATACTTTTCAATTGAATAAGGATAAAATCTACAATATTAAATGTTAATGATTCTAAAAATATTTATTACATGTAGTTAAGATTATACGTTTTTCAGTTTATTAAAAAATACAATTATTAAAATTAATGCATTATAAATTAATATATAGTGTGTGATATCTAAGATTCTTAACTTTATTGTTAATATAGGCCATATTTTGGTAAATTTAATTTTAAAAAAATTATGCCTAGAAATACAATAATTTTCTAATTTCATCTTAAAGTCTTACAATATTTCTTTTAATAAAAAATTAATTTTCTAGTTCATCTCAATAATAAATTAAACATGAATCATTAAAGATATATTTAGGGACATCATGTTTATCAGTTTTGAATTAACAATTGTGAACATTAAAAACTTGAAATATAGTGTATAATCTTTTGAAAAAATCCCTTGAAATTTGTTCACCAGAAACTTTTCCTCAATGATTAATTTCCAGATATTATTTCACTAAGAAATTTACAACAGAAATCGAACTAAATTATCCACTTTGGAAGAAAAAGATGAAAGATGTATATTTAAATTATATATTTATTTTATATCAATTTCTCTTCTTTTAATATTCACATAATAATTAATTGAAATAGATAAATTTTTCTAACTAAAATTATAACCATTTCTCTACTAAATATTTCCTTACTAAAATTATAACTTGAAATAAAATTGATAAAATCAGAATATGCTTAAAAAAAGCACGCGAAAAGAAACAAATCAAAAGACTATAAGAAATAATAAATGACTCATAATCAGGTAAATATATTATAAACTTACTGTTTGTGAATTAAAGTTTATATATCTCTATAGTATATTAATTGCATTAAAACATGCGAAAATATTTTAAAAAGAGCTTTGTATTATTTGTACAGAGGGTATTAACACATTTTTAGAACGATTTCGGGGCTGTTTAATTAATATTTAAAATGTAAAGACTATTTTTTAAACTGCTCGATCTGATAGCCTTTTTTCTGGACTATAAGTCTGCATCGTGATTTCCATGATAGAAGAGCTTTTCGTAAACTTTCCAGGGGTATTGCTTTCCATTCCTCTTCCACTACTTTCCAGAGTCCATCTATCGCGATGGGTTTGCGTTTAGAAAGAGCTCTTTTTAACAGACCAAAGGAACAATAGTCCATAGTTGAAACATCAGGGGACTTCATAGAAATATGTTGAAAAGGTATATATGCAATACCTGTATTAGTCTTCATTTTTTCAAGGAATGCAGTGTTAGTTTTTGAAATATGACTTGTAGCTTTGTCTTGATGAAGTTTCACTCTTTGAAAGTCTTTGGATTAAAGAAGTGGAATTTCTTCTGTAAATATTGGAAGTAAAATCTTCTCCTGATAGTATGATGAGTTGATTTTAACATTTTTTTCTACTCTTTTTATTTTTAATTTCCCATTGTAGGAGAAACCGGCGACTATCATAAGCCCCTTACTGAAACTTTCTTTACATTGACGGAGCCAGGTTTGTACATTTTTCTCCTAGTTTTCTATAGTAAATAGACCTTTTTTGTTGCACTCATTTAGGTAAACCCATGCTTCATCAAGGGTCACAATGTATTTCCATTTATCTCCTGCTAAATGGTTTTCATACAGGATTCTACAAAATGTTTTGCGTTGAGCCACATGCCTTGGCAAAAGCTGGTGAACATTATGTTTTTTAGCTTTTTTAAGCTGTAAATATTGATTTATTATTTTATTTATTGTTGCTACAGATGTATCTAAAGATTTTGCAATTGATTTCTGTGTTGGCGGATTTTCTCTTGTTACCAGGGATTTCACTTTAGAAACATTTGAAACAGTACGTACTTTTTTCGGATATTCGTTTGGAGTCTTCTTTCCATGTAGAAATAATGATTGACGGTTTTTACCAGTCCGATTAATAATGTTGCTTATTTTGCACTTAGAAATTTTAATACCATGCATTTCACAACGTTTTTGAATCCTGGAATAAGAATATTTCTCTTCAGAAAGTGCAAAAACATATCCTTCAATCCACAGCTTGTTTACATGCGACATTTTGAAAGAAGAATAAATTTAAAAGTAGCAGACGATATTTCTCATTTCAAATTACAAACTGTTGAAAAACATTTTTATTCTAAAACATTTACTTTTTTAAAATTCTTAATTGAAATCGTTCTAAAAATGTGTTAATACCCTCTGTACATTTTATAACTTTATGCAAATCAATTCACTTTAAATGGATAAATATTTAAGAATAAAAATGTGTGTATGCATACTAGCATACCATATTATACACTCACTTCCAAAAGTTAAGCGCGCAGAGGAAAATTCTTATTTCCGTAAGCCAATCAGAATTGAAGAGGACGCAAATTACTTCAGAGGTAGATGGAATATGAAAATATGTTAGGTAACAGCCAATCACGCTTTCATGTCAAGAAATATGCAAAAAGGGCAGTCTTATAAGATACCAACTTTATGAAGGGTTATAGAAGCTAATTGTAAGTGCTAATAGAAGGTGTTTAAAACTTTCGTACAATTTGTTTTCAAGACATACGTGTTTCTATGACTTCCAGAATACGAATGGAAGATTCTGAGCGCTGGAGTGCTATGGGGCGCATTGAAGCAGGACATTTTCAGATGTCAGGATTTCAGATGTTGCTCTTTTCTTCGGCGCTCATCATTCTGAATACCGCACCAACCTGCACATCTTTAAACGGCGTTCTGTGGCGACTATCCGGTATCGAGATGAAACCCTAGAACCCATTGTGAGATTGTACGAAGCCGCAGTTGGCACTACTTTTATTTTAATGGACGATAACACACGTCCCCATAGAGCTGACATCGTCGATGACTACCTGGAGAGTAAAAGAATTGCGCGTATAGGTGGCCAGCATATTCTCCCGACCTTAATCCCATGGGATGCTCTCGGCCGTGCTGTATCTACACGTTTCCCACGTCCCACCACTCTTATTGAGCTGGAAACTGCTCTACTAGAAGAATGGCTATTGCTTGATTCTGCGGAGGTTGATCACCTAATTCAAAGCATGGTCACAAGGTTTAAACTTTGTATACAGATGAGGGGGATCACATACCCTATTGATATCCTTTTATACTGTTTATTTTCATTTTATCCATAATTCTGTTTAAATCTCCAGTTTGTCATTATCTGATAACTTACAAAAATTTAATATTGTTTTAATTGCTGTATATAATTACTAATATTATTTTTGCATATATATATATATATATATATATATATATATATATATATATATATACTACTTTCCAGCCGAATCTTCTGTCAATCAAAGCAGTATTTGTTGATTTTTTGCATTTTACATCTTCGTGCTTAACTTTTGGAAGTGAGTATATATATATACACACAGAGAGAGATGCCAATGAATTAGAAACCTTTGAGATTTTCACTTAAATGCTTGTTAAGGATAAAATATGTATTTTTTGAAAACGTGAGTTACAATCGTTAAAATGATTGCGTACAAAAGAAATAAGAGTAAATTTGATGATGAGTGAAATAAATAATCAACAGATCTTTCACCATTTGAAAAATGGGTTGTTGTTGGTTCCTGTTCTGAAGAGGATTTGATTTCGAAGATAGGAAATCTCACTAAGTTCTAAAAAGCAACCATTTAAAAGGTTTTCAAATGACGGAATTAGAACCTACAATCTTTATCTAGAAGATACAATCTAAAGACATGATACAATTCGCTTACAGTTTACCAAGATCAAAATCGCCGTCGTCTCTGAAAAATTCCTCTCCAGAACAGACTCTGTTGTGCAGCAAATGATAAAAATAATCGAATAAGACTCTTTTTTATCAAATTTCTACTCGAACCATGCGCAGAGAATTCCAGCGAATCATAATGCATAGTCTGGTTGGTGCCGATGAGTTTCCTTATTTTTTGGAATTTCATTTGCAGTGTTGTCAAAAAAAAAAAAAAAAAAAAAAAGACACATGACATCTAAAAAGTTGATAAGTAATGTCGTTGAATAAATACCTCTACACCTTATTTTCCACTGATGGTAGACGCTGAATTTAGCAAGAATCCCACGAATCGTGCAAGCAAGGTGGAATAATCCACATTGCTTACTCGCACTGTGTAAGAATGACAATATTCTTATAGTGTATTTAAATGTATATTGTGTATTCATAGTGTATTTAAATATATAAGAGAGTATCATGGTATAGGGCAAGTCCTGCTAGCATGAAAGTGATGCCTTGGTTTTCTTCGAGAGTAAATAAACAGTAATGATGAACATACATATACCAGCAGATGAAATGTTTCATTTTTACGCTGATAATGACGGATACTTCATGGATGATAAAGCAAATATATATTATGCTAAAAGTGCTCAAAATTGGTTCACTAAGCATCAATCTGACTTCCCTGGAAACCACAGAGATTGGAAAAACGCATCAGGCATTTCACTGTCTTCTATCTAATTTACAAGATCTAAAATGCTGTATAGACAATACATTGTATTCTTTAGACATAAATGCAGAACAGAAGTATGTGAACTCCAGGCTCAAACTATAAGAACTGGTATCCGTACAAAAAGTGGTCCAATAAAACAGTGATTTTTAATTTCTAATTCCTTCGTCCAGTGTACCTATTTATATATATTGTTATACAATACTCGGATATACTAAGATTTCAACCTTTCAGCACTACGAAGGGCCCTTTAAGTGTACCATTTGTAGTGACCTAAATTTAAACATGAAATTTTGGCACCTTGGGTTATGGGGTACCCAGTGAGCTCGAAGTTGAATCTTTGTAATTTAGAATAGGAACCAAGTAGAAGTCTCCCCGATGTGGACTGCCACGCCAAGAGATATTATTTCACATATAGGATATTGCGACTATGAAATATTTAATATGCCCAAGCTGCAATATTTAATGTCATTAACGAGTACAATGGATCTTTGTTGGGTCGAGAATTTAAGTCACTACTCTCCGATAACAAGAACGAAAGCCCTAATCAACCAGGCCACCATGGCAACAAACGCATACATATAATCTGCCTGACACAGGAATCATATAATCAAAAAAATAATTATTTCACGGAATACCTAGTAAAACAAGATATGCAGATTTAAAACTCAATTTAATTGCGTGTAATGACATGAAGCAAAGGAAGACGAAGTGGCAGACAAGCAAATGTTTTATCTTTTTGCACTTATGAGAATGCAATATTTTGTTTATCAAAATTGGAAGAAAACACGTGTTGATGAAGAGATATTTCAATTTTACGACAACATCAAGACGTCAATATTGCGACAACATGAAGCCAATTCCAATAAACTGGCATTGTAAGCCTTATTTTATATTTCTGCTAAAATTTTCGAACATATACCCATCGTACACAGAATTTTGTCTAATTAGAGGACTGAACAAGATTGTGAATCTCGAAAGATCGAGTTCTTTTAGATAGACAACAGAACGCAAGGAACTATTTATTTATAAGAGAAGTGTTGTTATTCACATAATTAACTACTGTTGACATTCTGTGCAATATGCTGAAAGGTCTGAACGTTCTAATATCTACGATAAACAGTCTCACGCAGAACTGAGACTTAAAGTTTCTTGAACAAATATCACTCTGTATGAAGACTACCGTTAATGCCAAATAACCAAACTAAAAGTTTGTGATATTGTCATCAACTAGAGACTTGGACAACAGAATGACATAATGTAGCAATTGGTAACGAGTGTCCATTCTGTTTGACTAATGATGATCACCAGGTGAGATTCAGAAGGCGTAAACGAGTTACAGTAAATTTGAAAATTATTAATGAACACTATGCCACTCTAAAATTGGATATTAATTTGGAGTGCAAGAAATTATGGTTGTAAATCTCTTCTAATATTCATTAGAGATACATTAAAGGTACAACTACGATGATGAGACGGTGCATTTTACTGTGCCATTTCAATTTCAGCAGCTGTAAAACAAAATTTTTTTTCAGAAAATCAATGATCATCACACATGATACTCAATAGCAGACAGCTTTTGCAGCATATTCAATTGCTTACTTGTCTTCTTGATCATTCTACATCTAATGATCTTTGGTGAAATCTTTCAACTTTTCATCACAGAGCCTATCTGATTGTGATTTAGACGTCATTTGTATGTTATGCTTTAGAGTAAGAAATGGGAAGAATGATGTAGAACTAGAATTCTATCACTCAACTCAGGATAGTTTTTTTTCCCAGTCCGCGTTTCTGTTTCCCAAGGTATCAACTTACTTCGTTGCGAAATATTGTCATACTTCTTAATGATTATTCTACCCACTTTATCAATCTATAAATTTCTTTTATAAATAACATCACTTATTACTGACAAAGAATATATTTGTAAATCATATATCTCATATTCCTTTGATCTGTATATCAATTTTGGATTCCTACAACCACTTTTCATGAATTTTTAAACTTTACTTTTTCATAAACTATCAATCCCTAAATGCAAACATTTTAAGGTGATTTGCAGCGTCCTCTTTTGATGTAAAGAAAAGTTCAGAATATCTAGTTCAACATTATTTATCGAAAACGAAAATAACATCTCAACTCTAAATTTATTGGAAATCTCTCACATCAGGTTGCCTTGGCGATTACAAAATCGCGTTGTCTGTCATCTGTGGTGGTTATGGTGTTTTGATTAGCTCCGGCAGAATATGATCAGGAGATTTATATGATCTAAGATTTCTTAATAAGTTTTGTTAACAAATTTTTGCCCAAATGGTGGACCGTCTAGAAAGTGGTATTGAGAAACTCTTAGAAGGAGAAGCAGTTGAAGATGAGTCAGCTGCAATTGTGGATTACACCCTTGCTGATCAAAATGAAGAATTGGGTAATTTATCTGAATCATAATAATAATTATAATATGAATGATGCTTAGTTATTATTTAATTCTATCTTCATAAAGACTAATTTCAAATACCATCTTTTTCATATATTCCTGTCCAAATAAATATTTTCTTATTTCTCATTTAATTTTTGAAAGCCGACTTAAATTTTCATATTAAAAGTTTATCTGTAAATTTTATATTTTAAAAATATGAAGTCTCCAATTTTTATGAGGATTTATATATTATTTTTATAATTTTTTAAAATCATTCTTTCAATTTTTATGTTAAGATTAAATTATAAAATTTTGATATCTCAAATTTACTATTAACCACTTTTCTTTTCCAAATTTCTGAAAAATTTGATATAAAACTGTAAATTTTGTGTTTCTTCCTGTATTCAGTTAGTTTTCTTTTTAACCTTGCATCAAAATGTAGGATTATCTCTTTAGAAATATATTTTATTATCTTATATAGTCACTATATATTACTTAATTCAAAGCTTATTTTTAAATATTCAGTTTTGAGTGATTAATTATTCTAATTTGAGTATTTAAAATTATTCTTCTGTATAATCATGGATCTATATTTAATTTTTACTTACATCAAGTACAGTTTTAGTCTTATATTTAAACTATATATTTTTTATTGTTCATTATTAATTTCTTATCTACCATCTCTATAATTATACATTTTTCTATTTTGTCTTACCTTGAAATTGCCTATTTGTAAACTGGTTCTTGAATAAAAAATATTCTTTATTCAGAAAATTTTTTTATGACTTAAAATTAAAATTTGGCAAAGTTTAGCAAAAGATACAACAATCAATAGATATCTATACAAATATACTGCTTACATTTATTTATTTTTATGAATCAAGTGTATGAATCATGAATATGTTTTTTACCATAAATATGTAGAAAATAATTGATTTGTAATTTTGATAAAAAAAACTATATTAATATACTAATTAAAAAAAAAAGAAAATTTGATCATTGCATAGAAATGCATGTTATGATCTTGCTACATGTTAAGAAGAGTATTAACGTTAAACTCATACTGTTTTTTCTTATAAATATTTGGCTTTTAAATGAATACTCAAACAATTTCAGTATCTATATCATTTATATGTATATTCCTGATATTATTTTAAAGGTAATATATTGTTTCACTTAATTTGTTCATTGACCAACATACACATTATAAACTAAATTGCATTCATATAAAAACAAGTTATTTTGTTTTCTTAGATTTTTACTTAGTTATCTTAGATTTTACTGTAATTACATATATTTTAACTGAAACTGAACATAATGTAAATCAAGCTTTTCATAATTAACATTAAATTCTATCTAAGTTATTATTTCAATAATGTTCTCAAAATTTTTTTAACTGTGGAAAAATTTCATCTTGTACCATTGTCATGTTCATTTTTTTCTGCTGTTTCACATCAATCAAATATTTTTAAAGAATTACTTACTGATATAATCTTTACTTTGAAATAAAACAAGTAATTTATTTTGAGCAATACTTATCATTCATTTGCCATGATGTTTCTATTTTTTTGAAAATTTTACATAAGATTTTATGAATCAACTAATTACTCAAGTTTACTGTTGTTACTTTTATTTTTTTATCCTTTAAATTTTCCATTATCTTTAAAAAAGCTTCAATAAATTTTCTTCACTGTGTGTTTATTCCTTTAGTTTTTCTCTATCAATTCTTATCTATTAAATGTTTCTGTATGACATTTGTTTTGGAAAATAAATACTTCATAGAATTTTTCATTCCCTATTTATTCTTTGTGACTATTAATATTGCTAACATTCACATTATAAACTAAATGTCCTTAACCTAACAGTTACAAAGAGTAATAAAAACTGTGCCAATATCTACATAATAACTGCAAATGATAGGTTCATGTCTGTGATATCAGACTACCATAATGGAAAATTTATTAATTATTTTTTATCTGATTTGTTGTGAGCAATATTGTAATTTTATAAATAAATAGGTATATATTTCGCAAATTATTTATTGTGATTCTTCAATAATCAAGTAAATAAAAATAATTATTTCCTAACTTTTACATTCTTATTCTTAATGGTTAAGTTATTGTTAAGAATTAGACAACCTTTACTTTCTTTCACTCTCATAGTATTTTGAGCCAAATGTCCCTAAACCTAATAATTTTTCAGTTCAATTTTTTGGTTGCTTCTCTATTCACAAGTTGGATACCACAAAGTTGGACACGATTACTTATTTCTTTAAATAGTCTCCTGACCACCTATTTCATTATACAGAATCAGACAACCCCTTAATGGAGTTGGGATATGGATCCTCATAAATTAAAAGTAAAGATCAAACAGAAATGTTGCAACATTGGCTACCACACCAAGAGCTGTTATTTCATTTTAAGACACAGTAACGCTGACATGTTTCATGTGATTCAGCCATTATTAGTGAACTCGAGAGATTTTCGACTGAGTTGTATAGGGAACTCTTTTCTTTCTAGTTATGAGAATGTTCTTCATAAATTGAGCACACTATGGCCTATTTTTATATTACACAAGTACATAAATAATATAAACTATTCAATAGAATACTTTGATGTTTTGCATTTTAAATGCTCTAAGTATGTTGTGTAGTTTATAATATTCCTGGATGATTGGTATCACATTTCAATTCCTATGCTGATTTTACAATTTATTGCAATTTTTGCTATTACACTTTATTTAATTTTCTTGAGTCATTTCTTTTACTTATATTTCCAAATGGATTTATTTTCTATAATTTAATTTATAGTGTCCCTTTTCATTTTAGACAGTAATTTAAAATTTTTTCATTTACCACGATATCTCAAAAATGAAGTATAAGAAATTTGTGTTCCTTCTAATTTATTTGAGATGAGTTATGTCTTTATTTTTGAAAATTTACTGATTTGATAAAGCATTTTTTAATTGTTTTGTTTTGGAGTTGATAATTAAATTGATTATTTACTTTTTTCATGCTCTACTCATCTTTTTTTTTTCTTTTTTTGTTACATTTATTAACTCAATTGCCATGAAATTCCAAATAAAATTTTTTTTATTTACTAACATTGTTTGATAGTTAAAAATTTCAACTAAACAAGCCAGAAGAAAAAACAAATTTCAACAAAAAATTTTAAAAATGTAGAAGTACATCACATTATAGTTTGAAGAGGTACTTTAAAAATCAGAATTTTATTGTTTTAAAAATTTATTGCATTTTTCTGGGTATAATTTAAAGAAATATTACTTGCTTATGAAGACAATTGTGCAATATGAAATAATGGTGTATTTTGTGTAAATACTTTAATTAAATTGATGTTGGTCTGTAAAATTTATTTATTGCTTGAATTGACCCTTTTCTTTAGAGTGAGAGGCTTCTGTATGAAGTTTACTATTTGTAAAAGAAATAACAAAGTTATTATTTCTTGTACAGTTTTCAGCTTTAGTAGGCATTGATATTTTTAATGTCTTTTTTTTATTCTAAAAGTTTTCATATTAATGATATGAAAAGAGTATTTGTGCTATATATTATAGTCTTATTGCTTGAGCCTTATTAAGAATTTTCTTTATATAGTGAAGTAATTCAATTGTAATTTTTATGTACTCTATATATGAATGATTATCATTCCATGTATACAATATATGCGAATAACACTAATTTTTTTATGTAAGGGAGTAGACAATATAACAGATATTTCTTTTTTGAATCACATTTAAAGATTGATTTTTTTTGCAAATGTCGTATTTTACTTCATTTACATAAAAAATGCTATTATATCTTTGAATGATTGTGTTTTATAATTACTGTTGATTATTGTTTCATGATATTATTGTTTATATTACTAAAAGTTACATGCAAGTTGATTGAAATAAAAGTTCAAGTTGGACTGTATTAAACGCCAAAGAAGTATCTTGGCTGATATAGATCCTAATGCGTAAAAATTAAAAATGTTGTGAGCTTGACATTTTATAAATAAAAATTTATGTCACATGCCCGGATGTAGGTCCTGTTCTAATTAGCTCTTGTATGTAAAAAATGACCATAGTGCGACAAACCAAACCAAGTCACATGCCCTGAGTCAAGAACTTAATCCATTTGCTGGATAATAAATATTTTGAACAAAGTGAAACTTCCTTAGCCCCAGATTCTTAATATGACAGCAGTTTTTACTTCTTTTCATGTCGCCTTAGAGATAGTATACCTACTGTGATTTGGTGAACCAAGTCAATTGAAATAAAAAGAAAGACTAAATATTGTGACATCTTTTAAAAAAATCCTGATCTAACATATATATAATCATAATATTGTGTGAACGCATTGGCTTGAATAAAGATGGACAGCTTCCATTTGTAATTCTTATACATGGCCATTTTCTGGTATTCTAGACTTCTAAACCTTGCAAAATTTCACACTTCAATATGGTAGTGTGTTATCCCATGTTGTGCTTGTATAATCATGGCCATTTTAGACACTGGTGCTTTATTGTTAATCTTTTAGAATGTTCTCAGTATTTCACACTTGTTGATTATATCTTGATGTGGATATCTAAGAAATTGACTTCTTAACATTTGCCTATCAAATCTAATGGATGATTATCTCTAATCTATGGAATTGTATATATATGGAATTATATACTAAATTTCTCAGTTTCATGTGGTGATCTGTTTAATTTCAAATATATTTATGCCAGAGATAGCTTGTATATGGTAAATTTTTCAATTGTTTGTCATGAATTTTTGGTAAATTTAATCATGTCTACCTCCTATTATTTTGTATATTGGCAATAAATAAGATGATATTTGGTTTTTCTTCCTCATATAGCTTTTTAATGGCTCATAAAGTAGTAGGAGATTTAATTATTATTTACACTGTTATATTCAAAGAAAGAAATTACTAATTTTTCATTTTCTCTATTTGAAATATTAAATTTCCATTTTATTCTAGGAATTATCTTATTTAATTAAATGCATTTTTTTTTATTCTGCAGCACTACAAAATATTATACGACACAGGAATAATATATGAAATAGTTTTTCTACTTAAAAGAAGATTTAATGTTATTTAATAAATATCAATTTTTTGTTTAATTGCACTTAAAAATAAAACACAACAAATTAATTGTTATTAAATAAAGCAAAAAAGAACGTTCTTTTATGATGTGAATAGAATCGAAATCTTTCTTCCTATAAAGCTATATATTTTTATGCACTGCACACTTTTTAATCTTTTTTTTATCCTAACTTTTTACTTTTCAAAAATTGAGTTGATATTTTTCAGAATGTGACAAATATATGGTCTTTAAATTTGGTGTCATTACTTTTCAAATAAATATATAATTTTGTTTCTTTAAAGTTTTATCAAAATGAGATTTTATCATAAAATACTATTTTTATAAGAAAAATTATAACCTGCGAATTTATATTTTTTAATAGCAAAATATTTTAATATTTTTCGGTGCTTATATTAAAAGATCGTGAGAATAATTTATTCTACACGTAATTTTATTTTTATGAATTAAAATGCCTTATGATTAATGATTTCTTCAAGTCTAAAATGAATAGCAGGAACATTTTTTCAATATTTGATGTTACTAAATAAAATAATTCTGTTCATTTTAATTTGCACCATTTAAAATCAAAACAAAATACATTAATAAAAGTGGTAAAGTTTTCTAAAGCATAAGCAAATTAGAACAAACAATTAAACAATTTTTACAGATCATGTTTTTGTGTAATTTTAAATTTTTAGGTAATATTGCCTACATATGTATATATCTACACTTTTATATTTCAACTTATGAGTAAACAGATATATTTGAATTTAATAGTTAAAAAATTTCAGGATAATTATCAAGTCATATCGTTCTTTTGGTAATGTGTTTTATTAGATTATTGTTCGAGCTATAATAGCTGAATAGCTTTATTTAGCAATTCGTTGGGTTCAACTCTCAAATCGAGCTGGGATATTTGTAGCGATTTGAAATTCACTTTAAACCATACTCAACGAATCAGCTCTCATGTCAAAATATGAATGGTTAACAGTAAATAATTAACTATTTAATTAACTTATAATGTGTAAAAGCAGAGCTGATTAATCTCGATGTGACAAGCAACTAATTATTGCTTTAAAAAATAGTAGCTGTTAAGCAAGCAGACCTAGGTTATCATTTTCCCATGTGTTTATCTATACATATTGCCGAAAGATAGTGCGTTATTGTTTTCTTACTTTGCAGTTCTTGGGTCAAACGTTATCTGCCATTATGAATGTTGTTAGGAAACCCCTTTAAATTGTAAGTTCTGATGAAATTAATGCACATGCAACATAATGACTACTGAAGGCTGTATTATACCTAAGTACCCTAAGGTTATTTCCAAATACGACAAATTGAAATCTTATAATGAGTGCAGCTATAATTTCGTCCATATGCAGTAAAATTTTGTTTTGAAGAAGGCATGAAAACTCGGCACTTAGAGTGCATTACTAAAGTGCATTTTATGTCCTCAACAGTAATTTAACAAGTTTTATTCCGATGTTTTGTTTAATACATATTTTTATGCTTATTCGGTATTTTTAAGATGGCTGCAGTTGAAAGTTGTCGAAATATTTTTGTTATAAAAAGTAAGCAATTATGTGTTTTTTTTACGTGATTAATTTGTGCAGATACCTTTTGACTTAAATTTATTTACTGTTTTCTGGAATTTAATTAATTGGAATTGAAAATTTTTTGTTCCCACTTCATACATAAAGTATGTATGCTTAATACTCCAGT
Source organism: Latrodectus hesperus (assembly GCA_037975125.1). Taxonomy (NCBI): domain Eukaryota; kingdom Metazoa; phylum Arthropoda; class Arachnida; order Araneae; family Theridiidae; genus Latrodectus; species Latrodectus hesperus. The sequence continues at coordinate 56,978,289 of CM075855.1, forward strand.
AATTTCAGTTAGTCTAAATTGTAAACATAAGTTCTGTAAAAAGAAAAAATTGCATTTATTTACATCTACTTATAAAACTTCCTTTAGTATAAGCTAGTAAAAGTGAGAATTAACAATGTTTTGGATTACTGTCACAGATTCTGAATTATGAAAATGTATATGTAGTTTGTGTGGCCTGGCTATCCTAATTTATTGATTCCGTTGAACTAATCCTGTCAAAAGCAAAGTAGAAGATAAAAGTTCATGTCAAAAAAAGAAGTGAACCAATAAATCACTTCTACTGATAGGAAGAAAATTATGAGATCACTCTCTAAAAGCTTAGTGGAATGTGGCATTAATTATTTCATGACGAATTTATTTCTTTTTTAATTTTTTACGAATTTCTGCCTTTTATCAATTTTGCATTATATATTTGCAAGTCAGATAAGCTATAAATTTTGCAAATAATCAAGAGTTTAGGATGAACGAGATGTAAAAGCGGAAAATAACGAAGAGAGACAGAGAATTAAGAAAGAATACTAATACCACATATTAAAAGCATGAGTTGTATACATGATTTATTTTTCCATTGAAAAAATTAAAAGTCGTAACTTTTATGCATCAAATTTTAAATTAAGCAGTGTCACTTTACCTACTGAGATGAAATTAAAATTCTTTAAATCATAATTTTCTTCCCGTTTGCAACTTATAAGATAGATTTCACTTAAAATGAAAAAAAATAAAAATTCACAAATATTAAAAATTTTTTAAAAACTGAAAATTTTTCTTAGAGATTTTGTATATATTAAACTTTTTTCTCTATTTAGTAACCAATTCGAATTAAAATATTGTAGCACGTTACAATTTTTACTTACTGTTATTTATTGATGAAGAACAATTTTAAATAACATAGTTGTAGAAAAAGGTAAACGCTTTCTGTCGTATTATCTCACTGGGTAACAATAAATGAGTAGCATTTTCCGGCCTTGTTGCGGCGATGGGTTAGTCACCCAATGCATATATGTATATATATATATATGACAAGTACGACAATTTATATATAAATTGCTGTATTATGTTAGATAAGATCTAATTGTTCTTCAATTTTTTTAGCTAATGAATAACTATTATAAAATCAATTTTTTTAAATAGTAGTACATTGTATATTACAAGAGTTTTCAAGTATACGTTAAATTTTAATTCAATATGCTTTACTGTTTCACATGTTCTCTCTCTTTTGAAAAATGAAAATTTTCTCTTATTCAGCTTCCTTCTTCAGTTTCCAATCAAATTATGTCTTAGAAATAAGAGATTGTCATTTTAGAGAAGTATTACAGCCTGAGTAAAAACTTTATGGGCAGTAAAATTTTTTGAGAAAATGTAAAATGAAATAAAAGAGATTCAAATAATATTAATTATTAAAGTTCATTAATAAGAAATAAATGCTATAAACATAATTTGTAAATACATTATTATGAGAAACATGTGGTTATTTACAAAATTAGTATTTCTGCCTGAGTAAAAGTTATAAGGTCTCCAATCATTTTTTAAAAATAAATATAATATAATCATGTAATTACCATTGCAACTACTAGCTTGTGACAACGCTACAATTTTCTTAATTGTCATACGTTTCTTCGAAGTATTGGTGATCTTTGTGAAGACGGCGAAGGGTAAGAAGTTAATTGATCGTGAAAGAGGACCGATCGAAGCTTTGTCTTCAACAGGAATGAGTAGTCGTGCTATTGTGATAAAGATAGGAAGATCAAATACTAGTCAACAATTTTTTTAAAATTGAAAGACAATTATGGTAAAAAGAATACTGGGGGAAGACCTAAAGCTTTGTCCTCGCGTGATGAAAGAAGAGTTTGCAAACTTGCATCTACTAGAAAGTAATCAACCAGGAAACTGATTCCGACGACAGGTGTAAAAGTTTGTCAAAAAACGATTTATAACACAATTAGAAGGTCTGGAAGGTACACTTATGCAGCAAAATTGACTAAGCCTCAGTTACTGCAGAGACACAAAATAGAGCGTTTGAACTTTGGCCAGAAAGTCATGACCTGGGACAACCAATGGATAGAAATTATTTTTTCTGACGAAAAAAAGTAGAATTTGGATGGACCAGATGGTTGGAATTTCTACTGGCATGATATAAGAAATGAAAAAAAATATTCTCCAAGCGCCAATTAGGTGGAAGGTCTGCCATGACTTGGGACTGGTTTGCTTACAATGGTGTAGACTCTGCATTCGTTTCAGGTAGAATGAATTCACAAGGATACCAAAATGTACTAAAAAATCATCTTTTGCCAAATGCTGGATAGTCTTGCTGGAGAAAATTGGAAATATCAGCTTGTTCAATTTGGTGGAATGTGATTAAGAGGATTTTTTTTTCGGATCAAGTATTATTCTCTTCATTTGACCTTGGTTTAAAAGTACGAGGCATTTGGTGTTAGTTGAACTTGACAACGGTTAATCAGTTAATACAGTCCTGTATTACTGCAACTCACAAGTTGATTTTTTTTATTTGTGCGATATACAATATATGATTTTATTTTCATGGAATTTGAACATATTTCTCATGTTAGGGCTATTGATTTACCGCTTATGTGCAAAAAATTCAAATTAAATATTTTCTTAATATGTGCATATTTTTATTCTTAGATTTCTTAATTTGGTTATAAATGTTTCATAAATTTTATGTAACATAGTATTCATAAGCATTAAGCAACATGCTGCATTATTAGTAATTATGACGCATGTGTTAGGTTTTCTATGTCATAAGAAGCAAGTACAGTAAAAAATTCTTATAGATCTGACTTGTTCTCTTTGTTATCTTCCTATCATCACATGAGGTCAAATACCCGAAATTTGACTACTATATTATTCATTGGGGAAATGTGCCATTACATCAGATTGATAATTATCGTATCTCAAATTTCAACTTATAAGTCATCAAAACGAGATACAGTTAATAAAGATCGAATCAAGTTTTTACATAGTTAATATTCTTGTGCTTCGTAAATGGAGTTAATTGATAAAAGTTCTTTCAAAAGTTTGCTGACCAATGGCAGAGATCTTAATTTTTCCTCTTCATTTAATTAAGGGCCTATCACTTGTTTTGTTTGACGTCATAAAGCAAAACACTGTGAGCTTATGGGAACGGAATGGCGAACATTGAATTACCGCCTCAGGCCAACTTTCTACTTCCGTGTTCTTTTTTTATTGTCAATTTTTTTTTTCCATCTTGAAACAAATAAGTTTTCTCGGAGATACTTATCAGGTTGTAAGAATACGTGATTTGGAAAGAAATGATGTTAAATATTTGTCGATTATTTCTTGTCGTTTTTTCTTCTCTTGGCTTCCATCATTACCTTTTCATCATCAATTCCTCAGATAATTATAATTATCTTAGAAGCGTTGGTGGGACAGCTATTTTGTGACTTGGTTGTCTGCGATTGAAATAAATAAAAAATATGTAGTACATATATTTCAAACGCTATAAGTTCCGGATTCTTAAATGGAGCAGTGTGTTATTGGTTTAAATGAATAAGGCGTTTCTTTTTATTGAATGCATTTATTGACAAACATTATCTGTTTGCGTTTAGCGATTGAGTTGCGCAGATTTATGCAAGATTAAATGACAACAATCTTAATTTTAAATTGAAACTTTGTTTTTTGCAGAATTGTACCTGGCATTAAACTTTAATTATTAATGAAACTTTACATAATATTTAGTAATTATATCAGTATTGTACAATATGAAATATAAAATGCTGGTAACAGATAAGGTATTTTTATTTAGATAAGATAAGGTTTGTGTGTAACAGATAAGGTTTGTAAGGTTTATTTAAAAGTGTTATTAGAAAAAGAGTATAATATTTTAACATTATTCAATTTTATAAAGTTTCTTGTGAGTTTTATCAACTTGATATTCTGATTGAAATAACTTTTATTAGCATTAAATGACTACAAAGCGACAATTCAAAACTTTCTATTATTTTCATGTGTGAGATTAAAATAAAATTAAAAAGTATGAAATCGGTATTGCTGTCTACTATTTAAATTTTTTATGTTATTCTTTACTTTAACTACATAGTTTTATTTCTTAAGTTAAATAATGTAAGTGCTTATGTTGTATTCTATTAAAATCATTACAAAGTACTTGATATTTTAAAAATATTATAAGTACATCAAAAAAGAAATTGTCAAATTTAACCGAGTGAAAAAGTAGGTTTATGATATTTATTATCTTCGACAGACATCATTCGTTCTTACAGGAAGAAATTATTTTTATAAGCATCGTTCCCAAACCATTTATTTGTTAACCATTAAATAATTTAATTTCAAATTTTTTAATCTGCATTTTATAAAATACCGAGTTTATAGCAAAAGCAAAGATTAAGTGATATATTGTTGACAATGAATGCTTATTGAATTACTACTCATAAGTTGGGAAATCATAAATACGCATCGCAAAAAAAGCTTCAGAAAAGACATTACCCCAACAAATGTGAGGTGCAAGACAGAAATAAAACATTTATCTTTTGTTGTTCATCAGTGGCTGGGACTAAACTTTGAATTTCATCTAGAGGACGGTCATACCGTATTGTCTTATATTTTAGGTGGAGCGTAACTTTTTAGAATGATCCGCACGCTTTTAAAGTTGCCATAGTTAAAGTTTATTCAGTATGCCAATTGGATAACGTGTTTATATAACTCATTTCATTTACCTTGTATTTATTTGTTAGTACTCAGCGGATATCAAAGTTTATAAAATTATGAGCGGAACAATTTAAATTAACTGTTTAATTCGAGTAATTAAAGTTTTGGAAATGGTTAAATTAGCATAAAAATTATCATTTAACAGCATCGTTTTTGAACTTAAGTCATGATTTAAATTGCAGAAAAGTATAATATAAGGTATTATTTATTTATTACCGAATTTTTTTATCGAAGTACATGAGCATCTTATTCAACATAGAATATTGTTTTAACATTTTACGGTAATCTTTTTAAATGTTTTTAAATCTTAGTTATTATCAGACGATAAGTATGTAATTAGAAACAAATAATGAATTATTGATTGTAAGTGAGACACCAGTTTAATATATATTATGCATTACAAACTAATACAATTTTTAAATGAGAAGTATCTTTATTCTGTATTGTGAATGGAATTACTCATTGCTTCAAACAATGATCGAATCTGCAGTAAACTCATTGATATTGCTGGTTTGTCATAAGAATATGCTTTTCTTTTATCATGGAAGATTTGTTTTTTATATGAACTGTTTTTAGTTCTTCCTTCTTTTGATAATTTTTCAGAGCGTTTATATACATCTATTGTTAAAGGTCATGGCCGGGTAATGGCTTAGTTAAATGATGCCATTTGTTTATTCTTACATTATAAAAATTTTTCTTTTTAAATATTGATTGGTTATCGTGAGATTGGACTCATTTCATTGAATAACTTTATTTTAGAATTAGATTTTCGATGTTTGGCGGAATTTTTCATCGAAAATGACAGATGGTTTTATTGTAACAAGAATAATTTGTATATTTATTTCTAAAAATAGTACAAAAGCTTTTAATGTGATTTTTATTTACAGAAAAAATTTATGAACTGTATAAAATTGTAAATTAATATGGCATAAATAATATATATAGTTATGCATAAATATAATCTCATAAGTTTTTCCGCTAATGTAAATATAGATAATTTAATTATTCCTAACAATTTAATGAGTTTTAAGGGTGCTTGCAAAATTTTTCTTTGCTTTAATTCTTTCGGACAATTCAATTTTTTCAAAATTTCATTGCAAATTGCATTTTATGACATTTTATTATTTTTCTCACAAATTCGAAAATTACAAACATATAACAATCCTATTGGCTTATGTTACAAAATTAATGTAAATTATTGTATTAAAATAATATTTAATAATAAAGTAATTACTTATATACTCTGATTTTAATATATGTGACAGGTTTATTGCGACTGAAATTCAATACTTTTTTAATTCAAAAATTTGATCTACGTTTGTTTTTATGCTTCAACTTTCTCTATTTTTGAATTCTTATAAATTGAGTATCTGCTTAGGATATATAAAAAAGCGAACGAAAAATTTCTTAACATGTAAGAAAAATTTAGTTATCGTATATAATTTTAGCCTGCATTTATTTATGACTGTCTCCAGCAACTGGAGTCAGACAATTTACTGAAGACAAATGTCTCCCTTATCACTATCTTATGCGACTAGCGTTATCTTTTCCCCCGTATTTTTTAAAGCTCTGTAATTTTTCTTTTGCTGTTGCTCAAACCGACAAATCAAGTTAAAAAATTTAAAAAAAAAGATTTTTTTAAACCGTAAGTAACCGTACATTCTTATCACATTCTATCTACTTCATATTTAAATTGCCTTTATTTTATTTATTAATGTTTTTAATTAGAAACAAGCATTTTTTTCATCGTATTCATATTTTATTATTTAAAAAAAGTATTTTTTTAATATTTTTGGGAAAAAATTTCCGTTTTTTTACTGTATTATGAAAATTTTCTTCTTAAAACATTTATGTTAGTGTTGAAAATAATTTATACTATCGCTGTGAAAAGAGGAGACCCTTGGTAATTTACCGATTTTTATTTTGAAATTATATTGTTAGTAATTTCTAAATAAAAATTGTCTGATATTTTCAGGATTATAATTTATGCTTTTCTCCCCACAATTTCTGGTTTTAATAAATCTTACAAATTTTAAAATTTTTATTCTAAAATATATTTTGCTCTCCTTATAGAATATCAGCGATTCAAATTAGTGTATGTTATACATAATTAAAAAATCATTTTGTAATACAGTAAACTATTGATTATCAGCGGAATTGAGGGTATCGCAGATAAGCCGTTTTTTCGTGGATAATCTAGAAAATTACCGGAAAAAATGGAATAAACTAACACAAATATACATTTGAACAATTTATATACTCAAAATATGAAGCATAAACAAACTTATTACTTGTGACACAATAAAATTATTCTTATCTTACGAATTTACAGATTCACTAATTTAGAAAAAAAATTTTTTCATTAAAGCACTTCTTTTCTTTAAATTTTTTCTTTTTATTTGCACATTTCGGATAATCAGTTTATTGCATTACTAATAATTTCTATTTATTTAAAATTCAAACGATTTCTTACTTAGTAATTCGAAAAGAATTTCCTTTTTCATTACATTTTTGCTTTCGTTAAAAAAAAAGTTAAATGAATAATAATTTTAAAATAATGTAATTTTGGTCAGTGCTAAAGAGAAAATTGAATTTAATAATATTAAAAGTCGAATCTGGTTACTAACATGTTGTTGAATTTGTCATGAAATCTTTTTACACGTTAAGAAAATTTTTAGCGCCTACTCGAATTTAAAATTTTAATAAATTTTCTTACAAACTGCTTACTGAAAAAAAGATAGTAATTACATTATTATTATATTTCTCTCTTTGTATCAAATTGGAAATCCATTCACTCCCATTAAAAATTAACCTATGTACGTTAAATATAGATCATAGGAAGTACTTTATTCTTTATTTTGGCTAAAAAAATTTTCACTGTGGATATTAAAACTGAGCATCAAATTCAGAAAATTTATTCTGATGCTTATAAAATTTTTTACTAATTTATTTAAAATTTAATTTTGGAAGCAAAATTTTCTGGTTCAAAATTTTGTGTCTATTACTCATCCCAAAATTTTTACGGTTATCCAAGAAGTTTATATTTGTATCTTATTACAGTAATAATTATGATATGGAGGCTACCAAATAATTTTGTTAATTTGTAACTGATTTCGAAGAAACCAGTTTGTGGGTGTTCCCCCAAAACACTGTCTACTTGCTATGAAAACTTTCAACAAAACATTCTATTAACGATTGATTTTTTAAATAATGTGAAAAAATTTCTGAAAGATATTCTAATGGTTATAATGCATACATGTTGTAAAAAAAAGTTGTAATGGTAAAAGAAAAATGTTTTAAATAAGATAAAGTATACGACATTTTTTTTTTATTAAAGTATGAAATTTTACCTACATTTTTAGAACTCATCGGAAAAGATTGCCGATTTATGTTATTTGTAAAAATTTAATCATTCATATATTTTCGAACAATAATATACCAAAGCCTATTATTTTCTTTCCTTTATTTATGACTTTCTTTATTTGTTATCAGAATTAAAATTATTCATATTTTTTGTAAGTGCTATAAATTACTTTTTCACACAAAAACCTAATGTTATTTTCTACAAAACATTGTTTAAAATCTTCAATACGTTTTATATTAAAATACTGATTTGAACAACCTCTTATATCACTTTTCAACTAAGCACATATCTATTCTATTCTTCATTTTATTACGACAATAAACTTTAGATTTTGTGAAAATATCTCACCTAACTTATTTTGCAATATTAAATTATTTCGTAAGAATTCTGTAATTTCTTTTTGTTTTTAGCAATTATTTATTGACATGCATTGCGTAATCAGATTTTTGTCTTCCATTCAGAATAAAGGTTGATGCATCCTAATGAGATCCTATCCATCATCGAATTCAACCCCATATATTTTCAGATATGGTGATACATATGTATTTCAAAATATAAGATTTAGATTAAGATTTGAATATATTGAGCTTATTTCATCTGTTTTCAGAGTGGTATTTCTTTCTTTATCAGCTTTTTATGACTTTAAAATTCTATTTTTATTTTTTAAGTTAAAAAAGAAGTCTTGTGAAGTGTTGAAATATTTATAATATTGATAACACCTAAATTGTTTTTGTTTATTTCTTTTTACTGAAAACTTCGTAACTATTTGCGAATCTACATAAATAAGATCCGCATTCAGTGTATCTGAATTTTCATTCGGAGTTGAATTGAAAATTGCTGCTCAGATTGGAATGAATCTTATATTCAGGTGTTCATCTCTTATTAACTTAAAAGTAGGTTATATTTCACTTTAATGACATCATTTGTAATTAATGTAAACTGTTGTATTAACCTTAATTTAATCCCGCTGTAACGCAGACCATTTAGAAATTCTTGCTTCAAGAACGGAACTAGTTTTTCTTTACCTTTTGAAATAATCATCATGCGTAACCACATAAAAATAGAGAAAAAAAATGTATGGTATTGAATCTCCCTTCTTTCTATATTCATGGAATGTAGTTTTTTCTCCTCTCCTTAAAAAAAAATGATTTTTTTTAAAAATATTTTGAAAATGTGTTTTGTGTTTGCTCATTACAGCGATTTATTTTTAATTTTCTCTATACAGTAGCCGCTCGTGTTTACAAACTTTTTAATTTACGTACACTCTGGATTTTGCGAAGCGGCTGTTCCCACAAAATAGTGATAATTTTATAATTCCCATTAATGAACTAAAATTTTAAAGACCTTTTTCGAACTAATTTTTATGCATCTTTAATTATTTTTTTTGTAAGAAGATTTGGAATGTGGACTTGATGTGTAATTTGTAAATAAAAAATATCAAATAATTAAATAATTAAACATACATAATGAATAAGAAGAAAACTCTCAGCTATTAAAGAAGAAATAGTCTCGTGCTGCGAAACAAGTAGGTGGGCTTATTAGATTAGTGCACTTTTTTCTTTCAGAAAAACAACTAAAATTACTTCCTAAATCGAAAGTTCCCCTATTTAAAATGTAATTTACAAAACTTTATTTCAAACACTGGAGAAAAGAAATAATTATTCGCGAGATTTTTGATAAATAAAATGAGAATAAGAATTGCTTTTAAGTGTGAATTAATCTGAATCATTTTCTCAATATTATTTTATTTATGAAGAAGAGCAGAAAAAGAAAAAATTTTTTAGCTCTCTCATTTATTTCCTTGTTTTAAGAACTTTCGATTTTAAGCATTTTACCGGTCCCTACGAGTTTGTAAAAACGAGTGTCTATTTCCCAACGGAAATGCATTGGAACACGTGTGAAACGAGTTCCGAATTCAATATTTTATAGCTTCTTAATTAGAAGAGGAATTTTCAAGCATTCCATATCTCATTCGATTTGTTTTTAACTGATCTGAGCGTGAAACCTCATTTCATCATGGTGCAAATGTGTTTTTCGAATAAGACTAAGTAAGTAGTAAATATTATTTTTAGAAAAATTTGTTTTCTGCCAAAAGCTAAATACATGTTTTCCCTTGAAAACTGTGGACAGCAAAAGTTGTAAGATTTGTTCCGCTGAAAAAAGTGTTTCTAATAGAGTTAAATATTAAGGACAGTAAAAATAATAAAATGTGATCAAAAATCCATATACTGCTTAAAACTGTAAAAAATTTAATTATGGATAATTTTTAAAATGCAGTATAAATCTAAGACTTTACTTTGACATTAATAACTATTCCTTTTATATCCCTTTTAACATGAGGTATCTAGATTAGTATTATTTATACTTTAATTTACATAGTTTTATATATTTTTATGTATACGCATTCAATTTTTGTGATTTCGTATATTAAAATAATACAGATTGAAATCCGTGTGAATGAACAATTGACAAAATACGTTTGTAGAAATCGTTTATTTATGTCTCGTGGGTTGGAAAGAGATCTCGCCCGTAAAATTTCACAGAAAAATAAACTTTCATGGCTTCTGACTTTCGGCGTTTACTCCCACTGGGTAACTAATTATTCCTTGTAGGCACTCAGTTCGACTCGTTCAATTAATATTTTTCTCTTTCAGGTTTTTTTTATTTAATTTAATTTATGCAGTTGACGCTCATTTTTACGAACTCGTAGGGACAGGTAAAAGTTCTTAACGTAGAAAGCTCGTAAAATAGGAAAATAATTAATACATTAGATTATTAAGATCTGACAGAGTAATATACAGAATATGGAAAAATATAAATATATTTGTAGTGTTAAAAATCGGAATTACTCAAAAAAATTTTTTGGAAATTACATATTAAGTTAATAATCTTATCTTTTAATGTGGATTTTAAAGGCAAATGTAATTGTTTCATATGTGGAAAAAAAAAAACAGATTTTTATATTATATTAAGCGCATATTCTGCCAAGTTCATAAATGACATCACTTTAAATTTAAAATAATTTTTATAAAGATCGTATTGAAAAATATTTAAAGTAGACGCAATGCAGTGTGTACTTTTTTGTAGCAACCAAAATCATAGAAAAAATATTTTGGATTCTGCTCACAATATGAGACTAATTTTTATTTATTTAATATAGAATGATTAATGTGTTTTTAAAGCGATAAAAAAGTGAAAGAAATATAAAAAATCGTATTCCAATAAATTAAACATCAAATATCCATTTTATCGAAATTAAAAATTCGGAATTGAATGGAAAAAATGCATTAGAAAAACATTTTGGATCAGATTCGAAACTAAAATCAAAAGAAAATAAATAAATGCAGATTTGGGTTATTTAATTTAGTTTAAGAGAAGAATGTGTATGTGTGTCATTCGTTGGCTAATTATTGGCATCGGTATCACACTAGGTGCATATGACATATAGTAACTAGATAAGATTTATATGCTGAAAACACCATAAATTACCCGTATCTCTGCTTTTGCAAAATTTATGGACACATTTTTTTTAAACTACTTCCAAAAACAATCCATGATATGGTAGCTGATTTAATTTATTTTTACGTAACTTTAAACGTGTTTTTTTCTCTTGAAACTTCATTGTGTTATTTATTCCTTTGTTTTCATTCTTGTTATGTTAAAGAAGAAACAATAATAATATGTTCTAAATTTCGAAATGTAGCAATAGAGACATTTTATGCGCTGCTTGAAGCTTAAACTTTGTCTATTTTCCTTGAGTAAAATGATTCACGAAAAGATGAGAAGATGAACTTCGAGATCGTTTTTATTTGCTGTTTTCAAAAGGATAATAATGTAAAGAAAAAAAAATGTAGCAATTGTTGAATAATCGCTGCTTGTCACATCAAATGATAGAAAACAAGCTTGACATCTTTAAAGTCTTCTTTTAAGATAATCAGAGAAGAGCTTGAAAAGAGAGTCATTTTTGTGTCCCGTAAATCACTGCTGAATGACTGACGCTTTAATGATTGTGAAGATTTGATCGAAATGTCAAAAGTGATATCTCATTAAAAAGTTTTTAAATAATTATATAAACTTTATTTCGACTAATTTAATACTTTTTAAAATTTTTATCTGCTGACTAATCATAAAATAATGAATAGTTAGCAGATAAAAATGAATAAATAATGAATAGTAATGAATAAATAAGAAGTAGGCTGATTGATAGTTTTTAAATAATATTCAAAACTTGTAAAACAATAATTGCAGCTTTAGACAGTATTATAGATTGTTTTAAAAGTTTGTTTCTATGATTTCTACAAAATTCTTTAATTACATTTGAAATTATGTTTAATTTCCAGTTCACAGACAGTAAAATAAAATAAATATTTTTTTCTAAAAATTTTCCACCTTTGCAAATTTTGGATGAATAGTGTTGTGGTAGTAATTATTGTTGAAAGATTGATATCTGAGTTTCTTGATCACCCGGCATCTTATATTTATATATTTATGGAAATTTTTGTATATTTATTCAATTTTATATTGCTAAATTAACTTCACTTTTTCTCTTTTCGAAAAATATTTCACTGATAATGTTTAAAAAATGTTTCCCTAAAATAAAACAAGATGTAAGTTGTTTCTGTTAATTTTTTTTAAGAAGGCACTGATCGTTTTGCAATCTTTTAAATTCAAATTGCATGTATTTATATTTAAATAAAATGGAATTATTTGAAATTCAGCTTAAAAAAATTTGGGATGGAAATTATTGAAAAACACACAAAATAAGATAATGATTTTTAAGGTAACGTAAATGCCAAAGTTAAATGTTTAAGTTTCAATATAAATTTACTTTCATATTTTATGTACACATTAAGTTAATTTTTTTTACATAGTTTATTTTTCTGTATGAATAAATCATCTGAAATTTTAACATAGTGTTTCATTGTTTTATCACTTTTAAATTCGAAATCTAGTTACTTTTTAAAGTTCCCCATTTTGCTACCATCTCATTCTGTTATACGTTATTATGGTCTTTTTTATTTTTAGTTGGGTGTGGGTTACAAATATTTTCAAATTGCTTTGTATATAAATGATGAAATATGTACCTTAAAAAAATGTACAACTGTTATTGGTTTTATAAAAGTTAAAAAAATTCATTTGAAACTTTAGTATTAGAAATGTGTTAATATTTGCTGTAAGGCAACTTATCACATTCTTATTTTACAATTTATTAAATCGCGGTAAAAATAATCATTACTAGTGAGAAATATTAACAAAATTTATTTTATCAATGTCACTGGTATTATTGCAATTCATGTAAGTTTTCTAGGTAAATAAAATATATTTGATATTTCCATGTTTTCAATGGTGGCTGTGTAATATAGTTATCTTCAATGACATTTTGTTTGGCCTTACATTGTCATTTTGGAAGCCAAGCGTCGAAAATAATCATGAACTTCGCATGTCCACGGTTACGAATTATGAGATTACATGGTGTAACGAGATTTGTGTGATCAGCCAAATATGTCCGAGACTCGTCTTTCAGTCGGGTTTTGATGGGATGTTCGAAACTCAGTGGAGTTCTAAGAATATTTCTTCTCTCCCGAGAAAAATAAAAATAAGAAAATGATCCCGGCATACTTTCACGATTTTACCTGAACCAGAACGTTGAGTAAGTTAATGCTCTCAGTTTTTCTTGTTTTCTTTTTTTCGTGAAAAATCACCTGAGGTAGTTTTTGGTCGTTTGGAAGATGCATTTCTTTTCTTTTACTTTTATCATTCCGTCAAATGTTAATATTCTCCCCTTTCCGCCGCCCTTTATGTTTTTGACTTTGCTTTTGCTTTGATGCGCACAATATTTACGAATGATGATTAATCGATTTGGGAAACCGTGCGAGCATCCGATGAGCTGACATCATGCAATATTGAATTGAGATGCACAAATGGAAAATAGAATCTTTCAAAAGTGAAAGTCTAAATTGTTCTTTAACATTTCCTTTCTTTGGTTTGTCATTATTATTTCCGGTTTAATTTACGTATGGAATATATAGAATCTTGCGGAATTTTTTAAAATTTTTTATAGGTTTTGCTTATAAATGGTATATTTTGATGGATGCTTTTAATGTAAAATCAATTCTGATTCTGTATGCTAAAAATATATGCTACACTTATGTCTTTACAATTTTTAAAAATTAATTATCTATTAGTTCGAATTTCACTTTGATATTCTTCAGCATTATAAAAAATTAAAGAAATGATAGTTCTTTATTATAATTTTGCAATACATGCGCGTATACACTTCTCAGAAATGGAATAAAAGAAATGTTATACTTCTTAATTAAGATACAGTAGAACTCCAATTATCCGAATAATTGGATTTTTTCATAAAAAGGGTCGATTTTAATTTAATTACTGTACAGTGAAAAATAAAAGAAAACGGTATTTTTTTAAAGAAAAAGAATTCCTAATCAATTAAATGAAAATGCAACACTTTTACATGTTAAGGTACTTGCAAGTGCTATGCGTACAGCGCTGGGAATAAAAAATGCTCTATCCACTTCAAAGAAGTTATGAAAGCAGCAAATGCTTCATTAGCTGATGGTCTCGTGTATCTCCTTCAACTTGAACATTAAGGTCATCTTCTTAATCTACACTTTAAATAAGTTTATCATTTGCAGTTTGGTCTCAATCTAGGGTCTCACTCATTATCTCTATTCCCCTATATGTACAGCACTAACTTCTGAACATCCAGGAATTTTCAAAAAAAATATGCTTGAATTCTCCAAGTGATACGTCATTCTTATCTTTTACCTTTCCTTTACTTGTGCTTTTACTTTTTTCTCATTTTCCATCTCTTTTCAGTCTAATTTATTTTTCTGAAATTTTGAAATCTATTCGGATTATTGTGTCCTACTTATTGTAGTTTAATGTAATATAAATGAAATTCTACTCAAGTTTTTTGCTTATATATTTTTTCAGTTATGAAATAACCACATTTATATCAATTTATAAGTATTATGAGAATTTATTTCTACTGATTTGATTGCTCATTAGTCAATATTCTGGCTTTTGTTCTGTAGTTTATGTGTTCAAATTGTTTCTTAGCCGTTATGTTTGTAAGACATTTTAATTCGTACCCACTTTATATTATAGGCAAATTTATCTTGCATTGATAAACAAGTAAATCTGTAAAATATTAGTTAAAGATTTAGCGAGCCAATTGTGCGATACTGTTTTGTTTTTTGATGAATACTTTTTATCTTGTTCGTTTCTTTTCCTTTCATATTAGAATTACAGAGCTCAAAAAATATAAAAGAATGAAAATGCTCTTAATTTTTTTAAAAGCTAATTATTTTTTTTATCTATTTTACACATATGTATCTATTACTATATAAGGTACTATTTATGTAGATAAATCTTAACGAATATTTACTTTTAATTAGTTTTCTCAGTATAATCAAAGACAATTTCAAACCGCACTTTGATTTCTTCTCTCGCACATTATTATTCTTACGGCAGGGCTGCATTCATTCTAGCTTCCACTAACTACAGCTCAATTTATTTTAAGCAGTTAACGTAAATGAGGTTTAGAACTTGATTACAGTATTTTCGGATAGAAATGTGATTTTCAAATTTCTGTATGCTTTAAGTTTGACGTGCCTTTGATTAATATAAAACTTTTTATTGTGTTCATTTAGTTTTCTTTCCTTCATTAAAGTGATGTGAAAATGTGATGTTGAAGCTCAAGTATTGAAATCATCGTTAATCTTTGTTTAAATTACAAAGCATTTTCTTTGGTTGAGTGTATCACAGAATTTCACCAAAAACATTGAACAACGTAAAATTAATTTTCATATTTGTTCCTAAAAACATTACATTATAATATTAATAATGTAGCTTTATATAGAAACAAAAATAGATGTTAGGTTTACCGAGATCAAAGGTAAAGTTGTTTTGCGTTCAAGTGATATGAAATATGAGCGACTGGAAAAGACTGAATGAGAAAAGATTAGTAAGAGATAGTAAGTTCTTTTTCTCATAGGTTGTTACAATAATTTAAGACTAGTAATTTGATGTCCACATCGTGTTGCAAAAAATATATATATATCGCCTGTTAGCGTGTTTATTAGACGATTGATAGCTAATCTCTTTGTTTATAAGTCCATATTCAGCTTCTAAAGCAATAAGAAGCGTATTTGTTATTGAGAGAACAGTTTTACCTGATCAGCCATCAAGCGATTTTAAGAGATTTATACGATGGCTTCAATGTCAATGTTAGGAGTGATACCTGTTTGAGCCATTCTACGGGCCTAAATATTTTCTTATGTTTAACTGCATAATTTTTCAAATTAGAGACGATATCCATGATGCTTATTTGATCTTTTCGGAACAATAGTTATGATTTCTGTTACAAGAGGAGAACGCTTGATTGCTTAGAGCTTTAATGTGAGCAATTGTTATTAACAATAATTAAATAGTCACCTTGATTACCAGACCTAAAACCCAGATGTTTGATTCTTATGAAAACTTGTATGTGTCACTATTCTTCCCCTGATACTTGCCACTCTTATAATTGCATTCCAAGAACAATGATTGTCTCTTGCTATTTACTGATAGACTGAATAATTGATAACATGTATTATCACTGTATATGCTGCTGTATTACTTCTTGGAATGGTCATGCACTACATTAAAAGTACTTTTCTTGTATCAGTTAGTGCGTTCATTTTGCAAATTTTATTATTATGCATCCAGTCAAACTTTGGCAAGTGAATTAGTTGGTCGTTTTTCGACTTTCAATTCAGTTATTTTTAGGTTCTACTCCAACCACCAATTTGAAAATTTAAAGTGAGATATTTTAAGTCAATTTTAGTAGGTCACGCGTGTGTTAAAAGTTACTGTAAAACGACAAACAAATCAAACTATGTGCATTCAGTTTTTAAAATAAAATAATTATTTTGTTATTTCGTATTACTGCTATATTTATTTGTTTATGTATTTAATTTGTTTTCACCAAAAACAATATTCTTTTTCATAGAACGCTGTGAATAATTGAATTCAAACTGAATTTAAATTAATATATGTGTTTTTATTAGTTATCGTGCGTGTTTTTTGTCTTTCCTTAAAATAATAATAATTAATAAATAAAATATTAAGCATTAATTTGCATAGTTTTGTTTATTCAAGACGTTCCTACATTTGATATCCTCTAATACAATCGGATCTTTATTCTATTTTTTAGGTAAATTATTGGAAAAGAAATTACATTTTTTTTTCAAATTAAATAACATCTATTATTACTAAATACTTATTTGGGCCTTAACTATTTCAAGTAATTGGTATAAATAGCACGAAGAAACACATCAACTTGCAATGCAAATGATTATTTCGTAAATGACTGCTATTGCCTCGTAATTTATACTTTATAAAATAAATTGTTCATTTATTTTTTATAAAATAAATTGTAGACATTAGTAAGGTAATCAATTTTAAAATGTTGGTTTTTAAAAATTATTTTATGAGTAATCAAATTTGATGAAGATTTTATTTGAAATAAGTTTCTGATTGAAAAATCAATTTGCTTTTAATTTGTTCGAAATTTGAAACTCATTAGCTTATCATTATTACGATAGAATCTTTGCGATAAAACTAAATTTCAATCTGGAAACTATTTTTCCGTTTATTGTGTTATTCATTTACAGCTTATAATGATCGAAAATAGAAAAGTAAATAAAAACACAAAACTATTATGAATTTCCTTTCCTTTACCATAATCATAAAATAAAGAAGTTTACTTACCCACTACAAAAAATTTCGTTTAATCTTTAATAATTAAAAGATTTTCATTAAAGGAGACAAATATTTATATAATTAACAATTTGTTTTTAAATATTGATCAAAAAACTTATCGGATATAAACGATTTATTGCTTTGGACTAAACGCCTTGTTTAAAAGTCACTAAAAGGAAAGTAGTATTATATAAAAAATTTTGAATAATAATGTATCAACATTTCTTAGATTATTTTTTGTAAATTGCTATAAGTATTTAAAATTTTAAAAGTAAAAATTTGCAATTATTCCAACAATTTTTACTTTTTTGTTTAAATGAATTTAAGGTATAAAATACTATACTATATTTTAATAAAAAAATTCAGAAAATTTTTAGTTATTTATTGTGGAATAATTATTTTAATAATCATCTGTTGTTGAAAAATAAAGCATCGAATAAGTGGCTTTATTAATAAATAAACTTTATCAAACGCGACCAATGTTAGACGTTGCCTTCACTCATAATTATCATTTACTCTTTCGTTTGTTGTCAAAATAAATTAATTTTTGCATTATTTTGTGGCTTTAATAGAATATATCTGCATAAAAAATAATTAAAAGTTCTAACTATCAAAAATTTAAATATTAATTTATTTTTTAATTATTTGTAATTTTGCATCAATATTTCAATAATAACTCTTATATGTGTATTTAAAAAAGATCTATTAAGAATACAGAGTAGGGTAAATTTCATGACGAATAAGTAGATAAGGTACCGCTTCTTGTTTGAAGGCTGTTTTTAAAAAGTGGACTTTATTTCATAGAAGAAAAATGCAGAAAAATACCTTATGAATCAATTCAAGGTTTTTCTCCAATTTATTTTTGTAAATTTATTCAATTTATAAATGTATCTGAAAATGTACCAAATGGTAAAAAAGATGATAAAAATTATAAATGATCTTGTTGGAAAAAGAGAATCATGGTTAGAATTTAACTGTCGGAGCGACGACTAGTGCTTATTTTTAATTTAATCTGCAATGCCAGTAGTGCAATGTGCTTCTTTTTGCTGACGGATGGCAATTTGAAGGTTACTTCCTTACCTGCCGAATGAGTACAAATGAGTGTTTCTCCCAGCATCCTGTTATGATAATTACTTGTTTGAAATCTCGAGACACCCCCTATGAAGTAAACACCCTTTCATGTTGATTCATCCACAGTTAACCCTGTGTCCTTGTCCTTTACTGGAATGTTCTTTGGCTTCTGCAATTTTTCTTCTTTTTTTCCCTATATTTTTTATTTTTAATTCCTACCCAGCTTCACTTCATAATCTACAAAGATGTTTCTTATAGAACGAAAAATATCTGAGCTTGTTAATTACAGTTAAATTTAAAATTTCGGGGAATTGATGTTAAAGAAGCATAATTTCGTTTCCGCTATAAATATTTGTAGGTTTCCAACTTTAATTTTTCTTATTTACGAGTGCGTTATTCGTTTTGTGGAAGAATTATATATCATATTATGTATTTTACTAATATCCCCTATATATTAATCATCATATTAACATAGTATATCAATTACTATGCATATTCTTGGATTTGTGTACAAGTTTTAGTTTAAATTAAATTGAAGGATTAAACGAGCATACAGAGCGTACAATTTTTAAGTATATTTCAGACGGTTGAGTTTAAGTCCACCATATTTAAAGCCAATTTTTTTTAGCTCTGTATGTTAATTTTAAATATGAACTTATTTCCAATACTTCTGTGGTAAATTTTGAATCTTTGGAAAATTGATTTGACTTAGGAAATTCAAATAAATGAATGGTTAAAAAGATTAGATATCTGCAAGACTTGTGTGTGTAGATTTTCGAAACTTTGAATCTTAAGTTAAAAATTTGATTTTTTTCTCAAAACTAATTGGAATTATTACGTATTTTTTAAACTAAAAGATTGATTACAATGTTTTTAATAGGCATAACATTCTGTCTTACTTCAAGTAAATTATTTTAATTTAATCCACCGTACCCAGCTGTAGAATGTTATATTTATAGCAAAATATTGAATAATTTTAAAAATATGCTATATAAAATGGTTTTTCTGTTAATTTGATATGACTTATAAATTTTGATTCAATCATTTAGTTTTGAATTCATCATTACTCAAACATTTGTAAATTCATGTTATTTATTGCAAAATTTCATATTCTAGTCAAAACTTACCAAATTCGCGAACTAAAAATTCAAATTTGGTTATTGGGATTGCGCAAAAAAAAAGTTAAGTTTCATGTTACTTCTTTTTATTGATAAATTCGCCAAATCGAATATGCTTGATTGATGTTTCATTCTTTATTTCTTTTATTATCAATCACTTAGCAATTATACGGACAAGTTTTTCTGTTCTGTATCTTGAAGGACGTTAAAAAAAATTGTCTGCATTTATTTTATTTTCTTCTGGGGTGATTGACAGCATTTGTATTCCTTCAGTTAAATGATTGCATCAGAGTTGATTTTATTTTATTTTGCTTGATATTTTCTGTGAATACTTCGACTTCCGCTGTGCGGAAAGTCACGCTCAGCTTGTCGTGTTACTTGGCAGCTGAAAAATATTCACATTTATTCTTATATATTTTAAAAACGTTTCATTGTCTTGGTCAATGAGTCAGTGCTTCCTAAATGTGTTCAAAACTACAAGTGATTACGTCAGATTGTATTTTAGTTCCAGAGTATCTTTTTTTTAAATAAATGCATATATGCACTTTTGCGATTTCTTCACTGTTTTGACTTTCTTTAAACATATATCAAAATTTCTCCTGCTTAAATGCCTTCCCCGCTTTAAAATTTTGATTTAAGTGGGTGTAAACTTCAAACAAAATTTTTAGTATTAAAAATCATTACTATTCATTTTATATGCTTACAATGTGCCTATTTTTGGAAATAAGAATGCGTATTTTCTGATCTCAATAATAGGCAAAAAATATAGTAAGTGAAAAACTGAAAATTTTTTATTCAATCTAGAATAGTTTTTTTCATAATTTGCGCTTAAAAAATCTGTTAATATATTTAGTGTTCAACTTATTGTATTTATTCTGTCGTGATTTTATAAAAAAATAATAGTATAGTAATATATATATATATATATATATATTTATTTATTTATTTATTTAACCGTGTTTTCTGCACATGTTCTCGCCATCTTAGTGAAAAATAGATGGGCAAATATCTGTCGTATATTGAAGTACGATCTTTGGTTCCAATGCAAAATTAATGTTCAATAGTTCTTCCCAGTTAAATAGAAGGAACAGCTCTCTCCCTTATAGGTGTCCATTCTCGTTATCTTTATTATATAAAACAGATTGTTATTTTTCAATGTTTCCATAACTCATCTATTTCAATGGGTTCTTATGAGCTATTTGACTATAAATATCGTTCTTTGGTATATATATATATATATATATATATATATATATATATATATATATATATATATATATATATATATATATGCAAAACTACCTTGTTAATCGTAAGAATAAATATTTTAATAAATAATAAAATTTACCACACATGTATGACATGAAAAAATGTTATATTTTAAGAAAAATAAATTTATGAGTATAATAATACAAATTTACAATTTACAAAATTAGAAATCGATTGACTTTATGAATGTTCTTGTATACAGTCATTGAAATTTCATCATTAAATAGCTATCGAAATAGACAAATTAATAATTTTGAATAACTATTATAGTATATTAATAGAACAGAATCTATAAATGAATGAACTGTAAAAAGTGTTTGTATTTCTCTGAGTTGCCTGTTTTTCTTTTATCTCTTATGTTAATCTAGATTTGCTTTTTTTTTTTTTTTTTTTTGAGAAACAAATATAAAACAATCAAAAAACAAAAATGTGATATATACTTCTTTGTTTTATCAAAGATGTCATTTTAAAAGCAATTAGACGCTTAGAATATCTTGATGATTGTGGCCATCAAAGAAAATAAATCAGACTGTTAGCACTTTCTAATCAAAAAATAAATAAAATAAAATAAATAAATAAAAATACCTCAAATCTTAAAATTTCTTGGAGGAAAACTCTATGAAAGAAACCGGTATTAATGACGCATTAGTGCAATGATTATCAAAACCATAGCATGAATTTAAGCTTTAAAATATTCTGTGCTTAAAAAAAAGAAAAACACTTATCTATGTAACAATATAGGCAACTTCTGCAAACATTCTTGAAAGTTTTTAAATCATGTGCTTGTATATATTCTTTTCTCTTTCTTTCACACACGAAACTTATATATCATGGAACGATTATACAGCCATTGAAACACTGAGTTGTGATCTAGAAAAATATTCAGCACTTAAGAAATTAGGGAATTTTGACAAAAGTCACAATGATGTGTCATTGAAGATTACTAGAAATTCCCCGAAGGTTTTGAGATACTTTTTACAATATTGCTACCATAAAATATTACTTTTCAATAAATTGATTACTTCTAAACGTTCCTGTAATTATTTTTTGTAATTTTCATGACATTTTTCTATTAATGACATTATTAAAGAGATGAATTATTATATTTTTGTTTTTCTCTTAGTATAAGTTAACGGAAAACTTTTTGGAAATCCAGCTATAATAAATAGTTGCAAAAAAAATTTTTTTTTCATACTCTTTTAATTTCTGTATAGAAGTGTTATAATCATAAACATAAAGGCATGTACTTCATTAAAAAAAATGATGTTAGAAAAAGGTATTTTAATATTATAAAAATACTTAATGCTATAATTAAAGTTGCAAAATTATAACGACGTTTGACTTTTTTAAATACTCTATTTTAATAATTTCTGTATAGAAGTATTATAATAAGCATAAAAAGGCACCACATTTACTTCATTATAAAAATGATAATAAAATATAGGTACTTTAAGATTATGAAAATGCTTAATGTTGTGAAATCAGATTGAATTTATATATGTATTTTGTTTAAAATTTATGTACTAATTATGTTGCAAAAAATCTTAATGTGAGGAAAACAAGTTTATTGAATTTTTAATAATTTGATGAAAAAAATTTAGAATAAATTATTTGTGTAAACAAATCTATTTCTCCATTTATAATTGGTTGTTGGTATCGTTAGAATATTGCTGAATTTCAGTTGATGAGACTTTTATACTTCCTATAATCAAAAGTGATACGTCTGACGTAAAAGTAATTAGTGATAAGTGTATTACTGGACGAAATATCACTTCTCAAATTGAAAACTTGTGAGACTTAGCATCTTCTTTTATGTTTATTGCGATTTTGATTATTTTTTAAACAGAATTTGATTCTAGTTTTTTGCTTAGTGGTGTATAACTCAGTGTTCATCATGAGTTCCTTCGTACCATTTTCTATTGAAAAATGATAGGATAAATAATGAAAAAATGATATAAAATAACATAGTAATTTTCTTGCAATCTGAAAATTTGATAGTTTTTTGTTGCCTACATCGAGTTATTAAAAATAGTTTGTTATAAGAAAAAGTTTGTGAGAAAATATTATAAACGGTGTGCAAAAACAAATTTTTAAAGAGATAAATGCATTTAAGTAAAGGAAAACTCAATTGCCTGTAAAAAATTGAGACTGAGGAATAAAATATTTTTGGTCTTTCTATCGATTATATATTAATATATTTTAATTCTAAGAATATATTATTTGTTGCTTAAATATTAATTGGTCATAACTTTCCATAGCTTAATATAGAATATCTCTCATTTCTGATCTAAAATACGAATATTTTTTATAAGGTTAATTAAATAGTAATTTAAACGAGTTGAAATATTGACTTTATTTTTATGTAGTATTTAAATTATGTAATTTTGATCGTTAAAATTCCTCATTTTTTTAGTTTCTCGTGGTCTTGAGACATTGTCCTTGTCAGATTACAAACCTGTTGTAAAAAAGTCTGTATCCTATATTGTGGCTGCTGTTCTTATTAATGAAAATAAAGAAATATTAATGATGCAAGAGGCTAAAAGTTCCTGTGCAGGTACTTGGTATTTACCTGCTGGAAGAGTTGAACCAGGAGAAAATATTTTAGTGAGTACATTGAATACTTTTTGCTGTTCGACTAATTTCATCTTAGAATTATCTTTTGATTTTAGTTTTACTTATAATAAATGAGTGATTAAAATGTTAAAGTATTGGCTTGTTGCTGTTACTTATTTTCATTTAAAATTTTTGAAAAATAAGTTACTTTCTAGGATGCTGTAAAAAGAGAAGTTTTAGAAGAAACTGGTCTGGAATTTGAACCTACTACATTACTTCTTGTGGAGTGTGCACAGGGACATTGGTATCGATTTGTTTTTACTGGTCAAGTTACAGGTATTATGTGTGTCTGTTTTAAAATTTTTGTTGTCATCTTTTTGATAAATGTGTTCTAATTTCAATTTATTTTGTTAATTAAATAACTATCCATTTAATTTTTTTCGTTTAAAACCATTATTGGCGTTAGTTTATTAGTTCCATCTTTTTCTAGGTGGAGTTATAAAAACAGTTGCAAGAGCTGATGCTGAATCTTTACAAGCAAGCTGGATAGATGATTTGAATCAGCTCAGTTTGCGCGCTTGCGATATTCTACCTCTTATAGAACGAGCTAAGCAATTTTATGCTGAGAAACCTGAAGCTTGGCACCGTCCACTTTTACCAGCTGTTTATCCTCATAAACATCTTCTCTTCAGGCTAATTGTTGTGATTAGAAAAAAATCAAAGTAAGCAATTACCAATTTAAATGTGGTGAAAAAATATATATGTATAGCAGTAAATAAAAAGATCAATAACAAGCGAATTACCTTTAATGGCTATGAAACGGTAATGAAACCCAAACTGTGGAAAAAGTGTGTACTGTGATACTGCAATGATTGGTATTGTTACTAGAAAAAAAATTAAAAAAATCATTCATCATATCTTGAAACTTGAAAACGAAGCATAAAGCTTCTTTGATTATACAGGATAGCGGATCTTAAGTGCTATAACGTTTAGTTTAAAATATTTAACTGTACTTTTTTTTCTCACTCACAAATAAATTTAATCACATGACAATACTATAGAATTAAAAGTTGTGAATATATATTTATTAATTAATGTGATAACAAGAGACATATTTCTTTTAAAAATCAAAATAAATAGGTCTGATTTGTCCGCTTTTATCATAAATGTTTGCTCTTTAATTCCCACTTCTTGAATATTTAAAATCATCTATGTTATTCAATACTTTTGTGTTTCACATGTCATCAATATTGCATAATGGTAAGCTGAACTCTTGGCTTTCCTCATAATTCTACTAAACACGTTTAAGTTAAGACTAATTAAGTCTTGGTGTTAATTTCTTATTATTTTCATAATTTATATTTAAAATTTTTCAAATAATTTTCAGAAGTAATTTTCATAAATTTCAAAATAATTTTCATTTTAATTTTAGTTGATCGGATAAGGCACTGTTTTTGTTTCTAATACACCATATTTTGTGAGATTACTTAAACTTGAAGTAAATATCTTAGATTCATAGTGTATCTTAGACTTCAAAGATACACTTTGCGCTTTCATTTGTGAAAATTGTATATTAAATAAATTTCATTTTATTCCTGCATATATTATTAAGAAATTCCTCTTCGTCCGATGTATTCATAATAAATTTATACCAATTATACTATATCTGAAAGCTACATATCAGCATCCCTTCTATTACTGTTACAAAGTAAGTTAGGCTTGGAATTTAACTAAACTATATAATGCGCATCAAATTTTAAGGTCCTAGTTTGCATTATATTCCAAAAGAATAAGATTAGAGTAGAAAAAAGAAAAAATATTTTGGGGTATATTTTGAAATCTACTCCTTTTTTAAATGTTTTTAAGTTTTCTATTGCTCTAAAAGAACAGCTTTTATAAAAGTATTCATATTAAAATACTAATATCTGGAAATTCTATGTATATTGCTGCAATTTTTGAAAATTCAATTATTACATTATCTATAAAAAATAGACCTTTCAAAAAAACTTCATCATCATAACTAATATTTATAGTGCTAATCTTGAAAATGTGAAAACTTCTTTTATGTTTCAAACTATAGAACTTAACTGATTTTAAATTATTCTTTTAAATAAGTTAGTTCTGTCATAACAAAAATTACATGTTTCTCTTCAATATCATTGAGCAAGTATCAAACTATAGCTAATGCAAGAATAAATATATTCATTAATTAACATTATTATAAGCTTCATTACTTCAAAAGTAGTTGTCTTTAAACTAAATTTTCAAGAGATATGATAGTAGTTTTATCTTTTAAAATATGTAATGACTAAATATTTATTCATTTTTTTAAGAATTTTGAAAAACATGATTAGTTAAAAAGAGGAAAAATTAGTTCAGATATGTGTGGAAATTCTTAAATTATGTAATTCATTCTTGATCCCCAGGGTGGGGTTTTGTGTGTGTATATATATATTTATATATTACACACATGTAATAGATAGTTAGGTACTTTATTTTGGAATCCATGAATCTATATCTTATTTTTCCTTTTTTCTAGCAATAGAATTCATGTTTTGATATCTGAAAAAGGAAATGTACATTTCCCAACATGTGAAATAAACCCTGCCAAAAGCATACATTCAACATTAAGGAAATACATTCAGGTAAATATGAAAAAAATAAAACTATACAAGTTTTTAATGTGGATTTAAATGTGGATTAATCTTAACTTTTGTGTAATTGCAAAGAAATAAATCAACTGTAGATTTTGTTTTTTAAAAGGTTTAATGTCTTTTTAAATATAATTTAATGTTGAAAAAAATCAAGGTATAAAGGGCTCAACATATATTGAGTGAATAAGATTTAAACTTTAGGTTTGTATGACATAAAATTTAATTCTTATTGTTTTATCTATATGGGTAAGAAAAAACTGCTTCAAAAGAGTAAAAAAAAATTGTAAGTTAAAAAAGAAAATTTTATATGTAATCAGTATTGTTTTATATAAAAAAATCTTAATCTATTGGAAGTCTTTTACCTGTTATATAATTTTCAATAATTACGTAATTATTTGTATATATTTTTCAAGGATATAAATAGTCAAGAAAATTTTAATAGTTCTGGCAACTAGTATAAAATAACTGTCTCCAATTATATTAAAAATACTATAGTACTGCCATCTAGTATGTAAAAGAGATAAATTTACAAGCTTAAGAAATAGAGTGTTTTAATCTTTTTTGTGCTTTACTTTCGAACACTTTAGGTTGGAAATATGACAGGCACAAGAAAATAAATTGAAATTTGGAATATTTCTTTTATGGACATTGATAATTTGTAACTTTTATGGATCATACACTTTAGAATTTTTCAAACTTGGAAAATTTTCATTCAACAAATATTTATTTTAGGGCAAGTGGTAAAACTTTCTTCAAGTTCTTTTGTATATTTCAATGCATCTGGATCATCATTACTGTTAATTTAAAGTCAAATAGTTAGCTTTTAAATATCTGAATAATTTTAGGAAGTGAAATAACCATTATTTTCACCTTCATAATTAGATTGAATATCAAAAGTCACCAATAATTATCTTACTAAGGGTAATTGATGTTTTATACTGTACAATAGATGCTTTATGGTATTATAATTTTAATCATTGGCTATTATTATTTTCTTTTTATAAAAGACTCATATTTATTCCAATAGAAATGTCAAAATTCTGATTCTGGTTAAATGTTTGTTTTCCTACTACATTCATACTTATTTTATACGAAATAAATCCTTCAATTTTATTTACAAAAAATGTATCAATTACAATTTTTTACACCTACAAAATGTAACTCTCAATAAATTGTGTTATTACTATATTGATTATATGTTCATTTTCCCCACCCCCTATTTTTACCATGAATAGATATTTCTTTTTGATTTTTACTTTGCATGTTGTTCAGCCATGATTCAATGTTTTAAATTTAATTGATAAACACGATTCAAAATCTTGGTTATTTATTTGTTTTTGATTAAGAATAGTTGCAAATTAAACAGAATTGGAACATCATAAAGTAAATAGTGTTGTTAGAAATGTTAGAATTTCGTTTCTACTACTGCCAACCAGTCACTTATTATTATTACTAGTTTAAATTCTCAGCATTATTTTTGAAATTAAAATTGAGGTATAGATAGTTTCATTTTAATGAAATGTTTTACAATTCTTTCTAGTTTTATTTTTCTTGTAAAGAAAATAATACAAAAATGCTATTCTGTCTGTTCAAAAAACCAATTAATATTAAGAATAAAAAAAGTGAAAGTTGGTGATCATATCCAAGGCTTGTAATATTTTGGAATGTCAATCAAATTAAAGTAACTAAAAATTTACAAATTAGAGATAAAAATCATCGGCAAATTCGACTGATTCTAACGTCCATGGAGGTTTATTGATTCATAAATCTTTTTTAAGGAATTGCTATTTTAATTTTTACTACCCATTAATAATAATCAAAGCATGAAAATATGCAAATTTATTACTGTTTTAATGTTATGTTACTTTAATAATTTAATAAAATAAATGTCTTGATAGTAAATTTCATCTTACTTTACAAGGATTTGGTATTATACATTTTAATCATGATGTGTATTTGGTAAGGAGTTTTGTATTTAAAACTAATTATAAAAAAAAGTTCAAGATATTTTTCAACAGATATTACATACATATTTTTTACATTTAATGTATAAAAAATATCAAACTATTATTAATTCAGGTATACATGTTTTGTTGTGTTAACTTTTAATCTTATTTTATAATTAATTATATGTATATGAAAATAATTTTTAATTAATAATTCTGACTACTGTAAAATCTATATTATAGGTATTATTTGGTTCAAATCCACCTCCTCATAAACCTCATGGCATTATGTCAGTTGAGCACTCTGCTCAGCCTGCTGGAGAACATGACGGCATTTGCTTAAGTATATTAATATCTTGTAAATCAGCTCTGGAGGATGTTGCTGTTTCACCCAACTATGCATGGATGGAAATTCGGAAAGACTTAGGTGATTGTTTGTTGGGAAGGCTTAGCAAAAACAAATGTGTTCTTCTCAATGTGATTCGATAGAAAGATGATACACATATATTAACATTTACTGTAGATGCCTCATGGAAAATTTCTTACATCATTAATTAATTATATACAATTTTTCATTTTAAAGATCTTTTAATTGACTTATTTAAGGTCCATTTTATTCAATCTGTTGGCAAGTAATGCTAAAGAGGTAACCAAGCTGCAACGTTAATTTCCACAATTATTGATGGTATTCAGCAAAAAAATAATTATTATTTTGGAATACCTCTCCATTTTTAATAAATAAAAATGCAATCATTGATGGAAATTTCATGATCTTGGGATTTCAAGGAGAATATGATACATTAAATGCTTAAAAAATTATTAATGAGGGATATAAGTTTATTTTTTTATTTTCTAATCATTCTATATTTCTATTAATATTTAATATTTTTCATATTCAAAACCAAAATTATGTGATAATCAATGTGGATGTTTTTTAGTTCCAGTTCTATTTATATTATGTCATCTTCATAAAGATGAGTATGGATTTATTTTATTTTTTTAAAGCTATAATCTGTGACAGCAAATGTTCAAGTTTGATTTGAAATAAAATTAAATATTATTTTTTAATAAAAAATGAAGTATTTATAATCAGTAATTTAGTTCTATATTTTCTTTCCCTTGATTCCCTTTCAAAAATATCCAAAATTCTTATTTGGTAAAAAGTTTGTCTTCAGTAAAAACTAAAAATTTTCTTTATTTTTAAAATATAATTCGGAGAAGAAAACAGATGAAAATCTGAAAGAATTATGAGAATCAAATATATTTGTTACAGAATATGCTATTTCCACAACCATGATTCTTTCTCTATCGCACAGTTTGTGATCAAACACTGTAACAGTGAAAATTACATTTGGAGGTGTACAATTAATCAAATTAGGATGTTTTATATAAATTTTAATATTTAGCTGAGGGAATTGCTCACAATGCTAGTCACAATTATCCTTTTGGTATCATAAGAGTGATTTATAAAAAATGTGTTACCAATTATGCATTGATAACCTCTTGATGAAGCTTTTATCCCTTTTATTAAATTTATAACTTCAAAGTCAGCTAAACCATTCTTTAACAATGCTAATAGCAAAACTTGCTTCAAATAAATGCTTTTACATTTTTTATTTCACTTCTATTTTAAACTCACAGCTGACTAAAATTTAAATCTCATTTTACATTTTGAATGTTAATCTTTCTGCATTATTTAAGAAAATTTCTTCAATTAAGTAACCTTCTGTAGATAATGTAAATATCAGGGTAGCCAAATATGTATGTGCTATAAAAACTGAGATGCATGTTTAAAATAATCCAATACGCATGAATCATTATTATCCTATAGCTAATTTTATTTATTTATAGTATTAATATAGAAGTACTAAAATGCAACATTAAATTTAACTGTGTTAATAATGATTGTGGAGAGATTTGCAGCATAATATATACTTAATATGTGGAATGTTTAGTGCTTTACCTTTTGGAAAATTTTATTTTGATAAAATTATTTTCATTTGTAAATATCACCGGTTTGATGTTGCATATTTTTCTTTTTTATATATATTTTTGCAGCTGTATTTCTATATTATTTATTCCAAAAGAAGGATCACAAACATTTAGAGATGGTTTTATCCTTGGAAAATGTTATAATCTATTATTATATTTATACATTGTAATTCAATATATTTCCGTTTTATGCAAACCTATTGTTGTAAAATATTTTTGAATATGCTACTTTAAAAATGAAAATAATTTTATTCAAAAATATTATTTATTTTGTAATATTTTGCTGAAAATGGCTTATAAAATTTGATTTTTTTAATGTGCTAATGTATCATATTCCCTAAATGTTTGAAAATCTGTGTGATTTTAAAATTTATATTTCCTTTTTGTATTTAGTATAGAAAATATTTTAATATATTTTTAAATAAGCTACTTTTAAAAATGGATCACACAATCTATTTTACACAATGATTGAGTTTATAAATTTGTATTTATTGCCTATATGTTGTGAAAACAATTGTGTAAAATACATTTTTATAATATATTTATGTACAGTAAAAATACATTTAAATTAACAAGTTAATTTTGATTTAAATTATTTGTTGATTTAATCAAAATGTTTGACATATTTTATTCAAAATTTAACTCAAACGGCACGATAGCTGATATGGGAACCAATGCCTACAATGATTAGATCTGTTGATTTGACAATGATTTGTTATGTTTTCATGATCAAGAGCCCTGGGGTACTAAGCTTTTGTCTTGGTTTGGTGGTCAGCCTAATGTGAGACCTCCAATATTTAGCTCCAAGCCAACTTGACACTCAATTTTATTAACCCACTGAAGGGACAAAATGCTGAGTTGATCTTGTAAAGCCCAAGAACCAGAACTGTGCCTTGGGAGCACGAAGCATTACTACTACACCAACAGGCTTCGTTAGTTGTTTAGTTAAAATTTCATAATTTTTGTACGATTTCACACTTGAAGATTTTTTAATTATTGAATTTATATAATTATTTTTCATTCTTAAATTAAAAAATGTGTATTTTAATTGAGGTTAAAATAGTAAGTAAGCATTTGCCCACATTCAATTTGTATTGGCCATAAAATAATTTATAATTATTATATTATGGCAAATACAGAAAATATTAAAATTTATTTACAAAAAAACAATGAAGATAAAATATGAATTTTAAATATTTCATGGGTCATTTATTCCCCTTTTTATTTTAAAACTTAATTATAACAAAAGAGCTTTTATTACATGCATTAAATATAAAATGTGTTCAAATGATTGTGTATGATCTATCTTTCTGAAATCTATTGTTTATGTCATAAAAATATTTCATAAATATTATAATAGAAAAATTATTTTTAAGTTTGTATTTTGTAGTTAATTAATTAAAATAGTTTTATATGTTTTATTAAATAAAATCAATATTTCTATATGAAGAAAAATGTATATTTTTTCATAAAATCTATATTATTTAATTTATTAATCTGGTATAAATTTGTTTTTAATTTGTAAATAGATAAGTTGTTACTTTTGAAATTGTTTGGCGAAAGAATATATTGTTTTGTTCGCTTGTAAAATTAGAGTTATATTTAGAAGTAACTTAAAATGTGATATGTGAAATTTATATTATTTTAAATTGAAATTTTAAGTAAGGTTTTATTAAGTATAAAATTGATTAAAAATATTGACATTTAAAAAAAAATTCCATGAAACATTTATAGTTAAAGAAATTATCAGTGAGAATTATAATTCCTAGACTATTAATTATCTGATATATTTATAGTTTATTCATAGAATATAAAAATTATCTAGTATAATAATTAGTTATTATTATAATATGTATTGTTGAACTCTAGTTTGTATACTCATTTCTCTAAACTAGAACATTTTCCTTATATATTGCTCAATGTCTCATATTGAAATGTATTATTTGATCGCAAGTAATACTTATATAGTTCATTAAAATTCGTATTCCAGTCATTAATTTATTAAGATTAAATTTTAAAAAATAATAAAAATTTTTACTAGTGATACATTTTTCGGCTGTTTATAGTTTTAATAAGTTAGATAAAAATTGTAGTATAATTTGTAATTAATAAAGGATAATTCTCAAATAATAAGAAAAAAGTTAGTTGAATTATTGCTAGTAATTAAATGTTTTCATATTATAAAATGTATTATTTTCATGAACAAGGATGTTTTCATAAATATAAATAAGTAGACTTGCTTAAACAGCAGCAACTGTGATATGCATTCTTTAATGAAATTTTGTCTTATTAATTAATTACTTTACATGTACTCTATGTTGGAAAAATATTCCTCTATTCAAATTTTATTCATAACATGTGCCTAATTTTTCATGACTTTTAACTTTAAATAAAAATTTAAGTTGATTGTG
Organism: Latrodectus hesperus; assembly: GCA_037975125.1. NCBI lineage: Eukaryota > Metazoa > Arthropoda > Arachnida > Araneae > Theridiidae > Latrodectus > Latrodectus hesperus. The sequence continues at coordinate 57,011,139 of CM075855.1, forward strand.
TGAACATTCGATTTTAATGATTAAATATATATCATACCATATGTGTGTTTGGTATGATTATTTTCCTGCACTCATCAATATATATCCTTATAAGATACAATAATGAGCTTTACTTTATAATTCTTTTTGTTATCATGATTCTTGTAACACTTGAGTAACAAAATTGCCTTCCTTATAAGTTCTCATTAAAAGTGAATTAAATAATAAAAGGATTAACTGTCTTTCAATAATTTAATATTTAATTTTTAAATTTTCTACTATATTTATATATAGTATAGTTTCATTATATATTTTATTTGTGGTCTCGAATTTCAAATTTATCATATGGATTTTTATTTATCTGAAATGCTACATGATTATTTAAAAACACATAATAGCTTTATTTAAAAAAATATTTGTCAAATATACATGAAAACTACATACAGAAGAATTGGAAAATAACATTGTAACTAGTTAATGAGCTTGCAATAAACTTATGAATATATATGCCAAATATTTCATAATTGTTGATTTAATGTATTTGTTGAGAGATTAAGCTAAAAATTGTACTTCCATAAATTGAAAATGTGTGAACACCATTTTTCCATGAACAGGTTATTCACATTGTTTCTAGTTTTATCTTAAAATTAATATGAATAGTTAATATTTTAATGTGATGTATATTATTTCAGTGTTAATTTCCACAACTGCTTGTATAATATGTTCATGTTGCATTACGACATTTGCTCAAGTAAAAATCAGTGTCTTAAATATAGATGTGTATGAATCTCTAAATGTATTTTCAATGCAGAGCATTAAATAAGTACTCTGCGGCGCCAACTAAACTTAGTTCTTAAAATCTTAATGTCTCTTAAATAATTTTAGATTCTTTTGTCACATTGTAAATTTTGTATGTTAAATTAGTATGGGTTTTGGGCAAGAAACGGTTCATAATATACTTTCCTCAGAAAATTTCTTTGTATATATTTATTTTTTGTACAGAGAAATATTGTGTGCCAGAATTCTATTACTTTTGATACTTATGTTTTATTAAATAAAGTATTATCATTTTCTTCTCAATCATAAGTTTTCTTTTTTATATTAATTTTTAATTTTACATCACCATGACACTTTAAATTTGGTTTTATAATTAAAATTATTTAACAAATAAAAATCTCTTAATTATATAATTTCCCTTTTAATATCAGTAAATGCAATATTTTACATTAAGATACTTTATTTTTGTAATCGAGAACTTTTTAAATTTAAATATCCTTGTATGTGTGTATGTTACTAATATGCTAAATATTTTAAATTGATATTTTTTTACCTGGCTTTACACGTATGAAATGTATTTTTCTTATTAATATGATATTTAAATATATTTCTTTATATTATCATAACATAACAATAAGTTTAAATATAAAACTATTAATAACAGTGTAATTTAATTTCATCATTTTAATCCATTTGAAAATGCAAAGCTCAAAAAAACCTTAATTTTCATTTAAACAGATTTAAAATTTCCAAGTTTAAACAAAATTATAGAATAATTTTAGCTAATATTCAAATGCAGTGATTTTTTAAAGATACCATTGATAAATTTAATAAGATTACAGTGTGTAAAGAAGGTAAGATGCATATTTTAATTTATAAGTATACAATAAATTAAATGGATGAAAATTTAACAAGTACCATTAATGAAAAATATTTCATATTGTAAACATGATTTTTTTATCATTAACGATATTAAAACTGAACATTGTATTTCCTAATCAAACCATCTCTAGAACCAGTAAAAATTGAATTTCCATTGTATGCCATACAGTATACTGGATCAAAACCTGGACCTGTGAGCTGTATACATTGATCTCTATCAAAAGCAGTGAAAATGCATGATCCATCAGCTAAATTAAAAAAGTTTTTAAAATAAAATAGCTATAAAAATAGTAAAAAATATTTTTTTCATATTAATTATGAAAAAATTTATGAGAATTTTCAATTTACACATATTTTAAATCAGTATAATAACAGCTTTTTATATTATTCTTATAGTTAACTTATAATTTAAAAATAAGCAACAAAAAAGTTGATTAACTAAAAATTATCAAACTTCATTTAAAAATATTTTAATCTTAGAAAAATAATTGTATTTCACTGTCTAGAAACATTTTTACTTTCGAAATCTTGTATAAAATTTTAGATATTTTTTAAATAAAAAAATTAAAAGCATGTATTTTAAATGTTTAAGCATTTACGAATAAATTTCTAAAAAAAGTTAACAGATAGTTTAATCTGTATAAAACCATTTTGTCCATAAAAATTACATACTTATATGTAGTGGACCCATTATTTGTAAATTATAAATAAATATGATTGTCTATCCATTAAAATGAATTTATACAATAATTTTCATATTTATTTCAAAAACTGAATTTAAAGAATGACATTGAAAACTATTGGCCAGAAGATTTCAAAAAATTTACTATGTATATAAGAGTTGCTATTAATATTTTTAAATTATATGAATGGACATAGTAATTTTTTATAAATATAGCTGGCCATTAAAACTGTAACACCAGGAAAGAATGACCCTGCATCAAAATTGCATGAAAGGAAGAAGATGTTGGAATAGCGTTTTAAAAGGTCAGTTATTTCCGAATATCATGTTATGCCTGAATGTTCAGAAATGCTTACCAATAAGTATTGAAATTCGATAGAATTATTATTTTTAGCAATGAAAAATGTAGATTATGGTTTCATTATATTATAATTCACAGTGATAGAAATATAATCTATGTCATGAGAGTATGGAGTTAATGGTCACATTGAACAGGCAGAATTTCAATGTCCTACCATGACCAACACTAAAAAGGTAGGCATATTGAAAGATTGGCATTACAATGAAATCACAGGCAGGAAATAGGCTTGTTTTCAGCACATCCAGCATCCTTTTATATAATGCGATGGTGTTTCATGAAGTACAGCTAGCACAGTAACCATTGTTTTGGCTTCCACTAACAACATAGCATAAAGACATTTGGTGGAAACAGAAATGGCACAATGTCCTTTTATCTGATGAATTCCAGTTTTGCATGTGGTATTCTGATGGCCGCATGTATATCTGGAAGTTCTGAAGAGAATGTTGGTTGTCTGGTTGTTGGCACTCATTATTATAGGGTACCTGTACCTGGTATGATGATATAATTAGCCGTCGTAAGCATGATGTACACTTTCTACTTTGGTTTGTTTGTAATTTGAACTGCCTTTCTTGCATTTTAAGTCTAATGAATGTACTCTATCTTCAAGATATGTGAAACACAATCTTTCAACAAAATAATATTACAACACATGTTTTGACCCTCCTCAACACAGAGGATATTTAATTTTTTCTTTTTTATCCCATTAGAGCTATAACATACGATGGACAAATATTACTTTAAGCAAATGTTTTTTTTTCCCACAGACATTTAAATTCCTTTATTTTAAAATGAGGTAAAAAAATTCACATTGTTAATTTCTGTATTCTTCATTAAGTCAGTTTCTAAATCTAGTGGCACTGAGAAGGTGACGAGCTGGTAATATGCAAAAACATACTAATTGTAATTTGCAAAATCATGCATGATTTAATAAATGTATAAAAAATTTAATCCACCTATATATTTGACTTTTAAAAGCATAAGAATAACATTTCTTATAAATGACTACACTATAATAACAAAATACATATAAAAGGAAGACAACACATGTAATCTTTTTTTTTTTTTGTATTGTTACTGGTACTCTATGAGAAACACATTTTCTTAACAAACTTATATGCAAATCCTGCATTTGTATGAAAGTATTTTAACTCTAATAATATTTTCAATAATTGTAGTAAAATACTAATTTTAATGAATAAACAGACATAACAAATCTAGAATTGCAAATATTTAATTCTAAACAACATAAAATGATTTTAATAGCTTATCACAACAGCATATACTAATATGTTATGTCCCAATATTAATGTCAATCAATTTCATCAGTCATTTGTAATATAATGTAATTTTGCAAATTTCGATTTACTATGCAGAGCTTTCACATTAAATTTGTTGAAATAAATTGTGAATAATATAAATGATTCAAGCAAGATCTTTACGCAAAAAAGTTATCAATCAAGAATAAAAATATCTGGGACTGAAAAATTGAATTCTTGTTGTTCATTTTATTTGTGCACAAATATACATGAATAGTATCTAAAAGGCTGATGAACTATTACAGTGGGTAATAACAGTCAAGTAATCGATTATAGTCATAGTGGATTTAAAGTTGGTTAGCAACTACAGATATTTAAAAAAAGTTAATGATGTTACTGTAGTAATTTAAAAAAACTTAGAGGCACTAAAAAGTGTTCAAGAAATTTCACTACATTAAAATAGTTGGAAAATTAACATAAAACAAGCAAAGAAATTAATACAAAATAACTATATCAATGGTTGTTAAGTTCTGGTGAGTAGAATAGCCATCATGGAAGTTTGATTTTTTTTTTCATTAACTTATTAAGTATCTTCCTTAATTTATGATTCTTGGAAGCAGATATATTTTTGGACAAAATAAATGTTTTTTATTCCAGAATTTAGCAATATTAATTTGTAACACTATATACTGATTCAAATTCAGCTTAATACATCATATACTTACCCCTTCCACAAAATATTCCATTTTTTACATATATTAAACACAACACAGGTGATGTTGATTCTTCCCATATTGTTACTGGTAATCTATAAGAAATATATTTTCTTGACAAACTTAAGCGAATCTTGCATTTATATAAAATTTGTAAAACATGCAGATCTTGCATAATTTTGGGTATTTAAATAATATTTTTCTAAATAGTTTTAGTCTTAAATATGTGATTTTTATATTTTACATGTGATTTTAAGCAAACATAAAATGATAACTTATTAAAAACATTATTAATATTTTATAACATGTAAAAACTCATTACCAAAACTGGAAAGATGTATAGTTTTTCCAAGCTTAAATTATTTAAAAATAGTTCTTTCCTGAAATCTTTTTTAAAATTAAAGGACTTATGTAATAAAACAAAATTTTTTAACTGAATATACATATTAATTTACCTAGCACGAAGATCGAAAAGATAGATCTTTCCATCTTGAGTTCCAAATGCAACTGACGTAGTTGAGATGAAACAACAACAATTAACAGCTGAACTGTTTTGGTGTTGAAATATCTGTACAAAAATAATCAAATTGACTTTTTGAAAGTTTTTTCAGTAAACAAACAGAATATTTTATCAGCATGCAAACAAGTAATATAATTTAAGTATACTCACAAACCTGAAATCCTTGCTTTGCAATTAATAAAATATAAAATTACAAAATCAAAAACTATATTATCTATACCATATTTTTAACAGGTATAGTATTTAATAGTATAGTATGAATAATAGTGTAAATATTTTTAAAATCACATTTTAAATATTTATCCAAAATTTAGGAATTATTAAAAAAATGAAATTAATATATACATAATTGTCACTTTGCATATCAAATATTAAAGCTGAACTGGTTGCATAGTATTTTCTGATTTGATTGACGAAAGAATATTATTATAGTAGACACTTGTTTATATGGACTTCTAATTTAAAAATATTAGCGATTTGACAAACTAGTGGCTGGCCTCAGGCATACAATTATAATTTTAATTTCCATTTATGAACTAAAATATTAAAAAATACTTTTTGCAAACTCATTCTCATGTTTTTTTCTCTTTGCATTCACTTTTAATAATCTTTTTTCAATTTATTTTTTTATGGTTGAAGATTTGGAGGACTTTATAAAACCTTCAATTTGTTGATTTATATACTGCTAATGTTGAAATCAATGATTTTTTTAAATTCAATTTCTGTGTAAATCTAACTTCCATTTTACAGTCTGTACAGTAGATTATAATCACAAGCTTTAAGTTAAAAAAAATCATAAAGTACTTTAGCAAGGAGTGATCAAAGCTTGGAATCGCCTTATAAATTTATTCCAATTCTAGTGAACTGGTTGATCCATACTTGGAATGATGCTGCAGAGAAATAAATAAATTGGATCATTTTGACATGTAGCCATTAACATAACTGACGAAAACTAATTAAAATTATGCATTCAAGAGTCAGAAAATCTAGGAGCAAATAATGGTAGTGTGAAATCAGTCAAGGTGACAATCCAGTAGATAGCACCTATGTAAGACAAGTAAGTCTACTAAAGTTGTTTAAGCAACTATTGTTGTTATATGCTAAGTAATCAAGATTTAAGTAACTGTGGTTAAGTTTAAGTTATGTGGCACTATATTCAGTAAATAAAAGATAGAACATAGCATCTCAGCTCTTTCACTTATTTAGTTAAAATACAAAAGAAAAAAAGGAATTAGAATTTATATTTCCTCAAAATTTATGGATGAAGTGAGAGAGTGTTAGGCTGGGGTGGATTTGTCACTGTTGCTCAGTAATCATTTTTTGAACATGAGGACTAATTAGACTGAAACCTAAAGTTTAAGTTATATTCCGAACCACTACAAACTTCTAAATTAGAGCTGGGAATCAAATAATTAAACTGTTGAAACAAGGAAGTAGATGATAGCCTAAAATTTTATGTAGAGAACCAAAATTACAAGAACAATTTTGCATATTTCTTTAAGTGAGAAAAACATTTTGGTAATTACTTCATAAAATTTGGAATTTTTCATACTGAATAAAGGAAATATGCATACATTTATATCATTTTAAAAAGCTTAAAATCAATTTTTACTAAATAATTACCTGTTTGTGACTTTGAAGACCAACACCTTTTAAACTACCATTTTCACAACCTAATAACAAAAGTTTTCCTTCAGTGGCAACTTCTCTTTCACCTACGCTAAATAAATGAATGATTACTAAATTAGAAAATATTTCTCATACATATGTATAAAAAATTAATATAAAGGCTCCAAAATTATCCTTTATTTGAAGAAATCTAAGAAAATATGATTGAAAAGTTAAAAATATTGAAAAAATAATAAGCTTTCATTAATGATAAAAAATTAGAATGTGGTTCAAAAAGATAAGAAATAGATGTTAAGGTTAGAAACATTCAAATTTGAATTATCTCAAATAAAATGAATAATACATTAATAAAAAGTAATATAAAATTTTAATGTATAAAAAAAGTATAATTTTCAATCATTTATCTTTAAGGATATTCTGGTGCAAATAAATTAGCAGTGCATTAATAATAGCAAAGTTCTGATAATTTTAAATATGACGTTTTTCCCTAGTTTAACAGAAGCAAATAAGCATTGATTATTTTGACAATTAAGTTAATTTCATTTAAGTTACCACTAAGATCATTTCATTTCTTTTCATATTTAACTTAAATCTTATGTTATAAATCAGAATTAAACATGAAATTATCAAATAAATATATTTATTGAGAAATTCCATATATATTTTTAAAAAAAATAAAAAATTTTATTTACTCGCTCTCTCTTTAAATACTAATAGATAAAAATATTACTAATTAAAGTATAGAATTCTGCTAGTATAAATGTGAAGTAAAAGAAATAAGTTAAAAAGAAGTTTATAAAACTAAAATGATAAAAAAAAATTTTTTTTGAAAGTTATAATACTGAAAAATGAATATCTTTTTCTGGTTATAAACTCAATCAAATATCAATGATTTTTCAACAGTATGGATAAAAAAGAAAGTCAGCAGTCAATATTTATTTCAATGATAATATGATTATTTTACATTGCATTTAGTAAATTTATTGAAATTTCAAAATAGCTAATATCTCATAATTATCCAAACAAATAATATTTTATAAAATGTTTTAAGCAATTGTCTTTTTTTAACTTTAAGTTAATTCTACATGTTATCATTAAACAAATATGAAAATTTAACTTTTCACTCAAATGGTATAATTTGTAAATGAAATTATGCTAATGAAACAGTACAAACAATATTCATGCAGATTATTCAAGTCCAAAAAAGCCAATAAAGAACCATGTAATTTATATTTTTTCTTTTAGATCTTAATCACTTTATTTGCAGAAATCAAAATATTTCTAACAGAGAAGCTGGTCGAAAAATTAATAATGTAACATCAAACAGTATCTGTTTTTTCTTCTTCCAACTATCGCAGAAGCAAATTATGATAAAATCTAATTGTTTTACAGAAATTTATTAAATTCTTAGTCATTAAATAAAGTTTTTATATGCGTTTATTGAATAATTTCAAAAACAAATAATTTATAATCATATATGGTAATAAATTTAACAATAGTTAAAAATTTGATTCAAATACATTTCAACAAAAATCACAATTCTATGCCTGATTTTGGTTATCAAATATCTCAGTAACCAATAAAATTAATTAAAATTGGTAAAAAAAGAATGAAATAAGTTTTTCTATTTGATTATTTGAAAGGAAGATGGCCATTTTTTAAAATTCTTTAATAAATATTAAATCTTAAAATTATATAAATTATAAGAAATGAGATTAGAATTTCATGAATTCAAAGTAAAGTGTTTAAATGCTGTATGTTTTCATTTAAATCTTTTGTATTTTTCATCACACTAAAAGCATGGTGCACAGCAAAGTGTATATCTAGTTTTATGAAGAATTTTCATAAAAACAGTAAAAAAATCATAAAATATATGATTAAAGTTTTTCTCACATGGAGGAACAGCAGGAACACCAACATCAATATCAACTGGAGCTATTGCACAACAATTAATGTTACCATTTCCCTCTGAAAGAACATGAAGACATGATGATTTACCACAATCCCACAGACGTGCAGTGCCATCTTTTGAAACAGATACAACATTTCGCCCTCTTTCAACAATTGCTGTATCTGTAATAGCTGAAAAAAAGTCTCACGTGTAACAATTAAAAAAATAAGTCTCAAATCACTAAACAATAAGTAGATATTATTACCAGCTGTATGTCCTTTTAAAGTAACTGGACATTGACCAGTATCTGCTGCCCATATTTTAAGTTGCATATCAGCTCCAGCAGATAAAACAACAATGCCAGATGGAAAAAATCGACATGAGTAAACGTCCCATATATGTCCTTCTAAATTTCTCTGAAATGATTGATAAGTTTTCTTCCTGAATAAATTATGAAAGTGAAATAAAAAGACTTCTAGTAAATTGCAAGGAAATAATAAAAATAAATTTAAAAAATGTTTCACTTCAAAACCATTAAATACAGGATTCATAGAAAGAGTTAAAATTATCTGATAATTTCTAAAGGTTTATTGTTTAGAAACTCAAATTATTAATGACTGTAAAATATAAAAAAATGTAATCAATAGTAGAAAAAACTTCAACAAAACTTAATTATGATTTTACAAAATCTACTCACTTATATTGAACACATGGAATGAATTGGTGCTTTAAACTATTGAAGATGTATTATTAATAAAATTTGTGGTATAAATAGCAATATAAAATTTAATTAATAAAACAATAGTAAAGAATATTAAATTTTATTAAATCTTTTAATGGATGAAAAACATGCCGCTAAAAACTACAGCAAATACAATAAAAACTATAGGTATTTTTTACAAATCCTTGAAACGGACTAAATCATTAATATAATGAAATTAATGATTCTGTTAAATTTGAAAACAAGAATGAAAAATAGATAAAATTGATCATGTAAAATTCAAAGTTAAATAAATTTCAGAATAAATATTACAATGTAATAAAAATAAGAAAAACCTAGTATGAGATGCAATAAAATTTTACTTAACAAAATTTTAAAAAATAAAAAACTACATAAAATTAATAAATCAAATATAATCAACAAACTAATGAAATTAATAAATCAAATTTTTGAAAAAGCATGATGTATGCAAAAGGTTACTAAAAAGAAAAATTAGGATGATAATTAGTTTAATGCCCAGAAAATCAACATTTAATTTTGCAATAAAATAACAAAAAAAACTTTTTTAGGAAGAAGTGATTTTGATTAACTTTTTCAAGAAAACTATTGAACTTATTTTATTTTTTGTATAATTTATTTTTTAACATCAATACAATAATGACTATATGGATTACTGAAAAAACTATTAGTATACAGCAAAAACGAAATACTTTTCATTAATGTTTTCTTCAAATTCAATGAGACAAGAGAGTACAATAATTCAAAAAATTTGAAAATAAATTTATAATACAGCTAGCAAATATGAAGTTCATTTCGAAAGAAACATTTTTAAAATCTTTTTCCTAATAAGCAATATTAAATTTAATGCGCAATTTTTAATAAATAAAAAAACAAATATTGTATCAAAAATTCTCTTTTTAAGCAACATACCCATAATAATGGATAACGTTTTAAGCCTACTATAAAGATATTTGCTTTCCATTTAAATTACTGCATTTTAAGTCATTTGAATAGAGTTCAAAAGCAATATTAGTAACAAAGAGTGAAAGTATTTGTGATACTTATAATTTAAAATATTTTATAAAACTAACAAAATTCATTTCTATGAAAGTAACTTTTGAAAATCTTTGAATTCAATTATTTGCATATTAATTAAATTTTAGAATTTAGATGTCTAACTATGCAAATACAGATAAATATTAATAGAGAATACAAATAAAGAATAAAAAATATATATATCACGAGACATACAAATAAAGAATAAAAAATATATCTATCACGAGACATATAAATAAAGAATAAAAAACATATCTATCATATGACATAAAAAATCAAGAGAATTTTAATAGAGTTGGAATTCTAAAGCCCAAAGAAATATGAAGTCTTCGGACAATATTGAGAAAGTCAGCGACTTCGCTAACTGCTAAAACTGATCACATCTACAATTTGAAGCATGATAGAAAATTATATTAATATTATAATTTTAATTATTTAAAGTTAGAATATATATATATATATATATATATATATATACATACATACATACATACATACATACATACATACATACATACATACATACATACATACATACATACATATATATATATATATATATATATATATATATATATATATATATTACTTATTTCACATCATTCATTTGATACCTAATTATATACAATATAAATCTAAAAATTTTTAATTAATTTATAGAGAATTTCTTCAAAATATTACAATTAATAAAGTACTGCAACATATTTTGTAAATATATCTCCATAAACACTTAAAATAACCAACAATTATTTTATAATAATCAATAACTATTAATGCAGTTAATAAGGGACTTTTAACTGAATTTATTTGAAAAATGTGATTGTCACTGTTAGATAATTTATATTGACATGAAAAATGATTTAAGATGTCAATCAATTCTAAAATTTAGTAAAATTTAAAACTAATAATTTAATAATTATATATATATATATACAGTATTTTCCTGAATATAATCTGCGGATTATATGTTAAAAAGGTTTCGAATTTCATTCTACGTTTTATATGTCACTGTGCATAATCTGATAAAAACATTCTTACAATAAAAAATAGATTTACAAACAAGCATACAATAGTTTTGAAAGAAATGCTGTTTATGTTTGATAAAATAAATAATAGGGGGCGCCACAACTCGGCTGATTTATTTTAACGATCATCAGTGTTGTTTAATTATGTTCATGAATGAATTCAGTTCTTCGGAACGATATTACAGTTCAATTTTCTAACGTTGTTTTGCATTCAATCTTCGCTCTGAAAACATTCCAATTCCTACATCATCACGTGGAAACGAAAACTATTAAGTTACACAGCAAATTTTAAACCAGAAATATAAAGGCAAATTAAAAAAATGGTGACAAATGTGTTAATGAAAAGTAAAAAACAAAGCATGCGCGATACAAAAGAAAATATGTATCCAATGTGCAAGGGAAAATAATCCAATATTTAATTATTAACAAAATAAATATATTTTACTTTTAAAATATGTCTAATCTCGTTTTTTTTATAAGTTATTAAAAACTTCTTCTTCTTCATCCAACGACCGCCCGTGGCCGATTGGCCATTTGGCGCCTTGCTTCCCAGTAGAGTCCAGCCCGCCTATACAAGTCATCGTTGGCCAGTTCCAGAGCATCACAGCAAGCCAGGTGTTCGGCTGAACACTCGCCTGTAGAACACAGGGGGCAGAGGGGAGTATCAGCAAGGCCGATCCTATGGAGATGCTTCTGGAGGTAGTCGTGACCCGTCGCCATCCTGAAGGTGGCAACCAGTTATTAAAAACTAAAATTTGATAAATTATACTAGAATTTTCTCTGATCTTGATAGATGCCGCGCTTGAATCTCAGTTTATCGCACTTTGAGTTGAGGTGAATCCTAAGAGATCTTTTTCATCATAAATGTTTTTTATGTACAATTTATTATATTTTTAATCGTATTGTGTATTTTTTATTTTATTTTACATCAAATTATCAGCAGTATATATTTCCGATGATTCATTGGAAAATTTGCTGCAGATTATATACAGAAAAATACAGTATATATATCTATATCTATACACATATATGACATAATTAAATTTTGCATTTCAATGAAATATGACTTATGGTTGTAATTAATATACATAATATCATTTATGATCTCTAATACCGAAATTGAATTTTAAATATTCAAATATAAATCACTAATATCTCTTAACTTTAAAAAATACATTTTAACAAATTGTAAGAAATTTAATGCTGTATAATTTCTAAATTAATGTAAAAAGAGCCAGTTAATAAATGTAGACTTGTGCAAAAAAATTGCAAAATCCTTTTTCATTAATCACAAAAATATTGGAGATATACTTCAGAAACTGTGCAATATTTACAGTCAGATACTAAATTTTACATTTTAACTTGTAAAATGAAACAAATATCAGATAGTTTTGATTACATTTGCAAGAAAATATTTTGCATGCACTTTAATAAGAAAACAAATATTTACAATTACATAAAAAATACTTATAATAGATAAAAAAAGAAGCTAATTTTTTAACAAAAATATTAATCACTTTACCAATTTCAATTACATTCATAATTGGAAAATACAAATAAGATACTAAATAATTAATTTTTCCTGATAAAAAACACAAATATAAAATAGACAAAAAATATTTTTACTATATTGTTCTCACTAGCTAGACAGAAAATTTTAAAACTTAATTTCCAAGCATTTAATTTACCTAAAAATTAGAACATTGTTTTATTAACAAACATATTTTATTAAAATTAATTCAGCATAAAAATCTACAGAAGACATAAGAATATTTAATTTCACCTATGAATATAAAATATTCCAAAACAGTGATAAAATTTTAAAATAAATTAAGACTTTTTTCAACTGTCTTGACTAAACGTAAAGTAAGCTAACAAAAATTATGACATGTGATGCTATTGAAAATTAAACAAATATTTAAAAATCTCTTAATTATCATACTACTGCATACTTCTCTAATAGCACACAATCAAATTATTACTAATAATAAAAAACAAAATATAATAACTTTGGATAATCATAATAAGGCATATTTACATGTACAATTCCAGTTTTACAATCCCAAATTAGAAGTTTATTTTCGCCACACACAGAAACTCCAAGTTCTTCTGTGACATCAATACTTAAAACCTAATAAAATTACACCATCATAAATTACTTGTACACTATCAAGTAAAATAAAAAGGCAGAATTTCAAAAACTTGATTATATGTTAAACATTATTCATTTCACAGTAAATCCAGAAATTTATTTTCTTTATAAATTTATTCCTATGATTTAAAATTGTATGGAGTTTTGTTTAGAGAAAGTATATTTTTAGCTACTACTTTATCATATACATTAATTCAAATTTTGAAGAGTCAAAAGAGTTAATTTAATTGCTTTGATCCTTTTCATAGCATTTAAAACAAATTTAAATAAAAATTATTCGATTATGGTATTAATAAAGCCATACAATACTAGTTTCAGTAAAAGAAATATAAATAACAGTATTTTAATACATTGTATCAATAACATCTTGATAATGAAGTTTCAAAGATGAATGATTTGGATGAATTATAAAAGCAAAAAAAAGTTATTTAATTTGATTACTAATAAACATTTGTTTTAAAATTTGCTCCTGTTGTAAAAAATTTCTATCATAAAATATCATTATAAGTTAATTTAAGATAATAGTTTAACTTTTAAAAACAGTTTAAGATCACAAAATAGTTGTAACAAATCATAACTGTAGTTATAAATTAATATTTTTCTTTTAATTATTGTTCTATTTTTTTCTCATTCAGTTAAATGATAAAAAAATTAATATACATAATTTATGCCACATTTAAAGAGTAAACTTAATATTTATATTGAATAGTTTTAAATCTATCTGAAACTGTAGCAAGTTTTTTACATATTTAGCATTTTGCAATATGTATTTCAATGTCATGAAAGATTGACATAAAAATGTTTAGATTAAAGATATTTTTTATTCAAAATTCAAAACAGCAAATCTTTAATAATTTGTGTTCAATCATTTTTTACATGAAACTGAAAAATAATCAATTTAAGTCATTTTTTGGAATTCACCTTTCTTTACATATGAAAAATGCTCAAAGATATAATCAAAATAAATTATTCTGAAACATTTTTAACAAACTGCAGTGGTTATGCACCTGTATCACCAGCCCGGCATAAGATTCATTTCATATAGCAACTCCCAACTTGACTGAAAGGACAAACATGACTCAGTGAAGTGCAGTTTAACTGAACTATTAGTGCTGCCATTGTAACTGATTTTCAGCTATAAAATTCCACACTGTTGTAGTGATCTCCTTCACTCTGCTTCTCGTTAAGATGAGCAAAGTGAAGCATCATTTTCCACATTGGATGGGTGACCACACATTCTCTCTCACTGGATTCTGGAATTCCATGGGTTAGGGACATGCCCACGCTAATCTGTGACACCCAAAGTCCCTTTGCTGGTGCGGTATGGAAATGAAGAAGAGAGGGCCAGCTCAGATGAGACCTTGTCACCTGACCGTGGTTCAAAATTATGAGGTGCATTGGCGAGAAGGAGTATTCGAAACAAGTTAACTTAAAGCACAGTCTGAGACTCACCTGCACCACTATGTATGTATGTATGTTGTGATCTCCCCAGTGTAGCACATGCAGTCTTATCTGTAGATCTTTATTTCTAATTTTTGTTTAAGTTTATATTATGGTCCATTCTTAGTGACCACAAATAACAAGCAGTCAGAGATGATACAAGAATCTCCATAGTGGTATTCTGGATATTTTGTAGGGTCATGGAATGCATTGAAAGCATTTGTTCCCTATATTTTTTATATGTTAGCTCACATTTTCCTCATCGACATCAGCCGCAGAAAAATCAGTCCAATGCGGAGATAAAGTATTTCCTTGGATGAAAATATGTGGGCATTTTCTATTTCAAATGTAACAAGTGTCTATAGAAATAACAATTCTGGATTACCTGTCTTTAGCAAAGGTAGAACCTTTTTATCTGTTCCAATTTTAGTGGTCAGCAATTTTCCACATTGCTGTATTCAGCCAGATAATGGAGCTAAAGTAGGCCTAAGATTACCATCATTTTGGGACAAACATCTCGTACTGTAGTTCACGAACATCAAGACACAGTTTATTGTTTCTGGTATTACACAGGATGCTACTAAATTCTACTGCTTTCTGCTTTAACTTTGGATATTCATAATTACATTAATAACATCATTCTCATGCCCACCTAATGCATCAATATTAGACTGAAGTCATAGCTCGTTGATAAAGTCTCTAATTCATAGCAAAGACAGATTAAAATTGTCATTTCAGAACTAGTTTTGAGAGTTGACAAACCATCTCACTTGCTATGCCAGATGAGACAGCTAACAATCAAAACTCTGGATAAGGATTTTCTGAAAACACTATGGCTACAATGCCTAACACCACAAGCCCCAGCTATCCTTTTAATCTTCAAGGATAAGCATGACAAGCTAGCATGATGGCTGATAAAATTCATGATATTGCAACCTCAGGGTTGAGGAAATTCAGTCCCCCCAAAATTCATTTTTCGAACTGATCAAATTATAAATACAAATTGCACAACTTGGCAAATGGGTACACCATTTATCTAGAAGCTGTGAAAGCAAATCACAGGAATAGCAAAACAATTTTTTTTTCTCCTTATCAACATTCTCAAATAACCAAAAACAAAAAAGCACATAACCAGTGCTGGTATCATTTCAAATTTGGCACTGCTGTCAAATGTTGCAAACCCCCTTGTCTATTTATAAAATTGAGAAAAAGATAACAAAATCAAAGTATTTGGCACAATGCCTATTTATATGTTAAAAACCAATTACAAATCTAAACTATCTGGTGGATAGTGGCAGTGACATCTATGTAGTACTGTGTTCAAAATGCAGGTCACCAAAAAATAATTTTCAGCTAGTGGCTTTTCGATTAACCCCTTAACGTATTTGCCCATGTCACATATGCAAAAATTACCAGCAAATTTGTACATATCCATGTATCATAAGGGTACTTGTGTATCTTGTATTATTTTATTTCTAATGCCCATCTAAGATCCATTTTAGTAAAAATAAATAGGTTAAATTATAATTAAACTTAACACAGATAGCAATACTTTGCAGCATTTTTCTTATGTAAACCAGGTGGTGCAGGTTTTGATTATTAGTTTGTAAGAAATTGTTAGTTCTAAAGCAGCAGTTTGGTGTGAAAAAGGTTACAGATCCATTTTTATCATGTACATATCATAAAAGAAAGGAAACTGCAAATTCACTTTTAAGGAAAGAAACAAGATATTATATTAGGAACTGTAATGTTGAACTTTGTGCAGTACCATGTCCATGATATATCATACCAATACTGAATTTTTAGTCATTCTTAGGCTTACAAGTATGACAATTTGATTTAAAATGATTTACATAATTTTAAATTCAAAATAAACATGTAATCAAATTATTTACATTTTGTTTGCATTAGAAACACATTTTTTAATATCTTTTATCACACACCACACCCCTGATTCTCCAATCACCTCCCACCACTAAAATTGCAAAAAATGACTTAAGCTATACTTATATATTTATTTTTGTCCAAAAAATATCTTTAAAAAAACATTGCTTAATGTGTTAAAACTTATGGAATAAAATTATTTATCCAAAGCATCAATTTTCAAAGAAAATTTTCTTGGCATTTCATAACTGCTGATTTGACCCCAAACCCATAACTGGTGCAGATTTTTAAACATTTTGGCCTATTTTATTGACATAAAACATGCTTGTCTTAGGGATAATCTTACTAACTTAAAAAGTAAAATTCACAATATATTTATGTAACTTCAATTGCTGATATTTTCTCATAGTCAAATCAGGAAAAAATTCAATGAAGTGATTAGACTATATTTTTCTAAGTGAGTAATAAATTAAGTATAATGCAACATATTATAATTAATGAGCAGCCTGTTTTTGCACACTCACACAGGTTACACACTACAAAATTATCCATTGCTAAAAAAAGAGTTTATGTTAGAGTAAGGCATATGTAAACCTAGCATGTCAAATTGGTCAAGTTTCTTGCATTTAGTATCCAAAGTATCAGGGACTGACTTCCACCTGACAGGCAACTACAAAGTCCTTAACAGAATTACAATTCCAGATAGGTATCTGTAACCCCATATTCAAGATTTTTTTAAATCAGTTATGTAACAGAATAATTTTTTTTCTCAAAAATCAACTTAGTCAGGAGCTTATCACCAAATTTCCGTCCAACTGGACAGCATCCATAAAATGGCAATCACTTACTAATATAACATGAACTTAGTAACTATAATTTATATGAACTGAGTTTTGAAACTGATTTTTATTACTGATATAATCATCAATAAAAAAAATAAGTTACATCACTGAACTTTTTATTGTACTGTAACTCTTTTTTTGGATTTTTCTGCAAAAAAAAAAATTAAATTTAATAATCTTTGTTAAATTATAAAGTGAAAAGAATTATTCAAAAAAGTTACTAAAATTGACTTTTCAAAAGAATTTGACAATAATGAAAAAAGAAATTTACATAAAACAGAGGATGACTGCATTTGCAAAAAATTGATTTTATTTTTAGAAATATATTTTATTTCCAGAGCGGTACAATGATAAGAATAATTGCAGGTTATTTTAATTTTTATTCAATAGTATAAAAATGATACAAGCTATTTCTTGAAACAAACTCAATTATAACTTTTAAAAGAATAAATTATTTTCATTTAAAAATACTTGAACAAACAATATATTTTAATATGCATTAAAACACTTACACTTTTTTTGTGAATTTCAGAAAAAATTTTAATCGGAGCATAAAATTCACATTTGGCTTGTGGATCCTTATGAGTTAAAACAAGGCATTTCTATAAAGAAAAATAAACATTATAAGTTTATTATTCAAATAATTATTTCATAAAAATATACACTAATAACTATATTTACAATACTGAAATTCAAACCAATGAATTTTTTTATTATATCTTATTGCACACTTTTCAAAATAGGACAATAAATGTCTTCAGCAGGATCTGACAATAATAAGCATAATTTATCTTATTCTTAAAGAAAAGTAGTGTTTAGGAGTAAAAAAGCAAACAAAATTAGTGCAAATTATAAGCACACTGCCAAAACATCAATACTCTTGATTAAGCACTGTCATATTCTTTCATTTACTTATCACAAACAGGTCTTTTTATTTAAATTTTATTAATTTCAATGGTTTTATTTATATTATTTTTAACGTGTACAATAAGTAAACTCAAAAGGAATTACAAATTGGATAAAACAGAAGTTAATATTTAATTTGGGACTTAATGAACATTTTTATGAAAATATTATAAACAGAATTCAAGCATTAAATAAATTATACTTTAATACAATCACTGTGAACAATTTAACTTTACTTCTTAATTAATAAATACAATTTTTGCTTCAATCATGCAATTTATCAAATAAATGCAACAATTAAAATAATCCCTTAAATTGGTGAGCCAATTTAAAGGATTATTTTGATAGCTTTTTGCTTGTCAATTGTTCAAACAAACAAATTAGTATAAAGAGAACAAGTTTAAGAGGGAAAAAAAAGAATCATTTATATTTTAAAAAAAATACTGTCAATTATTTTTATTCATTAATATTGGAAAAATAATGTATAAATACCAAAATAATATATATATATATAACTTTGCATGTATATATTTATATGTAACATATACATGTATAACATTACACCTTTTTCAATAAGAACATGGTAGACTAATTGAGGAAAGTAATAACAAATAAAACTTAATAACCACAGAATTTATTTTTTATCAAAGAAGAATAACTATTTGAAATATTTCTGAAATCATGGTGCAATTAAAAAATCTAGATGAACAAAATCAAAAAAATGAGAGCAAACATCTGAATGTATTGTTTTTTCCTGCACATAATCCACATGTTAAATACTTTGAATTACCGCAGATTATATGCAGCTATAGAATATGCAACACTTTTTTTTCTTTTACCCGAAAAAAGTCTTGCCGATAATATCCATTGCAGATTTTATAAAGGAAAATACGGTAATCAGAATAAGTTTGCAATTAGTGTAATATCAATTTATTTGTGATAAAAATTTGTGTAAAATAAAAAAAAATTTCACTAATAAGCAAGTATAAGAAATGCCATTTTAACTTTTTGCTTTTTTATTTTAAATATTCATTCTTAACTTTATTCTCAATACAGAAGAGGAAAATATTTCTTCTATTAACAAAACATTTAATACACAACATCAAAATAATTTTCATTGCCACAATATAGTAAATAGTTGAGAACTATTTCTTGTTTAAGAGTCAACTTTGGTGAGGTTTGGAAAAGATGTAGTGGGAATTTTGGCTATAACAGAATTATAGATGTAAAATATGTAAACAAATATAATAAAATTAGTATTTTTCAGAATACGCTTGTAAACATTAAATTTAAGCATAATAATTAGAGGTACAAACTTTCTATATTTTCAAGAAAATGTATCTAAAATTGTTATTTTACAAAAAAATTGTTTAAAAGAAAATGATAAAAAAATTCTTAATTTTCCCATTTGAAACTCTAATTTTGTCTTTGTAAAATCAATTAGTATACTTACTTTGAAACATACTCAAAAGATAAAAATAAGATAAAATCATTAAATTAACTTTAGTAAATAGCAACAATCCCAAGATAAAATAAATTATGAACGGCAAATAGTAAATCTCTATAAGCCAAATATTACGACACATGTGTTTGTGAATCAAAAAAAGTCAAAATAATATTAAACAAAATTCTAAAAGATTAATTTTAAGTTTTGTAGTAAGTTTTACACTTTTGAAATCAATTATACAATACCAATGATGAAATCAAATATTTTTTTAATATTTGTGTTTAGCATAAAACATTATAGCTATAAGCAAACTTCTAGAGTGAAAACTTATTTTCTCAGAAATTAAAACCTTTAAGGAAAGTAACATAACTAAGTTAGATAAGAAATCTTCAAGCTTTATTATTATTAACATAGCCATTTAATTCAGAATCTTCTTGCATTATTCTTATTTTGTTCATTAAAATAATAAATGTTATCACATCACATAAATTGTTTGAATAAGAACTTATGAACAAATATTTACTTTTAAAATTATGAATTTATTATACAAAAACTAAATTTAAAATACAAAAACAAGCATTTAAGTAAAACATACAGGTAGAATTATTTTAAAAATCCATCACAACAAAACTGAAAATATAAAATTATTTAGAGTAAAATGCTTTCTTATAATATTCTCAAAAATGGCTAGCCAAATGGAGCAAAGTATTTAAACATCATACATGTAATTACTATTTTATACTTTTCTTATATCATCAGTAAATCACAAACATACCAAACTAACATTTTCCACTTTAAACCCTTCAGATGCCTCTACTGTAAAATCTTTGCTCTGAAGAGATGCAGTGGAAGTAATTTGTCCATGTTTACTAGTGCAACCTTAAAAATGAAGTAAATTCATTTTTTAAAAAATAAATTAAAAAAACATTTTTAAATTTCATACAGTGATTAAAATACAAACAAATGATTAAGTTCATACTAAGCAATATTATTTAATTGCTATAAATTTATATTATATTATACTTCTAATTTTTATATTGCTAATACTAGAAACAAGCTAATAATAGTTTAAAATTCATGTTACAGATCATAATATATATTTTAAAAATCATAAATTTATAAAAAAAATAATTTGAGGACTTCTCTCTGACAGACATTTATTCATACTTCACAAGCATTATTAATGATATAATTAAACTGCTTACTAATGAATGGAGTATTAGTATAAGACTATTCTTGTATAAATACAGAATATCAATAGAAATCCAGTACTCTGGAATTTAAAAAGAAAAAAGTTCAAGTTGGGAAAAGAAATAAAAAAAATTTTTATGCTATAGCATACTGCAAGGTAATTAAATGTAAAATGTATATACATATATTTGAAATTGAATAAATAAATATCAGAAGAAATATATTTTTGTTAATAAAGTTTAAAAAGATAAGTCAGGTGAAAATTCCTCTTTCAAATAATAATCATGGTAGATAGCCCTGAAAACAGCTTTTAGAATATCAGTATTACTGACAATTCGTAAAATATGGGAAATAAAAGGATATTTGCATAAATCTATAGAGATCATTCTGAAACTTTGATAAATGTAATAACATTTCATAAAAAAGCCTTCAGCTTTTTTTAAGAAAAAATTGCATAGCAATTTTGTAAAGTGATTGAAATAATGAAATATATATATATATATATATATATATATATATTAAATTATGATTTATGAGTTTGTAATCACACAATTTAAACAATTCAACATCTTTTACAATTATTTCATTACACAATTCCATGTATGTGCATGAAAAATATTAAGACAAACATATTTATAATATGAACTAACACTTTTCATTGAAAAATCAAATATTCCTACATTTTTAATTTGTAAATATGTAGTTCATTCTCAATTTTTGTTGTTAAAGAGAACACTTCTGAAAAACTCTGTACTCTCTAAAGAATTTTTCAAAAACCATCAGGGAAATTTCAGGTTTCAATAATAGAAAAATAAAATAAGTAGTATGTATGTGTGTGTTCATATAATTAAAAAGTGAATTACTCTTTCCAAGGCAGAGATCAGAGGTTCTGTCTTCATGTTGGGCAAGGTCAATAGACTTTCACCTTTTCAGTAAGTCCATAAACTGAGTATTAAGCATGATTAGGAACTACATATATGGTTTCACATTAGACTGGCCACTTAACCAGGACACATGCTTTCACCCCAGGATCTTTGGTCACAAAAACAGATATGGACAATGTAGGCCTTGGTCACATCTGACTGACTGTATGTCACTGAGTTTAATTTAGAATACTTATGTATGAGGAAAACACCATTTTTTAAAATTCCACTGAGGATTTCAATAACTACTTCATTAATAAGAAAATAAAGAACATTTAAAAAAATAACAAGGAAAGAAATTTATGCAATCAACATAAATGTATGTTTTAATTATTTTCCAATTTTATCCACAATTTATTCTGTTTTTTAACAAAATAAAAATTTACAAAAAAATTGGAAGAATATTTTAAATGTTATAAAAAAAGAAATTTTTTCTATCAACAGTTAAAAAAATTTAAAAAGGTATTTTTATGCATTTAATGTAAAATCAAATTACTCAAAAATATTTGCTAGAGATTACTCACCAAATTCTTTGACAGAAACCCAAGCTGTACCATCTTTTTCCCTAGCATATAAAAATTAAATGTAAAAATTATAATAAATTTTGCATATTTCCATGTACATTTAAATTTAACAAATTTTCTAGACATTCTTATAATAATTACCTTTTTTCTTGGCAAAAAACCTTAATTTATAAAATCTCATTCTATTCACTTTGAACTAATTCAATAAACTAGCAATAAAAGACTAGTTTGAATAACATTGACAACAATAATAAAATAATATCCTAAATAGAGTAAAAACAAAACTGTTTTACAACAGTTTTGTTAAAACAGAACCAAAACAAAAAGTTTTGCATAATATGATAAATATTTTTCAAAGAGAAACTAATGATTAACATTAAATTTCCATTTTGATAGCAAAGAAGAGCACATAGCTTTTAAGGACTAATTTTAAAGACTAACATTTTCATCTTCCATTACTGCAGAGACAATGAATGTTTATTACATGATTTGGAACAAAAAATGACAAAATTTATTTTACTTTTCTATAAATTGAGAATTTGTTTGATTTCTCAAGAATGAGGATGTAAGTAAATTGTTTTCTGTTTCAATATTGTGTTGCATTTTCTAGTGTTTTAATGCTTGAAATTTTAAGATATAACTGAATATATTAAATTCATTTAAATTCAATACATGATAAAGTTTTTGTAATATGTATGATTACCATTCAATTTATACAATATAACACAATTTTTTTACCTTTCAATATATAATGTGGTGAGACAGCACCCGTTAACCTTCAGGTACAGTCCGAAGTCCTCCCACACAGTTATGTATGTACCTTTGACACAAGTGAGACTACTCTTTTATTTTAACCACACATTCTGCCTTTATCAGTTACAATAGATTACAAGTTCTTCCATTATAAATTTTTTTTATCAATGGCATTATCAACTGAATTAAAAATATTTTACTCAGTAACTGTGCTGTGAATGCTATCAATATCAAGAAGTTCTTCATACACTTCATAGCTTTTATTTACTCGTCAAATAAAATCAACACCTGAGTCGTATCTGAGACACCAGTTGACTCAACCAAGGCTAGAGAAAAACCACTCAAGATATTCCTTTTTGCCAGACAGTTGATAAGATACATTTTCTGTGATGTCTTGTATGTTCCAAGCCATGGTGTTTGCTGATGAACAGATAGTTTTAAATAAATTTATCTTTTTAGAGCACATTTCTTTGATTACTGAAATTATACATTCTTTGATCATTTCTCCATTGGTGAATGGTTTTCCATGTTTTGCGATTTCAAGAGAGATATGAAAGCTGGCACAATTTGCAGCTCCTTATTCTGTGTTGATACACAGAAATTGCTGCAATATCAATTCAAGCTTCAAAGATTTAAATTTTTCTATCTGCAAACTTACTGTAGATTTCGATTAATTCTGAAAAAGCTTCTTTTAAAATGATGTTTAATGTTATATTTTAAAAACGGCTATGGTTTCATAGCAAATCAAACACAGCACCTTATTACTGACTCGATCATGAAATATTGAGATAGTAATTGGAACTTCTACTAATCTTTGAATGTTTTGCATTCACTGTCTGTCTTATGTTACTTTTATATGCTAGTAAATGTCAAAAAAAATTGCAAGTTGAATCAAAATAGTTACATATGGGCATTGGTCGGATTTGTCTTTTAAATGGGGTTAGGCCCTATTTACTTCAGAATGGACACAGTTCTACTTTTTTCACTTTTCCTAAGTAGGCTGAGTCGCGGTCGCACCACTAGCCTTTTTATACTTCAATAACTGTGATCTCTAAATGAGTGGAATAAAATAAAACTTTCTTGAACCCGAGATTATTCATGAATGTTCAATTGTTATTGTACTTTCAAAACTATTACCAGTACCTTCTATTAACAATAAAGGATATTACTTATCTATTTCCATTTGCGACCTCTAGATGTTGTCAAGTGTCACGGCCATATCAATACACAAAATAATAATTGTAGTTAGTGAACCAATGAATTAAGCAAGTCTATACTAGCTCAGAGAATGTACTTGCCAACTAGTCTAGAAATTACTGATAAAGGCAGAAAAATTAAAACTGTTTTGGCTTTTGAAACTTACAGAAGTAAACAGTATGGCCCTAAGACTGGAAAGTTTTAAGAACACTGGTCTAGATTAATGAGATCTAGATAAACTATATTATAGGATTAATACAGATTTTCCAGAGTTAAATAAAAAATTTCCAGGAGGTATCGACATTCATATTAAATTCTTTTTGCCATTTCATTGAAAATTTTAAAATATTAAAAAAAATTATATTTTTCAACAAAAAAATAAATGTATCAAGATAAATAAAAATTCTAGCAGTAATTAACGATTTTCAAGTAGTCAAGTCAAAATTTCAGGAGTTGTACACAAACCTTGATGTTAGTATAACAAACACTCTTAAAAGGAGAATTAAATTTTTAAAAGGGAAAAAATTTCATTTTTCTTTCTTGTTATTAGATTTGTGTTACTTTATGCCAGAAGATAAAAAAAACTTTAAATTTGTATGCAAAAGAACCAAAAAGAAATAATTCATTTGTAAAATTGGTGATATTTTTATTTTACTTTATTTTTTTTAAAGTTACAGAAGATAGGAATTTCATAGCAGAGGCTAAGTACATAGAATCTGAAGTTAAAACAAAAAATTCATTAGAAAATAAGTGTGTTTTCATTTGCTTATGATAGGTTATTTTTGCACAACCCATTATAAACAATTAAAAGAAAGTGAAGATGGAACTTCTATAATATTCTCTCTGTATTTAGATTTATTATATTTAATTAACCACTCTTTGCATATAAAATCAGCGCATCACTAGGCTTCTTCTCTTCCCCCTTCTTAGCAAGATTAAATAAAATCATATATAAATCTCTGCATTCATTGATATTTACCTAATTCTTGAATATCCCTTGAAGATCAAATCCTTGAAATTGAACATATTTAGTTAGATTTATGGACTGCTTATTGGAAAACATTTTCAGAAAATATTGGTATAACATATAATTACTTTAATTACAGTGTTAAAATTTTTTTTTAAAATTTATTTGTTGTATTTGATAACAAACAGTATAGAAATATATTTTCTTTTTGCTATGCATACTTATTCTGATTTTAAAAGTTTCATATTTTACTGAATGCTAAAAAGTGTGTTAGAAAAAATCCCATTAAACAAATGAGTATGCTTTTTTGCTGAATTATGTATTTATCTCAGAAAATAACATAGAAAATTCACGTAAGGAGAGTCTAAAGTTACAATTTTACAAAATTAATGTATAAACATTGTTTATTACAGTTGCTTATTTTTTAATAATTGTTTATTATAGTCAAATTTAAAGATATTTAAATAATCATAATATATTTTATTAATATGAATCATGAATATTTGATTACTATGAAACATTATTACAAAATAAAAATTTCAGCAAGGACTTAAAATTAAAACTTACTTAATATAGAAATAGATGAGAAAATTGTTGTTTACACTTTATTGTGAGCATCATTGATAATTTATTAAGCCATAATTGCTTTATTATTTAAACTACATAAAAATTAATTAAATCAATTATAAGATGAGGTTCAAGAATAAAATTCTTAAAGAATTATATAAAACTTTATTCAACAAAAGTAAATATTTCAGGAAGAGTTTAAAAAATAGCTAACACAGAAATAAATATGAACTTAATAATATATTATTTAAGATGAATTCATTACATACAAAGAGCTTCTTATTTCTGTCAATTTTCCTTAAAAGAAAATTTTTCAGTTCCTTTGCTAATTGTGCTGAGGAGTACACATATTAATTCAAAACTTGTAGAAATATAAAAGAATATTTTAAGAAATGCATTATATAGTATTGTACTTCAGAAGTATATTATCAATTTCTCTAGTCAATTTTGTTTCAGTTAATTGTAGAGCTTTAAGTAGCATACTTTCTCTAACAATAAACTCTTTGAATTTAAAAAATACCATTGTCTTGGCTGCTTGCAATAATAATGTATTGTTTTCATTTGGCTTTCGTTTAAATTGTTTTTTCAAGTAAATATAATACACAAACGCATCTTGTATATCCTTAATCTCATGCAATAACAAACTAGATTCTTTCAATAAAAATTCATCCAGTTCTTGCTCAAATGACAATAATTCATCATCAACATATTTGATTTTGAACAAAGAAGAATTTTCTGTTAAAGTTAAAATATTCATATTATGGATTTATATGAAAATATATAATCCCCGAACAAAAAATTATTTGATAATGTGTTTATAATGAAGTGTAGGTATATTATCTGCAGAAGCTGCGCGTCTTTTCAAGATGAGCTTGAAAATAAGCAGCGAATTCCATTCAAAAACTCCAAATGTTATTACCTTAAAGTTTCATCCCAGTCACACTGTAAGGATAATAATGGCCTTCGAACAATTGTTGGGGTGATACACGTATCCATTCCTTCCCTTATTATATCATAACTCTCGGCACTTTTTCTATGGAAAAATCGCGATTTTTCAGTATAGTTATTAGTTAATAAAACTATAACTAAACATGTATGAAGCAAGAACCATGCTTATGTCAACTTAGAAATTTAAAATGATTTACAAAATGTGTATTTGAAAAAAATTCCTATGTCATAGAGCAAGGCTATAGCTCTATAATTTATGTAAAAACTGTGAGCTAATAGCTTAAGCACTTATGTTTGGCATTTATAGAATAAAAATATGTGTCACAATTTGTTTCTAATAAATTACTTTATTAAATTATTTTTTGCTTCAATGAAATGTTTAGAAGGCGTGGACATCTTTTAATGATTATTTATTAATTCAAATTCAAATTTATAGAAAAGTAAGAAATCTACTGCTTAATCTAGCATTCAAGACACAAAAATTAAAAAAAAACAACTGAATTTTAAAAAAATACTTAAGTGCATTATGTTTGCTATAAGGTAAATTTAATTATTAGTCTTGTTACTTGATTTAAATAAAGTATTAGGAGTCTACTACAAAATGAATATGCGAATTTAATGAATTCAGCAGAGGGTGGTGAATTCCAAGGGTTCGTTCACGGATAAACTTTCAGACACGAATGTGTTTTAAAATATCTGTAGGACACTTTAATCAAAAAAAATGTCTTTGCATTAATTTTTAAAAAAAAAATAATGAGTATTGCTTATCATTCTTTGGAAATGCTGTTGCACCAGCATGCTTACCTGTGCATCTTGGGAATTAACTCGGGAATTTTGGGAAAAAACCGGGAATTTTGGGGAATATTGGGAATTTTGAGGAATAAACTCAGCCAATCATATTTCGTTTTAGGGATTATTTTTCGCATATGTATGAAGCGAAGTGAAGTAAAATTTGATATCTAAATAAATTTTAAGCAATGTGAAATTTTATTTTCTACAATAAGCATTCATAAAAGCAGTGAAAAGCATAAAATATGAATATTAAAATTGTAAAAAATATAGTATTGAAAAATATATCTCTAGGGAATATTTTTATATCGGTGTATGGCGAGATCTGTCGCTAAGATTGTTGGGAAGCCAATGTTTCTCACAAATATATATTTAATGAAATTATGAAAATAAACTGAAAATTGTTATTTGATCAAAAATAATATTGTTTAATTGTAACAAATAGTGATTCTTTTCTTCATATCTATTTTTCCATTTTCAGTTCTTTTAGGTTGTAAGAGATTTATTATTTTTTGCGATCATTCTTTATATAATAGATTTGTTTCTTATATATTCGTAATTACTTTATTTTTTTAAAAAAATGATTTCACTTTAATTTTAAGGTATTTTTCTTAAAAACAAATTATTTGAAAAAAGTAAGGAAGTACTTAATTTTTTCACTCTTTGTAATAAATTGAAAATTGATGATTTAAAAATAAACAATGCCAAGCAAATTGCTTTCTTTTGTTTTGACTTCTAATTGACAAATTTAAAATTTTTCAATGATACTAAACGATACCGTTTCATGTATTCTTCTCAATTGAATATGGGTAAATGGTGCACAAATTTAATTAATATGTAAATGAAAGTATGTGGTGAGGTGACATGTGTAAGATGTTAACGAAAACGAACTCTTCTAGCGAATCATCATTTAAATATCTTGTAGGAATTCATGTGACAAAAAATGTGTAAAAAAATTTATATAAAACATTTTTTATCCACAAATGTAATCATGAATAAAATACTTTTTCTTTTATTATAGTTAAAATATTTAAAATAATTTTCTTTTATATTTTAAGATTAATTAACAATTTTTAAGTACAATATATATAATGCAGACTTTAAATAAAACTATTTTTATTTCTTTTGCAAAGATCTGATCCACTAATTTACACAATTACAATATATCTACAGTTGAATTATTCATTGAGTTTTTGAAAACAATTTTTTACAACATTAAAAATGATTTCAAAACAGTAAGGTAGAATCAAAATCTCTTTAAACTATTGATCATCAATTCTAAATGATAAGACAGAAAATGTGGGTGAATTAAAAAAATTATTGATAATCTGTCATTGAAAATACTTCCATTTTTCAGACTTTAGTACTAGAAATGGAAATAACTTTATGATATTATGAAAAGAATTTACAAAAGTCAAGCAAACGAATTCTGAAAAAAAAAGTGTTGCTTTTTTAACATTTTACACTTGCGTTGCTTTTCATAAAAAGGCTGAAATGTGTTATTCTTTTCTAAAGAAGATTTTTGGTTAAAATACTAGCTCTAAAAATATTAATGCCAGTATGATATAAGAAAATAGGTATATTATTTTTCTATAATCTTGTTATAAAAACTTGAAAATTTATATTTTTTAAGAGTTAGTTCAGCTTGAATTTTTACACACAAGATTAAAATTTGTACATAATACAAAAATTTTAGGACAATTGACATATCTGTAATTTTGTGAATTGTATATTTCCAATTCAAAAACTTGAAGTAACCATAAACAATTTGTTCAGAAAGGATTTTAAAAATTGTACAGATGCATTTAGAAATCTGCACAATAAAAAAATCCCATCTAAATATGTTTTTACCAGTTATCTTGTGAAATAAAAATAGGCTATGGTAGAAAATATCTAATATTTGCAAATATAAAAATATTGCTTAATAAATACTGATTGATTTTTATGAATATAGTTGTTCAACATGACAACTGAATTGGATATAACAAAAATTGTTGTAATAAATAATGTATAAAATTGAAGCTACCTATTTTACTGTAACAGTAATACTATATTTAAAACAAGCAAATGACACTAAATATCATAAATAATAGTTTAAAAATATTAGTTTTTCATTGTTTATACTACTTCTTTCATGATGGAAAACCAACTTGGTGCCCAATGATATAAATCTGTCAAAACTTAAGCCCTTGTAATGCTGAAAAGTGGAAATCTTTGTAGCGAGGTATTCGAAACAATATCCTACCTCCTTTCTGGCTTCTTAAAAGTAATTGCTCATTTTAAAATAGCAAGCTTCAAGCATTTTAAATGCATTGTAAATTAATGCATATAGGTCATAGATATGCAGTCAGAAGGAAGACTTGTGAACTTCAGCTCACTTTAAAAAATTTCAAATACATAGATGAAAAGTTTGTTTTTTCTGCGATAAATGTAAAATACAATGTAATTTAGAATTCATAAAAATTCTTATTTCAAGAAACATTTAACATATCACACATGAACATTATTATTTACAATCTCATATAAGTGTTTCAATACCAACCATCAACATATTCTGTATAATAGTTGATAATTATAGTGAAATTACATAAGACACATTTTTGAATTGAGAAACAATCTTGATTCACTAAGCCCCTGATTATGTTATGTGTGTATACATATTTAAAACTATGAAATTATGTAATCTGGATATATATATATATAAGCATCTCTATATGACATAATCCTTTAACTAAGCAGAACTTTTAGAAGCACTTTCAGCTCACATAAATTAATCAAAATGAAATTGGTAAAAATTATGGTGAAAATCAAAAGTTTTGTCTATTATCTAGTTCATTTGAAACTATAATGTAACAAACACAAAAGCCATACCCAGGAAACTTGGAATAATTTATATACGATTATAAATACTATCCAACCAAGTTAAAATTTAACTTTTTACAAATTATTGAAAAAAAATCCTCAGAAATACCACCTAAAAGATGGAAAATAGAATCTCAAGATGTTGAAAATGAGGAGATGGCAAATGCTAATAGGAGACAGGCTCTGCTAGCTAGGATGAACAGGATTTAAAGGTTGTTATACTGATATAGAAGTTTATTATATTGACACAAACTGGACCAATTTACAAAAATTTATTATAAGAAACACTTCATAAAAATTTTCAGTAACTTCAAATTAATCAATTAGCATCATCAGCCACTATTTAATTTATAACTTTCAGTAAAAGCAAAATTATGATATAAATCTCAACAAATCTAAAATTATTGGAACTAACATGCATATTCAAATTTTAGAAGGTCCATAATAATGAATGAAATTTAATATTCTTGTCAGGTAACCCAATAAAATTACTGATTTGTTATATCATTAATAATCAACTAAATTAACTATTAAAGAAATCCAACATGCTTATTTAAATCTAGCTATTCTATTTAATTTCTCGCCAACATTTCCAATAATAAATAGCTTTATTTTAATGAGTAATGATATCAAGAGCATTTTCCTGCTTCTTTATTACAAGCAAATAATTAGTAATTTTAAACACAGACATTTTTTATATGACAGTATTAAAGTTCAGTTATTTTCCAAATCTCAAACACCAATTGTAAACTTTAATAAATATAACAGTTAAAAATTGGGAAAAAGTTCTACTAATATTAATAAGAATCAGTATTTATTATAATCTATGAACAATCAGTTTTGTTACGAAGGTTTTTGCATTAGTATTCTCTAGAAAGTATATACACAACATTATGTAATAAATCCTATAGCAATTATACAAGCATTTATGAAGTATATTTATGTATAAAAAAACTTGCAAAAGAAAAAAATGTCTTGCATGTTAAAAGTGCCACATAAAATTATCAGTATAGTTCAAATCATTACTTTTTATGGCAAGAGAAAAGGATTGTCTTTTTGTATACAATACGTATAAAATCTGATTCGAGATAAGCAGATATTTAAACATCTGATTTAACCACCGAAAATAAAATCACAATAGTTAAAAATTACCTTTTAACTATTGCGGTTTTATTTAATGAATGTTTCAAACTATAGATGTACATCCAGGCTATTACTTTGATCAAAAGTAACACCAGATATCTAATGAAAAACAAAATGAATATCTGTATACACTAACGATTGACATTATAAAAAATTTTCGTATGCTATTTCAGAATCATTAATATATGTATGTGAAAGACAACATATCTAAACGATTTCTCAGTCCAAAAATTTAATAAATACACATTCAAATATTAAACATTTAGAGTAACAATTACAATGAACACAACTTAAAACCTTTCCAATCTTTACAAATGGCTGAAATTTCTATTGCCATAAATGAAAGTAGAAATCATTAAAATATATCTTTTTAAATATATTATGTGGTTTTAATAGTTAAAAACTTATACATTTTTTAAAAAATTCAAATTTTTCCACAATTTTTAAAATTTGGGAATTTTTGAAATTCTCGAGAATTTTGAAAATTCCCATGGGAAAAAATGAATAAACCGGGTTTTTTCCCATCCTTACAACACTAGTCATTACCAACCATCATCATATTCTGTATAATAGTTGATAATAATTATAGTGAAAATACATACGACACATTTTTGAATTGAGAAACAATCTTGATTCACAAAGCCCCTGATTATGTTATGCATGTATACATATTTAAAATTATGAAATTATGTAATCTGCATTTATATATATAAATATCTCTATATGACATAATCCTTTAACGAAGCAGAACTTTTAGAAGCATTTTTCAGCTCACATAAATTAATCAAAATGAAATTGGTAAAAATTATGGTGAAAATCAAAAGTTTTGTTTATTATCTAGTTCATTTGAAACTATAATGTAACAAACACAAAAGCCACATCCAGGAAACTTGGAATAATTTATATACGATTATAAATATTATCCAAGCAAGTTAAAATTTAAATAATACCACCTAAAAGATGAAAAATAGATACCTCAAGTTGTTGAAAAAGAGGAAATGGCAAATGCTAATAGGAGACAGGTTCTGCTAGCTAGGATAAACAGGATTTAAAGGTTGTAATACTGATAAAGAATCTTCATCAAAATTTTAAGTAACTTCAAATTAATCAATTAGCATCAACAGCCACTGTTTAACTTATAACTTTCAGTAAAAGCAAAATTATGACATAAATCTCAACAAATCTAAAATTATTGGAACTAACATGCATATTCAAATTTTAAAAGGTCCATAATAATGAATGAAATTTAATATTCTTGTCACGTAACCCAACAAAATTAATGATTTGGGTACTTTTCCGTTTCGCCGGCGCAAATATCGCCAAGCGAAAATGAAGTCGCCAATTGGCGACAACACATTATACACATAAAAAAATTTTAAATAATGTTTTACATAAAAATTTTTAAATTTATTTATTTAATTGTTGTTCTTGAGTTCACACTATGCATGAAATGATGGGTGCCAGAGTCTCAATTTATTTAGTTATTATATTAGATAACAATCTATCGGGTGATGCATATTTCAAAATCTTATTTTTTTTTTAATATTTTTTATGTGAATTGGTTACGATTATTATTTTTTAAGATATATTTTTAAAATCTGATTTTTCTATAGAGATTTTATGAAATTATTAAATTTGTATATATATTAACATAACATAGAATTATGATGTGTAAAAAAAAAAAGAGTCGAAATAAAGTCGTTGACAGTAAAAGGCCGTCAGATGTTTTGGAAACATAGCAGTAAAAGGTTACCCGCGGAGATGTTCCCTCTAGCGCCGGTTGTATCATTTTTGGCGATTTTATCGCCTGCGCCGGCGAAACGGAAAAGTACCATGATTTGTTATATCATAATAATCAACTAAATTAACTAGTAAATCAATCCAACATGCTTATTTAAATCTAGTTATTCTATTTAATTTCTCGCCAACATTTCCAATAATAAATAGCTTCATTTTAATGAGGAATAATATCAAGAGCATTTTCCTGCTTCTTTATTGCTAGCAAATAATTAGCAATTCTAAACACAGACATTTTTTATATGACAGTATTAAAGTTCAGATATTTTCCAAATCTCAAACACCAAGATTGTAAACTTTAATAAATATAACAGTTAAAAATTGGGAAAATATTCTACTAATATTAATAAGAATCAGTATTTATTATAATCTATGAACAATCTGTTTTGTTACGAAGGTTTTTGCATTAGTATTGTCTAGAAAGTATATACACAACACTATGTAATGAATCCTATAGCAATTATACAAGCATTTATGAAGTATATCTATGTATAAAAAACTTGCAAAAGAAATAAAAGGGCCTGCATGTTAAAAGTGCCAAATAAAATTATCAGTATGGTTCACATCATTACTTTTGATGGCAAGAGAAAATGATTGTCTTTTTGTATACAATACGTATAATATTTGATTCGAGATAAGCAGATATTTAAACATCTGATTTAACCACCGAAAAAAAAAAAACCACAATAATTAAAAATTACTTTCTGAATGTTTCATACTATAGATGTACATCCAGGCTATTACTTATATCTAAATTGATCAAAAGTAACTCCAGATATCTAATGAAAAACAAAATGAATATCTATATACACTAACGATTGATGTTATAAAAAATTTTCGTATGCAATTTCAAAATCAGTAATCAATCTAATCTACTGCGTTTAATTTAACATTAAGTTTTACAAATAATAGTAGAATAATATTTTTCGAGGAATATGTATGTGAAAGACAGCATATCTAAACGATTTCTCTGTTCAAAAAATTTAATAAATACACATTCAAATAGTAAACATTACGAGTAACAATTACAATGATGACGACTTGAAACCTCTCCAATCTTTACAAATGGCTGTCATCTTTTTCCAAATATGTTTTGAGAAATTTCTATTGCCATAAA
This sequence comes from Latrodectus hesperus, assembly GCA_037975125.1. Taxonomy (NCBI): domain Eukaryota; kingdom Metazoa; phylum Arthropoda; class Arachnida; order Araneae; family Theridiidae; genus Latrodectus; species Latrodectus hesperus. The sequence continues at coordinate 57,046,080 of CM075855.1, forward strand.
TGAAAGCAAAAATCATTAAAATATATCATTTTAAATATATTATGTGATTAAAAACTAATAAATTTTTAAGAAAATTCAAATTTTTCCACAATTTTTAAAATTTGGGAATTTTCAAAATTCCCGGGAATTTTGAAAATTCCCATGGGAAAAAACCCGGTTTATTCCCGGAAATAAACCGGGTTTTTTCCCATCCTTACAACACTACCTGTGCATAGCCCTGAATTGGGCTCTCCTAGTTAGATAGAAGCAGCCGGGTGGAGACTTCGTGATTTTAAAGTAGGAACCACGCAGAAAATTCCCCAATACTTGGACTGTCACCCCCAGAGGTATCATTTCCCTTGGAGGCTACTTTGGAAATGTAAAAAATATGCACGACCAAAGGAACGTAGGAATAAAGGAGTTCAGGCAGCCAAAATCCAGTAGTGCTAATTAAAGCACTGTGGTCTGCATGTAGTACCACCTTTTGCAGTAAGAAAAATTCTGAATTCAATTTCAGCCATTGTTGAATAATGCATTGATTCTACTTTTTGCATGCACTTCTTTCAGATTGGCTGCTTGGAAGTTTTTTAGTTTCCTTCATTGCGATGTGTGACAACTACTCCCTATTTAGAAAAAAGCATTTCTAGAAGGCAAATGTATAGGGAATATTTAAGGGCATCTTACAACATTTTTCACTCCTAGTTACTAACTACGAGATATCAAGGTTCTTATATAAGGACTAATCGTACCCTAGTGGCAAGACCACGCATTTTTTCATGGGAATGATATGGGTTCGACCTCACAAACTATTAAACTAAGAGAGAGAGATATTATATTTTTGCATTTTGTGGGCAGATCTATCAAGCTGATTGACTGGATATTTTCTGAGTTATTTTCCTTGCGATACGAACCCATTCTATAAAAAGTCCTTTCGAAAAGCAAGTAAGATTAATGTGCGTAAAGGAATCTTGTAATTGTTTTCATCACTTATGTTGAACAATTGGCCATATCAAAGCTCTCCATACAACACACTTTCGTCCAGTAGACGTCGATATGACATCAGGTGGATGTACTCTAATCCAGTAGACGTTTCATTTTGGTCCAGTTTAGATCCATGGCACGTCAAATATCCATCCATTTTACATCCATTATACGTCTACAAGATGTCAGCATTGGACGATTCATGGACGAAATTTGGATGTATTCATACGCACTGCTCTATACTAGGTAGTTTTCATGGATGTATTTTAGATGAGGTATTTTAGATGATGTAAAGCATTCAGGCTGTGTACTAAAAAATTTTACAGCTTTTCTTCTTTGAGAGATGTGAATACGGTTTACTAGCTATGAAAACTCTTCCCGAAAGACAACAAGGGATTTTCAAATGCCTTGCGATTTGTTTGGGCAGTTAGTCAAAGTTCTTTTTTATCCAATGTATCAGCTATCATCAAAAAGATTACTTGGAACAATTATTTGTTCCTTGGGAACATATGGCTGCAAGACTTGGGTTTTGATACACAAAAACAAGTAACACTCTAATTTTTGAACGAAAATTGTTTAGAAAATATTTCAGTTCATTGCAATTAAATAATAATTGTCGGAGAATCGGAACTAATGATGAATTGGAAACCGATCAATCATAAAAATTTAGCAAGATTCATCAAATCATAGAGATTTTCATGGCTTGGGCACCTTGAGATATCACCTATAACAGAGTGTTTAAGATATTTGATTAAAAGCCTTTGTGCAATAGACCAAGGGGAGGACACGAAAAATTTGCTTGTTGATATCTTGAGATTACTTTTCATTATATATATATATATATATATATATATATATATATATATATATATATATATATATATATATCACGCTTCCAAGCTACAGGTTCGAGGTTCGATCCTCGGGCTGAGCAAGGTCGATGCAGCCTTTCGTCCCTTCAGCGTGACCATAAATTAAGAGCACAAAACATGCTTGGGAACTAAACACTCTTGGCTTTCGCGTTAGGCTGACTACCTAATTGGGACATATGCTTCGCACCCCAAGGCCTCTCGATCAGAAAAACAGAGAATAACACTGTAGCCATTGGGCCACATGGGCTGTCATACCACAAAGTTTAATTTATTTACATGATATCTCGAATGATTTCTTAAAACTTTAGAGATCTCCAACACATCCAAAGATCAGGGAAAGAGTTGTCTGGAGGGATATTGTGCGGTAGGCAGCATCCCTCCACACATTGTTGGCATTACCACCTGGGCTGTAATTCTAACAAAGATTACTTTTTCCTTGAATGCATACATTTATTTCAAAATTTATTACCATCACGTTTTGATGTAAAGAAAAAAATAAACATTTATCTTAGATATTCAGAACAATTCTTTTCTTTTTGGCGGGCTATAGTCGAATCTTGTGAATATTTTACTTCTTGTTTAATACAAATATTCCGTTAATGCGTTCATAATCTTACACGTTTAAAGTATATGAAATTCAAAAGTATATACACTGTTTAATGCATAAAAAGCATACAAATAGAATAAATTCCTAGAAAGTATTTATTTCTAGTTGAAGAAAGGAAAAAAAAAATTGAAGAATAATCCAGCTATTACTACAACCCAGAATGAAAATTTTCCTTTAAAAATACATTTAATAATGTCTTTCAACAATATGCATTTTATGAAGCTTTTTGTCTTTCGGTATTTTTTTAATTACTCCGCTTAGAATAGACAGCTTAACGGCCGAAGTCTAATGTAAAGCGTTTTATTGATTACTGCGTAAGTAGTCTTCCTGGAGGACTTTTACAGATAATGGGCCATAATCATGTATCAAAACCCCGATAGTGGATACCCGGAAAACTATCAAGTATATGTCTCAACAAATGGGCATAAAGAAGGCAAAAGTGCAACATCATATGATACAGCACTATTTTGGTGTCGTGTCTGGGACCTTTCGCTTTGAAGAGCTCTGTCCTATCTTTAGGCCACCTTGAGCCCTCTTTCGGTATTTTGCATATTTTTTCTGTTTGAATTGTGCAATATCTTATTATACATATAGTAAATTTCCGACATTTTGATTTAATTGTTTTCGGCGAGTTCCAAATTCCAAAAAAATTTCAATTGTTAATGAAGTGTTTCAACACAAAAATAGAAAATTTTGACTATTTTCTGAAAAGTACATTCTAAACAAATTTAGAAACAAGAAATAATTTCACTATTCTTCTATTAATAAGTATCAGTCAAATCACATTAATACGACCACCTGTCAAAAACCAGAAAACCACCTTTCGTTGAGGGGACTGCTGCGAGTCGTACAGGAAGAGAGTTGATTAGATTCCTGAAGGTGTTCACTGGGATGGTGAGCCATACTGACTCCAGGGTCATGGCTAGTTGCGCTAGATTACACGGGCGAGGATCTATCACGCGAACAGCCCGATCGAGATGGTTCCACATATTTTGGATTGATTTTAAGTCAGGTGAGTTTGCTGGCCAGGGGAGAGCGGTAAACTCATCCTAGAGCTCTTCGAGTCGCTCACCTACTCTAGCATTTGCATGACACCTCGCTTTGTCCATATGGTAGATGCCACCATGCTAAGGAAAAACAATGCGTATATAAGGGTGAGTATGGTCCGCAAGGACAGATGCTTTTTGTATTGATCCATCGTGCCTTTCACCATGATGAATGGACCTAGAAAATGCCAGAAAAACATCCCCTGACCATGATGCTCCAGTCTGGATCGTTCCGGCAGTTGTTGTAAGGTGCTCATTTTCAGAGGTTTCACGTCATATTCACCAATGTCCATTTGTCCGATGGGGCAAAAAACGTGGTTCATCAAAAAGCGCTATTTATTACCACTCAGTGGACGCCAAGTTGTGGTACTCGCGTGTAAGTTCCAGTTTTCGTTGCCCATGAACTGCAGTCAGTATTGGTGCATGAACCAGGCATCTGCTTCCGAGGCCTAGATGCAGCAACATTCTTTGAATAGTTGCTTAAGAGACACTGTTAATAGTCCTTATGTTCATCTTGGTGTTCAGTTTCTAAACGGGTTTAGGGGGGTGGTGTCAGTCGCCTTCACGTGGTGCCCCCTGTTTTCACTAAACGACTGACTCCTGTCGCTTCGTGCAGCCTACTACGTTCTTTCAGCTAGTGACCACAGTTACACTACCCTGGACTTTCGGACGTCGCAGTTCGAAACTCTGCGGAAGATGACTTTTCATTCACCTCAAGATTGTATTGGGCTGCCCGACAGAGACTGATGGTTGAAAAACCAAGGTCGAGAGTAGGATAAAAAAAAAAGTTTCTAAACGGTAGCATGTCTATACGTTCGAACGCATGTCCACAGCTGTAGTTCATCTCTGTCATCTATGGTCGATAGTACACCACATTTGTCACGTCGCTGATTTTAGACAGTATGTCTGCGTTAACTACGTTGCATTTAAATTATTTAATTGCATATTTGTAATGATTTATTCCCAATTTTCATAATTTCATGAATTATTTACAAAATTGCTTTATCCAGTATAACAACATCATTCAGTTTTGCTGATAATCGGTAATGACTGTATTTACTTATTTTAATCATATAATTGATTCTTTCCTCTCTTTAATCTCTATAATTGATTCTTTCCTCTTTCCTCTAAGGGGATTCCATTTGGTATGGATGAAGATAAGATAAATTTTAATGAATTACGTTAATAAATATCAGCAGTAGTTGGAAAATAATAAATATCAACAGTAAAAAACAAAATGTCCGACTTTTTACAATTTCTTTAGCACATTATATTTCAAAAATATTTTTTAAATATGTTCTCAAATTTTTTTTATGTTTAAAGTAATCTTTTATGTAACATAACTAATCGTTGATTCCTGTTGTCGTCTGATTAATTCCTCATTATTATTATTTTATGATTAATAGTTCATTTTAGGTACTTATTTTCCTTAAATAACTATCAAAAAGGAATTTCTAATTGTGTTATTCCAAAATGAAATATTACTTCTATAATTAGCATGCTACCAAACTAGTTGCTATTACAATTTGCGGTTGTAAATATTCTGGAACTTCATACTCTTTACTTTCGTTAGTTAATAGGATAGTAACCTTGACCTTTGACTTCCTGCAATAAAGCTATTGATAATTGTCAAATATGAATGAAATTAGTGTCACAAACAGTTATTGATGAGAAAATTTTCACTTCTTTTTTCCCTCTCCTTTCACAATGTGTTAAAATAATTAACATAATTATACTTTATGTGAAATATTTTACAATTTAAATGTATTTTCTAGATGGACAAATGGCTTAATTTTGATTTCTTAAGTATGTTTTTTTTAATTTATTTCCTTTTCATTATTAAATCACAGAATGAAAAGGATATCCATTCAATTTTTAATGCCGTGACCATTTCTCTCATGTTTTCGAGGGAAAAAATAAGTTCGAAATATTTTATGTTAGACAACGAAAAGTTATTGTTTTTAACCCTTCATTTAAATGCAGTGTCACATAATAAAAACAAATTATAAAATCAATAACATCAAATTATTAAAATGTCTTTGATTAGGTCTAATAAATGACCACTGTCTACTGATCATGATTGTTGTTTCTCCCTGCAATCCAGTTCAGCACCCTCAATAATGTGATTATAATGAAATGTGTGTGTCAACTGTTAATATTAGTGTCTGATTTTGAGTCACCTAAAATGCATGGAGTTTAGGTACAGATCAACTTATATTTGAAACTATCCAGTTAAGGAATAAATCTAGGCCAATAATTTCCTCTTGTACTTTGTGATACTTCAGGAATGTATACTATGAAATCTGAAATCTTGAAAAACCATTTGAAACTTTATTTTTAACTATATAGCTGAGAAAATACAATACCTGCCAACATCAGTGCATTTCATCTGATTTGAAAACCATGAAATAATTCACCAATGCAAATTTAATAATCATAATTTAACTTTCAATCCTACTTTTCTATAATGACACAGATTTGGAGAAGATTCTGAGGCGTAAAATGGCACAAGCAACCATTTTTATTATACACTTTTGTGATATTTATACGTATTCCTTTAAAAAAGCAGTGTTATCTGTAATTTATTTTAAAAAAGGCATATTTTTGGTAAATGATTTAATATAAATGATTGAAAGTTTAAATCTTTTTCTTTTCCAAATATTTATTCTATTTTTCATCTCACATAAGGCATGTAATACAGTTTTAACACAATTAAAAATATAAGTTGTTGTTAGTAGCACAAATATAAGTATCTTCATTCAAAGGTTTAATAAAAGATTTAATCTAGAATTCCTTCGTTAACAAATGATTTATTTTCTTCCATGTTAGTATGACCAATATTTTGTTTCACTAATTAAAATTTCCAAGTGTAAAATTTTTATGTTATATTAATCTATATTGAGATATTAGATGTTAGTTTTTCTTTTTTCTCTCATAAATGATATTTAAATCCATTCTTTTTATGAATGAAAATATTTTGATATTTAAACATTGGAATGGTTTAGTCAATTTTTTTTTGTTTTTGGTTTTTTTTTTTGGCAATGGTTTAATCAATATTTTATCATGTTTAAAAAATGATATATTTTGAATAACACATCATTCAATATCATATCAAATTTTCCTATCTACAAAACTGAAATTTCATTCTCCATACCTGCACATTAGTCGGAATCGATTTTAGGAATTTTTCGAATTTCCTCCTTCGTGAATACTTTTAACAAAAGTTTTGTAACAAATTTTAACTTTAGGTTATTCAGAGACGATATGGTATTCAGAGACTTTGGGTTATTCCGAGATACCTGATTCCGCATGTGCTGATTTAATTTTCTGAGCGTCTTTCAAAATAAAATAAAAAAAACTTAACCAGTTTAAAAAGCCATATAAAAGAGGTGATGTAGTGATAAAAAAAGTAGCTGTCTCTATTTTCTATCTCATTTCCAAGTGATGCATTAAACGTTGTAAATTTATATACAATTTGCAGTCTATTAACGTATAAAAGTAGAAAATATATCAGCAATTATAAAAGAATGGAGAAAATACAACAGAATAATCACTTAAACAGTTCCTAGCAATTCCATTTCATATTCTATTTTATCCTTGACACAGCTAGAGACAGTGATAACCAGTCCTACTGAATATGATAATTATGTTCACAATTTCTATGTATAAGAATGTGTTAATTATTACGAAAAAGTGAAGTCTTAGATTGTACTTCATTAATTTGACTGTATTTTTTTTCTATAAAAAAAGTAATAAAATAAAATAAGAAGAGATTATCATGGAATGTAACTTTTAAAAGCACAGTTTATAAAATTCTATAATTTATCAATAAATTTTCATCTCAAACAAATTTTTTACATATATAATGTCTACTCAAAAAATATTTTTGTAAGCAAATTTATTTACAAATCAGCCAATATTTAACAAACATATTTCGTATTCACGGTATCTAGGAATTTGTTTTTAAATTTTTTGTTATATATATATATATATATATATATATATATATATATATATATATATATATATATATATATATATATATATATATATATATATATATATATATATATATATATATATATATATACATATATAAATGATTATTAATTTTTGTATTATTTTATATGTAAAAGTACACTGTTAAATTTTTAGATTTAAACTGACTCAAATTTTAGAAAGATTATTTTTATCTTCAGATTGGATGGTCAGAGAAAAATTGTATGTGCGTGAATGCTTATTGAAGAAAAACATCTTTATGCAAACTGAGTTTTAGAATTTAATGATTTTAAAGGAAAAGTTTAGTTATAGATTAATTGAGTGAATAAAAAAAACATACAGTAGAACTCCAATTATTCGAAATCCGTCTATCCGAATTGCTTTGAGAATTTCAGAAAATAAAGTAGACTGAAGAAAAGAAGGAGGATGAGAAAAAGCTCAAGAAAACTTAAGTAAGAGAAGGGAGAAGATGGGAATGAGAGAGAGAGTGAGACACTTGAGGAATTCAGAAACATTCTTTTTAAAATTCCTGGGTGTTAAGAAGTTAGTCCAGAAGGCACAGAAGAATGGATTATGAATCAGCCACTGAATTTCAAATCGAAAATTATTGTAAACTTCAAAAAATTATTGATTAAGAAGATGACCTTAATGTCCAGGTTGAAGCAGACACGGAGCCATCAACTAGTGAAACATTTGCTGAGTTTTACAGCTTTGAAGAGTCAGCCCGAATGTGACCACGTGCAAATTCTTACTGTCAAGCGGATGCGTGACTTGGCTTTTCAAAAATAGATGAAATCAGTAAAACAACTTACTATGAACGTTCAGCAAGCAATGACTTTTATTTCAGTACTGTAGATACACGCTGAATTAATGTACAGCACTTCTGTTGTTACTTAGGACACTTGGACTGCCGACGGTTGTGCGAATTTAAGTCAGTAGAATGCGTCTTTCGCTAAACCAGATCATCAAGAAGGTGAAAGTACGACTTTGCTCTAAGACTTCTCCGGTAGATGACACCACCAGAGAATCTATTCTTTCAATTTTGACATTGATCTGAAGAGGGTGGAAATTTTTTCCAGACCATTACACCCATTGTAACTGCTCAATAACTGACCACAGGACTTTCGATTCCACAGATTTAACGAGTAAGTATATCGCATGTACTCAGTGGGTCTTTGGTAGCATGGGGGATCGAACCCTGCCTTTCCAGACGGAAGGCCTATAACTTAACATTTAAAAGTGTTGCCTTTTCCTTAAATTTAATTTCATTGGAAATGTATAGTTTTTCTCTCATTTTCAATACAATAATTAATTAAAATGGACCATTTTCTTCGAAAAAATCCAATTAACCGAATCTGTTTCGGACCTAATTGATTCGGTTAAATGGAATTGTACTCCACTACAAAAAATGCTAATGAAGCAAAAGCATAAAATTGTCGTTTTGTTCTTTCTATAAGAAAGGGCGACAATCTGGAAAATCCATGTGAGTGGATTTTTATTCTAAAATGCATAAAATTAAAAGAAAATATTGCTTTGAGACGATGTAAAATAATTTATGCTATTAAAATCTGAGCCGAATATCTTTGAGAAACGTGACCGGTAGAATCTTAATTAAGTAGACTTTTCCGATTTTACTATTTGGAGTTAGAGCAAGTGTTTATTATTGACTACTGAGAGTGAAAGAGACACGTAATGGGAAATTACGTGACTTCGCTCTTACTCTAGCTACTAAAAGTTGCAAAAAGTAGTTTAATTTAGAACTTTATAAATTGATTTTTTTTATTTTTATTTTAGGAAGATATATTTATTTTCCGAAATTAGTCGCAATTTTCGAAGCATTATCATACTTATTTTCAAGCTTACATCTTCAATTTGAGAATTTCTGGATTTTCCTAAAACATTCATGTTCACATTCCATTGTATTTTCTAATCTCTTACAATAAAATAACCAACTTTAACTGTATGATATGGTACAAAAGAAATATACATTTCAATCATTTCTTTACTCATAAAAGACACTAAAAGTACAGGAAAATAAAATATATAAGAAATATATCAGATATCTACAGTTAAAAAGTTTTTCAAAGTTTCTAATAGAATTGATCTAAAACAATCTGCACTAAAAAGTTCAACGTTAATTTAAATTTCATTTGTACTTACGTTGCGTCTTGTTTAAAAATTGTTGTGTTTCTACGAAATGTAATATTTCCTTCTCCCTTATATAAGTATGAATCCAAATATTTCACAGACACCTTCGAGTATTCCTAATTTTATTCCATTTTAACTTTAAGGAACATTACCTATAATTAAAACCTAAATCTCTCATGATAATTATCCATGGCATAAAAAGCAAACTAATTATTAAACTATAAATTTTGGATTAAGAAGCACATTTTTTTAAATAATATACAATGATAAATATCCATTGAATTTAATAATTTATTTTTCATTGTTTTAATAAAGTGTTATACATTACACTGAAAAAGGAGAAAAACAATTTGAAGCTTTTAATAATCAAATGTATCACTACGAAAACATTGATTTTTTTTATCTTATATATCTTAAGATTACTTTGTTTTTTGCTTTTGAAGTTAAAAAAGCCAGATATTGAATATAGTAAAAAATAGCAGCTGTAATTATCCATAAAAATTTCACAGGAAGCAAATAAAAATAATTGTTTAGTAAATGGGCTTAAATCATTATTAACTGTACATTATTTTCAAATTATATTGGCTTTAAATTTTTAAACGGTTTGCTGTTTAACTTTTTAAATACTTAATTGAACTTAATAAAAACCGAATAAAATTATAAATATTAAGGGAATCATGAAAAATTTTTTCAATTTTTATATTTTGCAAATATTTACTCCTTTTTCAAATTCATCTTAAAGCAGTTAAATTTGTGAACAGTATGAAATTGTATCATGCTGTTATTGGTGTATTGAAAAGGAATGGAAACAAAATAAAGAATGGTTTGATGAGGAATATGAAAGGGTTATAGACGTGAAAAATTTTACTAGTGAGAGGAACAATGTTTTAAAATTACATCAGAGCAAATAGGGTGGATTGCAAATATAAGCGAATGATTGCAAATAAGATATGTAGAAAAAGAAAAATAGCGTTTTTAAATAATAAGATTGAAGAATTTATTAAAAGTGGTACTGAAAAAACGAATCCAGAAATTTTATCGATGAACTAACAGACCGGTAAATGAGTTCCAAACGCATGTTCTTAACTGCAGAGGAATTGATGGGAAAATCATTGCAGACTTATCAAGTGTTAGACAGTGATGAAAGGATTACTTCAAGATTCTGCTCAAGTCTGACAGTAAAAGAATAGGGTAATAATAATTTTGAAAATGCTAATCGGGAAGAAATTCCAGCGCTATCTTTTGAAGAGATAAAATTAGATATTCTAAAAATAATAAGGCTCCAGGAATGGACGATATTAGAGTTGAATTTATAAAACACACAGGACCAAAACTGGGGCTTAAAATTTATGAACTGGTTACTCATATTTGGCATATAGAAGAAATGTCAACAGAATGGTACGTAAGAATTATTGTCCAGATATATTAAAAAGGATAACAAGATGGATTATAATAACTACAGTGGTATTACTAACAAAATTTTTTCTTGCTTAATCTTCAGAAAACTTATGCCAATAGTGGAACAAATTATGCTACTACTGACCAAAAATATTAGAAGATAATCAATTGGAAAAGGAAGATTGCAGTCCGAGTTGTCTGGTAAGAGACTGTGCGACAAGTGAAGGCCCATCCCGAGTTGTAAAGTAATTCAACATAAAGAAGAAATAAAATGGTGTCTGGTGTTTTTTTTTATCATGAAATTCTTATACAAAATAATATTTTGTAATATTTGATACTGAGAAGTGAATTGAATAATAGCCGGAAAAATATTTTTACCTTTGTAAGGCATTTCATCATCTATCAGTTATATTTTGTATACTATAAGTAATATCATGTACACTATAGGTAATATTTTGTAATATTTGTTACTGAGAAGTGAATTGAATAATAACCGGAAAAATATTTTTACCTTTGTAAGGCATTTCATCATCTATCGCATGCGACTCTCTGAAAATACTTTTTTATAATAATAGGTCGTATCCATGTGCCTCTCCGCTGAGCTGGCAGCCGAATGGTTAGCGCTCTTGCCTTCGGTTCAACAGTTCGTGGGTTCGAATCCCACCTTGGGCATTGATGTTTGTAGTGGTTCGGAATCCACTTTAAACCGTAAATTCCGGTCTAATTAGCCCTCGTGTGCAAAAAATGACCGTTGAGCGACAAACAAACCAAACCATGTGTCTCTCCATGTGGCAGAGATGAAACAAAATCTTGGATTTGGAATAAATTCAATTTGGTATAGACTAAAATTGTCTCTCCAGATGGTAAATCTAGAAAACTCTCATGTATTTACCACCACAAATGTGTATGTATAAAAAAGAAATGAAATACCCATTTCTTGTTCAACAATAGGTAGGGTTGAACTCGGGATCGCTTACTCCCCAAGGCCCTGTTCTATCATTAGACACTATAGAGTACACTGAGCCCATTATTCATAGTTTTATCACCTCTAAAGGAACAGTTTTAAGGCCAAAAATTATTACGAGGCATTTTAATCTTCACCGCTAAATTGGCTTTTGGTAGACCTTTTCGTAGATAGTCAGAATTATTCACCTACCACAACTGAAGAAACCTGTAAAATTTCGAAATATCCACTCTGACAAACATGCATGCATAAGGCAGAAGTGAAACATCCATTTCCCGGTCAATAATGGCTAGAACTGCACGCGGGAGTTTTTATTCCAAAGAACGGTGCAATCAACAATGGAATATGGTGAGTCTCTGGCTATTCACAGCCATGAATTTTATTGATTGTTTTATCTGAATGTTAAGGTTAACTCAGGTGAACACACAGAAATTTTGCATCAAGTAGGAAATTACAGAAGACCAATGTAATATCATAACTATATGTGTATACATAAGTTATGAATTATGGTCAAATAATTACAGCATCTGAACTGGCATTGTCTACATCTTTCAGATGCAATGGACTAATTATTAATGTAATATTATTTAAATATGAAAAAGTAATAAGCATTTAACATGAAAGAATTGTTAAAAGTTTGCTTTCCCTCTAGAGACCAAAAAAGCCACAACAATTATTGCATTTATTTTTTGAAATGTTTAATTATAAAAATCTTGAATTTAATTTGAATAAATACTAAGTTATAAATATTAATGATTGTGATAAGAAAATCAAAATAGTAGCAATTTGGAAAAATGTGATAATACCTTACAAATTTTATATAGTTTTTAAAGTCGACAAAAATAAAAGTCACTGAATTGTGTGCTTAAAAAATAAATAATGAGTAATAATCTTAGACGAACTTACATATCTAATAGAGAAAGTATAAACATTAGATATTGTGAACACATTGAATTTCTTACCATGACAAAGGACAGAAACATTTTTAAAAGTAAGAACTTAAATAAATAAAAAATATTCAGTGGAAATAGAGTTACTAATAGATTATTAATTTTGATTCTTAAGTTTTATGATTTTAAGGAACTTTTTTTAGTATTATACCTAAAAGTTTAAAAATTGAGTCAGTACATGGAAAAGTAATGAATTTAGTAAATAATTATTATTTTCATACAATTAATCACAAATTTGCTGATCACAAACCATTTTTTTAAGAACTGCATTACTTACTGTTGCCAGTAGCTTGAAACATAGCAGTATATTAAGATGCACTGTATCAAATATATGAATATCGAAATAGAAATATCCACTTATATGTACTATAAAAAAATTGAAACTAAAATCTAAATATTGCATTTTTGATGATGTCAAATATCTCTAATATCATCGCATGTCTGGAAATAATTTCTAATGTAAAAATATGCAGAATTTAGCATTTCTTTGAGCAAAGTTTTAATATTTTTACAGAAAGGAATTTGAAGAATGTATATTCGAATCCCACCTTGAGCATGGATGTTTGTAGTGGTTCGGAATCCACTTTAAACCGTAGGTCCCGGTCTAATTAGCCCTCGTGTGCAAAAAATGACCGTTGAGCGACAAACAAACCAAACCAAACCAAACTTGAAGAATATATAAAGTACTATAATGATGAATTAATTAATCAACATACATATAAATACTAAGAAATTTGGTTACAGTTTCAAGTACTTTACATATATGTACAAACAAGTGTTTCAAATATGAGGTGCATGTACGCCTTAAGTCATGCAATCACATATGAAATGTTAATATGACTTAATTAAAAGCGGAGTGTTTTTTTTCTATTAATTAAAACTTAATATCAAATTCAATTTCTATCTGTGTTTTACTTATATTTAATATATTATTGTTAACATGCTATATTATTTTTTATTAAAAATAATTCATAACTGGATTAAATTCTTGTTACTTTCTTTTGTTTCTGTTTCCTACAATAAATTGGTAATTAAGAATTTTATGTGATATATTATTTTAAGCATTTTTTTATAAAACTCCCAATAAAATTCACTGTAATCCCACTCAGCAATCTGGCAATTAATCGATTAACTCATGAAAATAATTTTTGTATAAAAATCTTACAATTCCAAATAAAATTCTGAAATACCACCTCCTATTGGAAAGCTATAGAATTTTAATATCTTTATGCGCTTTCACACAAAAACCTAAATAAATTAAAATTATTTGAACAGTATTCTATATATGAAGCTAAAATAATATCTGTTTTCTTGATCGAATTAGAAATACATGAAAATATGGAGTTTAGAGAACTTTCTTTAATTTTGGAGATCTGAATTTACTTTATTCAAGAAATGGAATAAAAGACTATGTTACAAATGTGCTTCCCGAAGAAATAGTATAGTTTCGAATCGTAAGTAACCGCAGTTTATGCTGCTATTCCTTGCGGAGTTAATTAAAAACAGTGAAGTAAATCATTTAATAGCACAATAAACAAAATGAGGAAAACAAATTAATGAAAATCTCGCCTTTGGATCACATGTTTCCTTGTCAAAGTTATTAAAATGTTCGTGTTAAGAAACGTGTTAATGAAGTAGTTGTAAAATTTAAAAAATTACAGGAGGTTTCCTTTTCCCTTCAAAAGTATTAGAAATATTTATGAAGAATTATTTCAGAAAAGGTACCTAGAGTTTTTTATATTTACGAAAGACATTATTATTATTATTCTAATAGTATTTTACTTTAAAATCCTCTTATTGTCTTCCTTTAATTAATCTATAGTTACTTTTTAAAAGATTAAATTTTATTATGATTTCATCTTTTTAAAGTTTTTTGTAGTTTACATTAAAGTTTACCATTTTATTTTTCTTAAACTGCATGATAGATGTTTCTGAAGATGTCTATGTATTTCATTAATAAAATCGAATCTTTTTTGAGAGAGAAGTTGTGCGATTAATATTAGATTGTAAATATTGTATATGCTGTTTTTTATATCGCAACATAAGGAAAAGCAATTTCATTAACATTTTTAAGAACTTAAAATAAATAACATTTATAATGTCTAAAAAAATCAAAATGAGATTTCTTAAATAATTAATGGAAATATAATGATTTACTAAAAATGCCCTATTTTGTATTACATACTGTATAATTGAATTAATATAATAGCAGATTATTTTATACATATCATGCTCACTCTTATTCACATATAAATATTTAAATTTTTGTAAAAATAAGAATTTTTTTATTGATTTTGATTGAAACATTATATAATACTTTAGTTTAAAAAGCAGTAAAAACATCACAGAATTTATTTCGGCAAATTATACATTCTTTTGGTTCTTTAAATACAATCTTGATCTTGTAGTTTGTCTGCAAATGTAGCTCTTTGATTGGATTTTGAGTTCTCTAATTCTTCTATTTATTTTAACGAGTTCTTAACTTAGGATGCTGGTAAACCCAAGAATATCAGTAAAGATTCTTAAATAGGAGAAATAGAAATTTTTTAAGTAGTAAAGTTCTATTACAATTAAACATTAATTCTTAAGAAGGTATCTATTTTAAAATTGAAACTAATCGATTCTATTAAAAGGAAAAGTTAAGAAGTTCAGAAAACTGTTCAAGTCAAATCATTCAGTAAATATAATAATGTGTTTCATTCCCCTAATTAATAAAAAAAATCCTTGGAAGGAAATCGAAGATTTATTAAGGCAAGTAAGAACATCTTATTTTATTTTTTATTGTTAATTTACATATTTTTTTCTTATTTATTTAAAATGAATGGAATTGAAAATTGTATTATCAGTATATTGTAGTACTGAAATTATAATCTAGATTTCTAATATTCTTAAAGATATCATCAATTTGAAAATTTATTAATATTTAGTAAAAGTTTATGTTAATAAAAATAAGTAAGCTCTCACAAAATAAATAATAGCTATAATTTCAGTTAAGAGTTAACATTTATGATAACTAAAGTATTTTAATAAAAATTCTATAAACGATTTCATAAAAAAATGATTTTTTGCCACTTTTTAATTAATTTTGCATGAAAAATAGAAAAAATTATTGTTTCTTAGTTTTTTCTTTGAAAAAAATGCTTTTATGAAAAAGATAATGAACAATCATGTTAAAAAGGAATTGTTTAGAAGATGCAATTGAGTGAGATCATTTTATGAGATCCATAACAATTTGACTTGATGAAGAAGTTAATAGCCATTTTTAATGCAAGAAGTTAATGGACATTTTTCATATCATAACTATGGTTCTATACATTTCAAAAGTATCTTGCATAATAACCGAATTTGTTCAGAGTATTGCAGCATTTGCAATCTCAAAATTGCTATTTCCAATGAAAATCGTCCCTTTTATGAAATTATGTATTGGTTGACTATGAAAATTACTCTCCTGACAGGTTTTTAAATGATAACACACAAGACTTTCTGGGGAATTTGGTGAATTTATAAATAAAAAAATAAGGAAAATCTAAAGTATCCATCATTGATAATTCTTTTTTAATGCTTCGTACATGCACATATCTTAACTGTCTCCATTAAGCTAGAACTTCTAATATCATGAAACATAACGATTGTTCTTGCAAGTGATCAGTTTCGAAATAATCGACAGGTTCAATGTAGAAGCGGGTAATCCTTGGTTTGGCAATAAATATTGGCGATAAAATTAAATTTCTGGTAAACGAGGTAATTTTAGCGTTTTTTCTAACGTAATTTTAAGTTGTCATTTTGTTACTCACATCTTGGCGTCAAAATAAAGCACTTTTTAAAATCAAGGGGTACCCGTTTTTAACTTTTACCTAATCGAGATATAAAAAAATTTCCAAATATGCTTATAAGAACTTTTTTAAAACTAAAATTGGTTATTATATGCTTTCCTGCAGTCAATACTTCCTCAAAAGTAAATTTTTGTATTAATACTAAGCGAACTATTCAAAAGTATCTTGCATAGTAACCGAAGCCTAACCAAAAATCCAGAATAAAATATTCAAAAAGCAATAAAAGCTGTATATTCTCCATTTTGATTTGGATGAGTTAACATAATTACAGTTGTATAATTCAAGTAATGGAAAATATAACATAAAAGTTAATAAGTTTATCTATTTCATCGATTTGAAAATCAGTCATTTTCGTATTATTTTGTTACAAGTGTATTGTCCTTTTCATAAAGTTATTAACTTTTATTGTATTTCAAAGTATATTAAACTGGAGCTGGTTATTTTTTTATCACACACACATAAAGTAAACTTGCTTGTGATTTTAGTTGTTAATATAATCTTGTTACAAAATAATGAAAAATACATTTACTAATGCAGACTTATTACTTTATGAGTGTCAACTCAGAAAAATTGAATTTTTTACTAATTAATTTTTAACCAAGATAAATAAATTCTTTTCTTAAATATAGTTTAATAATAAAATGTAAAAGAGATACCACTTCAATTTTTTATGACTATGAGAAAAAAAAGGAAATCATGAAATATACCAATAACTTTAGTTAACTGTTTTTAGCAAACTTATTTTGTACACTTAACCTTAAAAATTATTTTTAATAACTAAAATTTTCGAACTGAGTAACATTGCATTATTTTATACAATCAATTTTAATATTTTGTGAGACCAATTGTTTTAACCATGTGGCTCTTTAAAAATCTCCTTTATGGAATGACTCAAATTTTAAGTGAAAAATATCCAGTAATAATGGTATATTCAATGCAAGAGCTTCTTGTGATATTCCTTCTTTA
This sequence comes from Latrodectus hesperus, assembly GCA_037975125.1. Taxonomy (NCBI): domain Eukaryota; kingdom Metazoa; phylum Arthropoda; class Arachnida; order Araneae; family Theridiidae; genus Latrodectus; species Latrodectus hesperus. Next base: position 57,063,823 of record CM075855.1, read on the forward strand.
ATGGATAATTATCTAAAAATTTTAGCATTTGTACTTGGCTATTCCTAATCAATTTACGAGACTTTTCAAGACATTTTGTTTCGAATGTTCTTTTCATTCCAAGCGAGTCTAGTCTTCAAGAAGTTTTTAATGGTCTTTTTATTGAAACTGTTAAGCAATTTAAAACCAGGACATTAATTTTATATAATATAAAATACCAAACCATCGGCACAGAAATTAAATAAGAATAACTAGAACAATAAACTTTTGATTTTTTTTATTTATTATTGTCTTTTTAAGAAAATAAAATATAGTTTTTTTTAATGTAAATAAGCTAATTTTTCTCCAGCTCATGGAAAAATGTCAACAAAAGAATCGTTGATAGTGAATAACTATGAAAAAATTCGAATCTCTTGTGTAATTTTCATAATGACTAATTTTTAAATCCGATATGAAATGTTTTGATGCTGTCTCAGTTTTTTTCTAATTTTTGCTAGTTTACAATGGTTTTTCTAATGCAAGTTTGAACTTTATAATATTTTAAATTCAGCCGATCGAATGCTGAGTGGTTAGCGTTTCTGACTCCTGAGCTGTGGGTCACGGATTCGAATCCCGGTTCGGGTATGGATGCTACTTTCCTTCTCTGTTCTCTCTGTGTTCCTCTGTCCTTTTTTCTGTGATGATGTATGAATGTGGCCCACCCTATAAACGGGTTTGTGGTGGTATGGCGCGAGCAACGCTACTCGCCTCCGTGACTTAGTTCACAGGTGCCCGCTGGGTAACGACTAATGAGTAGCAGTTTCTGGCCTTGCTGTGGCATAGAGTTTGTCACCCAAATGCCCGCTGTTGGAAAAATATTTTAAATTCATTTAAACTTTTATTGCTTTACTTATTAGATCCGGATTAATTATTTCAGCTGTTTGTATTTTATATGTTGAAAGTATCATTAGATTTTCAAAGTATATTCAAAGTCGATTACTCTTAACAAACTGATATAAATTTCGAAAAACATATTCAAATTTGTTTAGATATGATAAAAATATTAAATACTAACTAACATCCATGATTGAAGAAATTAATTTTGATTGATTAGATAGGTAAACAAAAATATTCTTATGAATTATTCACATAATGTTGTTTGAATAAAATACTGTATATTTTTGAGTTATACTTTGATATAAAATAGGAAATTGATTCGAAAATCCCTTAGGAACTCCAATTTAATACAAGAAGTATAAAAAAGAGGACAAGATAACTAAACGAATAAATATTTTTAAAATTCATTAAATATGAGTATTAAAATTCTTGAGATTCACATAATGAGGTTAGACTGTCACACCACAAGCATGGATGAGTTTTGAAACATATGTAACTTGATTATCGAGACTTGTATGAAAGAGGCTTGAATTCCGGAAAATATGTATCTATTAACACGTGTTCAGTTGAATATATATTAATCAATCCTATTAAAATAAATTTAAATTTTTATAAATCAGCAATCATTAACAAGACACATTGTTCAATTCTTTTTTTAAATCATAGACATTTTTCCTAATTTTTTGCAATTTTAAGAAATAGAAACATATTTAAATGTATTTATGCTTACTGTATTTTTAATCTATATGTAAGAGCATATAGATTAAAAATACAGTATATAGTTACTGAGATACAGTTGCTCTATAGAGCTGAGATCTGAAATTTTAAAGTATGGGTAGACCTTAAAATATTTCTATATCACGCGTACGCCTAGGTATATTTAAATAGATTTAAGTTTATAAGTGAAGTCTGGTATAGAATAAATAACATAAGACGGGTTTTTTAATCCCTCTCATTACGATTCACATTCGGTAAAATCTAGTAATCTTTAGAAAAATCTCAGCTTGAAACGATGAAGTTCCATAAAATATGAAATAGCCGTTAAGCATTTTATAATGATAAAAATCTATTACAAAGAAAGAATTCCAAAAGTTTTAAAATGTGTACCAAGTTCTTTAAAAATCAAGTTTCCAGTGTTTGTAATTTTATATTTACAAAGAGAATGACAAAAAAATCCAAATAGTAATTAGGAATATAACAATTTTTAGTTAAAACTTCTAAAAAAGCTCTTTTAAAATAAAAACACACGTTAAAGATATAAAGTATTCGAGAAGAAATATAAAAATTATAGAAACAAAGATGTACAAATAAAAGTTAGAATTATAAGAGTAACACAAATTCAAAATTAGTCATTTCATTGTATAAAATTTTATTATTAAGCAAAAAATTTGAAGATTTTATTTGTTTTTTATATTTTCGTTCTTTAATTATAAAAAGAAACCAAGAAAATTTGGGAATTTTTTTTGAGTTATTTAAACAAACGCATAGACACACACACAAGATAAATTATTTATTTTTACACTAAAGCAAGCTATTAAAATAAAATAAAAATGAATAAATAAAATAAAAATTTCTTTGCAATTTCACAGTAAAAACTTAACAGAAAAGTTGTAAATCATAGCTCATGAGCTAATAAATATTGATATTCGAAATTAATTGTAATTTCTAACTTAACTAACGCGTGCGTGCAATCTCGCCCATTTGTATATAACAGTGTTATCAATTGATACAATCGGTTATTATCAATTGATTCAATAATTATTGTTGTTTCCTAATGGGTATATGTTATCATAAGCTCTATCTAATTGTTAATTCTATTTTTCCTTAATATAGTATAAATGATGTGACTAAAAATAGTATTTGAAAGCATTTTCTGTAAAAAAATGTAAGATATATCTAATGACTGAGTTCTTTTAGCATTTAATCTGAAATACGATTTATCAGTTGCAAACTTTTAATATCGTCAGTATATTTTTAAAAAGTTGGGAATTTTTCCCATATTAATTGAAACTTTAAAAAAAGCTTTTGACAGGTTCGTACTTTATGAAGAGACTTAATAGAACTAAATAAAAACATATTGTTTTCGTAAAATGAAATAATCTATATCACTGAAATACGAAATTAGTCTCTAAATTACAATGGAACTGGCTTTTTAAGAAATTCTGAGATGAGAATGAGTGAACACTTATCAAACCTAATTCAAGCATTTTAAATATTGAATGGAATTTTCTTTTGCTTGCCAAATATTATTTTATCCCACATAAGTTAGAAATGGATGATCTTATTTTGAAATTCAGGACTGGTTTCCAAATGAGTTCATATGTAAAACAATTGAAGTATTCTTTTCTATAATTGTGAATTCAGAAGGTTTCCTTTTCTTTTAACAATAGCACTGTCTACAATAATTCCAATTTGCTTTACTTTTCTATCGTTTCTTTTATGAGTTTGTCTGATCCCAATAAATGGTATACAGAAACAATAGCAAAATTAGCAATGTATTCTTCAGTTCTAGAACAACTCTTTTTATCCTTAACAGAATATGTTATGGGATCATTGTGTGAGATTGGGACAAACTAGATCACTGCTCGAATAATGCGCCTTCAGACTTATATTATATTTGGGAATATTATTCATTTCTTCTCTTTTATGATATAACTTGATTTGAAAATATAAGTTTTAAATAGTTGTTAAAGATTTAAACTGAGGATTGGAATGCTGGTTTAATATATTATTAAATTCGTAATTTTTAATCGATTAGAATTTTCGAATCGATATTTTCTAACGTTCAAGATGAAAATCATAAATATCGAGGACCTTGATCTTATCAAGGAAGTTTTTTTGGTGAAATATGGAAAAGGTATGTGGGATCTTATTTCCTTGGCAATAATTAAAAATAAAGATTAATTGGATTAAAGTGGAAATAATTAAAATAAAAGACAATTTTTAACTATTATATATATATATATATATATATATATATATATATATATATATATATATATATATATATATATATATATATATATATATATATATATATATATTGTGGTATAATTGTATAATTGTTTCGAATAACAAAAGAGATATCATAACAAATTAAGATATGGGTTTTAAAATTTTACTTACTAATATTGATTAAAATCTTTGCTTCAGATTTAAAAATTTCTTACAACGAAAGCTCCCTTGTATAGTGATAAAAAATTTATAGTGCTATTTAACCAAAATATACCGATTTTTCTTATTCTGTGCGTATATGTGTGTGTAATATTTTCAAAAGTATTTAGATATAATTTTCGCTAGAAATTAAATTATAATGAATGGTGTAATTTTATATGATAAATATTATGATGTTGTCAAATTATTGTAATTTTACATAAAATAAAATGCTCCTAAGTAAAAATGATTCCTCGATTTAGAATAAGAATTAATATACCTTATATACATGCATTCATTAATCAATATTATATACATTTATTAATTCTTATACTAAAGTAAACTATTTAATATGTTTCTGAGAATAAAAGTGATTTCAATATAATGTATTCAATATATCGTTAACACAATTTTAATGTTATAAAAAGTTTTCTCTTTACCATTATAACAAATTGGTATTATAATTCTTTAATCATCCTTTTATGAGTTCAAAAAACACATTGGTATTGTATGATTGATTATAGCATTTTGGAATCCCTTTTATACTGCAAATTTCTATCGAATTAACTTTCTTTCTTTTACAAATCATGACTACTAGTTATAATATAAACCCAACTTTTCACCAGAGAAATTTGGCTGAAAATAAAATTTTTCTGTTGATTTCTTTCGATTTTTCATGAAAATTTCTGTGCTTATATTATGGATGGCATGGGAAATTTAATTCTGATTCAACAATTCAGGTAATTAAGACTATTTAAAATACCAAGCATATTTTTTATTTTAATAAATGCCTTTTAGAGCACAATTTTTAAAAAAAATGGAATAACCCCAAAAAAAGTATAGTTTAAAAAACGAGTCCAAAAGTTGCACGGAATTTATTGCAAAAGAATCTATACTATTTACAATTTATTTAATCAAGAAACAATTAAAAAAAGCAATCGATAGTTTTCGATCATTTGAATGTAATAATGCTCATATTCTTTTAATATTTTATCATGTATTAGATATATTTAAGTATCAAATTGGCTGAATGGTATTTTTTCACCAAATTCATCCAATGAACGTATCTCACTTGTTCAACTTAATTAATGATATTTTATTCCTGTGATTTATTCCATACCAAATTTTATTTAATTTCTTAATATCACAACTTTTTGTAGCACCAAAGAATTTAATTTTAGTAAAGTTTGGTTTTTTTAATTTTGGTAAATTGGAGAGAATTTAATTTTAAATCTCCAGAAACAAAATTCTGATTAGATTTAAAGTCAGTTTGTTGGCTTTATTAGAGACAAAAAAAAAGGATATATTACACAATAACGTGATAAATAACCAAAAAGACAAAGAAGAATTTTTTCCATCTCTACCTTATTTATCGGCGTATAAGATGCACCAGCCTATAAAACGCACTCCTTTTTTTATGCACATTTTTGAAGAATAAAACTTTATTACTCGTCATATTATAATGAATTTACAGTGTTTTATCAATATAAAGTAATGCCAAAGTAATACTTTCTAGGAACACCCAATCTATTTAGGAAATAACGCCTTTTAACCTTCTTCGTCAAAACCCTAAAGCTAAATCATCATCAGTCATCACTAAAGCTAAATGAAGAGTCACTTAAAATTTCTTCTAAATCAACATCTAAGTCCTTATAGAAAAATTGTTCTCTATATCATCCAGTGTATTATTAATATCACACTTCTTACATGATTTAATCACTGTCTTAAATTACTCTATTACTCTGAACATCAAAGCTGGAGTCCCCCAAGGTAGCATCCTGGGCCCAATCTTATACCTATTTTTCACCCATGACTTCCCCGGTTTGGACAATAACTCAATTCAAATTGCTTTCTACGCAGATGACACTGCTATTATAGCTGATTCTATGAGGCCGAATAATGCTATTCATAAACTTCAAAATGCGTTAATTAACATCGAAAACTGGTGCAGTAAATGGAGAATAAATATAAATGCTGATAAATCCCAACTTATAGTATTTAATAGAAAAAAGAGAGATAAAATAAAATTACTTCAACATAATAAACTCTATCTATTCGATAAAATCATTCCGGAAGTGAAAACCATTAAATATCTTGGATTAACATTTACTACTCAACTTTCATGGACTGCACATATCAATAACGTTATTAAAAAAGCCAATCAAGCTTATGGATGCCTATTCAACTTAATTGGAAAAAACTCAAATTTAACACTAAAACTCAAGAAACTGCTCTTTCTTACAATGTTAAGACCCATCATCAACTATGCTTCACCTGTGTGGAATACTATTAAGCCCAGAGACAAACACAAACTTAGAGTGTATCAACATAAAATGCTTAGAAAAATTACGATGGCGCCCTACTATATTCGCAATAAAAACATTTCAAAAGATCTGAAAATTATAGATATTCTAGAGCATATTGCTAACCTAAATAAAAAATTCTACGATAAAGGAATTAACTGCACAGATGATGCATTTAATCAAGTTTTTCGCTATGAGTATCTCATAGAAGACTGTAAATATAGGCTAATCGCCAGACATTATTTAGATGAATATATTTAATATAATTTTTATATATAGAGTATATAGCCTAACTTAACCTCATATTACTCTTCATTTATTCAGGATTATTTCTTATTTTTTCTATTTTCACTGTATATAGCAATTTTATTTCAATTTTATGATTTCCTCTATTCTCAAGTAGAATAAAAATTTTGAACTCATTGCTCTGCCCCTCAGCTCTCTGCTGATTGGCTCTCACCGCCAAGACTTGGTTCCTCACGTTTCAAGTCTAGCGTTCCCTGACAGAACCGCAATGTCTTCCTTCTAGGACTTATCACAGATGAAGAAGTAAAGGCCTGCTCCGCAGGCCGACACTACGAACTAAACTAAACGAAAATAGATACTAGATACTTTCTTATATTGGTCTCGTAGGTTATGTTTATTGTAAGTTGATTTTTTCAGATTCTCTTCCTGATTCCATCAAGTTCTTATCATTTTCTCAGTTGAAGTGGCACGAAATGCTTCTCGGTTTCCACGTTCCTTTGCATACGCAATTTGTATGCTATGTTATAGTAATGCCAACATTGTTTATGATTTATAACTTGCCAAGCAATTTAAGAAAATTGAACAACTGAAATTTCACACACTTACAAGTAATTCCAAAAAAATTGGAAAGCTTAAATGAATCCAACTATGATCATCGATGGCAGCGCATGCGGATTCACTGGGCTCTACGTAGCTATAATATTTCTCCAATCCACAATTAAATAAGAAAGAATCATACAATTCCGAATAAAGGAAATTACAAGAAATGAATGCAATCAAAAACTGCGTATCGAAGTATTAGACGTATCCTGTTTTACATACCTATTTTCAAAAAAACAAGTGCATCTTATATGCCTTAAAATACGGTATTTTATAGAAAAATTAAGCTATGTAATTTAACTTGTATGCTGTTCTGTAAGCATTAACAGTAAAAATGAAAATGAGTAGGAATATTACTGATACAAGCAGAAAAAAATTAACATATTATCTTTTTGAATTTTTGACTAGACCGATTTTTCAGACTAGTGCTACGATAAAGCGTACGCATTCAATAGAAATATACGATTTATTTAGCTGATGTTAAGTGATGAGCTTTTAAACCAAATGTAGTTGTTAATCATTCAAATCAGTGTGTAGTGGGATGTATAAAGAAGCAGATATCATCAACTACATAAAAGTCAATCGAATGAAATTTCATGGGCACCTGAGCAGAATGAATTATGACTCTTTAACATCAAGAGTTTTTCACTCTAAACTAATCAACACCAGGACAAGAGGGAGGCCCAAAATTAGATGAATCAACTGTGTCGACTATGATTTTGGAGTTATAAAGATCAAAAACTGGAGGTATATTTCCAAAGCAAGATCAGAATGGAAGAAGATTCTGAAGAAGACCTTGGCCTACAAGGGGCTGTCGAGTCAATGAAGAAGAAGAAATGTGTGGTGGAAAAATGCTGTATGAATCGTTTAATAACGCGTTATAAAATTTCTTCAAAATTAGTGCATTTATATGCAGTCGAAATGTATTTTACGAATTGTTCCCAATTCTTTCGTTAAAAAGTTGCAAGCATTCTTATCTATTTGATATATCCCTTGAAATTCTTAGTATATTTCCTTATTTTCGTAATTTTTAAATTTTACAAACTGAATAAGAGGGCTAGAAAAAATTCATGTATTCTTAAAATTGAAAATAAGAAATTTATTTAGTATTTTTATGAAGCTTGAAATAATTCATATCAGTGAATAGAAGGTCTTTCAAATGCAGTGAGCATGATGAAGTGTTAAAATGAAAATGTACAAATATTTTTACAAAAATATTCATTAAGTAATTCTGAATTTCTCTACTGGAAATAGAAATAAATATATATATATTTTTTGGGGTCATAATCATCAATTGTTAGTAATGTATAAATCGAGTAGGTATTAATCTTTAACCAAATTATCAAATTAACATTTTAAATGTTTTATTTGTATTTATCTACATCATTTAAGTATTCAAAAGTATTTTCAATATATAAAAGGGAAACTGTAGATTCCCTAAAAAAAATCTGTATTCATATCTTCGTTTTCCCATTTTGAATATATACGTTAATTGGGTTTGCATTCTAATGCAAATTTTCCTCGGGAAGCCTTCAAATTTTTTTGTGCGTTTGTTTTTTTAAAACGTATTTCATTCAGTTTCTTAAAGTAATCTGATAATTTGAAAAACAAAAGATGAGTATTTTTAAATTTGTGTCAATTTTAATTTGATAGCGAAATTGCAAAGTTATTCTGCTGTCAAGGAAATATAAACAAACTAGCTTACTGATAGGAATATGTACGTAGATTAGTTATACCTTAAAGCTACTCTTGTCATTTAAAAATAAAGAATAATAAGGAAAAAAACATATTACACAATAAACGAGAGTTGCAACACGATAAGATTTCGGGATGGGAAAACCACCGCAAAAAATTTTAACCTCTCAAGGACAGAATGTTATTCTCTCATTGAAGTGAATATTTCTTAAGTCATTATTCTAGTTTAAATGAAATTTTGATAATATGGATTTAATTATATGAGCTTTCATTTTTAAGAGGTTTTCTTACAGTTAAATTTCAGAGTACTGAAAAATATCACTGATGAGAATTATAATTGACATCAATTTCGAGGAGCAATGGAATTTTGAATAAATGGGGATAAGTAAATGGCGATAGCTGGGGAGGCATAATTCACTTCCCCTTTGTGGAAACAAAAACAAAAAAGAAATAAAAATTTAATGTATTAAGAGACACCCGATAAAATATTAATTGGTGGATAGGTTCAGCTAACGCAATACTAAATCCAAGTAACTTTAAATCACAAGGGTTAATGATATTAGTATTGATTTCGCCCGCGTGTATACATATATATATATATATATATATATATATATATATATATATATATATATATATATATATATATATATATATATATATATATATATATATATATATATATATATATATATATATATATATATATATATATATATATATATATATATATATATTACTTCATGTCTGCAATATCATTCTGGTAAAAATGCCCTAACTATACTTGGTCTTTCAGAATTAGATTGATGAGGGATTCAGGAGTAAAGTTATATAAATTTGCTAAAAGAAGTATCACTGCTTCATAATTGATCCTGTTAAATTTTACATAATTCTTACAAATAATTTTTACTTTACCGAGTTTTGAAATAAAGACTTTAACTATAACAGTCCTGTGTATTGTGTCAGAAACAAAAAAAAATGCAATGCATTATCCTAGATATTTAAACAAATTATGACAAACTAAATCTGCAATATATCATCTTGATTTGATCAATTCAATCTTTACAAGTGAAATAACTTTCATATTAACACTATGCTTTGCTGAACAGTGTTAAATGGCAAAAGATTTATGATAAACTTATAAAAATATTAGGAGGTATTTCATGTTAAATAAAGTAATTTCAAAAAAGTGTCGAATATAGATCAATACTTTTAAAATACAGAAAAAAATTATTTTTTAATATATACACTGGATAGGAAAGCGAAATATCAATTACTTAACACACAGGCAGCTGAGGAAAAATGGAGAGAAAATTTTTTCTGCAAAGTAAAACACACCAGGAAACATAATTATTATTGATTACAAATAAAAAATGGAAACTTATAGTTAGTTACTAAATGATGTTTTGCTTGAATCTACATTATATAAGAAAAATATCATAGAAAATTTATTCTAAATTATTATTCCATTTTAAAAGAACACTTTATTATTTTAATTTTAAACTGAAAAATTAAATACAGTTCAATGTTTTTATGCATAAAATTTATTCCATAAACAAATTACAGAAAAACTAATTTAACATCTTTTTTCTGGAAATAATGATATGTTTTAAAAACCTAGGCTTTTAAAGAATAATTAAAGAAAATCTATCGGAAAAAATAAAAACATATTAATCGAGAAATTAAATGATGCGCCATGAAAAATAAAAATATCAAGAATGTAAAGGATTTATTTTTCTCTTTAAATAAAAGTATTTTTTTCATTCATTTTTAATGATATCGCTTAGTATAACTAGAACTGGTGAGTTGCCATTCAAGTTTTATAACCAATTCTTCCAGTGTTTTGAAAAATAACTGTATTATTTTACAGCAAGTTTTCATTCTAAAATGCTTGTTCTCATTTACGCATTCTAATTCCAATTAGCTTCAAAAAATATATTACGGAAGCAAAAACATGTTTTTGTTCTAATTTTAAAAATATTTTTAAAATGAAATAGAATTTAGATATTTGTCTTGGTAAATCTGTTAGCTTTAGTAAAACTGTTGAATCCTGTATTTCATTTCAAAATATTTTTTGAAAATTCATCATTGTGATTTCTGGTAAATAGTCCTTTTTAACTTTTTTAAATAAACATGTTATACAAACAACAAATAACTGAAGTTACAGTCTCTTGAGAAGAGTAGATGATGACAAAATCAGTAGTTAGTGTAGCCTCTATCGTTGCCAGTAGCTGCTGTCAAACGCCTTAGCAAGAAATTCTGCATGTATACTACTTGGAGTATATAGCAGACCATACGGCTTCCATATAATAAAATGAAAAAAAATAATTTCCGTACTTCAAATTGGCAGTCACGTTTTTCTTTATATTGCACTTGAATATGTCACTACAGTCAACTTGGACAAGCGCATGCGCTACAATGTTAGTGATTAGCATATCTCATTGTCGCAAACGCATGTTATAAATGTCACATGATTTGCATTTTTTTCAGAGTGAATAGCATTGTATATATGTGTGCTTAAGTTATTATTAACATGCATATAATTATCCAATTCTATAATTAATTTAACTTACATTTAAGTATAAAATATGAAATATTTAGTTCAAATTTAAAAAATGATTAAAATATATTGAAAGATAAAAACGTATACGTTTGAAGAAAAAACTAAATTAAATTAAATTAATAAATATTATTATAAAATCTCATAAATAATATCACAAATTAATTGTTTTTAATAATATAGCAAATACAAAATCAATTATATTTTCATTAATTTAAAAAAATATTAGTTTTCATACAAAAACAACAGTTTCAAATGATATCAAGACTTGATATTAATGATATCACTTTTAATTCAAAAAAGCAATTAATTTCATTTATTCATTTAAATACATTTTTCGATGATTACTAATTTGCTTGCCACAATGTTTCATTCTCCCAGAAGGTGAATACATTATAGGGTCTCAATGTAATACTTAATACCATTTCCTTGAACGAAACATTGCATTTTTTCCTTTTCCAAAATTATCACGAAACAGAACACTTCAAGGTATATTTTAAACAGGTTTTATGCAAATTGATATGGAAAGTTTGCGCTTGATCAATGATACGGCAGAATTTTTCATGATCACTGAGAATAAAACTACTTATACTAGCTTGTATATAAATTAAATAGAATTATTAAAGTAGTATTCCTTGTCTTGGAAATGATGTTTATTTTTATAAATTTTTTCTTACTTTATACAAAAAGTTAACTAACCTAAAGGAGTACAGATTAGTTTAATTTCAATCATTACTGGTGATAAAATAATTTGTAACAAAAATAAAATGCTATGTGGAATGAGAATAAAAGATGTATATAATAAATAAATTTATATTTATCGAGGTATGAATTATAGTATAGCATTACTTTAAGCGATAAAGAACGATTCAAATAAATAAATTGCTTTTTTACAGTAAATTTAAATCGTAAACATTACAATTTAAATTTAGACATTACTTTTTCATGTTGGCTAATAAATATTGAAAAATTTAAGTAAACCATAAAAATTATATACTAAAATACATCCCATTTATTATATAAAATAATTGTAAAGTGAAATACCACTTATTATATAAAATTATTGCTGAATAAGATTTAAGAAATATCTAACTTCTTTCATTTTCCAACATTTATTTACAGACAAGAAATTGTTTATTTTTAATTAAAATGGTAATATAGCAAGTTTTCTGGCACTTAATATCATTAATTAAATGATAAATGCATGAGCGAATTTGTGATGATAATATACATTTAATTTTTAAAAATATAAACAATTGAATAAAATATAAAGTAAATTATATAAAATATTTATCATGATATCATCTGTTATCACTGAAATTAAAAGAATAAGATTTATGAAAAGCTGTTTTTTTATTGGTACTTGAATCACAATCTTATATTATATAATTTTAATTTAAAATAATTAAAAATTGTTATATTTAATTGTTACATAAAATTAAATTATTATATATTATTAAATTATTACATTAAAGTATTATATAAAAATTATTGCAATTAATTATTTTGCATGTGTTACATATTGTACACAGAATAATAACTATTTAATAACTAATATTTGATTATTAACTGCTATGTAACAATTATAAACAATTATGTATGCAAATAATTATTACAAAATATTTTAGATGAGATGAACACAGCACATGTAATTCTCTTGTTAGGCAAACGAATTATATTTTAATAAACTACGAATTATAATTTACAATACAACAAACTTGAGGATTAATAAAGCATGTGAAAAACTTTAAGAAATTGTATTCAGTGTTTTAAAAATTATGCATATTCAATGCAGCTTTATAAAAATGGACATAAAGGTTATCATGCAACTCAAATGATTAAGAAATGCAAAACACGTTTAATTAAGTTATGAAATTTATAGAATTAAAAAAAACACTATCCTTCTAATATGAAACATTTCCATGTTAATCACTATCTTGTTTTCCAAAATAATCTTGACAATTAGTTGTATCTCATTTCTACTTTTTATACGATGTAGTTCAATGTTTTAAATGCTAAAATATTATTCTCACGCATCACTTGTTTTTTTTTATCACCTCTCATAATGGAAGTTAAACTCAATTATAGGTTTACAGCTGATTTTGTAGTTTTAATGGCACACTTAGGAATCTTACAACAAAACAATATTCAATATTTTCAACAAGCATTTTGAGAGAATTCGTGTCAGAAATTGAAATCCATCTACTGCCATTGTAAATCCCATATTGATAGTAATTTGAGCATTTAAGAGTATCTGCAATGCTAAAAGATGCCTGGAATCTAAAACTGAATGCCAAATTCAAATTTTTTGTTTAGTCTATAAAATGTTTCACCTTCATTGTCAAAGTTTCGATCTCACAGAACAACCACTGATATCGTATGCTACCATTTCGGCCCGTATTCTCATTTGGTTGCTTTAAAGACTGCATACTGCATCTTTAAAAGTACCATTTCTTTAGTGAAATTTTCAGTGGGGATATTTTCTTTATGAAATTTTAATCATTTATTGTCGTCCTTGTTATCTACACAAATATGTAACTTCATTTTATTCTGACAGTCTTTTTTCGTCTTCTAATTTTCACTACATGTATTCATCTAGATTTTACGCGAGATTATGTGTGATTTTATTAATCTTTCACAAATAATTAGGTTGCGTTAAATAATTGTTAATCTGGTCTTCAATTCTTATTTGGGATTTCATTAAAAGGTGATTGAAACCACTCTGATATCTGGCAGATTAGCCATCAATTGAACAAATTTGACAAGGAATTGCTAGAACACTGACCGAAAATTTTGTTTGACTATGCCATGGCATGCAACCAGGCCAGAGCTTAATGACTTTTACTATTGCAAATAACAAGCTCTGAAATAAAATTTAAAATTTTTCTGAAATTTGATTTGTTTGCTTTTTCATACATGTTCATCACATTCTCCAGTTTTTATCACAATCGAATGGCTCCTCCTTGATGTGCGATTTTTCTTATAAAATTTATGTTAATGAATCGACTACTCAACAACATACATTAAAATTCTTTATTTTTATGTCAGAACTATTTTTCAAATCGTTCTTTTATAATGTGCCATAACATAAATTTTTTATATATCTATATAGTTAAAATTCTGTGGAAAATTAAGCTAATATGACTCTTAGCTATCAAAATCTAACCGTGAATCTTTTCCTCGACGACTGCTTCAAACGCATGATTTAATAAAATATATGCTCCTCATAAAAAATATTCTTATCTTTTCTGCACAAAAAGTGACAAAATATTTTAAATTTAGGAAAAGGTACTTTTGCATTATAATTATTTTGTAATAACTAAGAATGTTCTAAAACATCCAACTTCATAAGTCAATTCTCCAATTAATAGACGGTTTGTTTAAGCACACTGTTTTCAGATTGCAGTGTCTTTACAGCTGTGTAACCATAGTCATGAGCAATAAATGTTTGATAATTTGCATACTGCAACATTCTCTGTTCACGCAGTTCTGTAATTGTAATTCTGTTTCATCTTAGTGTGCCTTTTCAAATACGTGTGAGTACAATTATTCTTTAATATATTTCTATAATGAACTATAATTTAAAGATATATATTTATTTTCGTTAATTTTTATTCCATTATATGTATGGGATTATAATGAAACTTATAAAAATATAGAAGTTCTTAGTCGCTTAAATACATTTTTGAGACAAAGAGATCATATTTCCGGCAGCTGTATTGGGGATAGTGTTGAACCTAAAATAGATTTTTCAACAACCATTAGCAACTTGAAATAATAAAAAAATGTGCAGTTTAAAATAACATACAAGTTTGTATACATTTACTTTACTTTAAAAGTAATTTTAAGTATATTTTTAAATATCAGCAAATAGCATTTGATAAAATATTGATTGTCGCATTAAATGTGTTCTCGTATAAATTTATTTATTTATTATTTTATTATCAAGGTTTGATTAGAAACAAATAATGTAGTACCGAATTCCTAATGACGAGTTCCTTACAATCTGACAAGTAATTTCGTTAAAAAAAATATTTTCTGTATGATAAAATCTATTTCGATTTGATTTATAAATGTTTTTAAAAATATTATTGCTATTAATACACAAGAGATTTGTAATAACTTATGCAGAAATAGTTTCGATAAATTGTTAAACAAATGTATGCAAGATCAAGTGCAAAATTCACGCACATATATCGCATTATTGAAGTTTATAATATATTTTATATAAAGAATGATGAATTAATAAATACGACACCTATCACTTTTTTTTCCAAATGTAAAATTATTTTTTGAAGAAGTCTTGAAAAAAATAACTGCAAATGTATGAAAAATAAAATAAACAATACCTAAATTGTAAAAAAATTGTAAAAGAAATTAAAAATATAGCTTGTTATTTTTTTATTTATAAGAAAATTTATTGCTAAAATACTCCGTTACAACTGAATTTTTAAATAAGCTTACTGCCCACAGGTAAAAATAGTTATCTTATAGTATTTGGCAAATAGGAAAAATAAACAGCCGTAGGATGTAACAATATAGCAAACATAGGAAGAATTATTGAAAAACCATTCAATAAAAGTAGACAATGAAATAAAATTAAGAGTAAGATTAAAGATAATGAAAGTGGCCATTCTAGATTAATTTTCTAATATTTTTATCTATCAGCGTAATTCAGTATAATTGTTAACGTAAACTTTGTTGCGTTATCAAGAAACCATACTTAATTTCTAAGAAATGGCAATAGTAGTAAATTGTAAACACCTTGAAAGATAACCAGATCTTGTTTACGCGAATAACTCTAGAAACCAGAATGTTTATTTTGATACTCCGCAAAAGAATAGAATCATGTAGAAAATTAAGTGCTGCATTTCTTTAATGGAACCACTTTCCTTTTGAGAAAATTCGTAATTGCTTTTTGTTGATATATTTTTGGGATTACGAAATAGGAAGTTTTATTTTTCTGAATTCGCTAAATGTAAACATGTTTATTTTTTATAATTTGGCAACTACTATTACAGATATAATCGCATTGTATTCTATAACCTTGTGATAAATTTATATGAAAAATTAAACTTTCTAAGAAAAAATAACAATGCACGTGAAAATATCTTTTTTTATAAACAAAACATATTTAAATCATCAAATTTCAAACATATAATTGGTTTGGGGTGGCCTATACTTTAGGGTTCCCCTTACTTTCTTGCCAATTTCATTCCACATTGTTAGCAATGCTGATTTATTTCTGGTTGGACCATCGTGCTTTCAACATTATCAAAAATGCACGAAAACAAGGGTGACGGAAAAAAAATGGCAAGGGACTTCCTAAAATGTATATTTTCCCCATTGGTTTGACAGTTATTATTATAACTCTAACGTAACTGTTTCATATAGCTAAAGCAGCACAGATTTCATAAATTTTAACAGCAGATAATTGCAATCATTTCTTGAATAAAAAGGGTTTATTATACATTAAAAATATTCATAGCCTGTTATCTTCACTTGTTCAACAACGAAAATTTTTATAAATCAAATGTCAAACTAAAGAGTTTCCCAAAAAATTAAGTAATCGATAATTCTGTTAGTCGCAGCGATAAACACATCAACTGCTATACATAAATTGCTTTAAAGTGAAATTTTATGTATTGAATTATATATCACTAGATACATTTTTATACGAATTCTACAAAATTTTGGGCTATTTTATTTTAGCTCAAAATTATCATTAAACTTTTGGAATGATCACAAATATTATTTAAAAATTAAAAGAGACAACACGCAATTGTAACATTATGTATTTTTTTAAAAAAACAGACATTAAATTAATGCATTCATTTTAATAATATATCGATAAATCTATTTAAAAAATCATATACAATGATTTTCGTTTAAAGACATAATTAAAAATGCAATTATAATATTGCCATGTAAACAATTTCTCAATTCCCGTTTATATTCAAGAGTAAACTTATACATATGGGACAAAATTTCTGCTGTAGTAAATTACATATTCTCAATCCATTGGTATGTTGTAACTTAAAACCTACATAATATTATTCTTATGTTGTATGAGTTATGAACTACAAATTCATATAAAAAATTCCTAAAAGTAGTCACCATATTGCTTTAATTATTATATAAACGAGAGTTACAACTGTCGAAATGAGAAATGAGATTTCGCATAAAAGTTTTCTTTAATCAGAAATAACATTGAAAACTAATACACAAAATAAATACACAGCGTACTAATGGAATATATATATATATATTATAATGCATACACACACTTTTCTTCCAACTATCAGTAAATTGATGTGTCTTCCTGTGAAATGTGTAATTTAAATGAATGCTAACACTATAAAATGCATAAATGTTAAAAATGTTTTCTCGAACATCTATATAAATAAAATCGTTTTTTTCGTAAATGACTGCATGAATAAGAATAAAATTTATATCAGGGGATATCGGTCTCCGACTAACTTAAATTAATAATTAAAATATAAATTTCTTTTCGAAATTTTGATTACAGAAGTTTGTGAATTAATTTATAATATAATTAACACTTTAGCAAATTTCCTGTTAAATTCTCATGCTGCGATATAATATTTTTCTCCGAAATACTTCGCGCTTCAAAAATGAAGTATGTGCATCCTATTTTTTTTTCTTTTCTTTAAATTGTTATTTATGAGTTGCAGCAGGAAGGATAGAAAAAATATTTACGGCAACTAATTCTCATTTCATTAAGACAGTATAATTCTTTTTTAAAATACCGATATTTATCATTTTTTTCGAATTATAAAAAGTATTGTTTTTTTACCTTGTTGAACGAATGTGTATTTTCGGCTTTCTCAAAACGTCATCTTTTGGAAATATATTAGATAACGGATGAAATAGAAAGACACGAATGAAATAAGTCCTGACTTTCAATATTTCGACTTCAGCCGACCCAAGGTGGAGTGGTTAGCAACTCTAAATTCGAAGTAGTAGGTCCCGAGTTCGAATCCTGATGGATGTTCTTTTCGCTTTCTATGTGTGTGTTTTTCTCTATCCTTTCAATTTCGGCGCAAAAATGGCGCAACCACTGGGTGCCCCACTGAACAAGTTGCCATCACCTTCACTCCTTGTAGCACTGAATGGATTAATCCTAATATCAACCGGGATTGGGAAAAAAAGTACCTCGGCTTCTTTCTTCTTAACTAAAAAGCGTTTTCAAGCATCATACACATCATTCGATTTGTTTTAGCTAATATATACATGAGGCCTTCTTTCAAAGTGCGAAAAATCCTTTTTAGAAGCTGTTTAATTAAATGATCTTATAATGTTTATATTTTTAAGTTTAAGTGTGTATGCTTTTTCTCGACATCATGTTTTTTTATGTTAAACCGAAACTTCAGTCTCAAGTGATAATTTTACATCTTTGGGTTTTATTTATTTCGGAATGCTATGTGTATACAAACAATCAAATGTAAATTCTACTTTTGTTTTAATTATATTAATTTAATGTTTTTCAGTTAGTTACAAGACTAGAACTTAAAATATGTCCTGTAATATGCGTGTGATGTGTTAAATTGTAGAATTTCCTGCTTTCACATTTAAACTGTAACTTTAATCAAATGGCGTCTTTTTAAAAAAATTTCTTTTATTTTGATATGCCGTATACGTATACTATCTACATGTTCTGCTTCTGCTACAACTGCGTTAATATAATGCTTGTTTATCTCATAACAAGGCAGTAACTCCGAAATCCCGATGCAAGTTTACCTTTAGTAAAATCTAAATTATGCTAGTAGCAGTGTGAATCAAATATAAACAATAAATTCATTGAAACTGTCATAAATTGATCAACACAAAATGCAATGAAGCAGGTACATCCAGTTAATTTTTTTATATTTGAATAACTCTTTAATACTTGAATGACTGTTTTACCTCCCACAATACTTCTATACTTGATGTCATTTTAAATCACGTGTTTCGTTCATATTCTCCATAGAATTCATCAAATTGGATTTACATGTAATTTCTCTTAAGTAATACCTTTTGAGCCAGACGACCTGTTAAATACTATTAGATATACATGAAAGTATAAAAATTAATGATATCTCTTGTTGTCTGCATGTGCAAAATAAAATTATTTTTAATGAATTCAGCAATTAATAATAAAGAAAATGTAACACAACATTTATGTACAAATTGATACATCATTAATAGTAAAAATATTTAACATTTCCTTGTGATACATTTCAAATATATTATCATTTAAATAGATAAAAAAATTATAAGTAGCTTGATATTTTCTTTTTTAAATGAAGTTTTGATGTTAAAAAAGTGAAATTTTGATTAATATTATTAGTAACATTTCTACCTCAATGAATTAATTTTTCTAATTTTCACTCATTTATTTAAAATTATTTTAATAAAGCTTGATAAATAACTCAATCAAACAAAGATTATATTTCATTCAATATTTTATCATCATTTATGTAATTTTTCAATGCTTAAAACTTTCATACATGATGATTTTTTTTCCTAAAGATTTAACATGTAATATTGATCGTGAACTTTGAATATGCAGCTTTATTTATCAACCGGAATTATTTAATACAAACAAATAAAATTTTTTAACTTTAATGTTTTTTCTTTTTTTGTGTGTTTCTGTTTGAATAGCTTTGACATAAAATATGAACTATTAAAAATGGTGAAAAAAACACTTAAATCTTTAATTTTTAAATAATAATTCGTATGATTACGAAAAGTCTTTATATATATATATATATATATATATATATATATATATATATATATATATATATATATATATATATATATATATATATATATATATATATATATATATATATATATATATATATATATATATATATATATATATATATATATATATATATATATATATATATATATATATATATATATGATATATGCATATATATTAGATAGATAGATAGACAGATAGCGATATATGTCTTGTTAACAATAAACAAGAGACAAATGCGATAAATTTTAATCATACTTATAATTAAAATTTGCATCGAATTTTAATTATATTATTATTTGTAGATTTAATGTATATTACCACATACATTTAATCTACAAAGCAAAACTTTTCAAAATTTTTCACGTTGGTTATGTTTATTGGTTATGTTACAAAAATCAAGCTGGTGAGAAATTTTCGTTTAAATTACGGTTCAATATAGTTTTCTCGTGAACTAGGAAATTATCAATATTCGAAAAAAAACGTTTAATAAATTCATAATCTCATTAGCATTTCATCTTGTTGTCTCATCACTTTGTCTCGATTACATTTAATTGAATGTTGTTGTTTTCCGTGTTGTTTTAGATACTTCAAGTTCGATTATATTTCTGTAACTTCAGTAACCACAGAAATCGATGCGGGAGATTCATTTTATTTTATTCTCATATTTGATTCCTTGTTCATAATGCATGTGTAAAATATTTAAATGGAAAATAATTTTTAACTCCACTAAAGAAGCTGAACTAGTGACTTAATGTTTACTTTGTTATTAAGGTCTGCTTAATTCGTAGGTTAGATTGCCATATCGATCTTCGAGGTTTATTTTCTTAACATCTCGTTTAAAATGCAAGTCCCAGTTGCTTCAGCTTTGTTTGTACAGAGTTGTAGAACTACAAGTCCAACTTAAATATCAAAAATATAGCACTATTGTTACTCAATCTATTTTAATGACATCTACTTGAAGAAACATAACTGTGATGTGACCATAATAATAAACGGTGTCCAATTTGACTGAAGTACACAAATTTCACCATTGAAATTTTGGTTAAGCGAATCATCGCTTAATAATCTATGAAGAAAGTAATAGTGGTTCTCATAAACTTAATTTCAAAGAAAAATTAAAGTAGAGTTTAACCAAAACATTTTCTATCGATTTTCACTTTAAAATAACGAAATTATAAATATTATCCTAAATTATACCAATTACTATCATGAGGGATAAGTATTTGCTTAGAGTAACATAAATTAATAAATATAGATTTTATAACTTACAATTAAGTTTCCTATATTTACAAATTTCTTTACATATTTTATATTTATATTTACATATTCATTTTTACAAACCTGTTGTTGAATATTCAAAAATAATTTAAAAAAAGAATTATTTTTCTAAATTTGTTTCAGTACAGTCAGTTTCTCTGATTTTAAACTAAATTAAATTTTTTCATTCTAGTTTGTATTGAGTTAACAATATAATATAATATTAATTTAGCATTATTCTGTAATGTTCTTCTTTTTTCTCTTGCCCCCTATTCTTAACTTTAGTACAGTTTTGAAACACTTTATATCCATATAATACTTACTCAAATTAAAAGAGTTCATCAAAAAATTGAACAAAGTAAGCATTAAATTATCTAAATTGAACTTGGTAAATGTTTATCTTTTCTGAAGACTGACAAGGAAATACACGCAAAGTTTTGAAAAGCTTTCAATAATGTTTTCTCTTGTAATTAATTTCCTTGAAGACAGCTCTTCAAGGATCAGGAATTCAGCAATTGATTTCAATCAGCTGTATAAATGCTTAGAAAAATTTAACTTTTTATAGTCTGTTATATTAAAGTATTGAAAAATATGACTTCTGTTGCATTAGTTCAAAAGAAACAGATGATTAACAAAAACAAAGAAAGAATGCATATATTTATTTCTGCTATACAATCTGCAAATTCATTTGTTTCTCTTTACTTTTGTTCTTTTTCATTCATTCCTTCTTTGGCAATTATTCAGTGAACTAACAAAACCTGAATTTTTCAAATTATTAAGTATCCATAAATTATTTGAATATTATTTGTATTAGTTTATTCAGGGAATAAATGAAAAAGACATTATTTTTGAAATCATTAAATTTTATAAAAAAAACAGTTAGTCAAATAAATTAACGATGTTTTTAATTACCTTAGCCACAATTTTTTAATTTTAATTTTCTGAATCATAATGATAAATGAAGTTAAGATATATTTTTATATTTGAGGTAAATACAATGGTTAATATTGGCTTTCATTACCATTTTTTTTCCAGAAGCGTCCGAATCTATTTTATGAAGTGCAATGCATTATCTGAATTGATGACGTAGTTGTTGAGATTCTGAGTTCCTATTGGTTATCCCCGCACAATTATCCGTATAAATATCATGAATAAAAATTAAAAAAATAAAAACGAAAATGTCAAAAATTTTCCTGTTTAAAGATATAAATTCCCTAAGAAAAATATTCGGGGTAAAAACATGGTGATGAGATTCAGAGCGTCACTACCCCTTTTATGAACCGGTTTTTAACTATGAATTCACACAAGGCCAGTAAGTAGAAACATCAGAACAACTTTTTTCTTTATTTTTTCTATAATATGAACCGCAAGTGAAGGTTTCAATGAAAACGAACTTTCCCATTCCCCAAGCTTTCGCAATGTTCATTTAGTTTAAGAAAGCATCATTTCAAATTAGGTATTCTTGAAAGCGAATTGTGCATTCAATAAGTTCAAAATTTTCTTATTCAACTATCTAGTCTTCCAGAGTTCTTGCTTTCTTATTGGTTAATGGGATATAAGAATACGATCGAAGGCACTATTTCATTTCCAAACAGATATAAACTCTAAAAAAGGTAAGAATTTGAATCGCATTTAAAATTAATTTCTATAGAAGCAATAATGTTTTATTAAGGATATAGGGAGAATTTTTTGTAAAAAAAACAGATGATTAATTTTTAATGCTTTTTCCATGAAACTTCATTAAATTGTGGCTAATTAATTTTTTTATTATCATTTTACTGCAAATAACCACTGATTAACAGCAAAATTTCTGTGTGTATATATTTTTTATTTGTAGTTGCGTTATTTTTAGTTATAGATTTAAAGGGTTTATGCACGAAAACTTTAAATTTCAAAGTTCATTAATTAATTAAACAAATAAATTAATTAAATTTTTTATTTTATAAAAAATTAAAGGGTTTTCCTCATTAATAAAACTAATTTAGTAGATAGAGAAAACTAGTTTTTTTCTTCTCTATGAAATAGGAAAATAATTAAAATAATTTGATGAAACATATTGATATATTTGGTACAGTAAAGATTAAGTAAGATAATAAGACGAGAAAACTCGTGCAAAATCATACTTTTTTATTTGTAAGCAATATGAATCAATAAAACTTTTTACAATTTTTGCTGAAAGACTGAATTAAAATAGATTTTGCTTTTCTGCTTTAACCGTAGCATTCTCTCCATTTGAGTTTTGAATACAATTTTAAGTTACATATCATTATGTAACTAAAAATGAACAATTGTAACTTATACTCTCACAAACGATCTTGAATACTTATTGTTTCTACTTACACGTAAGGAAATTTAAACAATAGGATTATTTCATTTGTGTGACTCAAGTTTTGACTTCTAATGTTATTATTCAATGAAAATGTTACCCATAAAACATATTTAGTTAACGTTCCTTTGTTCATCTATATTGAAGCAGAAATTGATATTTTGATATTATTGTAAAAATTTGTATATTTAATAGCGGAAACATTTTAGGGAGTTGAATTAGAGATAATTTAATTATATATTGCTTTTATGATTTTATTTAATGATTCTCACTTTTCTCAATTTATTTTTTCACTCACTATTTATCCCAGATTATTAGATCATATTTAAAAACATAGCTTCTATTAAATTCTGAAGCAATTTAAAAATATGACAGTCTTAATTGATGGAAAAGGCATTGTAAATCATATTTTAAAGTATAATCATAATCAAAGGATGGAATTGATTTTAAACTTTTTAATTTAATTCTTAAATTTTATTTACAAATTTTTAATATATATAGATAAGGGATTCATTAGAATATATCTTATATATTGTAACTAAGATATAATATATCTTAGTTACAATAATATAATATTCAACATTATAATATTGTTGTATCATAACAGAAAAAATGAATAAAATTTCTATAAGTTATAATGTTTGAACATACATTTAACGATTGTTCATAATCTAAAAATTTTTAGTTATAAGTGGTCTATATAGTTTCAAAAATTTATAAATAAAATTTGTACTATTTAGATAATTTTAGAATTAGCTTTTAAAATGAATTTCATACAAAGATTTAATGTATTGAAAATTATTTTTCATTTTAATTATTTTTTTATTTCAAACATTTCACAATATTTCTTTATTAAATTTAAATTATCATATTTATTTATTTATGATTTTAACGAATATAAATACAGTTAAAATATTTGATCACTAAATTTATATTTGATCATGAAAATTTTAATCATATATTTCATTTTTATTAATTTAAGATATTATTTAAATCCAATATGCTTCATTCCTTTGACCTTTGTTTTGCAATTATAAATTACATAAAAGAACGTTATAATATTAGTGAGTGTCTTTCTTCATTTTAAAAATGTTTATATATATATATAAAAGTGTTTTTTATGTATATAAATGCTTTTTAAACCTATAAAATAAGTATAACGTTGCGTAAAACTAATTAATGCTGTGTCTATATAATATAATTTTTTAATCTTTAAATCATATTTCTTCTTCTCTCCTATATTCTGTCCTTAAGTTGTTGTTAAGTTTTCTAAAAAAGTTTGTTATAGACTATAATTCATAATAGTACAGAGCAATCTTTCTGTTAAATATTATTTCCTGGCTATGTTTAATTGTGACATAAAAAAATTTTAGTTCATGCATTAAATATATTATTATAAATAGAATAATGATTGTTACACATTAAAATAATGTTTGCTTTCAATGTAATTTTTCTAATCATTAATGACATAAATAATAGTATTTACCAAGTTTATTAATGCAAATTGTGCTTATGTTTCTGTAGAATTTTTTCCTTCCAGTTGTTGATATTATTTTATATTTGTAATAAAAGTAGTTTGGCCAAAAATTAAAAAATTAACACTTTTATTTCAAAAGTTTTTTAATTATTTTTGTAATCAAGATATTGATAATATTTAAGACTGACGATTATCAGATTTAAGATTTTCAAATTATCAGTAAACTATGCAAAAGTTCAATATTTCTGGAACTTATTATGTTGTTAGAAATTTACTTCTTGATCATTTTCAAGATATAAAATAACATTTTTTTAAGAAATTTCTTCATTCGTAACTAATGGTTCTAAAACATTCTACTAAGTACGTTTTTCATTTAATAAATTTATCTACATATTTGATATATAAAATGATAAATCAAGCACTTTTTTATTTATTATTTAGTTAATCGTATTTGTGAGTATTTCTAGAACAATATAATATTTAGTTAAGACTATATTATTGTATATAAAAACTTTCTCATATCAGAAAATAATTATATTTTCTATTTTTTTACATAAATATAAGAAAAATTAAAAACTTTTCCTTTAAGACAAATTAAATTTTCATTGTTAGTATTAAAATATAACTTCCTTTAATATTGTTACACACACTCTTTTTTTAAAATATAATTTCTTCATGTAACTTTGAGTATACTGTCAAAAGTCATGGAGTCATAATTTTAAAACAGTTTAATTACAAAGCGGGCAATTTCATAATCCATTCATAATATACATAATTCATACACGCATAGTATATCTAATGCTCTGAACTGTGAACTACGTCAAAATTCAGACATTATTCTTCACATTGATGTCATAACCATTTTGGCACATCATAGTGTCGGAAATGTCCAGCACAGTTTTAATCAAATTCAACAAAATGTGTCTCAAGGTATATATTTCCAAGATTTAATATAACTGTATTCTTAATTCTTTTGCACTCGAAGATATTTCTATTTTTAGACAAACTGCTCGAGCCAAAAACTTTCATAAATTTTCCAATATTTTTCATTTCAAGTAAGCAAAATAATTAAGAAAGAACAGCAATATTTTGCAAGGCCATTTTTGTGTTCCGTTAGAATGAATGAATCGCTTAATGAATCACTACACCATTGAACAACGATGTGTATATCTTATTACACAAAACACTTCATATTCCTTTAATTTGTTCTTCAAACATATTAATAAATATGCTTTTGTGTACATTAAGACATCCCCAATTTTTAATTCAGAAATCCACTCCAATATTATTTAATTTCCATTCATTTGACACTTTATTTAGGTTCTTGAAAACCTTCTTGTATTATGCCGCTAATAAGGAATATCAGTTGGGTATCATATGAAAAAATATTTCCTTGTGTGATATCCAAATCAATATGGCCATTTAGAGAAATTGACCCATAACACAATTTTTTGGAGGAATTTCTATAGCTCCTTTTTATGTCTAACGAAGGTTTATTTTTAGTTCAATTAGAAGAGATTTTTTCACTTTCAAATATTTCATATTTTAAGCATTTGCCAAATTGGTCAAAGTTTACAATTGGTTACCGCTTGATTTTTTGGCAATTTTTTTACGCCAAGATGTGACTAACAAGATGGCCACTACACAAAAGCTATACAAAGACTGGGTTACCAAGATTACCAGAAATTAAAGTTAATTGCCAAAATCTATCGCCAAATCAAGTAGTATACCAATTTTACGCAGAGCCAGTCATATTTTCGATATTGTTTGTTTTTGAACGAGGAAACCATACGACACGACAATCGTTTCAACCACGTGTTAAGAGTTACATGCGGCTTAAAGTGCTAGCAAATGTGGCCAGGCGAAAAAAATATGAAGTTGACATAGAAAATATTGTTGTGTGTTGTGA
This sequence comes from Latrodectus hesperus, assembly GCA_037975125.1. NCBI lineage: Eukaryota > Metazoa > Arthropoda > Arachnida > Araneae > Theridiidae > Latrodectus > Latrodectus hesperus. The sequence continues at coordinate 57,090,980 of CM075855.1, forward strand.
GAAATATATTAATTTAAAAAAGGTTGGCTAAAATAAATTTAAAAGAAACTCTTTTTCTGCATAAATTGTATCCCATTTAAATACATGATGTGATATAATTCATGAAAGAAATATTGGAACTAGTAGGATATATCTCCCATTGGCGATTTATGCGACTTTTTTTAATCACTAAGCAATTATAACGCTGTTGCCACTTAAGAAAATCATGTACAAACCATCTCTTGGGGAGATATATCATACTTATACCGAAATATTATATTTAAAAGCCACGAGAAATTGATATCTGTTACATTGTAAAACTGAGAGAAAAAGCAAAGCAGCGCAATCTTTATTTTTAGATTTAAAATATGCAATTAAAAACGCAAATTCCAAAGATAAAGGTCTTGAGTTTAATATTTGTAGCATCTTTAAATAAAAATTTTATAACTTTAGAAGTGATATGGCTTATATTCAATTCCAAAAGTACATTTTTTTCTATTGAAACAGAACTAAGTCCTTTTTCATATTGGGATCAACAAATATTTTTAAGCAAATTTTATGATCAAAAGGAAATTTTGAAAGTCATGCACTCGTTCCAATGAAAAGACAAAATTTAATTTAAAAGAAATATTGCGTTATATGGACTTAATATCTATACTGATTATATTATTAGTAAATATTTCTACAAAATAATCAATAAAAATTATATAAATATGAATTCTGAATAAATATTTACATGTAGTTTTAGTTTGTATTATTCAATTAATAATTAAATCAAGGTTAAAAACATATATTTTTTGTTCTGAATTTTGTAAGATATTAGTTTTTGAACTTTTAATTTAGTTTGATGAGTTAATTAAGACTACATATAAAGATTTTAAAGATATATTACTTATTTCATTACTTATTTTTATTGTAGTAGAAATTGAACATGCTATTTTACTTGCTTAAGTAGATTTAAGGTATTAGAATAATTGTAATAAAATGAAATTTTATTAGATTTCTTGAAAAAAAGTATAAAATCTTTTGAGAGAGAGAAATTTGTAAAAATGTTCAAAATATTTCCGTACCTGGAGTGTTTCTACTTAATATAAACATCCATTACCAGTCTCAAGGAAAAGCTAACCTACATTTTCAGAAGAAAATGCAAACCACTTTCTTCCTTTCTTCCTTGGGAATTACAAAAATTTAAACATGTTGACAAAAAGTGTTGGTTTACATGAGTTGATCTGGGTCAAAGAGAAGTTTTTAATGAAAATAATTGTTCACCGATAATGTACTGTACTGTAGCTAAAAAGGTAGAAAAATTGCTGATTTAAGACTTTTTCTTAATTTTGAGAACAATCGCAATATTAAATAACAGGAAAATCATGAAAAAGAAAATGAAAATAACTCACTTAGAAATTATTCTTATCGGGTTATGATATCACTCGTTAAAAAAGTAGTTCATGGTAATTTTATGTTTATACAACAAATTTATTATTAAAATGATATAATTTCAAAGCCTGCATTTTTGTAGTTATCTCTGTGATACGTATCGATATATGAACTTAAATATATCAAATTAGCTTTGAATTTGGCTCCCAATTATTTTAATTAATGCAAGTATTTTTAACTTGTGTTGTTTTAAAAATGTGTAATTTTTTTCCTAAAAAGGTAGCACAGAAAGGTTCCTTTCATAATTTAATGCTGAGGTCTAAAATTAATGGACACAAGCAAAAAATCTAAAAATTAAAACTACATATTCTATATAAAAACGTGCTATCTTCTTATATCCTCGAGTGCAATAAGCATTTGAAATGATCTTAAGAAAATAAAACAATAATATGTTACAAAGAAGTACAGTATATATATATTTAAAGAACTTGGAATAAAAATATCTATCCGATTGTTAATATAATTATTAAATTCCTACTGTTAGTTCACACTCTCCCTATATATATCTAGTTTAAATTTTCATTTGTTAACAAAATAATTTTTATTCATCCTCTCTAGTTCAAATGCATTTTTTAGACTTGTAGTGGATGGCACTTGATGTTAATACAGTTTTTTCAAACATTGATTCATTACTTAAATTTAATTAATTAATTTTAGTTTTATATGGGAGAAAAAATAATATTTTTCTTTGTTGACCTAAGTAGAAATTGATTAGAAAATTTTTATATTACTTGTTCTTTATACGAAGTTTGCATTGTATGCATTAGCAATAGTAGAAACTGCATCAATTTTCGGTAAAAAATCAAATGAAAATTGGATACAGTAATTTAACTGTAAAAACAAATTCGTTTGAATTGTACAAAACAGGAATTTTAATATGTATTACAAATAATAATTTTTTTACATGTGATTCATCAAATATAGGAACTATTTTTAATATATTTTGTAATTTACCAAATTAGATTCTATGTATGTCATCGTTGTTTCCCTGATTTCTTATTTAATATGCTATTGAAAAATTATTTAAAGCAATGTTTAAAATCATTTTTAATAGCAAGTTATAACTTTAAAACAATTGGAATCCTATTGTTAATTATTTCTGAACTTCCAACAACAAAAACAAGTTACAATTATATACCACATGATATCTTTACGTTAATGATTAACTTTTATAAAGTTTACCAAGTTTTTGTTATCAACCAATGGGAAATGGTCAAGTTTATTCATAGATAAGAGTGGTACTGAATCAGATGAATTTAAAATTTGATTTAAGATATTTAATGAATACAGATATTTATTGGTATGAATAATTTATAAAATCGTTATAAATTTCTATTAATTTACTTATTTAAGATTTTTTTAATGTTCTGACTATCTTTAAAAGTACATATTAATCGTAAGAATTTAGATCAAATTAAATGTTTTTTAATTTTAATTATATATTATTACATAATAATTATAAAAACTAAATTTATAGTGAATTTAAAAATGTATTCTAAATGCCATCGAAAGGTATGAAAATTAATATCTATATTACTCACCTTTTAGTATGATTAAAAAATCTGCTATTTGATCATGCAGTCAATATAAAATTAATTATCATTATCACTTTGTGCCGAGTTACCGGGAAAATAACGTTTAACACCAAATATAAGCGATTGTTTTCCTTAAAGTGTCTTTCAGAATGATATTCTGATAATATGTTTCATCAATTTTTGTCATTAGCCCTAAAATAAGTTTTCTATGCCTTAATCATACATTTCTATTAAACCATGATATCTATGACAAATTTAACATGTGTAAAAATATCAGTATATGTTACTATTCCTAAAAATATGTGTTGAATTTTCCTATTTGCTTATGATAATTGAAATAAGGATTAGTATGTATATATATGGAGTCTTTATTCGTATCTGCCATTTTTCAATATGGTTTTAAAACCCTAAATACGCTGGCGGAAAACATTTTTCTTCCTTCAGCTCTATTGTACGTATATATTAAGTTAACAAAATTTGTTAACATTTTAAAATTATTAGCCTTTTTGGGAATTAATTTTCCTTTGAATTGCATTTAGATAATTATTTGATGTTTTTTGAAATCGACACAGTTTCGGAAGAATGAAATCGTTTTGCTTACTATTTGTAATATTCAATATTTTATTTGTTCTTGATTTTATCGAACGTTATTTAATTTATATTGCAAATAATAGATTGGATAATAAATAAAAAGTATCTTTTCGACCTTTAAGTAGCTTATTTATGAAAAAAATTACAAGGAAATGACAATTAGCATTAATCATGTAACATTAATTATAAACGTTGAGAATGAACATGCTACTCAAAAACAACGTCGCAGTTACCTGTTTTTTAAAAGATTTAAAACCCAAGCAACATTTTGATGATTCCACAGAATGTAATCGTTTTCTGGATAGTCTCAAAGTCAATTCAACTGTGGCCAAGAGGCATACAGTATCAGGGAAGGTCGTTTTTTCTTTTGAGTTTCCGTTGCTTTTCGCTCTATTGGGTCAGATTGAAGGTCAGTCTGATTTTCTGAATCAAGCAAGTCTTCGAGGTAACCGACTTTTTTTCTTTTTCAAAAATTTTTGCGTAATCATTTCGGCAACAGTGAAAGTAGAAATATTTATTAACAATGACACTGAACTTTTGCACATCTTAAACTACTAAAAGAATAATGAAACTCGGAATTTTTAATTAAAACAATTTTAATAAAAATGCCTTGTTACTGTTTTACATTTGAAATTTTACATTTAAACATTTGAAATCAGAGTTTTTTTTATTTTTACAAATATTGGAAAAAGTTGCAAAATAATTTTTAGGAAAGTTTTGAAATACCTTTAATGAAATATAAAGTGGCCTTGGAAAGTTGTGTTCACATTCACTAAAAAGAGTTATGTTACAGTAAGACTACATCATAGATTCTCAAGCCACAGTTCTCATGCCACGCATTCAAAATTAATTTACTTTGCTGCTGGTTGCCAAATCATATAACTTTATCAAATTTCACATAGATATTTTCTGAATATCTGAAAAGTTTCGTTTGATTTATGGACTGCATTTGTTGAAAATGATTAATAATTTAATAATAATCATCAAATGACATGCTTCCAATTTTATAAAATGAAAAACATTATAAAAGCTTTATCACCCTTTTTCTTAACTTTGTTTGAAAATGAAACTGTTTAACAGTTTATCTTAAACGTACAACAATTCAGTTTAAATACCATTAAAATTGTACTTCGTCTTTAACAGAAGATTTTGATGCCGTATTTAAATATTTAATTTATTTAAAAACCGAACTACTACTACTCAGATTAAACATGCAAAATGATTTTATGGTAAATAATTTTATTATATAAACCTATTTCTGTTTTTTATTATCTTCTATTTTTGTATCAGTAAAAATGGTTAGAAATCCTTGAACGAGTGCACTAATACGCAATAATATATTTCACATTATGAATGACATTTTTTAAGATAAATGATGAACATTCTTATTTAAAAAATTTAAAAATATTTTTCTTGTAAATTATAAACATTAAAATATCCAAAAATGACTAAATTCAACTTTTTTGCATTGATTTTTAATATATTTTATTATATGCAATGATGAATATAAATGAAATCAGTAATTTGATATTTATAAATTACAAATGTTGTAATCAATAAATTTATAAACATTGCTTGTTATAGTGTTCATAAACATTTCTTTTACAACTTATTTTAAATCATTAATGATGTAATAAACCTTTTTGGCTGAAATGATTCTATTTATCCATATTTTTTGCACATTCACAAGTACCTTTCAGGCGAATGATTAACATTTTTCTCCTTACAAGTGCAATTTATTAATTTATATTATATGTTATTAAAATTTTTAAACGTTTCCTAAAATTATAAAATCAGTTTTATTTTCCTTAAGTTAAATTTTAAATTTTCTTAATTAAAATGCTACACAAATTATATGTTATGCAAGTTTCTGAATATTTTCTTAAATTAATTTTCGTAAATACAAATTTATACTTTTGTTTAATATTTTCGCATAAAAAATTTCATTTTGTCTTTTATCTGAAATAGCAGCTTTTAATAGTATGCACAATGATTTAGGCAAAACTCGTAATGTTAGAAAAATATAAAAAATATCATTTTCGATGCATTTATTTCTTCTGGCGCATTTATGGACAAAATTTAAACTATTAAAACAGAAAAACAGTATTTTTTTTATATTTTTGTCCATTCTTTCTCTCAAGTGATTCTAGAAAAATCTCTCATTGGCATTTAAACGAATAATCTAAAGATGCAGTTAATTGCAATATGATTTTCATTGTATTATAAAATTTTTGTTTTTAATGAATTATTTAACTATTTAACAAGTTTTGTGACCCGTACTGTGCGTTTATATATATATATATATATATATATATATATATATATATATATATATATATATATATATATATATATATATATATATATATATATATATATATATATATATATATATATATATATATATATATATATATATATATATATATATATATATATATATATATATATATATATATATATATATATATATATATATATATATATATATATATATATATATATATATATATATATATATATATATATATATATATATATATATATATATATATATATATATATATATATATATATATATATATAAGAAACTTTAAATTTAATTCAAGCTACAACTTTTTATAAGTTATTAAATTACTTTACGAAAAATTTAAGAAAACTCCTAGGATAGAAAAAATATAAATCTATTTATTTTTAATTTAAATCATCCCATCTAAATAACTATATGAAAGTAAAATTGTTGCTTCTTTATTAAATATTTTATATTGCATTTAATGTAAGAGTATTTCTCTAAAAATTATTTTTTATTTTTTCAATAATTAGAAATTTTTTAATAACGTCAAAATCGTTATTATTGTTAATTTTTTCCTAATTATTCTAAATTTTTAATAAATTAATTATATTGTGTATTTCCTAATAGAGCGCTCATTATATTATTTCGTATTATTTTTATGTGCGGAAATTTAGCAAAGTTTTCATTAAAGCTTAATTTAAAATTCAGATTTAATTTGAAATCCGGAAAATTTTTGAAATATTACACTGAATAAAAAAATAATAAGATGCACAACAAACATATAATATTTATAATAATCACGGCGTCATGTATACAAGGAAATAAAAAAGTGAACGTGTTTATATTAAATATTTAAATTTAGCATATAAGGAAAATTACAGGTACTCTTTTAAATTCATATTTCAAAAATAATGCGTTGAAATATTCATCATTTCTTTGAAAAAATCACATATGAGGAAAATTACACAATTATTTTTTTACATTCATATTTCAAAAAGAATTTATAAAACCCAATATTCTCTTTAAAAAATAAGTTAATTTGTCAAAGTTAAAAATGCTTACATATGATGAACACAAGAGTGCAAGAATTTACTTTCATTATAAAACAAAAACTTACTTGCACATTTTTAAAGATTATAAAATAAAATTAAATAGAAATTATAAGAAATATACTCTTATGAATGAGTTTGCATGAACAATTTGCAAAATTACTGTGTTGACAATTTTACGCAGATACGTTTATATTATAAGTGACAAAATTAATCTCAAATAGATAAAATTTATTAAAGCAAAAATCTTTTAATGAATTTTTACTGAAAAAATTCAAAAGGATATACAAAAAAACAAACTAAATTTTGCAGTTATGTTTTGTTATTTTAAAAAAGTAATGTTATTAGAAATGAAATAGTGTAATGAATAATTTTAGTTAAAATCAAACTATATTACTATAGATTATAATTTATTATTAAATAAAAAAGAGAGCAGAATTTAAATCGTCAACATCTTATATAGCATGCGAAAGAATATATGGTAATTAAAAATGGACGTACATGATACAATAAAAAGGCGAATATCATTAACTAAAAAATAATATGTCATACAATTTCCTATAGAAGAAAATGATTCTGTTATTCTCTGACACTTATAATTGAAAAAAGAATAAATATCATTTAATTAATATTTTGCAGAAAAAAAAACAACGGATGAAGTCTTAGTAAATGAGAGAGATCAAATGTCTTCCAGAAAGCCACATGCAAAGAAAATTAAAAATAACATCTGAATCACCCTCTTCCACCTAAGAGCAAAACGTGATTCATTATTACCTTTTTTGTTAACAAGGATACTTTGTTTAAAGTTTTCATGCTATTCAAAATAAATTTTATATTTTTAGAGGCGCAAATTATAAGAACCATACATGAAAATAAGTGTAAGCGCTACTATAATATCGAATGGTCTAAGGAATAATATAAATGTTAACTTTTTAATCTGCGATATAATTTGTTTTTAATTTAAAGTTAATATAAAGAAAAGTACTTACAAACTTTTTCAATCTTGACATCATTTATATGATTAGTAAAACAAGGAACTATCTTTATCATTTTTTTACATTCTATTGATAACCAATTTGGCCATAATAGTGGACTAGTTACGATGCGATGATAAGTAGTAAGACTTTCGGCAATCAATTATTAACAAAAATAGATTCAAATATATATCAAAAATGATTACAATCAATTCAAATATGTATAAGCATTTCAGCTTTCTTTAAAAAGCTAGTATTATTAAAATGTTTATACTTTAATTTATACTAATTAATTTTCTCAATCGATTTTTCACATTAGTTTTAATCAATTACAGTTCATTTAAATGAATATTTCTGGTAAAAATATATTATTAAATTATTTTTCTGGAAATAATAGAATATTATTTTATATTAATAAATAAATTGTTACATTATAATTACTTAACAACTTCTTTCTAACAATATAAATTAAATATTTTGCTAAGTTAATAGTAGTATTTTAAATAAATTATCTTAGAACTATGTAAAAAAATATTTCTTTATGAAATTATTTAAATATTTTAATTTATTTAAGTAATAATATAAATAATAAAAATGAATTGAAATTTCGCAGTCATTCTTGTAGAAAAATGCATTTTGATTAAAAGTAATGTAATTAGTTATGAAATTATTTGAAATGTAAGATTACTCGAGTGAATATAAAATTATTATATTTCCTCACTAGAATATTCTTCTCCGTTCTGTTCTCTCTTCTGCTGTGATTACTCCGTTCATTTTTTTTATTTTTTATCTTTTACCCCCTAAAGAGAAGCTATTCTTATTCTAATATAACCGAGCTTTGCTAGATTTCCATTTGGATTTATTTTAAACATTTGCAGCTAGAAATCCCCCTTCAAAGCTTTAGTTTTCTTAGTGGGATGTAATAATGCTTTGTATTTGTAAATTGCTGTCCTTTCTTTATGCGTGTTTATCACTATTTTTCCTATGGATTAGTAAGTCAGAATTAGATTTTGACATTCATTTGCTTTTTACATTTAATCTATTCAGAATTTCCTCTTTATATTTTAGATATTCAATTTACGCATAAAATATATTTGTTTTAAAAACTAACCTTAATAATTTTGTAATTATCAATTTTCTTAAAATTTTATTATTTTACATTATAATTATTGAAGTGTGTGCAATAATATGCTTAATTATAAGATTAATTTAATGTATTAAGAAAACACAGTATCGATTATTTCCATAAATTAAATAATTATTACTTACTTTATTTCGAAAATAAAGCAATAGATTAATGTTACCAAATATTTGGAATTTATATTCGCGGAATATTTAATAAATGAATACGTCTAAATACCTGGATTTTGAATATTTATTTACAATGAATGTATAAAAAGGAGTCAAGATAGAAAAATTTCAAGACGTTTTCATTAATTTCAAGTTTCATATTTTATATTAAATTTACATTTAATTTGATTTGCTCATTTTAAAAATTGCATTCTAGATAATATACATTTAATATCAAGAGTTGTTATAATATAAAATGAGTAATAAAGTACCTAACTAATTTTTGTAATTTTCTTTAAACGTTTTATGAATTTTCATGAATATTATCTCCATAATTATTTTTTAACAAATATAATATTGAATAATTCCTATAATGAACGCATTATGTATAATGATGATTGACCCTTTTCTTTAATTGCTTACGTTCTTTAACATCAATATTCAAAAAAATTTAATTTTATCTGAGATCACTTATATTTAACACCATTCAAGTCTGAAGTATATGATTATAATTTCTATACATATTTTCTTTTTTGATAATTGAATGAATAAATGCTTGTCATGTAACTTTCATACGTACATTCCTTTTTTTTTTTGAGAAGAAATTTTGATAGACAGCAGTGTATTTCTGATCATTTGATCAAAAACATTTAACTTTTTAATTTGAGAATCAATTTTGATGCTGATCGTGAAATCCAAACAGTGTTATTTCGATTATTTCTCTTGATTTTTGCATCAATGCTTCTTTTCTATCAAGTAAAGTAAATACCAAATTACTTTAAATGTTTTTTTTAATTTAAAAATATAAAAATTTATTTATTAGATTTGTTTTGTTTTTTTTTTTTTACTTAAAAAAAAGAAATCTAATAAATCTCATAAAAGTTTTATTGTTTTTGAACTAAGTTCCATTTAGTAACAATTTTATTTGATAATTCACAGGATGATTTATTTTTCATAACTCGTATTGTATATATAGCTGCGTTTACTCATAAAGAATATTTATTGCTTATGAGAAAAATTTGGTCTAAAATTCTGCGATATGTTGCGGTTATTTCAAAATGTTAAGAGTTTAAGTATATACCATTTTCAATTACTCGAGGGTTATATGTAATGTGTGAATTTCTCATGTCATTAGACATAAAAACAAAAAATTTGAAATTAATATATAAAAATGTTTTTTTATTAAATTATATAATAAATTAATTGATATAATTCAATATTACCAAGATAAATTCATTAACAGAATTTAATCAGTTAATATTTATATATTTGAATGAATGTAAAATTGAAAAATACGTAAGAGTATTTTTTAAAGAAATCGTGTTAATACGTTGATGAAAGTGTATCCTGAATTGCTTGATAGTGTTTCGAAACATAACCATTGTCCTTGCTCCATTAAGTAAGTCTATTAACTGTGTTTTGACTGGATTCAAGTCGTTGAACATTAACATCTGTAAACAACTAATGTAGATTCCAATGCAAATTTCACAGCATCCAGTTTTTCGCTAAATTTACGTATTAAATGCGTTTTTAATTGTTCCCGTGTACTTGATAAAAAAACGCAAAGAAGTTGAAGAAGTGATTACTATACGAATTTACTGATTAAATTAAAATTTGTGTTTCAAAATTGAGGATTAAAACAAGAAGAAACACTATCTTAGAAATTAAACAAAGAATTTTTAGAGAATTTAATATTATTTGTGAAAGTAATAATAATAAATAAAAATTGAAAGTAATAAAAGCATTAAATGGCGATGAATTTGTGAGGATTTGAGGAAGGATAGTCTTTTAAGTAAAAAAAGTTTTTAAGTGAACAAGCAAAAAATTTTATATGCATTTTTATATTATTCATTTGTTATCTTAATTTCATTTTTTAATAAATATTGAATCAAGTATTGTATTATGATCAAATTAGTTCACTGAAAAATCACAGTAGTTTAGTTTTCAATGTTAAAAATAGTATTTCTCATAACTAAAAATCAGTTTTCATTATTTAATAACAAATTTAAAAAAATCCAAAAAAGGAAAAAATATGGTTTTACATAAAATCTTAGAACCTTTGTGCGAGAATGATTTTTACAGTCTTTGTTCGCAAATGAATCGAAGAATCAAATTCTAATAAAAAATTCCGTCCAACCATTCAAACATATACAATATCAAATATTTAAATATAAAAGAATATTAAGGTATAAGTATGATATATTCTACCATGAGATTTCTCGCCAAATCTAGCGTCCTTTGTTATGATTATAACATTGCCACTTTGAGTTCTTGTTGCTTTTCGGGTTATTTCGGTTCTCAGGTTTGGTTTTTTAATTGTTTTACCTCAGTTTTGCATCCTTTTAAGTGGCAACAGCGTTGAAATTTTTTTCAGCGCTCCAATTCGTCAGACTTTGAGAAATTTACCGTTCCAAAAACATGCGTTCAGCTTGGCTACGAAAAAAGTCGCAAAGGTCGCTATTTGGGGGATATATACTACTTGTTCCAATAATAATAAACCTGATTATAAGATAGTAAAACTATAACAGGTCGGGGATAACAATGCTGAACTTTTGAATTTTCATTTCAGCAATGATGTGTCCCAACAGTGGACAAGAAAAATCTGCTCCAACTGCAGCACTGAATGATACCTCTTCAGTCACTCAAAATACTACCTCAACAGCTCCTCCGGAAGGATTCCTACCTTATTCATGGAACATCATAACACCCGAGATGGCTGCCAATGCTGCCAAGAACATCAATGAAACCGAAGAAACCAGAGTCAGAGGATTGAGAGAAATGAGGGACATTCTTCGGAGTAATATTTTATTTCGTTATTTAAAATATCTTTGATAACAATGTGAAATAATCTCATGTAACTTGTTGTACAGTAATGACTAATAATTTTTTTCCTTGTGAAATTTAGTTTCACAATATACTATATACCATTATTCGTTCAGTTTAACTTGCTATCTTTGTATGTAATAATATTCACAAATGGAAAATGTCTAAATACATACTGTATGTAATAATATACGTAAATGAAGAATTTTATAAATACATACTCTGATTATAAGACCTTTTTTCAAATATTTTACTGTCCTGGAATCAAGTTTTAATATTGTTTTATGAAATTTTTCAAAGATTTAGGGAGTTTTTTTATTAAATCAACAGATTCAAATCAATTGCTATGGTGTAATATTAATTGGAGTTATATCTAAAAATACTTGGTGATAGCTTTAAATGAATATGCAGTGATTGCAAAATCAAATTTTTTTTGATTATAAGTTCACAAGAATATTTTCCAAAGGATATATATTTCCTCTACACAAATTATTACAAACTCTAAAATAGGTTAAGCGTGGCTAACTAGTATTGCATTTACGTCTCTCCTCAAACGTTAAACGATAATGATTACGCACAAAATGTGTAATTTGATCAACATGTTGACTAAAAAAGTCTAGTATCGTGATTTGTCCTTGACACTTCATCTCCTCAATGAGGATTTTAAGGCATTCACAAAACATGTTCTGGTTAAAGTTAAAATTCTAAAGGGTTTTTTTTTTCTTTGCAATATTTTAAATTATTCTATGGCAATGTTTCCATTGCGTACCAAAATTTAAATCACGATTTTCATCCCACTGAGTTCACTATTTTACGAAATCCTAATCGCTATACTCAATAAAAATATTTTTTATTTATGGATAATGGAAACATTTGATATTGAGTTATAAATTTTATCTCGGTGAAAGTTTATAAAATACTTAAAATAAGGCTAACACAGATGATATTTTAAATAAGCGGGGTTTAAACTAATCATTACCGATTTTTTGTATCAAAAAGGTTCAAATTAAATACAATCAAGCAAATTTTAGAATTTGTATTATATTATTTTTATTTCAAGAAAGTTTATTAATGTATTTATTTCCATATTACAAATGTCTGATTTTTCGAAACATTATATCGTAGCAACAATTAATTAAATTGAAAAATACTATACTGCTGAATACTATTTTCTCTTGAAATATACTCAGTACTGCGATTTTGATTAAATCAATGACAGGTCTTATTTCTGTTCTCTGTTTATTAATCAGAAATTATTGAAATTCTATGTTTGATATAAAGTGGTTGTTTCTTTGGTCCCAGTTGAGATCATGATTACGCCACTTTATTACAATTCTCATATGTTTAAAATATCCACGATGACAGATAACGTTTCATCCATATCATATCCTATTGAGACAGCGTCGTAAATCCGGCTTGAATTTGCTGCCTGTCTTCAAATCGCATTCTTTGAGTGGTAGCAAACAAGGTGAAGTTAACCTTGTTAAGACTGCGAAGTTGACTGTCATTGGCGATGAGAAAAATTCCATTCATGATTTTTACCTGTAATAAAGAAGTATTTGATTGTAATTTTTTCCATTTGTGAAAGTTTCAAAATCATGAAAATTTTCTGTTGTTTTAAATAAATCATTTTCAAATCTTTAGTGATATTGCTTCCAAAATTGAACACGTTGAAACCAGAGTGGAAGAAAAAACGAAATGAAAAAACACAAAACAAAACATCCTTCCAACCAAAACATCCATCCAAAATGCAATATTAAAGGACCAGATATATAACAGTAAAATTAATTTTTCAGGTAACACGTTATATAAATATCAAATTATTGAAATTGGAAAGTTTTGCGAAATGTAAATGATGGCAAAATCAACTGTTAATCTAGCCGGAACTGTTGGCCATAACTCCTGCCACACGCCTCAACTTTGAAGCAAAGAGGTTTTGGATGTATCCTTGAGATATAACAATCCTTGCGGCTTCTACACGTTGCCAAATTTTATTTCATGTACCCTAAGTTTGTTGCTGTGTAAGCATGGACCACACATTTTCGATTGGTGATAGATCGGGAGAACACGCTGGTCAAGAAATCAGTTCAATCTGACGGGTGAAGAACTCACGAATATTGCATGCCACGTGTGGTCACGCAATATCCTCTTGAAATAGGGTTGACGGCAAGCGTTGAAGGTATGAGAGAATTACGGATTCCAACACTTCAGAAATGTTGCATCGGTTGTTCAATATAACAGCAATGACTACTAGAGAAATCCGAACGTGAAATCCTGTATCACTCCAAACCATGATAATGGGTGAAGGACTAGTGCGGCTATGGATAACGCGAAAGTTCGGCAGTCTCTCACTACGGTGTCGACTCGAATCTGACCATCGTGGCATAGGCAGAAGCGTGACATCAAGATATTCAGGCAGAAGCAAGATTTGTTAATAAAATACTATTGTTCCATTCCGTTGTCACGCTTCGTCGTTCATTGCTCCATTGGCGACGCAAACGTCTGTGGTTTGTTTGATTTAAGGGAGAATGAAGCAATCAGAACATTCCACTCAGCTGCAAACAAAACCGAATGGTAAGAACGGATATCGAATGATGCACAATAGACTGAATCTATAGAGATATAGTTCATGATTTGACTGAGTGATTCAGCACAGTTATGCATATAATATGCTTGTTATCACGTGCAGATAACGAGATAAATTAATTGGCCAGTCGTTATCTATCTGCGTCCACGATTACAAATCCGAATTACAGTTACGTTCAATATGATTATTGATATCTTTGAAGGATAATCAGTAATAGGCCTTCCTCAGTCGAAGTCAGAAATTTACTCGAAAGCCTCTCGATGTCTTCTATGAGACATAGTTAAGACAAAATAATTGCCTTACTCCTAATCGGTAATATTTTTTCTTTTTATAAATCGCTTTCAGGTGGCATTGAGTGATGTGCTTATCCTCCGTAATGAAATGGATTTGCTTAACGCATAAGTTTAAATGCATGATGTAAATCCCACGGGATTTGCATACTTCCTTTTCAGGATGTTGCATTTTGAGTGACCAGCAGTGTATTTGGTTCCAGCTTAACTTTTTCTGAGATGAAAAAATTATTTATCTACCTTTACTTTTCAAACTCAAATTTTTTTATTGATTACACTCTTATTAACGGTAACTCCAATGTTTTCATGGTATTATTATGAGTAATAAAGTAACCATGACGTTCTAAAAACTGACAATTGGTGTATTATTTCATATTTTTATGGCATTAATTCTTGAGAAATCTTTAGTTTCCTATTATAGTTTCAAATGCATGAAATGCATTATTTGATACTAGAAATCTTTCGATTGCGTCTAAGGATATATCATTAGACATATGATTCTCTATTTGTGATATATAAATTTTATTGAGCATATATATTAAGTGATATTGTGCGTCTGAAAAACTTACTACAGTATTTATTTTGATTTGACGCAATACTTTTTTAAATTATTTAGCAGTTAAATTAAAAATAATTTTAATTTAAATTTAGCCGAAAAAAATTGTCTTTTTATACAATTAACATTTACATATGATTTTATTTCACATATTCACTAAAGAGCAATGCTTTCTGATAAATGTCTTAATTAGTACTTCTTTTTATGAATGACTCTTCGATGAAATGGTGTTAAGAATTATAAAACTTGTCAATGTAAAAGTCGATGACATAAATCATGCAACGAGGAATACCTACTGCAAACTTTTTCTTGTTGACAATTAAATGGATCTCTATCGATGTTCTTAGTACAGTTTAGTTATATTCTGTTGAAAATATCTGGATGATATATAAGATACCTATTATGATTACTTACCCTTAAAATAAATAATTGATTTTTGCAATTTAACTGCCTGCATAGTTGTTTATTTTTATACATGATATTTTAAATGCATGTTAATGTGAAGACATTGTTGTAATTTATTGAAAAAAGATATTCAATATGAGTTCGATACCGGATTTAATGAAATATGAACTGTTTTATTTAAAGAACCCATGCACTTGGTATCTTATATCTACCCACTGATGTAAAATCTTGAACATACGATTTACAATTTAACTGTCTTCCCTATCTCTAAGTAATGGTTCAGAATTATGTGAACTCTCCATTGTTTAATATTTAATCACCAATACTATAAAGACGGAAACGAATGCAATAAAACAAAAATTTTAAATCATAAGGAAAGATAATGCTGATCAGTATTAAGAATTCTATCCATTTGCATAAAGTAATTAAATTACTTTTGTACATAGACCATAGTACATTAAAATAAATCATAGGGCAATAAAATCGGTAATAATGAACTGCAATGCTTAAATCCAAGCATTTCAATTCATATTCTTCAAAATTGTTTTCAATTTTAAGAAATTAATATCTGTAATAATTCATATTTCGTTTTTTCCTATATAATAATATTTCTGAATTGTTTATGTTTAGGAGAGCATGATATAGAGTTCACCGATGAAGATGAAATTCTTCTGATCTTCCTGAGATCCAGGAAGTTCGATGGTAAAAGAGCAGCTGAATTTTTTATGAATGGAATGAAATACGTCGATCGCTACCGCTACCTCCTGGAACGCCGAGCTCCTCAAGTTTTACGTAAAGTCCTTAAAGCCAACATGGTTGGTTTTCTACCATATCGGGATGCTAAAGGAAGAGTTATAATTTATGCAAGAGCTGGTATGTGCACATCCTTACTTTTAAAATACATAAAATAAGTTTCAACTCAGAAATTTCGTTACAGGATCACACACATCATTTAAAAATGTTAATTAGTTTACCTTGTTAGTAACTTCAAATCGGCAAAACAGGTATTCAGATACCTACGAATAAAGTCATTTATTTTTAAGCAAAATTACTTTGTTGTTCTCAGATGTCATACTTAATTAAATTTTAATTTTAAATTAAATATAATTAATTTTTTAGTCAACTCCTATTTTTCAAAGTATTTGACAATCGAAATGTTTTCATTCTTAGATAAAAGGAACAACAGAAACCCCCTTGGATGAATACTAAATCAGAAAGTTACCTAAATTACTTTTAGACAATTTATGTATAAGTCTTGCATCGTGAAAATTATAAATTCCAGTTTATTTTTAGATCTAAATAGAAGTTTAATAATAGTTGCAAGAAGAAAATTGTTTGAGCTTGTTTGCTATACGAATATAAACTGAGTACATACTCCACTAAAGCATGTCGGCACTATGCAAAACATTCAGATAGTGTGACAGAATGACAAAACGTACCTCTAAAAAGTGGTATCATATAATTTATTTCATTAAAGATTCTCTGGAAGACACATTTTCTCGATCAAGAACATTAGCAGACTCAACTAATGATCGTGATCATCTACATGACTAGGCAGTTGATACCACTGTTCGCGACTCACATTTGGAAAATGTGCCAGATCTTTGGCATTTCAAATGGCATTTGGAAATTGAACGACTCTTGCAAGGTGAAATATGCTATTCCATAATATTTTCTTCACTAATTATAAGACATCACATAAATCGACCTAAATGAATTTGTATCAGCCAAACATGGCTTGATTTGTTGTGTTTGTTTTCCAACCGTCGCTGTTTGTACACAAACACTAATTTGATGTCCTGACTTAAAGTTCAAAGGGGATTTCAAACTACATACAAAATGGAAAACCAATAATCAAATAACATGCCAGAAAACGCAGTGCTTGAAGAAGGCATACAGCAACTTTCAGCTGTTGGGCTCTCTACTATGCGATGTCTAAAAAATAAGCTGACATTGTAAATAAAAGCCTACTTTAAGTTTTATTTAACATTGGTAGTAATTATTTACTTGCATTAAATGTAGCAGCTCTATATTTCTTCATTAAATTCAGTTATGGTAGCATAAAAATCAACATCTAAAGCATTGTGAAAGATCAATAATTCAATTTAAAAGAATAATGTCTTAGTTGAAGACGTCTAAATGAAGTTTTTCTTTTGCAGTCTTGTAGTAAAAATGCTTTGAAGTACCAATTTAATATTTTCAAATCACCTGAAAAATCTTTCTTTCAGATAAATGAGAAACATAATTTGATATAAAAGAGTAAACTGTTTTTAAATTCTAAAGGACCTTTGCGCCAAAATACGAGAAAAATTAACTGTTTAATATTTTTAAAATTAATTCCAAGTTTAATGACAAATGAATGTTTCTTATTTTTAAAAATTATTTACTAATATATTTAAAAATATTTAACATTGCAATTTTAATTATTTGAAAGTATTTAGTTCATGCTTGTATCATTTTCACTGTGCTTCAAGTACTTACTCCTGTTGAATATTTAAAAGTTTAAAAGAAGCTGTGAGACATAAATAGTAGAAAAATAAGTTCAATTCTATTAAGATATTTTATAATAATTTTATGTTATTCTTCACTTTATAATTTTTCCGTTTTTTTGTTTAAGCAGCATTCAGAATAAATTCTATCTTATTGCATTATTAAAAAATGGTGGCATTCTTTAAAAAAATCTGCTCAAGGATAAATAAATAAGTATTATCTATCAGAATTAAAATAATACCTTGAAATGAGTTGACTTTGCTCATTAACTTCTCTGAGCAAATAATATTTGATTTCAAAAAATTATATTAATTTTCTTTTAATATTATTTTCTACTAGATGCTTGGAATCCTGATGAAGTTCCAGCGTGGGATGCCATATTTGGTGGTATAATAGGTATTCGATCAGCTTCAGATAATCCAGTCAATCAAGTTACGGGTTTTATTGTCCTCTTAGACCTCAAAGAACTTACGATACAGCAAGTTTTAGCCATGAGCAAGTGGTTGATATTTGGAACAGTCACGCTACAGGTAATTTTTTTAGCTATTGATACTTTTTGTTAGGAATCGATATAAAAATTTCAGTCTGTTCTAGTTAAGCGAGTTATGACAATAACCAAAATATGTGCTTTGTCTCATATAATAGGTGTAGTGCCATAGTAAAAGCGGCATATTCGGCGTTAACCACAACTTTTCCAATAAGTCAAAAAAGTGAATGGTTAGATTTATTAGCGCAGAAGAAACGTGTTGTAAGATAAATATATAGCATCTAATGATACAAAGGAAGTTTTAAAAATAGATATTATCACCTATTAAATCATCATTCCTAATGATAGATTAATCTATCTTTTGTAAAGCATCAGATAGTCAAATTGGGATAGAATAAAGAGGGATTTAAGTTTAAGTCACACGATGGATTGCACAACAAATAAGCCTGCATTAAAATATAATAAAATTTTCTTAAATTATGATTTGAAAATACGTCACTATAATAATTGCTTAATTGCACTGAATCAATATAAATTCACTTTAACTTCAGTAACCATAGAGAGATGCATCTACCATTAAGCGTTATGTTGTTTTTGTTCAGATTACTTCCTTTGAAACATTTAGAAACAATTTTTGATACTGTCATGTAAACCAAACAATTACCTATTAATTGAATTTCGCTAATATTCTGAACTCAGCTTCTTTCAAATTACCATAAATTGCATAAAAGCATCAATACCTCAATTTCAGCGTTATCAGATGCAGGCAGGTAATTAACAAATAAAGGCACAATATATAATTTAACAATAAAACTCATTATTTTGCTTTATTACAATTTCGTTAGAGCACAGCATATGACTGGTACTGTATTAGTCACAACGATTGTGTTTGATGACATCGTAGCACCATATTACTGTACTTATGGGACGCTCACTTTCAACAGCGCAAAATCGTGGATGAAAACGACATCGCTTATATAATTGCTTCAGCTATCATGACGATACAATGGAATACATAACAATGTACTAATGCGAGTGCCTTACCCTTTCTTCCACAGATGTTCAATAGATTATGCTTAGAATATATTCAAAAACTTACGTATACATCATTTTATGAATTTTGTGAAATACCCAAAAATATTTTGTCCAACAGGATAACCTGATCTGTTACTCTGCATATATATTTAGATTTGATTTTTTCTTTCTTTTCATGATCTTAATTTCCATATTTGGAAGATGAGTAACAGTTTAAGGTTAACAGTAAATGATCATCCCTATGTTGAGTTAACAAAATATCCAGTCCTATTGAGTTTGTGTCTTAATACATGTAAGGAGTACAGTGAAAATCGGAAGCTGGAGACGACATCCGGGCATTACTTCCTCTACCCCACCACCCTTTACGCACAGCAGAGGAGAAGGGTAGCACAGAGGCAAAGGAGTTTATTTATTTTATTTGTTGTTGTTATATCTATCCTGTCTTTGTCCTTTCCTTGTATGAATGAGGTGTGAATGGTTGCCTAGATTACCCTATAAACGGGTCCCTATGGTATATGTGTAGGGCAAAGTCGTACTTTCACCTTCATGGTGCTCTGATTAAACGAAAGACGCTCCCAATTGACTTAAATTCGCATAGCCAAGGCATAGCGAGCTCGGCTTGTCCAAGTGTGATTAATAACAACAACTACAACATTTATTTTATTTAGTTTAGTTTATATAGTGGAGTTCCGGAAGGGGTGCAGCAGAGACAGGATCTCGCCTTGTAACGAGAGTTGCTGTTTTTTTAGGCTCCCTAAGTTTGCTTAGATATAGCATTATTATGCTCGTAGAGACATCAATCTCCTTTTGCTTAAATGACTGATTAGTTAGGCTTCTTAAGCCGTTTTATTAATAAGTGTTATGTTATTGGAGACATCAGTCTCGAAATTAATGATTAATTAATTGCTTGGGGTTCTTAAACCAGCTTTATATGTAATTATTTTGAATGTTTGAGACGCCAGTCTCTTATGAATATATCTATGGGCTTCACAAGCCATATTTGATTCCTAATGTGTTTTGTGACGTGATGCATATAAAATAAATTAAAATTGGCATCTGTAATTTCGTGTTTCATTCTTTCCTCCAAGACCCACGCAGTAAAAATTCTTTCACAAATGGATTACCATTTCGAAACAGAAGGAGGTAGAACTTCGCTAGTACCATCTGTGATAATCCTAAATTTTTACCTTTTATCACATGAAATTATTAACATGAATTTTTATTGCCGTAAATTATATTCTATAAACAAAAATTTTAATTACGGAATTTGAGTTCTTTTTTATTGAAAAAACTTTACATTCCCCCTAAAGTCCTTCTATTAATAATTACAACAACAGTACACTAATTAATCAGTTATACCCTAAGGATATATATATGTATAATTTGCTTTTTAATTACTTAGATAACTTAGAGAATAATATTTTTAGGAAATACATATACGCAATCGAATTACAATATTAAGGTCATATAACTTATATTTATCTTGCATTTAAAGCAGCAATAAGAGACCGATAACGGGGACAGAAAATAAGAGAACAACAGAACATAACTCATAAATCTTGAAAATTCTAAGATAGACACTGCTTCTTTCAATACGTCGATCATATTGTTTTCAGATTTCATTTGAAATTAGAATTTAGTTCATTTAAAAGCAGGATAATAATTAAAAATCTTTCTCGTCGTCCTAAATATCTCATAAATAGATTTTTCAGTTTGACATGTAGTCTTAAAAATTTGAAAAATGCCTATATTTCAAGTTACACAATTCTTACGTAATAATGCTATTTATGCACAAATTTCGAAGTTGCTTATCAGAATAATCGGACCCAAAACATTCCAAAAAACTATCTTAGACCCCATCACATTTTCATCGCCACTTAAGAATAGCATCTAACAAACTGACTCAAAACATTCCAAAAAACTATCTTAGACCATCAAATTTTCTTCACCACCTAAGAATAGCATCTAAAAAATTGCTTTAGTATAGGTAGTCACATGTCTTAATTACTTAAGGTATATTGCCTTGGACAAAAATAATCTCAAGTTTAAATAAATATTTAAATGTTTTGCTTTTTATGCCAGTGAATCTCCCTGTGCCTGGCTCGGGAGATTTACCAGTTTAGCTAGAGGTCACTGGGAAATTTATTTGATAGATTTTTTAGACTTATAACAAGCCTTTCTAACCAATAAATAAACAAAAAATAGGTAAAACAAATTAAATTATTTACATCAAATATGAAGGATAAAAATTATTTAAATATTTGGAAAAAATTTCCACTAGTATTCAAATGTTTTTCTGATTATATGTTTCATTTGTGTTCTTACGTTTCATTTTTAATAATTTTGGGCGTTCGGTTTGCAGCGTGTCTGTCCATGCTTTCTGAAAGCTTTTCACGTCATCAACATTCCTCCCATCTATAAAATTGGTTGGAAGCTCGTGAAACCTCTTCTCAGTGAGAAAATTCGGAAAAGGGTAAGTCATTTTTTAAAATTACAAAATATAATTTAAAAAATATCCATTCTCGTAGGTAATATTTCATATTTCAAAATCACTGTGAGACAAAAGTCACCTTTGTAAAAAATAGATCAGTTACAAAGATAATCTTCTTTTCTTGAAAAAAGACAGCTGCATGAAAATTAATTTCATTGGTAAATCTATTATTTATTTCTACTCTAAATCTCAGTATTGTTTTTTGTATTCAGACTCCCTATACAATAATATGGATACGATATTATTTCTCCCTTACAAACACATATAACTGACGTAACATATTCAAAGTTATTGTATTATTTTAATTTTTGTTTTCTTTTATTATAAACATTGTCAAAATTTGGTTTTTTTTCATATTAAGTGAAGTTTAAAGTTCGGCATATGTGCTGCATAATCTAGCATGCCAATTTCTGACTTCGGTGATATCTTTTGCCGGATTCCTTTATGTATCAGGCAACCTGGCTTTTTATTACGTCATAAAGATGGAGATTTATAAGAAATATGTGGAGAATTCTAGTTTGGCAACCTTAGTATTTACCTCATCGCGAGACTTCACAATAAGTCAGCTTGGCAACATTTCTTTATCGCAAAATAAATGCAGAATTTGGCATGATGGATTTCAGCTGCACCAAAAGTTTATGTTTGAATTTTCTTTTCATTAAAATTCAATTTAGGTTTCCTTTTGTCTCCTGAAAATTAGCTCGGATTTGATTCGATGGTGCATTAATTTGTTTATATAAATATAGTCTCTCCCTCTCTCTCTCTCACTCTAGTAAAGTAAAATAAAAACTAAAATTATTTACAGGTTTCTTTCTTTATAAGCAGAATAGCGCATCATTTGAAAAAAAATAGCCTGCAAAAATTTTCACATATCTATTCTGATTTTCAGAATAAAATGATTTTCCTTTCTTTGGTAATCTTAATAACATAAGTAATATTAAAAATTTAAACATAAACAAAAATTCCTTTAACAAAGATTTATGTAAACTACTAACTTTCTTTTAAATACAAATATTTCTTTAAACTCATTATTTGTGAAAAAAGTATATACGTAAATATACCATTTCTGGACTTTTCTATGTTATAAAAATTATTTAATTTGATTTTGTTAAAATGTTACACAAAAAATAAATTTCATTTGCACTTATATCCATAATTTAATAATTATAGAAACCATATCCAATTGGAATCATAAATATAAATATTCTCAGAATCGATTCAATTGATTTTTTTTAAATCCCGAAAGATTGTTTCATAATGTCTATTAAAATTGATTGAATGTTAATTAGTTCTATTTTTACATATTTTGTTGTTCACGAAATCTTATACTTAAATCACTTATAATATCTTCTCATTTTTAACGTTATTATTTTGTTGCCAGTTTATTATTAACGTTGCCAGTTTTTATTCATTTTAACGTATCCATTATATTTAGATAGTATGAAACATAAGTTAAAATTTAATATATATATATATATATATATATATATATATATATATATATATATATATATATATATATATATATATATATATGTATGTATGTATGTATATATTGCATTGCGACAGAAACTAAATATAATGCATGTGTGTGTTATATCATATTTACTAGTTGTACCTCTCTAACTTTCTTTATATCTTTGTTTGGTAACAATAAAGTAGACAAATTCAAAGATTGTAACTTATTGAATACTAGTTAATTAAATATGACATGACACTCTGATAATTAAAAAATTGTTTAAAAATTACTGATTTCGAATTGAATAATTTGTGTTATGAAATTTTTTCTAATACTAACTTTTGTTACTTTGTAATTTTTTACTATTTGAAATTTTACGCAGTACACCAACATATACCATAACATAAAAATTTTAATTGAATTAATGAAATCACAAAGCTTTATATATTTAGTTACTTTTTGTATTTTTTAACATTATAATTTCATATTATAAATGATTAATTTGCCAAACTCTACTGAAAATAACTCGCGTTTTGTATATTCGCCTTATACATCCATCTATATAATTAATATGAAAACATAAAAAATGGTGAGTTTTACTCGGAATTTTTTTAACACAACAGATGCAATAAGATTTAATGACGTCAAGATGGTTTTTTTATATTTATTTATAAGCGTATTATAATCTTCCTTCTACTTCAAGGACATTGAAATGGGTCTTTGCACCATCTGTTGCAACTTTTCAGCCGCAGGGAACGTTTCGTTATGTGACTAGATTACTAAATGTCACGAGATATTCTAGGAACTATCTGGATGTGATATAAAGGAATGTGTAAAAACCTACGTTCAAAATCAAGAAGTTGTTGGGAGTGAACTCAAAACAGCCTTGAATAAATTGCGAAAGATATCATCTGGCAAGGGAAACCAATCATCTCTGATAGCACTTCTCGAAAAAGATGAATAATTATTATTTTGTGTGGATTAGAACAAAAATTTCTTAGAAATATTTTGCATGCTTTATTTGAACTTGTTCAAATTTGTTATAATTCCATGGAATTATTATAGACATTAATTGATAAATGTTTAACATCACATTCTCTATTTACGCTAATTTTACATCTACTTAACATAATAGGTCTTCATTAGTTTCCTTTAGTTTAATTAATATAATTATTCACCTTGGGTTATTGTCATGCTTAGAAACACCGTTAAAACTATTATCTATTCAAATACATCATATTATTTTTCTCAAATCCATATAACAGAAAAACATTTATTTTTGAAAAACAGGATAATATGTCATAAAAAGACTTCCTGTGTTTTATTTTAAATGTCAATTTTAACTAAAATTTATAGATAATGAATAAAAGAAAGGTTTTGATTTCGTTATGTGAAAACGAAAGTATATTATTACAAATAGATTTGAATTTAAAGTAATGTAAGATTTATTGATGTGTTTGATTGTTGTTTGCAATGTATCTAACTGATTTATTTAATACTTAAAACACATGTATTTTCATTGATAAAGATTTGAAAAGATATATTGTTAATGTTTAAAATATCTTACATTATTATTATCATTATTTGATGTCGTGTATGATTAACTAAGTTTATTGATTTGAAATCGAAAGCTGATTTCTTCTTTTTTTTCGGATTAGTAAAAGCTTTTAATTTATATTGTTGTTTAGAATTGTAGTGTTCTATATTTTGAATTAAATAAAGGTTCAAAAATAATATAATTTCATTTTCTGTTTTAATATAGTAGTATTTGTATGAAAATCTAATTTTATAAAATTTATTCATTTTTGATTAATAACTCAATTTATCTGAGTATCAAACATTAGCTTGGTGATAAAAATTTTAAATCGAGAACTGAAGATTTAATATTAAACTTGTTCTCCTTTTCAAAATAATTGATTTTCTATTTATACTCTATTTGTTCTCTTACAATATAGTTTGTTTTCATTTAAGTTTTTTAAATGTTATTGATATGTTTTATATTAGTAGTGTGTGTTAAATCATTTCAATAGTTATTTACGAAATTTTGCATATTGGTGGGTGTAGTCTGTTTTTTCTCTCATTACTGCAGTTCTTCTGAGATAAAGCGATTAATAAATAAAATGGCTTTTTTAGCACGGGGAAAAAAGGGAGATTTGGTAGAAGTAGAGAGAGAGCTGAAGAGTTTGGGGAAATGGTTCCAGATTCTTTTAAAAATCCCAGATATTAAAAAATTAATTTTAGCTAGTGAAAACTTTAACAAGGAAGAAACAAAATGTATATTAGATAGAGTAATCGAGGAAAGAGTTAAAAGGGAACAAGAAGAAAAAGAGGAAAGAATTAGGCGAGAAGAAAAAGAGCATATTTTGGAAATGAAACGTCTGGAAATCTCTTCAAATGTTGCAATTTCGAACACAGAATCAGTTACAAATAGGACTGAACAAGCTCAAAACATTCAGTTAATGCAAATAATGCCAAAATTTGATGAAAAGAAAGATGAGATGAGTTTATACTTAATAAATTTTGAGCGTAGAGCAGAAATGGCTCATATTTCGAAAAACGAATGGGTAGTTTATCTTGTAAGTGCTTTACCTTCAGAAATATCTAACATGTTAGCTAGAGAACCTCCAGAAAGGGCTGATGATTACGATTACGTGAAGGAACTTATTCTTAAACGATTCAAGTTAAATAGCGAAACATTAAGACCATTGTTTCTTAAACACCAGAAAACGTCAGAAAAATCATGGAGAAATTATGCACAAGAATTGAATAGTTACTTTACGGAATGGCTTACGGAATTAGAAATAACGACGTTTGAACAGCTTAAGGAGCTAATGGTAACAGATCAATTGAAACGTCGTGTGCCAATTGAAATTAAAGAACATTTTTTAGCGGAATGGCTTAAAATAAATTCTCCGTATGATTTGGCAGAGAAAATAGATGAATATGAAAGTTTAAGAGATAGTTTTAAGAAGAAAGATTTTACAAAACTCCCTCGAAATAATTTTGGTTTTCGTCAACAAAATGAAAACCGTGCCTTTAAGTTTAATGAAGTAGCTCGAAATCATAAATCTCATGTTCCTAAAAAAGCCGAGAATAAAAATTCTAATTATTCACATGAAAGGGAATTTGAAAAACGAAAACAACTCCGATGTTATGAGTGTGGTTCTTATAGTCATTTGCGGCCTCAGTGCGACAAAATAAAAAAGAACTTAGAATCGGTAGCATCCAATGAAATTGCTGAAAGTACATTTAATGAGTTGATGGCTCCTTACACCAGTATTGGCACTGTTAATGGATTTCATATGCCAATCATTTCGATTTCATTTGTGGAAAATACGTGAAACCTGATATGTTCACTAAGGAAAAGATTTGGCTAAGAACACCTCTTGATGAAACTTTAGTATGCTTACCTATTGCCGAGGTTGAAATAAATTGCGAATTAGGTCACATTTTGACAAAGACAGCAGTTCTTCGAGATTCTTTGGATCAAGGAAGATATTTACTGGGAAACAAAACAGCCACTTTATTTGAGGAAACTAAAAGGCATGAAGAGGTGAAAATACATATGATAAATGCTATAGAAACTCGAGCTCAAAAAAGACGCAAGGAAAATAGCACGAATAAAGAGATTATTAAATCTGAAATAGAGTCCTCTAGGTCTTGCCTCAAAACTAAACAAAATGAAGAATTAGAGCAAAATGCAATTTTGCCACCATTAGAAACCGAAGTTGAAGGGATGGATTTGATAAAGACATCTCCAGAACAAAAAGTGTGCGAAGATTTGAAACCTCTTTTTGAGCAAGCTAAACGACAATCATCAAAACATAATAAACATAATACAATAAATCAAATGTTGTTTTATAATAAAATGGACAATGATGGAACTGTAAGAAGATTATTAGTTGTGCCCAAGAAGTTTCGCAACCAGCTAAAAGGGATCTGCCATGAGATAACTGCAGCTCATTTAGGCATAACTAAAACAAAAGGTATACTGTGCAAAACTTTCTACTGACCTAACTGCTTTAAGGAAATAGAAAATTTTGTTAAATGTTGTGACAAATGTCAAAAAGTAGGAAAGCCCCAAGATAAAACAAAAGGCTCCTTTTGAAACTGGTTCCAGTAATTCCGGAAATAATTACGAGAATAAACGTTGATGCATGTGGTCCTTTACCTATAACTTCCAGTGGCAACCGGTATATTATAACAGTAATTTGCATGTCATCGAAGTATCCAGATGATATCCCAGTACAAGACATACGTTCTACTACTGTGGTTGATGCTTTTCTTCAGATATTTAGCCGCATGGGTTTTCCTAGGGAGTTGCAAAGTGACCAAGGAACATCTTTCATAAGTGTCCTAACATCAGAATTTTTAGAAAAATTTAAAATTAAAGTAGTGCATAGTTCTGTTCACATCCCCAAAGCAATCCTGTAGAGAGATTGCATAGAACTTTAAAGAGAATACTGAGAGTCCTTTGCTTAGAAAAGGGTACAGATTGGGATAAGATTTTACCTCAGGCACTTTTTGCACTTAGAACTTGCATTCATGATAGCACTGGATATTCTCCTGCAGAATTAGTCCATGGTCGGAACTTAAGAACTCCCGTAACACTATTATATGAAAATCTAACTGGTAAAATCATTGAAGAAGAGAGTGTGATTGCTTACGTTTTTAATCTGTTAAATAGAATGAAAAGATGCCAAGAATTAGCTGTGCAAAATATGACATATGCTAAAGAAAAACAGAAACTTTGGTATGACCGTAAGGCTACGAAAAGAGAATTTAAAGAAAATGATCTTGTGCTAGTTGTTGCACCGTCTAGATCAAACAAATTATCTGTTCATTGGATAGGTCCAGGAAAAGTAGTAAAACGGTTATCGGAAACATATTACGTAATACAATTTCCCGATAAGGAAAAATTACATGTATACCATGTAAATATGTTAAAACCCTATTTTCAGCGTCCAGAAGATGTTAACTTAATTTTTACCTCTAATTCTGAAAATGAAAATATTGATTCTGAGAATGAAGATATCCCAAGTTTTGAAATTAGTTCATCTACCCTTTTACAGACTTTTCCTGAAAGCTGTTTCAATGAAAAGTTCGAAGATGAGCAGAAGAAGCAATTGAGTAGACTTTTGATTCAATTTATTGATATTTTTTCAAATGAACCTAGTTGTACAAAACTGGCTGAACTGGACATCGTGTTAGAATCTGATAAACCTATTATAGCTAAACCATATCGATTGTTCCCACGACAGATAAAAATTCTGAAATCGGAAGTAGACAAGATGTTGAAATTGAAGGTGGTGGAAGCAGGTGAATCCGATTACACATCACCTTTAATATTAGTTAAAGCTCCTGGAAAAGAACCTCGTCCGTACATTGATTATCGCAGGTTAAATGAGGTTATCAGAACGCAATATTATCCATTGCCAAATATTGAAGAGCGCGTTGAATCCGTTTCGAAAGCGAAGTTCATATATTTATTAGACTTAACACGAGGTTATTGGCAGATACTTTTGAGTCTAATGTTTTGAAATAGAGAATTAAAAAGTGTAATTTAAAAAAAAATTGTTCAAGAAATATATTTTAAATCAAAGTTTTCTCAGAAAAATTATTTTCATGCAGCAACACAATATGTAGTATTGCAATTTGCATTAAATTAAGCTGTGAAGAATCCGAAAAAGTCACAAATTATCTCTATTGTCCGACACAAAGATGAAGAATAAAGGTATAAAGTAGCTGACAAACCCAATAATCTTTCATTGGTATATATTATTTTAATACCTCTCAATTAAATTTTTATATTCAAAATTTCCGGCAATAGATGTGATTTACAATTGTATGCCATAAGGTAAGGATACCTCTAAATTGTAAGTAGTTAAAATGTTCCTTTTCATAAATTGTCCAATAAATTTGATTTTCAGATTTAGATTTTAATGAAACTCTTTACTATATTGAATTCAAAACTTGTTTCCTGTGTTACTTTAAATTTTTTCTATGATAATCAATAAAGAATTGCATTGGAATTTTTTCAAAACCATACTAATTTTAAATATTATTTCTAACTATGTGTAATGATCTAAAACGTATTTAATCTTATACATTACATAAAATTTAAATCATTATATTTTTTTTAATATATTACTTAATAATATTACCATTTTGTATTACAGTAGGCACTTCTTTTTACGAGCTTCTGTTTTACGAAGACACATGACTTTACGAACTAGTAATTGGTCCTTCTAACATGGTCTCATAAAATCAATTATAATTTTTATTCCCATTTACGAAGTTTGAAAAATCTCTTTTTTACGAACTCATTTTCATGCCTCTTTCATTTGCATTTTTTTCCAATTTTTTTTTCGCTTAAGAATCATAGATAAATCAAAGGATAGAGAATCCCAAATCCTTCGAAATGTGCAACACTAGCTTTGCTACTAATGTTAAAAATCCCAGATTTTTTTGTAGACATTCGTGTGAAATTTCTTCTATTTAATCTAATCCTCGTCTTACTATCCACACATCAGAATATAATCAAGAAACTCAAATGTAAACGTCGTAAGTTACGTTTGTGAAACGTGATCAAAGCTTGGAATCGCATTATGAAATTGTCATTCTAGAAGCAATACACTTGTAAATCTATGCTTAGAATCATGTAACTATGAAAGGGTAAAAAAGATGTATACATCATATTGACTAGCATATTCTATTAAAGAAACTATAGATTCTATAAAAGTTAAGAACATGTATCTGATGACTAGAATGAAGTTGTACGTTTCCATAAAATTCGACACAAAGAAATTCACTCTGCCCAAAATTTCATATCAGAACTTTTTAATTGTTGGTTCAGATGGAATTTGATTTTAAGAAATATCGAGTGATTAAATTATTGTGTGTGTGTGAAAACGAAAAAGAATTCCAGATATCAAGGTAGAGGAAAACGATATTGTTTTTTGACAATCTACGAAACAAGCAACTCAGAAGTAATATTATTTCTTGACTAAGAAATAATATTACTTCTGAAAGAGTAATAGTCTTCTGAAAGATTGAATTCAAGTTTCAGGTTGATATTACTTGAATTGGTCTACGAATTTCTTGACTAAGAGTTTAAATTACTTTTTATCTAAAAATAACTTAATCTTAGTAACTAACATTCCTTTGATTTACTTTGAAAGTAATTAAAAAATATCAGAAATGTCTCTAAATAAAATATATAATGAATTGATGCATTGAATCAATCAAATATTTCAGTAAAAATGAATATTGTATATGAAATATTACTCATCATTTTTTTCTAAAGATATTTTTTCCTTATCTTTATCAATATCTTTTTCCTTATCAACATTTTGAGACTTTATAATTTTTGTATTTCATTATTATCTCTTTCTCTTATACTTCATAGTTGATAAATAAATTCTACATGCAAAATCTATTTTAAATTACAGTTCATCTTCCATAAAAGCAGTGACCTTTCCTCCTTGTATGAGCATTTGCCTCCGGATATATTACCACCCGAACTAGGGGGTAAATTGGGACCTTTTTCAAATGAGCATTGGGCATCGGACAGTCAGATTGATGCCATGGAAAAGAAATATTATGAACAACTCAGCTCTAATGGATACATATCAAAAAGGAAGAAGGCTTCGACTTCCAGCAACAAGTTGCCATTTTGATAAGCTGGTCAATTCAACAAGCAACTTCTTTGAGCCAAGTTGGCGCTTTTAATGCCAGTCTTTTTCAAAGAAGTAATTTTTCACAAACATCTTGTGATTATCGAAATGAGACTCGACTATATCCATTTCTGCTTACAAACTTTAGACTTTAAGAACTATAAGAAAATAGCAGAAATAAGAAATTTCTGCTATTTTTGTACAATAAGAAAATAGCAGAAAGTCTTTTATTCGAGATTGAGTTTTTAACTAAAGCAAAAACTAAAACTCATGTTAAGTGAAAGTGCTTAGAACACACTATAACCCGAATAAATTTTATAAGGATAAATAATTTATCATATGTAGTTCCTATATAAATATAATTAAAAAATCTAAAATTAGCTAATCAAACAAAATTAAAGATGTTAATTTTTTGGGCAAAAAATAATTAAAAATTTTAAAATTTTGCACTTTATTCATAAATAATTTTATTTTTATATAAATGAATATAATGAAGGTAATTTTAAAATAGGTTTTAATAAACCACTCAGCCAATGGTCATAAGAATGATAATAATATTATCAGTACACATTATTTAGTATTAATTATGGGTTATACTCGAAGTAATTTTAAATAAAATTAAATCCATATATTAATATACTGATAGTTTGTTCTTTACATTTTTGAAGTCTTTAATATTATAAATTCATACATAAATACATTCGAAATGACAGTGAAATGTTTAAACATAGAGGGAAAAAAATTCTCAAAAGCTAGTTTCAAAAAAGGTGCATGAAAATTTAAGTATTCACTTCTAATTATAATTATAATAAATCCTTTTAAATAAAGGTAAATTTCTCAGCTAATTAATTAAATTATTAAAATTTGATTAATATTATGATAAATTTTTAAAAAATATAAGAAATGTAGTTTAGAGACGTTTGATAGAATTAAAAAATTTTCATACTTTTAAATAAAAAAAACTAATTTATATTAAATTGAAATAAATTAGATTAAACCAAAAACTATATTTGAAATCCTAATTCTTATTTTATATTAGTAGAGTTTAAATTGATATTTTATTTCGACAAAAATGAATAAATATTTAAAAATTGTTGATTTAAAAAAATAATTAAAATAATAAAAAAACATTTAAGAAAATAATTTCTACTTGAAAATAAAAATCTTACAACAAAAAATGTAAAGAAAAATTTAACTAACGAATAATTCTTAATTATACATATATTTAAAACATGAAAAGAAATTATTAATTGAATAAAAGTTCGAAGAGTTACCAATAAATTATGGTTGATATTGGTTATCAATAAATAAGGATATTACTAATTCTCACTAACTGGCACTCACTGAATAGAACATTTGCATTGCACTTTTACTTTAAAACGCATATTTTAATTACTATTATGATACATATAATATTAATGGTCGAATAATTTTTAATAATTGTTTGAAGAAAATTCACCGCTAGTATATAATGTGTTTTGGAGAAGCCTTATAATCACAATAATATTTACATAGTGTTATTGTAGATGTAGGGGATGTGTGTGCGATTATATGAAATATTTTATGATCTTATAATGTGCTGTAAAATTAATTTTTATAAGAATGAGTGTATAATGGTCATTTTTCATTCGATTTTATTTATGGCACTACTTGTATTCATGTTTTTTTCCAGTGACATGACATTTTTAAATGCATATTTAATCTTATTTATATGTTTATAAATAATTTTTATGGAAATAAATTTTGTATTCATTTTGTATTTCGTGTTTATTATTTTCTTAGTAATATTTTAATTTTTATATCATCATTTGATTATAGAAATAAATATTTATTAAATATTTTTTATTTATAAACATATTAACTTTATGTTTAATAGATCACTTTAATTCATTTTTTAAAATCTTTAAATTATCATTAAAGTTTATATTAAGATTTGAAAATTTTTCATGTATTATAATATTAGGAAATATTATATAAACTTATATGAAATATACTTTTGGTATTTCATATTTGAACAAAAAATGGGAAATAACTTATTTTGATGCTTTAAATATTAAATATTAAAATAAAAATTTGAGGAAAAAAACTGAGTTTAATAATTCGTTTAAAAAAATAATAAAAAGTATGGCATTTCATTTCATTTAACAAGATTCATTTTGCTGAGAAAGAAAAAAATATTTTAACACAATCAATAAAATACTGTATCCAAAATGTGTGTTATAGGATCTACGCTAAAAAAATAAAATAGGAATTTAATATTATGAATTGATAGGAAAACTGGATCAAAGAGTAAACTAAATTAAAAATCCTGGAACAACAGAAAATCTATAAGTGGTAAATGTAATGTACCCCCAGAGTTTTTTTAAAGCATTTTTAAGTCCATATCAGAAAATGTTGATATTAAGCAAACTATGATATTCATTGATAATATGCTTTTAATTTGCAATGTGTAGGTCAATTTATAATAAATTTAGTAATTTTTAATATATATATATATATATATATATATATATATATATATATATATATATATATATATATATATATATATATATATATATATATATATATATATATATATATATATATATATATATATATATATATTGCAAATCATGATTTTACGTTACATTTATAAAACTACTTAAATTAATTTCATTTTTCAAACATTTCCTTTCATTATTTAAATAGTTTTCACATTTGAACAAGTATCATTATAAACTAAAATAGTATTTCAAGCTTATTTTACAAAGGCAACTATGATTACTAAAGTAATTATTCTAAACAGAATAGAATAGATTGTAAACAGATAATCATTGTTTATCTTTTATCCTAGAATTATCTTCATTCACTGAAACTAAAGAACTCAAGAACATATAAGAGTTTATATTTTCGGTATCATTTAATGGCTAGATAAACAGATTAAAAGCTAAGATACTCAGAAGATTTTGTTACTCGGATAATTTATTTCTAAGAAGATAAATCATATTTAAGTGTTCCAAAATGTAACACTGTGATACAATCAACCATAGTTCATGAAAATATCAGTGCTTTTTAGAATAAAATTTTTTCGGTTTGATTTTCTCCTTTGTTGAATAATGAGAGAAGCATGTTCTTTATATGCTACATACAGATTTATTAGTGTTTTTCCCCAATGCTTGTCTATAGGAACATTTCACCTTTAGGCATTGCAATATTAATACTTTCCTAGCCAGATCATCATAAACTCATAAATTTATTCAATCAAGTGGTTATTTAAAAATTTCAAGGTTTCTCTTATGTGACATTTTCAACCATCTCCAATCCAACGATGATGGGCTCACCATGACTTAAAGTAGGATAGCGCTTCTCAAAACGAAAGGTCTTAGGCTCAGTCCCAGCCACTGATGAGCGTTAAGAGATGGATCTTGCGCTTCTGCTTGCATGCAAATCAATAGAAGTGTGTGCTTAAGAGTTTTCTAGGTTTCCTGTCTGTGAAATGTAATTGTAGCCGGCTATCTAAGAAAAAAGTCATACAGGAAGGCAAATTACAGCCTTCCTGTATGACTTTTTTCTTAGATAGTTAAAATTCCTCACAACAGTTTTAGGCTGCCTATTACGCTGAGCTTGGCTACATCATCTGGGATTAGAAACAACAACATACCGTTTATCGTACATTTCATTTAAGTTTAAAAATTACCATTTTTCTTCCATTAAGTTTAATTTTAAATAATTCTTTCAGATCTGTTTTAATTTTCACTATGAGCAAAAGTCAATCATGTAAATTTAAACTTAAGTACCAGCTTAAGTATGGTATCTCAAATTATGTACATCGATGAGAACATCATAGCTTTGATGTATCTATTCAATGAATGAAAGAAAATTAAAGAAAAAGACTGAAATTTTGTTAGTAGAACTGATGAAACAACTTATATTTTAATTTGAAAAAGCTTTGGTTAGTAATAATTTATAGTTTGAACTAATTTACTTGTATACTCACTCTATATATTTCTGGATGATGATTTTTTTCTTATTTGTTGTGTGTGTGTGTTTAACAAAACAAATGATCATCCTAGTACTGAATATTCTAGAAATATGTTGTTATTGGAGATAATTATTTCGTAAGCTTCATTTTGAAAGATTGAATTTTAATGCTTTGATTTACTAAATGATTCTATTTGATATATTTGCACATTTACTTATGTTTCTAAATGTTTTTACTTACAAATAAATTAAAGAAAGCATCTACATAGATCATATACCAATATCAGAAAATTTTCAGATTTAATCATACACGTATTTTATTTGACCTTGTTTTACATACAGATTTACATTTATAAAACATAATGATTTATTAAATAAGTTTGAATTAAATAGACAAAAAAATGACTATACATTCATTTATAGAAATACGTTTTTCTTTTCTAACACTAACTGGAAGAAAATATTCTTCTCACTAGGAGAAAAGTCTGGAAATTATCGAGGAATAGCTTATGAGAAGGAACTGAGTATGAAACAAGTTTAACAACGGACATCAGTCTTTATATCCATAATTTAGCTGGTCTAGAACAACTTCGGCATTGTCATCAATGACTTTATCCCATTTGCTGTTCTCGAAAGGTCCAGCTGTTCCTCCGAATTCAATGGGTAGGACAGACGGATGGATGTAGTCCAGTAAAGGTGCCAAATTCGAACCATGGAGCATAATCTAAATGTTGTAAAAAATCCATTAGTAATTATCACGTTATCTTAGAAATGGACATAACAGGAATAATAACTATTTTTAAATGTAAAATTTTTTCATTTGAATTTCGATTTAAATAAAATATTTAGTTACCTTGATTCCTACAGTGATTGATTGGGTAAAGTTTAATGGCATAAGGTCCTGTCTAGGACAAACTGTGCCAATCATATGGTATAACATTCAAAAAGTATTGATGTTAGATCTTGTAAAATAAATAATGGTAAAAGTAAAATGATTACATACAATGCAGGAATTTAATAGAACTTAAAAAGACGAAGAGGTTACGGTGAGGAGTTTCTCCAATAAGCTCTTGTAACATTAAAGAGGTAGAATTAAAACATGCAATACTATAATATAGTGATTAAAATATAATGATTAAAATGAGAGCAGTGTCAATTAAAGTATGCTGAACAGTGTACGATTCACTGCATGTAGCACAATAGGGCCTAGGATCACTCAAAAACAAGTGTTTATGAGTAAAACGTGTATGTTCGATACTCAAATAAGTGCGTTTTACATCAGATGTGATAAAACTGACAATGGAATTATATTTTGAAGGATGGAATGTACTTTGTTCATAGTTTGTGAATTCCATAGCTCCTGCCATTGGGAATAGATAGATTTTTTCCAGGAATTTTTTTATATCAGACAGAAGTACACCTTGTTGTAAGTATGGACATAAATCCTATGATGACCTTAGTATGTGATCACGTGCTCTCTGGGTTGCTGGACCTCCGTGAGTAGGGGACGTGTCTACGTTAATCTGTGACGTCCAAAGTCCATCCGCTGGTGTGGCGTGGATGTGGAGAAGAGGGTGCTAGCTCAGGTGTGACTTCGTCACCTGACCGTTGTTCAAAACGACGAAGACACTTGTTGATGGGCGAGTATTCCAAACCTGTTAACCTAAAGGTAGTCATACACTTACACCGCTATGTATGTATGTCTAGCTGACTTAATTCAAAAAATCTTCAAATTGAACAGACACCTTAAATCTCCATCTCTCACCATGAGACAGGTGCATCTTTTTCTGTACTGGAATCAATGGTACCAATTTCAATTTATCCATGATAAAATTAAGAAATTACTAATCCCTTATTATTTGCTGTAAAATCGTACAAATTTAATAGTGGATAAAGTTTGCAATACTTTTTCAATATAAATTTACATAGTTATAATAAAATTTTTAAAATATATTCAAAAACATTTCTTTAATCCTCTCCCTTCAGATCAATGTCAAATTGAGGGAATGAATCATCTGGTGGTGCCATCTATCGGAGAAGTTTAGAGCAAAGTCGTATTTTTATATTTGTGGTGCTCTGGTTAAACGAAAGATGCACCCTGCTGACTTAAATTCGCATAGTCAAGGGCATAACGGGCTTGTCTTGTCTAAGTATCATAAGTATTAACAACACATTTCTTAAATAATTTGTTGAAGATAATATTCTATGTGAGCGCACTCACTTTCCTGCAGGGACAGAAGATCTTTCCAGAGTGTCAATAGTGTGAGGCTGACAGGTCGACCACGGCCTACAACTTAATTTGCTTGGATTTTAAAAAGGACGATGTCGTTCAGGATCTTCTGTTGTTTTTAGAATTTTTGTATGTTTTAGGATTTATGGAGATTGTTTTGCTAGACACTCTGGGATTTTTAACGGTAAATAATATTCACTATATGGACTTTCTTAGAAAATACAAGAACTCTTTTGGGATTAAAGCGTTTTTTAATATTTTTGGCAAAGAATTTATAAAAAATTTATTTGAATTCAGAAGATCCTGTAAATAATAAGCTATTGTCAGTAATTAATATTGATTCCTTTTATATAACATTCAGTTTCATACTAACTTTTTTAATTTTATTCATATTATATAAAGTTAGATTTATAGGGCTGTGGTATCCTAGTGGCTTGGGGATCGGCCTTCCGTCCGGAAAAGGGGGTTCGATTCGCAATGCCACCAAAGACCACACAATACTTGCGATATAATCTGTAGAATCAAAAGTCCTGTCGTCGGTCGTTAAGCAGTAACCATGGATGTAATATGCTCCGGAAAAAATTTCCTCTCCCTTCTAATCGATGTCAAAATTGAGTGTGTGAATCCTCCAGTGGTGCCATCTATCGGAGGAGTTAAGAGCAAAGTCGTACTTTCATATTCGTAGTGCTCTGGTTAAAACAAAAGACTCACCCCACTGATGTAAACTCGCACATAGCCAACGGCATAGCGAGCTAGGCTTGTCCAAGTAACTTATATATATAAAAAAGTAATAACAACAACATTTATATTTATAATATTTTGTAGAAGGCAATAATTTTGTTAATAACGTTGTTTAATCGAAAGAATGAATTTTTGAAGCAAACTATTTACAAATAAAATAATAAATAGAAAAAACATATTCTCACCCTTTTTTTCAGTTTCTTCGTCAGAAGAGGATATACGATCGCCCAGAGTAA
Organism: Latrodectus hesperus; assembly: GCA_037975125.1. NCBI lineage: Eukaryota > Metazoa > Arthropoda > Arachnida > Araneae > Theridiidae > Latrodectus > Latrodectus hesperus. The sequence continues at coordinate 57,129,597 of CM075855.1, forward strand.
ATTAAAGAGCTTATTTTCAGAAAGAAAGTGAAATCCCTTATATCTAGCTGGGAAACAATGCTGTAACATAAAAAAATTAAGATTATTTTAGCATTCTACAGATTTGAAAATATTATGGGAAACTGTCATATTTAATTTATTAATGAAAAAAAGAACTGTAGACATGTAAAATTCACCTGATTGTACAATTTCTCAATAATTTCAGTTACTTTCATTTGTTAAATATCTCATTGCTTAGCAAAATAGTTAAAACATTAAGGTTGATTTATTTATTGCTTAAACATTAGATTGTTTGGAGTCACTTTCCAAATGCGAAAACATACAGTGTCTCACAAAAGTGATCGGACACTTGTGCTTTACAAAAGAAAACTGTAATAAAATTAATTTAAAATACATGTACAAATTTTTTGTAGGTGTGTTTCATATTTAAAGTTAGTAACAATTATTATATAACATTCATTTTGTCAAAATATTAAAATATTAATTAAATAAAAATACAATTGCTTAGAAAGCTCACATAAGTCTTAATACTTATTTTTCCATCAAATATTTATCCTAAAATTTTACTTTTTAAAAGGTTTTCATATTTTTTGGATTTCCTTTTACTTTTAAAACATGATTTAATCTTTTTAGGATCGATTTGACTAATTTTTTTGTGTTTTCTGGAGTGATTTTACCCCATTCTCTTCTTGATGCCCCGATTTTAATTGTTGTTTGAAGAATGGTGTGTTTGCGAATTCTTGATCCCAATTCTTGCCAAATATAATCTATGGGATTTAAGTCTGGAGATTGTGGTGGTATTTAATTATTTTAGGACAACAGCCAGAGTCTAACGTTCAAAGCAGTGTGCTTGGGGTCATTGTCCTGGTAGAATTTAAAATCGTTATGAAAATTCAATTTTCGTGTTGAATATTTCAAATTTTTCTTAGAATGTCAATATACTTGTACTGATCTATTTTTCTATCAATAAAAACAAGATTACCAACTCCAGCTGACGACATACACCCCCTTACCATAACTCCTCCACCATGTTTTACTGTTGGCACCATTTACTTTTTACGAAATTCGTCCCTCGGTTTTCTCCACACCAAGATTCTACCGTCAGAACCAAATATATCAAATTTACTCTCATCAGCAAATATAATTTTATTCCAGTGATCAGAATTTTTATATATGTTGGATTTTGGGAAAGTTAGTCTGAGTTTTATATTTTCACTTACGAAAAATTTTTCCTGATATACAGCAAATCGAATTACTCTTCTAATAGTCTCAGGATTGACAATTACTCCCTATAATTCTTGTAAATCAGCAGCAACTTTAGGAACACTCATTCTTGGATTTTTTTAATAATTCGAATGACAATTCGCTTTACTCCATTGGATAGCTTTGATGGTCGGCCAAGTGTTATTTTATTCTGAATCATATGATTCATTTTATATCGCTTAATGATATTGAAAACTGTTGAATGACTCAAGTTAACTGTTTCAGCAATTTCTCTAATAGATTTTCCACTTTCAATATGCAAATGAATAACTATTTTTTTAATTTCAGGCGAAGTTTCTTTTCGTTTAGCATTCATGGCTGCACACAGCTAAAAAACACAAAAATTCCAAAACAATCTGGAGAGAAATACTGCAGATGATTTAATAAATTATTGCCAATTGCTTTTGAGTAAAAATAAAACACCCAAAAATATTTTTATTACTTATTTCAGACGATTTTTGTTGCATATCTAATGGTGTCCCTATGTGAGCTATTTTTTACTCCGTTCTAATCAATTTATTTTTATTAATTAATATTTTGACAAATTGTATGTTATGTAATAAGTGTTACTAAATTTAAGTATGAAACACACCACAAAAATTTTGTACATGTATTTTTAATTAATTTTATTACAGTTTCCTTTTCTAAAGCACAAGTGTCCCATCACTTTTTTGTGAGACATTGTATTTGTCAGAACTTTTTACGTGTACAAGTTTTAATAGATTGTTGCCAACTAAAATTGCATTTTGCGGAGTGCATATAACTGGGTTTATGTCATCAGTATTTAAATTTTCCTTCAAATACATTTGAGTATTATTGTGAATTCTAAGATTCACAAAATATTTTTCAATTTCCTTGACATGAAATTTTTAGAATGAGTGATTATATATGAATTGATCATTAAAATTTGATGAAAGTTTTATGAAATATGAATGCTTTCAAAAAAATTTCAAATTATCTGTAAAAATATGAGCATAGAGAATTTTTTTTAAAAGCAATAAAATTTCAGAGTTTTTAAAGAAAATGCAACAGCTTAAAATAAAAAATGGTAATGTATAAAAAAACTGTATATATAAGTTTTCAGGAATATAAATTATCTGATTAACTAGATTTTGGAGAAAAACATTTCTCACAACAAACTTGATAACTTCATTTTAAAGTATATTTTTTCCTAAATTACATATACTCTGTACGAATCTGCACTTTAACGGATTATTTTATCACGAAAATAAAATAAAATAAACTGTTTTTCTGCTTATTCTTAAAAAAAGATATGTACGATTGAAGATATGTACAAATAAGTGAAAATGCATGCTTTTTTTTTATTTTTTTATTTTTACAACGCCCAGAAAACAATCATCGTTATTATTAAGTCGTTTTGTAATAAATAGTTTTCTTATTTTAATACTTTAAAATGTTTCAATTTTTTTATTTATTTTTATTTTATTTATTTATTTGTTTATTTTTATTATTTATTATTTTTATTTTTTGTTGGATTTTATAAATTACTAGTTCTAAAATTCTTGTTAATTTAATATTCTAGTTAATTATATATACTATTAAACTATTCACTCTCAAATTAATTAAGCTTTTCACTCACACGTTATGGTAATTACTTATTCTGATGTTACTATATACAAATATCCTAAAGCATTTTAATTATAACGTTGTTATGAATCATCACATACTTAGATTTGTAAGTTCACAAAAATTTACTTATTTTTAATATTTCTTCAAAATACTTAATTTTATTTTTCGTAGATTTACAAATTAATTAAAATTAAAGGCAGGAATACTTTTACTTGATGTGCTTTGTCCTTCAAAATAAAAATCCCATTTTATATGTAGTAAAAATTTTACAAATTTATATTCAAAATTTTTGAAAACGCACAGTAATTTCAAACTTTTTTTTTCTCATTTCAAAGCTTAAAAGTTTCAGGAAAAGTTACTTAACTAAATATTGAATGCGTCAAAAAATGCATAAGTCATAGAAACCATATTTCTCGTGCTACAAGGCTTAATTTCTGTGAGAAAGTAATGTAATATGTAAAACAAATAAACAGTAATGTGGTTTGTCTACAAAAGGATTTATTGGGCTTTTCCGCGTTGAAGATAATGTATTGGGAAAAAAGTATCTGTCAATGATAGCTAGTTCCATATTCTCTAAAATTCGTACATTATACGTTAATGACAAGTTTTATTTCTAACAAGATGGCGCAACGTCAAACTATCATCACGATGTACGAGCATAGCTGGATCAAAATTTTCCCGGCCAAAGGATAAGTCACACTGTGTCAATCGAATTTTCTCCACATTCCCCTTATCTTACACCGTTGGATTTCTTCTTACTGTGCACAATAAAGGATGAAGTGTACAAACTTAAACCACATAATCTAGACACGCTTTGGAAAAGGCTCAAGTAGTGTACGCAGAAATCTCATTGGACACTTGGTACGATGTACAGAGTCAATGGTGACTCGCATTGATATATTGATGCTGAATGTATGATACAGAAATGTATTGATGCTGAGGGCTGCCATGTTTAACAATAGTCAGATTTTTGTGAGAAAGTCTAATTACCTTTCAAATTGGACTTTAATTTCCCATTTCCTGTAATTGAATCTTGTAGAATGGAACTTAGATTTTCTATGACGGTTCAAAGTGTGTATACATTTTTTAACGCACTTTGTACATCAAAATTTCAAGAATGGTTTAATTTTTATGTTATATTGTCTACAGTAATCAGTATTATTCTCAATTAAATTTAGTTAGAATCATTTTTAACTTGCCTGAGTGGAATGTATCAATAACAGCAAATTTGCTGGCGTGCACATCTTCATCTGGGGCCAAGCCAAATCTCTGGCATCAAAAATGACTCTGTAGCCACAAACTTGTGTGGCTGGAAACCGAATGGAATGAATCAAAATCGCACTGATACTGCGAAACATTTCTTCATATGTATCAATTTCTGGATTCCATTGCCCTAAAGATAAAAAAAGATTAAGTATTCAACAATGATATATTGCATTTTATATCATTCTATCAAGTCAAAGGATAATTAACAACATTTATTTCTATGACACCTCAACCTGTTAATCAGAAAATATCGTTTGTGTAGAAAAATGTCACATAAAATCCAATTTTCCTTTTTCTATTCAATTAGGATGCCAATGATTTCTATATAAAGGATTTTCATAGTTATTTCTTTCTTTAAACAATATCTAAAAAAATAAAGAATTGAATTTTAACAATCTTTCCATGGCCGAGTTGTAACGAAATGCATAGAACTTTCTCATTCGGTTTAGCAGTTCGTGACTTCAATTCTTATCATAGATATCTGTAGTGGTTTGGAATTCACTTCAAACTGTGCATTTCCCGCTAAATTACACACTTTTCACTGCGTTCAAATGTAATTTAATGAAATTCTGGGACACGTTGCTTTATCAGGACATTTTTCCCTTAAATATTCTTTTTAATTAAAAAATATAAATTTTAATTCAACAAATCGTATCTATAATATTAAGTCTAAAATTATGCATGTTACGCCTACTCGAATAATGTAATCCATCCTTCATTAATCTGAAGTAAATTTATACTACATTTTTTTAAGAATAAATTTAAGAATTCTTCCGAAATTTCCCAATACGATAATTATATAGAGTTATGCATTATATCAAGCTCTAATATTCAAATTCTTAAGCAATTTTTTTATGGAAAGTGATAGTTCATGACGTTCAAAAATTATTTATATCAATTTCTGGATACTTGCTTTTTTTAATTATTTTTTTATATAAACTTTGATCATTATTTCGATAAAAACGATATATTACAACAAGATCACGTATAATGAAAAGCCATGGTTTCATTAAAATTAATATAGTTTCTCTGATCTTGATAAAATGTGTTTTTATTAAATTAATAAAAAGAGTTCTCAATAAAGTAGAAGGAAAGTTTCCGTTACGAACAGTATTTATTTAACTTTCTGATAGAATTCATTCACAACATATTAGTTTTATTTATCATTGCATGTAAACTGCTATATATTTCATAATTTAAAATCTTTATTAATAATTAAGTGCACAATTTCAGTTCCAAATTCATAATTTCCAATGATATATTTAATGTAGTATTATGAATTGATTACTGCTTTATATTTTGAAATATAGGTGGCAGCACTATCTAAATAATATTGATATAAAAATTGTTTTTTAAGAAAACATTTATAATTTAATATTTAATAAACCATTAAATACTGATGCAAAATGATTTTTAATACTAATAAGTGGTTTCTCAATACATGGAAAACATTTAATCAAACATAAATTATTTTAAGAGATATACATTAATTTTATGAGAAATATGTATATTTCTCATAAAATTAATGAATAAATATGATATATTAATGAATTAATTAAATAAATATGTATATTTAAAAATGTGCAGTCCAAAAACAGTAGAATTCTTATAAATACTTTTTTTAAAAAACTTGATTCTGTAGAATATCATCTAAACTAATTTTCAAATTAAGTCAATCATAATCATGAAATGCTTAAATTTTACGTTTATTAATAATATCAAGTGATATCCTTTTCCTCAAAATTAATTTTTTAATACACTTTATTTTATGTAAGTCTTCTTAAATAATTAATATATTGACAACAATTTGTTTTTAGCTAATATGTTTCGAAATCAAATTGGCTACAATTTATTTTATGTTAAAATTTTCAAAAATAATTGAGAAAAACAAGAATCTAGCATATATCGATATTCTCTAATCAATTTCACTATTCACAGTGTTACTTGATGCATGTTGAAAGATTTGCAAAGAATCGTTTCTTACTTACATAGGTATTTTATTAATTGAAATTTTAAACTTTGCCACTAACGACAGCATTTTAATAGGTCAAAAAAATTGCATAATTTACAGTATCTTCAATAACAACAAACAAACTAAAAAAAAATTTCTAAAATCACAATATTTTGAATCACACCAAGTCCTTATGTATCATTTCATGTATTAAAGATTATGGTGAATTAGAAATTCTTCAAGACGTGATCCTTGTGGACTAGTTGTTGGTTAACTAGGCAACTCTTTAGTTTTAATTCAATTTATTTATGTCACTCCATGTATATATAACATTTGAAAAACCTAAATTTAATTTGTTATCGATTAAAGAATTTAAATTATTATATACTATTTTGAAGAAGTATTTATTTAAAAAAAATAAAATAGCAACTACATATAGCTTTCCTTGAGCTATATAATTCACCATAAAATTAAACAATATTATTTTGATGAACTATGAAAATAATGATAATTCGATAATTAATTGTTATTATTCACGGATAATTTACTTAATCAATATAATTATTTCTATGTTTAAGAATTAATTTCTCTCAAAGTTGAGAAATCCCTATGAAACTTTCAGGTTTCGATATTTTTTGACATCTAAATAAAAAACTAAAAAGGCTGTGATTCAGTAGTAGGTGGAAATCACAGAAGTATCTAAAGTGAATATCTTTTCAAATATTCCAAAAAGAGATATTAGAAGGAATAAATGATTGTTATACTCAATAGTCGGAATATACATATAATTTATTCGGAACAATTTTAAACCACTGGCATTTGACAATAAACACAACACAACTAGAACAAATGGTGTATAAATAGTGAAATCAACGTCGTGAGCAAACATACAATTTTTCTCCTTGAATTATCCGTTCTAGAATTTTCATCCCCCCCCCAAGTCCTGCTTCCTGTCCCATCGTGGCGGGAAGGTGTTTCTGGACGGGAATGGGTTATGTACATTAGGAGTTAGTACTCCTGGTAGGGTCACCCAGGCGTGAAGACCATTCCATTATGTCCAGCTAATGTAAGCAGGCATTCGGGGCTAAGTCAGCCTTCCCATTGGTGCCCCCAGGTCCTTAGACCAATTGAAGCTGCTCCCTTCTTTTTACGATAATGTTCAAGCCTCCCCTGATCATTTTCTTATTTGTCTAAATTTTACAGTTTTTGAGATTTTAAAGGATCGGATTTTATTTTTGGACCTTCTGGACATTTTTGGTTTTATGGAGATGATGCAGCTTAGCTACATAACATGGGATTAGAAACAACAACAACACAGAATTTTTGCTGAGACAACGTACATCGCGATTACAAACACAATATCTATTCAAGTTCAACCAAATAAAAATAAAACAGCATTACATTTTGACCAAAACACTTTCACTGTTGATTGCATCCTTTTCTTAATCCTTTTCTTGTTTGCATACTTGGACACAAAGCTTAATCACTAAATTCCTAGTTGGGAAAAACATGAAATTTCTCACCTACTTTGAAAACAACCACTACACATCCGTTGCGGTCACGGTGTGGTAGAAATCCAATCATGTTTCTCATGATTAATTCTTTAACTCTTTTGGTGTCTGAAGTGTCGAAGATATCTTTATGTTCCTTCCGAAATTTCCAGTAATTCTGGACGACTTTGAAGGCTCTGTTGACATTGAATTTTCGAGAACGAAGAAAAGGTAAAAGAAAACCATCATCCATAGGGCACACCAAATTCTTTTCGAGATGTTCTTCTGTAAATGTTAAATAAGATACTATTAATATCTAATTAAAAGTTTAGTGTATCACAAAATAATGATTAATTATATAATGCTACAAAGTTATAATTAATAGTTCCAGATAAATGATTAGTGGATTGAAGGAAGAACAAAATTAAAAATATATGGAACATATATCTGTGTCACTCAATTAATAATGTGTTCCAATAATCTTTTAAAATAAACCAATGAGGTCTAATCCAAAATATTGAAATTTCAATTGGTGCATGTATATAAGAAATATTACTACTTTATGATAATTTTTAGTTTCACATTTCGCAATAGCAAGAGATTACGTAAAGCCCAATAAAACTTGAGAATTTTTATTGAAAATACATTAAAAATTTTGATATTTTGCATCCGTTTGACTTTATTGCATAATGTTTATTGATTGACTTTATTGGTTTATGCATACTGTTAGACTTTATAGTATCACTTTACTGGGACATTGTAGACCAACATTTGCCAGTTTATTACATTTTACAAAACTGAATTTCTTTCAGAAGATTTTTAATAGCGAGATTCAATATTTTCCCTAAAACTTGTTTCAATACTTTGACAATTTCTCTGCAACATCTTATAAATTGAATGAATCGGAACTGATGAAAAAACAGCATAAATATCTTATTAGTATAAATACAACCAAAAACTTTTCAAATTTTTAACACTTACCTAATTATTTCAAAAATAATTTTTGAAAAAAATGTGAAAAAAATGTATGCTTAATTTTTAACAAACTTGTAAAAGTCTTATTTTATAGCTAGAAAATATCTGAAAAAGTTTGAGATAAATAAAGAGCTTATACATTAAGTGTTTGATTTGATGAAACACTTTCTTAGCAACTTAGAACTACATCGTGTTGCAATTATATTATTGTTTCACATGTACTTTTATGTATACATTGCTCATAATATATATAAAACAAGTTACATTAATACATTCTTTGAAAGCTCTGAATTCGTTTAATCTTTTAAAATCAAACAAACTCAAAGCTTTTTAAGAATTTTTTAAGAAATTAAAAAATGCATATTCCAAATTCTTTTACTTTCACTCAAAAGAATTTAAGCTTAGTAATAAGCAAAAAAATGTTGTTGCAGTAGAATTTCAAAATTTAAAAAAAAAAATCAAAATTTGTAAGCATGCTTCTTTTTATTAAAACTGTTATACAGAGATAGATTTTGATAGACAGAGGAGGATAAATAGGATAATTTAAAGAAATTTATCAGTAGACTGCCGTTGTGATTCGCATTCAAAATATTACATTTCATCTCTGTTATGAAAAAAAAACATAACATCATTATTTAGGCACTGTCTGAAAAGTATAAAATGGTCACGTTAATAATCATCAGTTTCTCTATAAAAAAAAAAGTCAACAGGCAAGCATAACTAATCAAACAAATCCTTCCTGCATGCTTTAAAATACAAAAAAAAATTATAATTATTAATTTCTCATTTGTATTTTTTTCATTTAGTGTAAAAACTTACGCGTCAAGCAAGTAACATCTTTTAACTACCAGACATCTCGGAATTACGAAATACTTATGCATTAAACAAATGTGAATTCCCGTTGTGGGAAGTAATGCTAATCATATTCCTTCCTGCTGCTTCACTGAATAGTAAGAGTGTGAGGAACTACGCAACTGAAACGAAGCTTACATTAAGAAAAGGTTGGTTCGCATTACTTTTCAAAAGCAGTTTGAGGTCTTCCAAGGCCCTAGTCCTAATGTCATCTGTTTCATTCAACTGCGTGCGTGCCTCCTCCACCATGCGCGGCGTCAGAGAGTCAACGAAATAACTCAATGTCTCTTCGGATTCGTCTCTCTCGCAGTCTTTCAGCTTTTCAAATTTCTCCAGGGATCCCAGCTTCATCTTTTTAATCACCTGCGTAGAGGAAGACATGTCGCTGACGATCAGATCGCTGTAAATGGAATCATTAGGTTATTATTAACAGAAACTTATATGTATAAGATTAAAAATGAGTCATTTCAAATATTTTTATTACAACTATTGCATCAATCATATTGTATTACTATAATTTGAAGAGATGCCTAATACTATTCATTCCATTAGTTGTTTCCTCAATGATTAATCGCATTGATATACTTTTAATGGCAAAAATGATTCAAAAATGGACTACAATATAATCGTATGAATATTAAATTCTATAAATGCATTTCTATAAAAATTGCATGGAATGTAAAATTTTTTCATACAAGTCCAAAAAAAGATTTTGATTATATATATATATATATATATATATATATATATATATATATATATATATATATATATATATATATATATATATATATATATATATATATATATATATATATATATATATATATATATATATATATATACTATATATCCACTCGCACAACCCCATGTTATAACAGAAAATTATATACATTTAAATCCATTTTTATTTTCTAACAATATATTTTTCTAACAAATGGAAATGCATTTTATAAGACGAGCTCTAGAAGATTATTAAAATTAATGTAATCCTGTTATTTTTTATTTTGACTTATTTTCCATCTTTTGTGCATTTATTTTAGGTAAAATTATATTTTTATTGTATGGAAAATAATTACATTTCATGTTAAACTTTTTCTTATTAATTTTTTGTTAATTATTAAAATTGATTATTTTTTCTTAATTATAGCTGAAATCAATAAAATAGTAGCTAACTATTTTTTTAACTAACTTAGATAACTATTAATGAAGAAAGTGCTTCTGTGAATTTAAGCAGCCGTAAATTGAGTTAACAGCTGTTGTGTGTGTGCGCATCAATATAATTTTTTTCATGCTCTCTGATAATGTATAAATTTTTACTTAATTTTAATACCACACACACACATTTTTGGTTTGGTTTGCCACTCCAGACAACAATTTTTCATACAAGAGCTCTTCGACCGAAATCTATTTATTAAATTTAAACTAACAAGAACATTTACTAAAGAGGAAATGGGTTAAAACCATGTTAAATAAATGAATAAGAATATGAAAATATTTAGTATTTGCATATTTTACATTTATTACTTTCTAAAATTTATAATGTAATGTGCTATCGTATTTTAAACAAATTTTTCATTGGTAATGCACTTTTATCATTAAAAATAAAAGAAATAACTAATGAATATCGAGAACCCAAAAACCTTAATGTAGTGTATATTAAGAATTATTACATAACAGTTAGTGCTAATAAAATAAATCCTCCTAGATTAATAAAATTTACATTTTAAAGGAATATATTTTACAATTCTAGTAAATTAGAAATGCAAAAATAAGTGCTATATACCTAAAGTTAAATAAAAAATATTTCAATGGCAACTTGAATTATACTTTCTTTAAACATCATTCACGTATGAAAAGAATATAATAGTCTCCAGTTGCATAAGATTTTCACAAATTTAGAATGTAAATCTATAATTTCAATGTTTCCCCATACATAAAATCTCTTAAAAGCTTTGCGAGTTAAAATATACTTTATATATTTTGTAATCGATCGGTTCAAAGGTATCGATTGCAAAATGGATGAAGACATAAATATTCATAAAAAAATAAATAAATAAAAATGTAATTTTAATATATTTGACATAATTACAAATACAAAATATACTAATCTATATCATTAGTAAATTATCTGAATGAGTGTTTGAGTTTTCATTTTACGCTTTTACGGTAGTAGAAGATTTGAATTCCGGAAAGAATAGAAGAGTTGTGTTTAATTTTATATTTCATCTAATCTCGTTCGAATTAAAAATGACTTATTGTAATCCACATTCGATTATCTGCAGGTGGATTATCCACGACTTTTTTTCTTCATTTTTGGGGTGATAAATAACTGCATTGAAATATTTCCCAAGAATAGAATAAATTTTATTATTCGAATTATAAAATTTCAATCAAACTTTAGTATATTTTGATCAAAAACAAATATTAAAAATATTTAATTGAATATATAGATTTAAAGAGACTGTCTCTTTTGGAAAAATTCAAAACAAAATAATTATCACAATACCAAGAAAAGACTGCTTACAAATCGTGAATATATATGTAGATAATGTGTAAAGAATATAAAATCTATTTAAAATCATTTTTGCATCATTTTTATCAATATATTTAACAAAGTTTTGGAGTTGTCATGCGATTCAATTCCGTCAAAAATCTGAATGTGAAAACATTAACATAATATTGGAACCATTTACATATATCGATTTCTCGTCTGGATTTCATTCTCAATAAAATGCCGAAAAACAGACCGAAGCTGAATTACTCCAAAAAATACCTAAACGTTTTGTCTCCGAGTATCGTCTAAAGATTTTATTCTGTAACCATATCCAATAATATATTATGTTAACTTAATGTGATGTTAATTGTCAAATTATTATTTTACATACCATTGTAATGATGCTGATAACATATATTTCCTTGATAAAAACAAGTTCGTTATAAATCAAAAATGCCTATGTAGAGCTTTCTCGAAAATTACTGCTTTCATCGATATTTAAGGAATTATGACTTAAAAGAATCCAAAGTAACTTCAGAATTTCCTTTATTAAAAAGGGTTCCAACCAAATCAAGAAGTCGAATTAATTTTCCTTCTTAGATAACTCTAATTAAACGCTTGCATTTTTATCTCTTTTCAATAAGTAGCTCTTACTACATTACAAAAAGTATTTTAATAATATACTTATAACGCTGCAAATAGAACAAATGCATTAGTATAGTTTAATTATAAATATACAAGCACAAATATATTTTTTCACAACGGCGGGTACTTGTGTGACGAACCCTTTGCCACAACAAGGCCAGAAACTGCTACTCATTTGTTGCTACTAAGCGGGCACCTATGAACCAAGTAACGGAGTCGCGCGCGAGTATCGTTGCCTGCGCCATACCACCACAAACCCGTTTATAGAGTAGGCCACATTCATAAATCATCACAGAAGAAAGGACAGAGAAACATAGAGAGAGAGAGCAGAAAAAGTGAGATCCATGCCCGAACCTGGATTCGAACCCGGAACCCATAGCTCAGTAGTCAGGAGCGCTAACCACTCACCAATCGGTCGGCGCAATATATAATTTAAACACAAATATAAATTTGAATATTATTAAATAAGAGGGAATTTGGGAAAAAGTATAACTAAATTCAAGTAAATAATTATATTTTATCCAGCTAGAAAAGCTATTTAGATTTTCAATACAAATTTTTTTTCATATCTTGTTGTAAATACTTGTAATAAATCACAGGCACCTGTTATAAATAAATAAACATGCGATACTTACTTATTTTAAGCCGTAATTAAATATTCTGTAATAAATACAAAAATATTTGGAACCCGTGTTCCAGTGCAGAACTTTTGTGATTGCAAACTCTTTCACTGGTATCAGCAAATGTATTTACATCGCTATAAATGTACAGTGTTATCAACCAGAAACTTGTGGAAGGCACGATAGCCAAGACAAGGGTTAAAATCAGGCTGATTATCTTAAGAGAAAACAATCTTAAATATTTTTTGGGAATTTTATTATTATTCTTGAGTTAAAATCAATGTTCATTATAACAATGTTTGATTGTACATAAAATTCAAGATACTTAACGTTGAATGTTTATTTGATGTTAAGAGAAAATGGAAATTATTTGAAGATATCAAAATTTTGACTACATAATTAAAATTTATAAGTACAATTGGGTATTTTGGACATGAACTGTAGTTGTATAACTCTACAAATATGAATACAACATATAAAAACATGCATTCTCAAACTTTAAAATGTTCCATTCATGTGTTTTCAATAGTTATATGCATTCTCAATACTTGGAATATTAGAAAATATTGGCAAATATTGCTAAAGTAGATAATAATGTTGAAATAGTAATCTGTAACCCAATGATAAAAGTATGAACTGACATAAGCAATTCCTTAATTTTGACAGATATTTTTGATAATATTTAGTTAATGCTTATTTTAAAAATAATTTTAAATTTAAAACAAATGCATAAAAGGAGCTTACATTAAAATAAAAGGATGTTTTAAGGTTCTTAACAAATTAAATACAAATAGCAAATTTAATCAGAAAATTTCCTAAAAATAAACTAAGTATATCTTTCAAAGAATAATGTCTTTTTATTTTGTTCTTTAAATCAAAGTAACTTTAAAGAATAAAGAGTAAACAATTAATAAAAAATAACAGAAAATTTCATTATTTATATCAATACCTTTCACAAATCTCAGTGATGAAAATATACTTTAAAACAAAGAAATAATACATTAACAATTTTAAAATGCATAAACTTTGTGAAACATTAAACCGTATTCCGTAAAACATAACTTAAATATTATGCCGTTTGCAATCTTTCAGTGAGTAAATATAAATACATTTGTGATTATTTATTTCCAATATTCCTCCCTCTCTTGTAATTTTTTTTCAGATATATCTTCATTTTGTTCAATTTATCTTACGATGTCATATAATACAAAATAGCGGTCAAGATTTAGCTTTTTTAATGCCATGACAATGCCATCCATAATTTAAATAGGTGTAATGTTTACATGGATGCGACATTTTCTAAATTAACAAAATGCCTACTGTGATAAGTAAAGTATCGGGGTATGTGATTTTTTACCAACGCAGATGTTTAAAATAAGCTTTGTTCTTCGTATTACAAATGATTTGATTTAAGTAAGATAGATGGGGCTTGAATTCCAAAAATATTTTTTTAAAAAAAGGCGGGTAAAAAATCTGAGCCATGTAAAAACTAACGAAGTTGTTCCTTATTCTATCCATTCAATCCATAAAAATGAATTGGTAGTTTGCTTAGCACGTTGACAAACAAAATTTTATACATTCTAAAGAAGAAAAGAACTTTCTAGTTTTTATAGATTCCCTGGAAAACTATAATATCTCACAGTTAATTATCAAAATCTAATCTCGTAATATAGTTATATTATTAATCGAGAGAAAACAATAATATGAAGTAAATATAAAATTAAAATATTGAAAGAAACAGTTTTAAGAACTTCAATGAACTTTTTGAGCCTGTCTTCCAAATCTGCTTTTTATTATTTCAGCAATATTAATTAAAAGAAATTGTTTAATGTTAGCGTAAGCAAGGCAATAGTTTTAAGTATCAAAAGAGATTATCAAATATTGCAATTATTAATTTAGAATTCTATTAATTAATTCATTATTTAAAAATTTAAATCGTCCTTGCAAATTTAAACTAATTATAAAGTGGATGCTTTGTCATGTCTTTTTCATTTTTCTTTTTCTGCAGTTCTATTGTCCATGTGTTAATGGCTTGAATCAATGGAAAAAGGCTTCTCAAACCGATACTTTGCTCCTTATATAAGAAATTGTTTTGTTCACAAAAGGAACTTAGACAACTGATAGTAGCAGAGGCGCCGGTGATGTATCTGGAAGTGGAATCCATATCGAGACACCTAATAACACTATTGATCTTGAATTTAGAAATACTGATGACTGTTCCGTCTTCAGGTCTGAAATTGTGGCCATTTACAAGGGACTACATTTTATATACACGACCTCTGAACTTGTCTTCAAGGATATTTGGATTTTATCGGATAGTCGTGCCTCTATACAGCACCTCTCTCAATGGATGACTGTTAGGGATATGACAAGCTTGGATATACTAGAACTTTTGAATCAGCTTGCTAAAAGACACTCTATACACTTTCAGTGGCCTCCCATGTAGGATTGAATGATAATGAGATAGCCGATAATTTGCCACTGCTAATAACCTGCATGACAACGCTAAATTAACCTATTATAAAATTTCCTCATTCAAAAGGAAATAATGAAGTACACTTTGGAGAGCTCCCCTTGCTCACCCGTGGTATTTTGGCAAAAGACCTCGTTGGTGTCACAAACTCAATATATCGAGAAAACAGCAGACGGCTCTCTCACGCTTTCCGAGCGGCCATATTAAATCACTTACCTTTCACCAGGCCAGAGGCTTTTTTCAGAGTCTCATTGGTGTGGGGCTGTTCATGCCTCCCCCGAGCATATTCTTGTTTGTCTAAATTTCACAGTTCTTGAGATTTTAAAGGATCCGATCTTATTTTTGAGCCATCTGGGCATTTTTGGTTTTATGGAGATGGTGTAGTTTAGCTACATCATCTGGGATTAGGAACAATAACAAGACTTCGACAGTATTCTTAGACATTCGATAGTGAACTTCGCCTTGTTTTCTGCCGCTCGAAGAACGTGATTTGAAAGTAGGCAGTCCGCTTACAAGTAGTCGACAAGTCCGATTTACAACGCCATCTCAATACTATGTGACGTGAATGAAACGATATTTGACGTCATGGATATTTTAAACTAATGAAAATCGTAATAAAGTGGTGTACTCAGGATCTCAACTGTAACGAAGGGAACAAAACTCCTTTATGGTTAATAAAAAATGGTTTGTATAATATATTGTAAAAAATTATTTTATTGATAACAATGAAAATTGAATGCTTTACGGCACGCATGAATTTTGATTACTAATTTGCATCAGATTAATTTATTTATAACAGATCAGTTTACTTTTAGAAAAATTTAACAAACACACTTTTTATCATTATTTACATAAGAAATATAGTTTTAATTAAATCGAATATTTATTAACACATGTCGCTGTATCCCAAAATGTGAAACAAATATTCCAACAAAAAATTTACTTGTAAAACAAATATTCAAACAAAATGTTTTAAGCAATAAATTTTTATAATATATGACGAAAATTTTCTTAATTTTTCTTTTGAAATAGCTTCTTTTTTTGAAAAACATGTTTTTAATAGAATTGTTTTGAGGAAAATATTTTATGCATGTATATTTTAAATACACATGAAATATTTTAAGAAATTTTTTTAAGTATTCTAAACATCACTTGTATCACAGATGAAAAAAAAAATTAGAATAATTTAATTAATTCAGCTTTTAATTTTCTTCTTAGTTTTCCTCTTAATTATTAATATGTATTTACGTCTTTACATTCCTTACGCAAATAATTATAATATTTCTTTAGAAATAAATGGTTTTTTGCTTTCTTCTCAAAATAAGAAATTATAACAAGTTTTCATATATTTTTCCTTTATGAAAAAAGTGAGTAAATATTATTCAAAAATACTCATTAAAAACTACGCTTATGATTAAGTGTTCAAAGAATCGATTTGTCAATAAAATTTGTTAATTAAGCATTTACGCGTTTCCCTTTTAAGGAACATATTGTTGAAAATATTCTAATGCACCTTCTGAATTGCACTCTCAAAAAATTTCCCATTAATTATAAACGAAAAAATTTCATTCTTAAATTCAATATCTAAGTTACCACTCATATTTTTCTAAAATTAACCCTTGCTTTAGTTAAGAGAAATTAAACAATAATTAAAGTGTGTAAATTTATCAACCAGTATTATTTTTAGTTCTATCACCTTTCGAGCACTATCTTATTAACAAAGAAGGAATTAATATTCTTATACCACTGCTAAAAGACATAATAATATTAAGGCGTTTCATATACAGTATACAATAGTTCGCTCGTTTTTACGAGCACGAAAGAACCGGTAAAACTTAAACTAGAAATAGAAAGCTCGTAAAATAGAAAAATAATGTATTAAATTAAGATCTGATTATTTTTACAGCAAATTACTTTTTCTATATAAATAAAATAGAAAGAATTATTTAGAATATACTGTAAGAAACACAAGCAAAATAAAATGCATACTCTAAAACGATTTTCGTTTTATTGATTTCACTTTCACCACACAATTTTTCAAGGCTGGTTTTAATTTTTTCAAACCAATATTCCTTGAAATCTTTTGTGTTCAGATTCTTAAAAAGCGTAAAGAGTTTTTCTTTAACTACATTACCATCAAGAGGAATGTTCATTCTTCTCGTTTTTCTCAGCCATGGAAGCAATGCTTTTTCCAGTTTAGGACGTTTTGCTTCTCTACAATATTTTAGAAAGCAACACGTTTACTGCTACTGTTCCGAAAAAATATTTTCAAATTTTTGAAATAGTCAAGAGGCTGCTGTTTGAAATTCCAAATTTTTTCGATTTTTATCTTATTTAAGACTTTTTGTCTACTTTTTGACTTTTCTTTTTACTTCAACTGATAGACACGTTCGTTTCTTCAACTGCGATAAATCCTAGATGGAACCGGCTCAATCTCTCTCTCGACAAACGAAACTTCATAAATTGAGTTGTTCAAATGAAACAAAACCAACTGCATAACACCAAAGTTCAACAACTTTTAAAAAAGTTTCTCCCTTTCACATTGTTCTTACGTACAGAAAGGAGAGAAATCGTACTCCGCACCACAGTTAATTTCCATCAAATGTCTGATATCTATGTATCTTCAACTATTGTTCTCACTATGTTTGGACTGCCACCTTTTGTTCAAGACTGAATTAACTTCTTTGATGTTAAATAAGAAGGAAATCAAATAAAAAATTTAAAAAATATCAGATCAAAAAATAAATAAATAAATAAAAGAAATTAAAATATGTAGGTAAGAAATCTATTTGTCAGAAACAAAAGTTCGAAAAATAGAGATTTTTAAAAATTTTAGTTCTTAAATAGTAATTAAAATTACCATTGAGTCTATGTTATCAGGGTAGGAACTAGCCACTTGTTCGTAATAAGGTCAGTGTTCGTAAATCAGAGATTCATAAAAACGAGCGCCTTCTGTATATATAATACTGTTGGAGCATTTTATATATTAAAAAACAAAATTGCTTTTAAATTGAATAATTTTGTAAGCATTTATTAATCTTGATTTCTCATTACTTATTAGCCTATATAATATCACTTATTAATTAGAATACAAAAGATTAATGAACATAAGTTGATGGAAGCAACAATATTCAACAATATTCAAACCATGAGCCATTAAAATTTTGAAGTTTTAGAATGTAATAAATTATATATCTGATAAATTTATAAATATATTTATTTAAAAATAGTATATAAATTTTAATTTATATTCAATGATTTAATTATATTTCAGCTCTGCATATGAAAATCTTTCTAACCTTCTTGTTTTAATATTTGTTTTTAAAGTGATATTGAGCCCTAAATATCTTAGTTCTTTCAATCAAAAGGAAATATTACGGAAATGAAATAATATAAATATAATTAAAACAATAAATCTTAAAAATGAAAATATTTTAATTGAAAACATGATTTTAAATACGTTAAAAAAATTAAGTGTACCAAAAAAATATTTTGTCACAGCTAAAATAAAAATCTAAATTTTAATTAAACTTTAAAGGGAATAGTCACTTTTTCTGCAAAACTAGGTCGAGGCCAAATGGTTTGCACAAAAGTCTTCGATTCACAAATTTCTTGGCTCGATTTACCCCTTAGGCTTAGAAGCTCTCTTTTAATGTAATTCGGAATCCACTTTAAATTGTAGGTTTCGGTCTACTTATTTCTCGGCTGCAATAAATAACCGTTGAATGAGAGAAATGAAACAAAAGAACCATTAACTAAAAAATTTGTTTGCAGAACTGAGTATATATTCACATCCCAGTTCATATAAAAAATATTACTATTATTATTTCTTTTCAAAAAATAGCATATTTTTTAGTTCTGACTATATTTTTTAGTAAACAATATTCAGGATTATAAATATGGCTGTAATTGCTGATGACAAATATATTTGCTGATAGTAAAATTTTGAATTAAAAGAAATTAGATAAAAATTATCATACATAAGAAGAAATTGAAAGAAAACACAAGTAACCATGAAATACACGCCAATTATTGTGGAAAAGAAATAAAGAAATACAAATCAAATTACTGAGAAATTTTCAATGAATGTAATTCATCATGCCGTTACACTAAAAATTTACTGATTAATCTATTTCAAGTAATTATAACTTTTCATAGCAAACTAATTCAACTTTTTCATAATTTCATAAGTTAAAATTTCATAATTTCTATCTAATTTCTTCTAATTCAAAATTTTTCTAAAATCTAAATTTCACATAAGTTTAATAAACAAACTAAAAAGTATAAAAGTTGTTAATAGAGAATTTAAATTCTGTACATTATATAAAATTTAATCTAAATTTTAAATTGTAAATTTTTATTCTAGATGAAATGAAAATAATGTTTCCAAAATTTAAAAATATATTAAAATTTAATTTTAATATTTATTTATGCAATCAATTTTATGTGTGTAGGGGAATTTTTTTAAGACATACAGAAAGTAATTTAAAAAAACGTTTCTTTTATGACGTGAATTTATGCCCAAACTGTTATTTTAAACGATAAAACGATTTACATAAATTACTTAAGACAAAATTGTTCTTCAAAAGCAAAATTCTAACTAATAAATATTAAATTTATAAAAGTCCAACATAAATAAATCACAATAATTCTATTAAACAAGATTGGAAGTGAAAAAAAAATAATATCAGTACATAAATGACTAATAGTAATTATACATTAAAAAGTGAATCGGGAATTATCAATTACAATTTGAAACCAAAATCAACCAAATTTGAGAATAGTGACCCAACAGAGAGATAATTATATTATGAGAACGATAGTATTTTTAATAGAGTGACGTACAATAATTATAATACTTTTTATGAGATAAAAAGCTTTATCAGAAAAGCAAATCAAATTATAATAATTAGTAAATATAAACGCGCAATTTAATAATTGAGTTAAAAATAATTAGCAGTTGGATTAACAATAATAGCAAAATGGATAACAAAGATTCAGGTAAAAAATATTCAAAATAAAAATATTTTTTAATGTAATGAACATCATAAATTGTAACAGTTCAATTGAGATCAGAACCAAGTGAAACAATCAAAATAAACTATTTTCATTCAGAATTGGAAAAACTTTGCTTTTAAAACTTGAATTAAAAATAATAGGAAGAAATAAAATTGAAAATATAAATTTGCCATGAAAAAATCAATTACTTTGAGGGTTATGATAAATTATAACATTTTCACATCAATAAAATACATGAACAGAATTATTAATCCAATTAAAAATTCAATAATTCATTTGAATTATTATCTAATAAGATCGTCCGCACGCATGGTGGGGTTTTAATTTTCATAATTTTTACTAAGAAGAAAATTCCTTGTTAAAATTTACAACATTTTTCTTCTTTTTTGTTGCAAATATATTAATAATAAAAAACAGGCTGAAAAACAATTTTAACCAAAATATGTTATTATTTTTTTGTATAATTTATATAAATCTATATTGTATTAAATAACACACAAAAACAATGTGAAAATTAAAGTTTTACAATAGCATTAAATACAAAATTCTTTAATTCAAAAGAATTATCCGAAGAAATATTTTATAATAATAATTTAAACTAACAAACAGGAATATAAAATGGAGTTAAAGTAAGGATAATTTGGTACTTTTCCATTTCACCGGCTTAGGGTCACCAAATGTAATTCATTTTAACAAGTGTAACAAAGTAATGCAAATTGCTATTCATACAGCTATAATTTTTAATTATTAGCTTTTAAACACACAAGCATTTTAAATAATAAAAAAATAGTTTTCTTCAAAATGTTTTTTTCAACTAACAGTTACTATTTTATCTGAGTTTTGCGAGTTTTTGCCAAAAATGCCATAACAGTGAGATTTGCGCCAGTGAAATGGAATATTACCAGTATTTTTAACAGGATTTAATTGGCGATGATAAAAATTTTAACAATTTGATTTCTAATATATATTTTTAACGTAACTTACGTTATGACAAAAAATAAAAATACTCACCAATAATTTAATTCTCTTTCCTTATAAATTAAATACACATCCTCAAATATAAACGAAACAAATTTAAGTAATTATTTTTAATTTATTTAGATTGCTATTAAAATTCTTCCAATCTAAAATTATATATTATCCTCTTTTCACAATCGTTACTTTACCATTCAGTCTCTACTTCATTACTGAGCTCCAAGACGAGATAAGATATTTTTTATGGGCAAAATATTGTTACCCTTTTGAACCCCCTTTGTGGCGAAACTGGTTTGATTACCACAACCTTGAATTCACGAAATTGTCTTCCGTTTGGACAGTTGACGAGCATCGGCTAAAGGTAGTACTTTTGCTCACACCTCCTGTGACTCAGAGTCATCTAATAAGTTCGAGAAACTAGTTAAATTATCTCTCAATTTTGATTATGGAAAAAAATAATTGTTTTTTGTCCTATAACTGAAATAAACAAGCTTTTACTATCCATAAATCAGAATACCACTGCTGCTTTTCGAGGATAAATAGATATAATTCAAAATTTAAATTTTAATAATGTGTCAAACACACAAGAAGAAATTAGGAAAATATTTTGAAGTATGCAAATGAAATAGACTGAAATTGAAAACAAGTTGATGACATCATTTGTAATTTTTCCTTCTTGGCGATATTATCTTATCTTTATTTTAAGTAATGGAGGAGAATTATTTAGTCAGCATCCACAGTTTAATTTTAAAAAATGTTAAAGTATATGATAAAATTGTTAATTTTTATAAATTTAGTAAAAAAAAATTTTTCAAATTGAATTTCTATTATGTCATTAATTATAAGACGATTTGTATTTAAGCTTTGCAATTGATTCTTATAATTATCTTCATATCTTGCAGAAACTGTATCTTTTTTTATTTTACTTCATTCATGTGAACGCACCGTGAAAAACTGAACTACAAAAAATAAAAAAGAACACTTTTTACTAAACATATGAAAACGAATGAGAATAAATAGTTATATAATGTTGCCTTTTTATATTTTAATAGTGCTTTATAGTACTGTTAAATAAAAGAAGTTATAATCGATTATATAAAACTATATAATTTGATATAAATATCAAATCATAATGACCAAATTATGATTTTGACATGATGGTAATAATAATTTGATGCACTTAAACTGTTTAACAGATATAACACAATCTCTGATATAAGAAAATTATTTTAAAAAGTTTATATTTTTATAGTTCAATAACCCGCGCGCGTATTTCACACATATTAAAGTTATCTGTTAGTTAGCAAAATATATATTATGTTAACAGCTATTATTTAATTATTTTCCCATTTGAAATTGAGAGAGCTTAGTAAAAATAGTATATAATATTAAAATATATAAAAGAATATTCTGTTTGAAACTAAAATCTTAAATTATATATTATTAATCAAATGAACCTTTACATTACAATTTTATGTAACTCAGTATAATTCAAATTAAAATACTCTGCAAATATTTTTCTTTTCTTCTCGCTGTATTGTAGCTTATGTGAACAGAGAGAAAATATGATTAATCTTCATATATTAATTTTAATTTAACGAACACAAGAACATAAAAAAACATTTACAGAACAAGAAAAAAAAGCATACAACAGCTACAAAATTTAAACGCTTTCTTTATAAAATGCATTTTCAATACAGCTCCTTTTATATTCCTGCCTTAAAATCTCGACTTTTTTTTTTTTTTTTTTTTTTTTTTTTTTTTTTTTTTTTTACTTTTTTGAAACGAAAAGAATGCGTTTTTTTATTTTCTAAGGAACATCTTACATGTGAGTTGACTTTACTGCATTGTGAAATTTTTGCAAAAATTAAGAGCTTTCCCATCAATATCTTGTTATTGCTACAAAGATGTTCTTAATTTTTCGTCGTCATTAAGTTCAGTGCCCTACTCACATGATTCTAATGATCCAAACGTAAATGTAAAATAATAGCATTTTATCAATAGAAACAAGTGTTTCTTTATAAGGAAGCTATTTTATGTAGCTCATAAATTGACATAAATCTTGGCAGCAGAAAATGCTTACAGAAAGTGGAAAATAATATAGCTATCTTTATTTTCATAGCATTTCCCCATTGTTTTACGAAAGTAATTTGATTTAGTATATAAGTTTAGTTTTTAAAAAAAATATTTATTTTCACTTTTTTTTTAGGTATTTTAGTGAACTATTTCCAAAATCCTAAATCAACATTTTTTATATTTGTATAATATAAGCTTATTAAAATTAATTATTTATGGGTAGCGCTTTGTGATTTTTAGTAAGCAAAATAAATATCATTTCATATCAAAACAATGTATTTAAATTATATATGAATTCAAAAAATATCTTAATATTTTAAATTGAATTAATGAATTTGGATCAAAATATGATATATTTTTAAGCTAATTTTCTGTGATAGGAATTTTCTGTGATAGGAATTTCTGTGATAGGAATTTTTAAAAATAAAGTTTTAAAAATACTGTCACAAAAATCAGCGCAAATTATTATATTTTCAATATAAGTGTCTGTTTGTGGCTTATTCGCCGCAAACAGACACTTATATTGAAAAAGACTCTTTAATAAATGAAAGAATTGAAGTGTCATTCCAGTGTTTGATAATGTACTGTTTTCAAAATACATTTTCTCAACCATTTTCCAAATGTATACTTATATATATATATATATATGACTGACTTAAGTATATATATATATATATATATATATATATATATATATATATATATATATATATATATATATATATATATATATATATATATATATATATATATATATATATATATATACTTAAGTCAGTCATATTGTTTACAAAAAACCGGAACATTTAAATTATTTTGGGCAGAATGCATATATGAAAAATACGAACCACATCTATGACTACACCCAAAACAGAAAATTTACACATGACTTTAAATCTTTCATATTTTAACTTTCATCTACATTAAATTAAAAATTTTATGATGTAACAATTTTGATTTGTAATACAGCTTTTTTTCAATTTTTAGTAAAGAGATTGTAATTTTTACCTCATAGTAATTTACCTTATAGACAGAACTGTAATTATCCTATTGTTTCTGTGGTTTCCGGATGTCTATTTAGAATTTTGTAATTTATATACGGTTACTAAATCTCCATTTTGCAAGTTTAATGTAGTATAAATTTGTACTCTTAAAATTTACACTTTCACTTCATGCGATTATAACTGCGGTTAAGAAAGTATGTGTGGTATTTTCCCAGTAGGTATTATTTTTCTTATTTTAAAGCAGTCATTTTTTTATCGAATGAAAATGATTATAAAAAAAATGCCTCAAATAATGCAATTTCCCCCAACCACTTTTAATTGATGACTTCCAGTTCAATAACCGCAAGTTTCGTAAGATGTATATTAGAGAAACTGGTTCTACTGCGGACAAAGCTAAAAAGAGAAATCGAGAACTCTGGTTGAATCTTTTCTTTCAAATGAATAGAAATCTTTTAAAGCTGATAAATGTTTTTATTAAATTGTATAAAGCAAAAGATTTCCTTTTTTGACAGTCGGCATTATGTTATTGGAATTAGTATTCATTTCAAAATTTTTAATAAGCTTGGCTCTTGAGAAAGAAAATCTAACTTTAATTCCACAAAAATGCATCTGCATATTATCCTTATAGAGCTTTGTTCATAAACTAAATCAACAGTTGAATGGTTCTGCAAGTTACATTTTGTTTATACTGTGCTATTTCCTTTGTTACCAAACAGCTGAGTTGCAGAATATTTGATAAAGAAGTTTTGTAAAATATAAAGAATAAAGGAATTTCTAATTAAGCAACATTTAACTGAGGAAAAATAAAAATTATTCACATTTTTTAGACAGCTTTAGAAGTGAATAAATCAGTTTTCGCGTGGTGTGAAAAGTTGGAGGTTTAGTCCTACTACTATTTCCTGATATGAGACTGCTGCATATTTCTTGTTTAAATTAATATGATAATTAAGGCATGATCCATTATCTTTACAAAGTATTCATTCGAAAAATATGTCCTTTTAAAGTGTGCATTAACATCGCACTTGAATTGCCCAATATATTGGGGTAGTTTGGAGTAAATTCACTTGAAATAAAACCAAAGAGCTTTTAGGTAATATCTAAAAAGTACTCTTAGCTCTTGAGAAAGAAATTCGAACTTTGACTCACTACATTGAAAAATTAAAATTTATCATTTGTCTGCGTAAGCTTCCTGAAAAGTATATACAAGAAAAACTTTCTATCATAAGAAAAATTATAAGATAAGTATACATAAGAAAAAAACCTAAGTACATAAGAATATTTCCATCTATTATGTTATATTAAAATTGTTCATTCGATATTAAAATGTGGCATCTTTAAAGTTCAACCTCAAAGTTATGTCATTATAATAGCTTTAAAAATCATTTTAATAAGCAAGCACTATTAAAAATCAATATGTTTAATATCTAAATGTAACTCAAATTTAAAATATACATTTTTTTAAAATTTCGCCGAGAATTAATTTTTTTTACAAATTTTACCCATTATAAGAATTTAATATTACATCTATTAAATTTTGTTGGATTTGAAAATCGCCAAATTTGAGCTACAGAAAATAGAAACGACGAAAATTTTTAAATATTAACCAAATCCGAGAATTAATATTAAATTTCGATAAATTTTAATCAAATAATATATTTATGAGTACTTAGTAAATATAAAACATTAGTTAAATTGACATTACTTTATCTTACTGGGACCACTATAATGCTCATGGTTAGCAAGAAAAATTCAATTTAAGTAAAATCTCATTAAGAAAATAAAAACATTTTATTAATCAATATAAAATAATTATTTCCCTACTCATGCTATAAATTTCTTTGAATGAATACGTCTGTGAAGTTGATTATATGGAAAAATCTAATTTACTATATTAATCATCAGAATAAATTTTATTTTTGATTTTTATATACAGTTCATGAGAGAGAAAAACAATCTGAAAAAATATTAGAATAGATCAAATTAAACATAATTTTTAATTTTTTTTCATTTGTAATATAGAAATAACTTTATATTAGAATTAAGAATATTAAAAAGCATTTAGAAATCTAACCTAATTTTGAGTTTTTATATACCGGAAATTTACAAGAATATTCTTTTAGTTCTTTCCTCTTCAGAAAGATGACAACGTGGAAATTTAATAGCGTAATAATTACTGAACTGACATTTTTTTTTGATAATATTAATAAAAAATACGATCAATATACATTTTACTTTCTAAAATTCCTGGAGGCGCCGGGTATCGATCCCGGTACCTCTCGCATGCTAAGCGAGCGCTCTACCATCTGAGCTACGCCCCCAGCAGTACTGGCATCATAAACCTAATATATGTAATAAAAATGTATCGTCGTAAAATAATTTATTTGATTTTGTCAAATTAGTTTACTCTTTTGGCATACATACTTATGAAAGGAGATACATTGAAAACCTCAATCAATAGATATTAAGCATTCTCTAAAATCTTAAATCCGTTTTACTTGAAAATTTCAAAACTATGATATGCTTTATTGACAAATACGTTTTATGATTTTTTAACTTTAATATCAGGTTTTGGAACTCGATTTATTCATAATTGAATACATTAATTACTGAAATTAATTAAAATAATGTTTTACAACATATTTTGGAACAGATAAATACGCTCGCAATTTGAAAATTAAAAATTATTTCAGAAATAACTGATTAATTTGTTACAACATAATTTAATCAGCTTCATTAATTTGCATTCATTAAATAAAATCCACCTATAAAAATGTATATATATATATATATATATATATATATATATATATATATATATATATATATATATATATATATATATATATATATATATATATATATATATATATATATATATATATATATAAACAGTCGACTTAAGCATTACGTTTAAATTGGATTACTTATAACGTTATTTGTTATATCTAGTAAAGTTTAAAAATGTATATAAAATCTAACGATAACAATTGAATAATTTAGCATGTCATAAGCTATTAGTTCACATTCTCAAACCTTAAAGTAGATTAAAAAAAGGGCTAAAAAAAATTCAAAACTGATAATTTCAAATCTGTTTGAAATATTTTAAGTGTACAATAAAATTATATGCCCACATGTTACTATAAAAACCGGAAACGATAGATTACAGATAAAAATTTCCATTTATAGATGTATTGTATATCCAAAAAAGGTTAAAATGTCATCCAAAAAAAGATTAAAATATTCTTTAATTGAAAATGTGAATTGTAAAAATGATCGAAACAAGGTACGATTCAAGACTATGATGATAAAACTACCTTATAAGTATATTTTTAAGAGATTACCAGAAGTAAAACGTGCAATATTATACCATTTCATACATATGATTCCATGTGAAAAAATTTAACTAAATCACAATTTCCTAGATAACTAAGGATGAGATTTCGATAATTTCTAAAGGTAATTTTATTTCAGCAGTCAAAAATTAAATTGAGAACTCGAAAAAGAAAAACAAAAATAAAAACTATGAAGTTTAAACAAAAGAATGCTTTTCCTCAATTGGTGCAACAAGATTGACTGAGTGGGAAACTCTTATTACCATCCACTGGTGGCAACATTCTAATATTCGGTAACTGTAACTGTTATGTTATTCAGAATTACAAAGTAAGTCAGCTGATTTGCACAAACACGTCTTCAGGTGTATACGTATTTGAACAGCTGCATTTCCTGAAAACCTTGCTGTTTTAAGTACATTAGTTTCTTTTGTAGCAGCTTCTTCAAGGATTAAAAAATTATCTTTGCAAAAAATAAACTTGTTTCTTTTAGAGCAATGATTTTAAGTTACCATAGTTAGTTCCAAGAGCATAAAATTCGTCAGCTTTAATATTTATAAAAATGGCCGTTATTGATGTTAGAACTATTTTCTATCAACGCACTTTTATTTTAATATTTTGTTTAAGAGTAGGTTTCGGAAAGTTTCTGGTCAACCATCTTCATCTTATTTATGTCTTCTTAAGATCTTCCTTACCTAAAAAAGAACTGGATCTGACACAACGGGTGCGACTATCAACATCTTCACATTTTGTAATTTAAGATGTGAAAATATTTCGAGGCACACTTTAGAAAGGACTTGAGAAGAGGTAAAAAAATATATTGTCTCTATTAAAAACTTCTCTAAATTAGCTCTTGAACAAAAATTCAAAACTACATGCTATTTTCTGATTGAAAATAGATCAAAATCAATAATAGTCGTTATTATATATTTTTTCCAACGGTGGATACTTGGGTGTGACGAACCCTATGTCACAACAAAGCCAGTAACTGCTACTCATTTGTCGTTACCCAACGAGCACCTGTGAACCAAATCATGGAGGCGAATAACATTACCCACGCCATACCACCACAAACCCGTTTATAGGGTGGACCACATCCATACATCATCACAGAAGAAAGGGCTGATAAACACAGTACAGAGAAAGAAAGTAACATCCATGCCCGAACCTTGATTCGAACCCGAGACCCTCAGCTTAGGAGTCAGGAACGCTAACCACGCACCCATAGGTCGGCTTATTACATATATTAAAGCTTATGTTCTTGGTATAAAGTTTGGAAAATTAATATCTTTGTATGCAAGAAACAAGAAAATTTTTAAGCATCGTATAAGTTGGCTCTGAAGAAATAAGTATACGTGAAAACGAAGTAAGTATACGTGAAGAGAAGTAAAAAAAAACAGGAGTGAAGAAATAAGTATGCGTGAAGTTTGTATAAAAACTTACTCCAGTTAAAGTACAAGGAGTCAGAAAATGCAGCTGTTTAAAGAAGTATGTACGAAGACGTGTTTGAGCAAATGAGCTATTTTGCGATTCAAAATACGATAATAGTCCACCTTGTTGTTACAGGTTATAAGAAATAATGAAGTAGTGGAATTAAAAAAAATACACAACCTCTTTTTCTTACTTTTTAAATATATTTTTTTCAGTGCTTTCAGTTTATACTTTCTTTTAACTATTGCCAAAATTATCCTTAAAAATTGCTGAAATCTATTAGTTGTCGAGATACGATTGCATTAATTCAAGTCTTTCACATTGTATCTCATTTGTTCACAGGTATATAGTATTCTTATATTTCTCGCAATTCTCTTTGAAAAATATTTGTGAGATAGTTCCATCAACATAGCCTTAAACCATACCTTATTATGATTACTTTGACAATTTATAACATCAATTAAGAATTTATTTTAACCTTTTTGTGAAACACTGTATGCTATGTATTTGCGAATGGAAAAATCTTATTGTAAGTAAGTCCTAGAAACCATTGATAACTTTCAGTTTTCATCATAAAGGCTTGATAAAAGACCGAAATGGAAACATGTTAAAGTATAATATTTCTGACTTTCACCAAATCACTTGGTAAAAGATAGCTTTACCAAGCGGCTTTACCTGCTAAAGGTTAAGTTTTGTCGATAAAATCTAGTTTTTACTTAGTAAAAGCTAAATTTTACTAGTTAAATCTAGAATTTATCACACTTTGTGCTTTTACAACAATAATATATATATATATATATATATATATATATATATATATATATATATATATATATATAAATATATATATATATATATATATATATATATATATATATATATATATAAATATTAAAATCGATCCTTATAAAATGGAAAAATATAAATAATAAACTTTATTTTAATTCTTTTATACTTTTAAAAGTGAGAAAAACAGACATGAGAAGAGTTTATAATCCAGACTTTCTTACAAGTTAATTTGCCACTTAAGCATCCAAGTGGAAACAGGCACTATATATAAATATTCCCATTCTGGATTTAAACCGAACCACAACAAACTATTAAACAGAAAGCCAGAGTCAACTGTTCAGTGACCAACTTAGTTTGACCATAAAGAGAGTAAGAAATTGAAAAACAATTTAATATACGATAAACCTGAAATTAACTAAAACGAGAGAAAACACACAGTTGCAATAAAATGTACAAACGTGTTAATTAATTTACTCATCTGAGAGAGAAAGGAAAAGAGAATATATTAAAAAAAATGATTAATTTTGCAAATTAGTTTCAAGACTACAAGGTTAAACTTAACAATATTTCTATCGCCCCATAGAGTTTAGACTTCTAAAATTTTCCTGTTTACTGTATGTATGATGATAAATTTATTTTCTTAAGGTATATTGTAAAATACATTTCAAAAAATTCAGCGTAACAGGAGATTGGCAAGTAACCTTCGGAATTTGAAATTTAAAACATGCTTTGAATTTCTTTAGATTTCTCATTAAATTAACTATTACTTTGATATCGAACGGACTAAAATTTAAAAAAGCATTCATTATCAATTCCAAATTTGAGGAAGAAATATTCAATTTAAATACATTAATTTTATGTATTCACAAAGTACAACATTTGTACAAAGACTTTATCAGAATTTAAACGAAGAATTAAGGTATATTACAATTCAAAAATAAACTTGTTATGTGTTAATAACCTAACTATATATCATGGTTTCCTAGAGAATAAGGAAACTTGCAGAATGATGTAATATCTCTATATGAATTATAAAAAGAAACATTCATGAAAAAATTTTATGTCTAGACAGAAGTCGAAAATTGGAGGATGTACTCTCTCTCTTTTTTCTTTCTCTTTTATTTGTCTCTTTTCTCTCTTTCTCTCTCTCTCTCTCTCTCTTTTTTCTGACTCTTTAATTTACGATTAACTTTATAATTTTTATTTATTACGATTGACTTTGAAATTTATATTTATTACGAATATCTGTTAAATTTTTTCATTGACTTATACAAAAATTATTTAAGGAATTTTAAACTGTTTACTGTAAAAGATTTTATGTGATGTTACTATACTGTAATTTAATATGAAAAAAATCTTCGAAATATTTCGGAACTTATCTTGATTTCTGTCTCTCAATAATTAATGCAAAAAAATTATAAAAATGGAAACAAAATATATTAATGAAACACTACACATAATAACTCTAAGTTTTTTTTTTTGCAATAAATTTAAATTTAGGTTCAAAAAATTTAAACTTCAGCAAAATTTCCTAAAATTCATCCTTCAGATAGCTTGTTTAGTTTAAACTTTTCTACTTTTAATGGTATTTTATTCTACATTTGTAATAAGATATAACATTTGTTTTCAGGAAAAAACGTGACTATATATAATTTTTATATCCAATAAATGTATAAACTAAACTCCATAGCATGACAGCCCAAGTGGGCCAAGGCCTACAGTGCCCATAACAGTTTTCATGACCGAGGGCCCAGTTAGGTGGTCATCCTAACATAAGACCCCCAGTGTTTAGTTCCCAAGCATGCTTGGTAGTCAGTTAATCGACCCACTGAAGGGATGAAAGGCTGAGTCAACCTTGCCCAGCCCGAGGATCGAACCTCGGACCTGTGTCATGGGAGCGTGAAACGCTGCCACTAAGCCACCAAGCTTCCCAATAAATATATCACTAAATTTATTTTATCACCAAATGGTGTCATCAAAAACTAATAACTGCACTATAAAAAGTATCAGTTAGTAAAATTTAAAGTACACAAGTAAACAACTAACAAGATGTAATGAATATGAAAGAATTTGTTTTAAAATATAAGACAATAAACATTAATCTCAGTCCTTATATTAGAATAAATAATAATTTAATTTTGATTATATGAAAAAGAAAGCTTCTAAGTGGAAAATCATAGGTTAGATTACAGCTTCTTAGCAAAAGATGATGGATGTTGCATATAAGCTTCTCTACGTGAATATCTATTAAGGTAAATATATACTAGGTATATATTTACTAGGTATGATCCTGTAATATATATAAGGTAAATATATACTAGGTAGTGTCAGTGTTCCTGTTATTATATGTGAATATGACCCAATATTCGTGAAAAATCTTCCCATGTACCAGAACTCACAGAACTTATACAAGGGTTACTCTGAAATTTTTGAGATACGCGCGAGACGAGAATTTACAAAATAAAAATAACGGTTTAATTTTAAAGTACAAAGTATTTTAACACAGAAGACACAGAAGAATTTATTACTGACTTACTTCAACTTGTTTAGCGTGGAATAAATTTTAAACAGAGAAGATTGTTTGTTTGTTTGTCGCTCAACGGTCATTTTTTGCACATGAGGGCTAATTAGACCGGGACTTACGGTTTAAAGTGGATTCCGAACCACTACAAACATCCATGCCCAAGATGGGATTCGAACCCACGAACTGTTGAACCGAAGGCAAGAGCGCTAACCATTCGGCTGCCAGCTCGGCTTAAACAGAGAAGAGTAAATGGAGTTGACGCGAGAACATTTTCGCGCTATGATTTTCTACGATTTCAAAGCATGATTAAATCAAGCAGAATGCGTTCAACGGTTGCAATCATAGCATTTGGTGATGAATCTCCAGCTCGTGCTACTGTATTCAGATGGTTTAGAGAATTTAGAAGAGGTCGCAATTTCCTTCAGGATGAAGAACACACAGGAAGGCCGCCGTCGGCAGTAATCCCGGATAATGTGTCTGCCATACGAAAAATGTGAATGGATGATAATCGCTGTACCTATCAAATGATACAGAAGGAACTTAACATTGGATCCGCAGCCATACACAAAATCATTCATGAAGAATTACATATGAAAAAAGTAGTTTGCCGTTGGGTTCCCCATAATCTAACTGAGCATCAAAAGAGGAGCGTGTCAGAATCAGTAAAGAAACTCTTAATATGCTGAATGATGGTGGCCACCGCATCATTTCTAAAATTGTAACATGTGATGAAACGTACATACCGTTTTTTGACGTTCCAACACGTCAAGAAAGCAAAGTATAGGTCTTTGAAGATGATCCCACGCCGACAATGGTGTAAACAACAACGCGCACTGAAAAAGTGATGTATGCCGTTTTCTTCAGAAGTACGGGATTGGTCAAAGCCATCAAGTTAGAAGGACAGAAGACAGTAACAGCAAACTGGTTTACCACTAAATGTGTTCCAGAAATTCTACAAGAACTGAATGTTAGGGGACTAATTCTTCACCATGACAATGCATCTTCACATACAGCCGGATTAACAGTTGAGTTTCTTAAACAAAAACAAATTAAAGTGATCGAACATCCGCCGTATTCACCTGATCTAGCTATGTGCGACTTTTGGTTATTCTTCAATCTAAAAAAGAACTTACGTGGACGTCGTTTTCATACAGAAGAAGAGATTGATGTGGCAATAAATGCATTCTTTTCATCTATTCGAAGAAATGAATAGCTTGAGGCATTTAATCTGTGGAAAATTCGTCTACAAAAGTGCATTGATGCTGGAGGAGACTTTTTTGAACACACCTAAAATTTTGTAAGTATAACTTTAAAAACCTAGTTGTATCTCAAAAATTTCAGAGTGACCCTCGTATTAGTCAATGTTTGTAAAATAAGCCTTACAACATATTTTAACTACTAGCAGCTGACTATGAAGTGTCAAACTAATTTTCATAATAGAATTCAGTTATTTGGCAATTAATCCTTAGGGATTTATATAGCAAAACATACTGATCCTATTTTGTTCCAACGTATCACTTTAATAATCTTTGTATTCCATTAATGTCTGGGAAAAGTACTGTTGAAGTAAGACATCTAGCTTTCTACAATTATGTGCAATCAGTGAATATACCATAAAGGAAAATGGTGCAAAAAATGTGTATGATATTAGTTTCATAATTTTTGGAGTCGTAGAGATTTTAAGAGTTACTTCTGATGATATGCTGGAGCCAAATTTAATCCTCATTACATGGCGACAACAGGGGACATTCCAGTTTTTTATTACACAACACTTTGAATTAGCATCAAATATAAAATTATTCTCCTTGAGATCTTTTGTTGAAAGTAGCTATGGGTTATAAATATAGCAAAGAAATAAAATAAATAAATTAGAGCAAGATAAATGAAATTTTCCATTAATTAAAAATATTCAATAACATAAAATCCTTTAAAATTTAACGTATATTCAGAAAATATAAATGTATTACACAAAAAAAGGAAAAAATAATTCGGATAAACAAGACAAATCTTACACATAAATTAACTGTAATTGTTCGGTACTTCTGCTAACAAGAAGTAAACAAATATTCCATGTATTTCCATATGGTACACAATAATTTTTTTTCTCTATTTTTGAATAATTTTTTTTCTTTTTTCTCCTCCTTGACAAAAACTTGATTAGACTGTAAAAATGTTTTTCATTTTTTCACTCCAAACAGAAATAAAACGTTTAAAAAAAGGCTGAACAAATTTAATGACTTACCTTTTTATCTAGCCACCAAATTTCTCAGAGAAATCGTAATGTACGCTTTAGTCAAGTAATGTTATTAGTTAATCATAGTTTCAAATCCTATAATTTTCATTACAAAGGGAGGTATCAATCATTACCATCATTAAAGGTCAACACTATGCAGTGGTAATATCATTTAGTTTGGGAAGATCGAAAATAAGATAAAAGTTATACTTAAAACTCTTATGTAGTACTATCACATGCCTATTCTCTTTCTAGGGTTTTTGTTTAACCAAATGAGTTATCGAAGATATATTTTTGTTTGCAATCGAGATGAAAGGAAAATTGTTTCAATTCTCCTGTGTTCACAACGTAAAGCTTAATTTCAATTATATAAAATGATCTCTTGACTTAATAGTTTCAGAAACAGGTTTTCGTTTCAATTTCACGTCATTCTGCGATTCTACAGTCTGCAATTTTTGTTACTTTGTGGTTTTTCTAAGATATTCAAAAT
Organism: Latrodectus hesperus; assembly: GCA_037975125.1. Classification (NCBI taxonomy): domain Eukaryota; kingdom Metazoa; phylum Arthropoda; class Arachnida; order Araneae; family Theridiidae; genus Latrodectus; species Latrodectus hesperus. Next base: position 57,165,089 of record CM075855.1, read on the forward strand.
AACCAGTTCCTTTTTGGTTATTTGATGTCGTAAACACGTTGATGAAATTTTCGTTTATAATCATATGCACCGATAAAACTCAACTAATAGCTAACAAAAGAAATTAAAAGCAACATAAGGAAAAAAGGCGATGGAGAAATTCATTATGAAAAAAATATCAAATTTTGTAAGAAAATTGAAACTAATTATTATGATTTTTCGCTTCAATAAAATCTCAATAATCTACTTTACTACATTTTGAAACTATAAAATAACATCGTCACTGAATCTCAATTCGTAGGAAGAATTTAGTCATCATGCATCGCTCTTGGCATTGGAAGTTAGAGGGATGGATGCTCTCTTATATATATATATATATATATATATATATATATATATATATATATATATATATATATATATATATATATATATATATATATATATATATATATATATATATATATATATATATATATATATATATATATATATATATATATATATAGCCCTACATCCTAATTCTTTCAATGTTATGTAGTATAAGTTTGGCAGGGAAGTATCTTCTTCTCAAATGTTGAGGGCTTAGATGTTTATATTATCATTCGGAAAGATCAATTATAAAGTGGTGAGGAATGTTCAGTTATTTACAATAAGCCTAGATTGAGATCCATAATTATAATGCCAGGCTAGCAGCCGAGAGGTTTGCTCTCTAGCCTTCGGTTCAACAGTTTGGGGGTTCAAATTCCACCTTGGGCATATATGTTTGTAATGATTCAGAATCCACTTAAAAATGTAGGATCCGGTCTAATTTGTCCTCGTGGGCAAAAAATGACGGTTGTGACACAATACAAACCGGAAATGTAATGTAATTACGGAAAACATTTATTTCCGTTCGAAAACATGAAATAAACAAAAATAAGTTTAAAAAAATCGAAGTGCAAAACTGTACTTGCAGATCTATGTATGCAAAAAAAAACTGTAACAAAACATGAAATAAACAAAAAGAATCGAAGTGCAAAATTGTACTTGAAGATCTGTGTGTGCAAAATACTGTAACAAAACATAAAATAAACAAAAAGAATCGAAGTGCAAAACTGTACTTGCAGATCTATGTATGCAAAATACTGTAACACAACATAAAATAAACAAAAATAAGTTAAAGAATTGAAGTGCAAAACTGCACTTGCAGATCTGTGTGTGCAAAATACTGTAAACACTAATATATTCTTTTTACACTTCAGATTTATCTGTGAGCAAAACTGAGTGATGGCTTTGTTTATCGTCTTTGTATGATAAAATGGAAAACAAACAATCACATTTTATTGTTATCAGGTCTGCTGTTTTAAAATGAACTGATACATAATATTCATAAATGTTATTTATTTTTATTTCAAATAAACAAAAAAATATTTTAATATAAACGTAATTGTTTAAATAAAAACTAAAAGTACCGTAAGAAATTATACGAATTTATTTTATTTTTATGATACCGCTTACAGATTCTTTATAATACAAATTGTGAATATACATATATGCGTGGGAGTTGCAAATTGTCCACGTATTTCCACCACCGCAACATCAAACACAGGATAATATAGAATATTTTTTCAAGGAATTGTCTTTTAAAAAGTGTCTTAATGTATGTCCTATATTGAAGTGGAATACAATTTAAAAGGTGAAACGCATTCGCACAGAACTGTAACATAGTACTTAATGTTAATTGCTACAACTTTAAAAAATCAAAATGAAAATTCATAATTTAAAATTACAATGAGTGGATTCAAAGGATGTTTTAGTAATGAAAATGCAAAACTTACCACCGAGTAACAAATTTGTGTTTTCCGAAAAGTGACAATTTTTTTGTCACTTTTCGACACTCCCCTCTCGACTTTTATCGAAAAGTGACTTTTATTTTAATATTTACTCAGCTGCCACTCATCGGGATCAGCACCCCACAATCTGGATAAGAGACAAGTTTCTTATCCCAACCACCATCCCCCCCAAGGGTTTCTTTCCTTGTGACACATAAATACGGTCCTCTATCTATGAAAGTCTTCCCGCATTTACAGAGTGGATAAAAGTGCTTTTTCAACGGCATTCGGCCATTAGATTGCCCACACCTGTTGTCTAAATTTTTCTTTCAGACCTCATCGTGACCTAGTGGTGCGATACTGCTCTACGGAGCAAAAATTCCATGGTTTAATCCCATCTACTGTTCAACAACGGTAGGTGGATGCTACGCCTTATCCTTCTACGTGGACATCTGTTCAAATGAGTGCTTGTGCTTTTCCTTCCTCGCGACAAGTGAATATACCCCGCCATCATAAAACAATAAAATAAAATAAAGCCAGTGGTAACCTGGTTGGTTAGGGTGTCGTTCTCATTATAGAAGGTAGTGAGTTTGAATCCAGTTCCCGGAAAGGGTCTCTGAGGCGGTTGAGGGCAGTCGAGAGGGGACAAACAGTCTCCAAGACGAACTGACCACATATACGGAGAAAATCTTGCTGTCGGAACATGCTGGAGGAAATTAGAATGAAGGGGGAGAGGTATAAAGTCCATTTTAACCCTATTGCTGTTAATTGGTTCCCGATTCATTCCCCACTTATAAAAAATAGTTCCTAACTCAATGGGGGTGAATATCCCATTGAGTTAGGAACTATTTTTTCTTTGTAAATAGGTGTTTTGGTGTGGCTTGAGTTTAAATTCACCAATAAGTTCTTTCTATCTTTGTAAAAGGGACTGCTCCAAACAACTGCGCTAGATGGCGCTGAACTCGTTTCAAGATTTATTTTGAGGAAGGAGTCCCCTTAACCGAAGATCTGTCGTGTTTGCTAAAGACGGCTGGGGCACGTTAAAACTGGGCGTGGTCATAATGTCCTCCAAGTAAAATGATACCTCTGGGGGTGGCCGGCCAAGTATTGGGGGATCTTCTGCAGGGTTTCTGTTTCAAAATCACGAAGACTCCACCCGGCTGCTTCTATCCAACTAGTACAGCCCAAATCAGGACTAGTTAAAGAGAAACATACTGGTACAACAACTACAATGTCTATAGGAGTGACTGTTTGGGAGTTTTCTGGATTCATCTCGTTTTTATATATGAATACATATCACTTTATGAAAATGCTCTCCTTTTTCATAAATAATTTCAAACTTTTTTCATAAATAATGTCAAAATCCTCCTTTATTCATAAAAAAATCGTTTTATATTGTAGACAATAAAATGCCTAACAACAAGACAGCTCTAGGCCATTAAGCTGCCTTTTACATGATGCCAAAAAAACGATCTTATGAGCATGATGTAATCAGATTCAAAAATAAAAACAAAGGAAACATATAAATTTTAATATCCGCTTGAAAAAACGACAACGATAATAGAACATCAAGATCAATTAAAAAAAAAAAGGAATGATAGTTCAGTGCACTATCGGACATTTTAATTTCAAATTCTTAATCTGGTATTTTTACGTCAACTATTGTATAAGAATGTTTTGTCTTTCTGATGTAACATGTACAAGGAATGAACCTTTATTAATAGGTTTACCAAAGTTCATTTACAAGAAATCACTAAATAACTTTTATTTTCCTTATCAGCCGATATTCCTATTCATCAGGATCATGCGATCTAGGAACATCAGCTTATAAGGAACTTGGAACTCAAACCTGCTCATGCTTCTTTGAGAGGGCTGAAAAATCTGCAGCACATGCATGATAAAACAATGTCTATATCCATAGTAAGCAAGAAAGATTCAATTATGAACTCAGGAAAATAAGTAGGAATATTCATGTGAAATTAAGATATTGATTTTTCCGGAGGAAATAAATATTATTCGCTAGAAAGATTATGCTTTGGATCTAAATTACAGCAATATAATTTTAGAATATATTATGCATAATTTATGTATATTGTATTGAAAGAATTATTTAGTTTGTATTTAATACCTTCACACAAAATTTATCAGAATTCCTTAAATTTGTGATTATACTTAAAACTTTTTTTAAGAAATGCTTCAATGAAATTTCTGTGGAATTTGTGTGAATATTCATATGCATCTCCATCTAGCGAATTAAAATTGAAATATTTCTCCTCCAGGACTAAAGTAATTTCTTCACAAGAGAACTTTTCTCTAAATTCATTCACATACATATAATTCCCCATTCTTACATATTCGTGTGATTAATAATGATGGTATTGAAGATTATTTTTAATAAGTATCAGCTTGTAAAACAAGAACTTAAAAAAGGGAAAATATTTGAAGAAACAAGAGCTTCAATAACATGAGAAGAGAAAGAAGTAGATATTAATGAAAGAAATTTTCATTTTAAGAAATACTATTGGAATTTGCTTTTCACTAGCCACAGCATTTTCAAGGAAAATATTTTACGATTAATAATGATAGGAAACTTTATTATTGTAGAATTGGTAAACAGAAAACGCATCTTTAATAAATCCAGTTTTGGATTAACTATTGAATCTCTACTAATGAACCCCCTCCAGATTAATGTCAAAATTGAGAGAGTCGATCCTCTGGTGGTGCCCTCTATCGAGGGAGTTTAAAGTAAAGTCATACTTTCACCTTTGTGGTGCTCTGATTAAGAGAAAGATGCATTCTGCTGACTTAAATTTGCATAGCCATTGGCATAACGAGCTTGACTTGTTCAAGAGTCATAAGTAGAAACAACAACAACAATTAATGAACAATTTTATTATTCTTGGAAATAGCAAATGCTGTTAGACTTGTATTGATGGAGAATTTTGAAAAGACAGAAGTTTACAATAAATTGCATTTTCAGTTCAAGATATTGAAAAAAAAGGCATCAAGTATTTTTTATGTTGAATTAACTGATATATTGCAATATGATCTAAACTGTCCAATGTATTAAATATAATGTATTAGAAACGATGGTATAGCTACCATGATTGCATAAAAATATTTGTTTGATTATGTTCTCCTCATACTACTCATAAAGTTACTGCTGTTCAATAAACTTTGTACCAAGAAGCTTTAGTTTTAAAATTTCATGCTATTATCTCAGCTGATTAAAGCTGTGTGTCCAGAATTATTTTCCTTTGATAGAAAGCAATAGAATCAGATTTTTATGCATTCTAAAATGAAACTACAAGCTCATATACACAGATTTGGTTGCATTTATATTTACTAAAAAGATAGCAAAGGAAAAACTGAAAAAAATGTAGACCTAATTTCTAAAATTTACATCACAGACTATTTACACAATTTCTGGCCTATTCCAAATGGATTCGATATTTTATTTCCATTTAGTTTAATATGACCATAAATACTTGAAATTTTAATTAAGAAAAATGTTACCTTAAAATTTTCTAAATGTATGGCTTTTAAGTAGGAATTGAGAATGATTCTGAAAAACATTATCAAAGGTCTTATATTTTTTAAAATATTTAAGATTTTTAACTTAAAAGGAAAAAAAATTACCAAATGTTAATTGTAAATATTAATTTCAGCTAGTTTCATTTTCGAATACTGCAAAATTTTTAAATGCATTAAAAACGAATTTTTTATCACATATTGCGAATATAATTTAATATATATATATATATATGTATAATATATATATATATATATATATATATATATATATATATATATATAAGGGATGAGACAACTATGGAGAAAATATTCATAATACAAACACATACAAAGTAATACAGCCAAAAACAAAATTGAGACAGTTCTCCACACAAAATTTCAAGTTGAAAACACTACGATAAAGGAAAATTCTTTTATTTATATAAATACAAAATTTGAAAAAATGATTTTATTTATTGGTATTACAAAATACAATAATAGTTTTAAGTAAATATGAAATAATTATCTGTACGAAGGGTACTTTTTGGCAATAAAACAAGATAAATAAATAAAGGATTTGCGACTATCTAAACTTTATTTTCTGTATGCTTTTCGTTGAATTTATTTTTGCATTGCAGCAATTTCAAATACGTAAACAATTTTCATTAAAAAACACCTTATTCCCCTTAAATCAAAAATTTTATAATTATGAAGCAAGTATATAAATGTTAGATATGTTATATTATTCATATACTTGGAATCATATCAAAAGTGAGTTACAAGCACTTAATATTTTTACCTATCGATTACTTATGTTTTAAACATTTTAAGAACACGTTTTTCAACATTTTAACTAATTACGAAGGTCTTCTCTAATTCACAATATGTGCTCATGTCAATTTTTTTCATACTTTGCAGCACGAGAAAGTCATTCCGTGAGATACAGTTGAAAAGACATCTTTGGAGGAAAATAATAAAAATTAAAACCTGTCACATTTTATAATCACAATATGGTTTGAGGTTAAGTTCCGCATTCCAAACTGTCGGTAGTTGCCTTGAAATCGTTAATCCTGGATTGATTTGTCATTCATGTTAAAACATAATCATTAAAAAAACTAGATGGCAAAAAATCGCAATATTTTCCGGATTCTATTGTCCCTTTGTTCTTTTTGATTTCCTCCTCAGTACGTGGCGATAATACTTTTCTTTGTAAGTTGTACATAAATATGATTTTTTAGTTTAGAAATTTAATGAACAATTAATAACTTGAAAGAACCTGCAATTAAATTAAAACAAAAGATTTTTTTAAATTCAATCAAATATAGTTTCTTGAGAGATAAAAAGTAAACAAAATGAACCCTAGATTTTACACCTGAAGACGAAATATGATTTTCAGACTTCATCCTCGCAAAAAATACAGCAATAAAAATACTATTGTAATAAAATTCATGGGGAAAAGTTGTTTGCAATAAGTTTTTCCTTTTAATGCAATTCCGTATAGTAGAGTCCAAAATTGATAACAATAACACAATGAAATCTTCGAAAGGTAATCATATGGAAAAGTTTCGCTAACAGTTTTGAAAGAAAATTTAACAAAAATGGAATCTGCGGAATAATATTAAGAAATAAGGTTCTATCATATTAGTAGAGATTACTGAAAGAAATCATGTGAAAAACTAATTAGCAAGGAACTTTTTGTAGAGAATCATTATATCTGGCTTGTTACGCAATATTGATATTTGTTTGTTCATGGTGAGCACGAAATTATCAAGAAAGTGTCGAGAAGTCGCTCTCCATTCATGATGTAACACCAATTACAGCTGCAATATCATTGATAACTGCTGGAGACATATTGCCAATCATTTTCTGGAAATGTCCCACAAATCATCAATCATATGTAAATTGAGTTACTTAAGAGAGTTTAATTTATGCGTTGAATGTCTTCACTAACAGTTTTGCATCCATCATAGTACGATGAGTTGAAGTGTTGTCATTCATAGCGATAAATTGAAGACTCATAGTACCCCTAAATTGCCAACTGAATCATCTTAAGACATGTAAGGGATACCTAGAACGATAGCGACACAAAGTCTTTAGCATTTTCAAACAGATCCCTTTCGATAATGCGGGAGGATTTATTATACATTCTTCTCTCTTGACAGATGAGTAAGAACACGATAGATTAAATCAACTCACATTCATTTACCCAGCCAGATTAAATCAGTCACTTACACTCAACCATTAAGCTCATCGCTACAGGTACTGTGATTCTATCACCATTAAAACCATTATCACCAATGAACGAATTTTAATGGAAAGCAATTAACCGATCGTCTTGCAAATTAATCATCATAAGTCTTCTGCCATGGGGAAACATGATATCTAAGATTGAGCTATCCTGGAGCTATCGGACTTCTAAGATTGAGCTATATATATATTGCGATTTCTGTCATTGTCAGTGATCTGTTTGTTTTTACTATATATCATCGGACCATATATTGGTCTTCCACTGCTGTAGTTTCGTGCAAGCAATCATTCCTGAAATGGCAGATGATTAATTATTCCAGTCTTTTGAAATATTGTACATGCTCGTCAAACAATTTATAAGTAAACTCGAATTCAACAGTCATACCAGTCACTATTCGATGTTCTTTCAACTTTCCAATTCACTCTCTTATAAAGTCATCCTGTATTAAGGAATACAGGATGACACTAGACATAGAAACTTCATGCTGCTTAAACTGATGCATATTGTGCAATACTTTTCTCCGAAAGAATGAGGCCATTTCTCAGGATGTTTTACATTCTTCCTAAACTCTAAACTCTGTGGCAGGACAGCCCATGCGGGCTAAGGCCTACAGTGCCCATCTCTGTTTTCGTGACCGAGAGGCCCTGGGGTGCGAAGCATATGTCCGATTAGGTGGTCAGCCTAACGCGAAATCCCCAGTGTTTAGTTCCTAAGCATGCTTGGTACTCAGTTTGTCATTGTCGACCCAATGAAGGAATGAAAGACTGAGTCGACCATGTCCAGCCCGAGGACCAAACCTCAGACCTGTGCTTTGGGAGCGTGAAACGCTACCACTAAGCCACCGGGCTTCACATTCTTCCTACATACCCAAAATGTTTCATGTTGCATAGATACAAATGGCTTTCCTCACCTGATCATAATCGATGTGATTGCCTTTTTATATATATACTTAATCACATAGTTTATTTTTCTGTTATTCAAATTCTCCATTTTATCCTTCAACCTTTCTATACCTGCATTTTAGTTACAATAAACTGATTAAGGGTAAATAATTTGTTAAGCCGTAATGCCAAATGAAAATGTAATAAAAATTCTAAATAATATGTAAATTACTTTTTAAGATTGATATGCATACTAAACTTTCTTTTAATAAAGCTAACATTTCAAAAGGCATTTCTATGTAATTAAATGGTGTGAATGGGTATGCATAAAGAAATTAACATAATTTTATAAGTGATATCTTTTAAAAATGAACATTAATTTAGTAAAATAAGAAAAATCAATAATCATTAGATTTCCATGTACAGTTTTGAAACTAGAAATTGATATCATTGAAGTATTGTAAATAATTCTATTCCATTGAAATATTGCAAATAATTCTATTCAATTGAAGCCTTGTAAATAGTTCTATTCGACTGAAGTATCATAAATAGTTCTACTTAATTGAAGTATTTACAATACTTCAATGATATCAATGTTCTTTGCATAAAAAAAATTAAGTAGAGAATATTCTATAACACATTTTAGAGAGCTTCTGTTTTTTTCCACGAATATCGATGTTTATTTTCCTTGTTCCAAGTCAACAAACTTGTTTTTATCATGAAATATCCTTAATAACGCATTATAAAAACACGTTTATTGATATGTGTTGTTAATTCTAGTAAAGCAATCTCATTACATAATAATAAATAATCTCATTATAAACATACGAATTACTTTAAATGTTTAGCCCTATAAAATACCTCGTGTTCATTGGTTTTAATAATGTTTATATAGTAATAATAAATAACATAAATCTCCAAAAAAATAATACATTTTAAAGCATCAACATTATATTAAGCAAAATTTCTATTAAAACAACACTAAAAGTTCTATTTTTTTTTATAAATTAATGGAATATAATTCCCTTATATGAATACATTTTTCATATAAAAAATATTTTACCGTAATTTACTTATCAATAATTTTCTCTTAAAGTAAATTCTAAAAGTCAAATCATTTTTAGAAAAAATTTTAAAAAACCAATATCTTCAAAATTAATTTACCAATCATAATTGTTTTATTACAAATAATATGAAAACATACAATAGGATGTAGCTAAAATTTTCTGTGATGATCTGTGATGTTCGACAAAATAATTTCAAGTATCAGATTATCAATCAAGGATTTAACAGTAACACAATGAAGAGATTGAATTTTCTAAAACAACACAACTCAAAAAAAAAAATAGGTATATATCAAGATTTTTTAGTCTGTTCTTGCAGCTTAACTTCTATGCCTTTAATAATAAATGCAATATTAATTTTATTATTCAATTGTACAATTTTATTTCTCATGATTTTTTACAACTTCATCAGAATGATTTAAAGTCATGGCCTATCAAATTGCATCAACAAAAATTGTTATACAAAGATATTTTTATTTCCTAAAACAACAAAAAAGCTGAATGTTCTCAAATAGTCTTAATTCAATAATCAATAAAAAATAGTAAATTTTTAATAATGAAACTTTAGCATCTTTACTAATAATGAAATTTCAACATCTTTTTTACTAATGTTTATTACCTAAAATCGAAAAATTTATTCAGAGAAGTAAATTGTATTTTACAAATATCATTTATAAGGATATATTTGACTCTATATCTCTCTCTTTTGCTTTTCGTATTTAGTTTAATTGTATCTTTTAATAAATGCAAAAATCATAACTTTGATAACAGTTTCCTTTTTGTATTGATTTCATTTTCTCATAGCTTTTAAAATGATTTTATAATTAGAAATTTCGATAGTTACTGAAACCTTCTCTTAATTTTAGCAATTTTAAATAAAATACTCGAGAGATTTGAAGGAATTGAACTTGTTTGTTTAAATTCAAACGATATAATTTTAAAAAAAAATCGTGTTCACATTTAACTGCAAGAAAATGTAGCATCAAACACACACACAGCTAATTTTAACACAAATTATTATCCTTTCTCTTTTCCCAAAGCTTGATATTTTATGCTCAATTAATATCAAATATTTTTTATAAAAATTAATACCCAGTATATAATTAAAGATTTGATAAAAATTAACAGCATAGTAAAAATTAAAATTAGAATTTTATAAAAATTAAAAGTATATATAGTTAATAAAAGTTAATACAGCAGATACTAAATCACATAACTTTATATATGTAGAAATATTAACACATGCTTAAATATTATTGAAAAATTTTGTTCCTCATAATAATAGTTTAAACTATACTAATTATTTATAGAAACGGGGATATGGCTTAATATTACATAACTGTCTATATTTTTCTTATACTTCGTTATCTTAAATTACATACTAATTACTTCTTTGGTTATTTTACTTATTCCCGTAATTTTTTGTAATGTAGCATTGTTAATTAAGACACACGAATTAATATTTTAAAATATGTATCCATTTAAATATTAGTGTTTTATAAATAACAATTATGCATTTAGTTACAAATTACAAAAATATTATGAAATTTTGATAACTATAATTACTTTACGACTTGAGCTCAAAATGTTATATTGTTTTCAGAATTTTTGTCATTTTTCAAAACATTTACAATCTTTTTTATGCTTTATGAATATTGCATGGACTGTAAATTTTTATTTTCAATAATAATAAATAATATGAATTGAATTCTAAATCTCTTAAAAAATAACGAATTATATGAAAAAGTACAAAAAAGATTTTCTTTAAATCATAAAATATTTCATCTAAAAATAGTTTAAACGATTCTGCATTATATTCATTATCAGAGAGAAGTTATAATATACTTATACCTAAACAATCCACTTTGGAAACTGGCCAAGCAAGTAAATGATTGGTGAATATATTCATAATATTACCGTACATTAACAAAAGATAATATCATTTATTTATTTCAACATTTAAGAACAAAAGGAAATCATTAAAAAAACACAAAAACAACTATTAAATATTTAGCATAATAACAGCCTTTTATTTCAAGAAACATGCATGCAAAAAAAGAGTAATCAATTCCTTTATTATTTTAAAAAGGACCAATAATCATATTTCTACCACAAAAAGAACATAAATGAATAATTCAAAACATAAAAGCTTATGTTTCGAATTCGAGAACATTACAGCTTACAATTTAAATGATTATAAATTAATCAAAGTAATTAATATTACAAATTTAAAAAAAAGTTATTTACCTTATTAACAGTGGCTACAATGATAAAAAAAAAATAATTTAAATTCAGCCTAAATGGAATTGTTAAAAAAAAACTTTTCAACACTTTTACCAAGAGAGTCCTGTAATTGGACTCATTTCTTCAAGTAATGCCAGAAAACAGTTTTTCAAGGAACTGAAATATATTAATGACACTGTAGACGTGTGTGCCTGACTTAATGACATAACACAAAGCAATTAACAAATTCTTGTTATACCTAAGAAAATACAGTGCTTCATTATTTCCTCATATACCTACACGTATCTAGAAAATACCATATATTATTTTATTGAAATCTTAAGTTGACGAAAATGTATGGTTTTAAACACGTACATGTGGCAAAATCACGTGAACAATCAACATTGTCTCAATCTGAAATACATCACATGATTAAACATAAAGTTTCTTAATATGGGTTATAAGGTTAGATACTAATGATGGGATTGTCCAAGTTTTCTTTATTTTCGGGATGTTTTTGGAGTAAATAAACATGTAATTAGTCACGCAAAAAACATACGTAAAACATGTGTAAACAGAGGCTTTATTTTTCTGACTTTAAAACTATAAACTTCTAATTTTTCTGACTTTTTATAAGCGTGAAAAATGTATTATGTTTGTTAAAAAAAGCTTTATTGTAATTATTTTTGTAATTTTGATTTTGTTAAAAATAAGTAAACATAATTTTGTATAAAAACTATTTCACTTTAAAATTATGTTCGTATTAAAAAGTTTTTTTTTTTTTTCGTGTATAAAAATATTTGTGTTAATTAGTCAAGTATTATCCGATATTTCTTTTTAAAACGAAATTTCTTTCGAAGTTTTATTAATGCCTCCAAGTATCATATAATCATAAAATAAGTGCAACAGATCTAGCAGTAAATCATAAAATTAAGTAATATTGCAACAGCATATTACAAGTTTCGTAGCAGTATTTTAGTACCAAGCTTTCTAAAAGTATTTATGATGCTGGAGTATTTAATAATTGCGTTTACATCTAGTGCAACACAGCGCTTGTCAATTATACTAGATTGTGATTTCAAGTTAAAAATGATTGATTTATTGAACAATAACAATAACAAAACTCAATAATAATTTACACATGAGAAGTTCATTGAATCTTTTGAAAGTATTGTACATATTGTATGAATATGAAATAAGTGCATAAATTAAAATATCTTCATTATTATAATTATACTATGAAGTAAGTTGACAAGTGCTACAAAAAATTTAAAATCTTTCCGTTTCGTTAAGGTCTTCTGATAAAAATTATAGTATTACAAGGCAGAAAATATCTCTAAAAATATCTATTTGGATATACGATTGATATAAAAATCAAAAATAGAACTAAATTGTTGTTTATTAGTAATTAGAAAAATTAGCAATAATAAAGGTTGTGGAAAGTCCTACTATATAAAAGTGATAAAAACAGTTTAAATATTTTCTATGATTAAATGATATTAAACAACACTGATTATTTTAACAATTAATTAAATTAATAAAATTTTGTTGAATAAAATTTATACAAAAAATTTTAGTAGTTTTAAAAATATTTTTATTACATTGTTTTCATTCCTTTTTCTGCATCATACTTTACATCAAAATTTTTCAATACAACCATATATTATTATTCCATATGATATTATTTCATATGAGAAATCAAAACAAGTAAATTGTAATTAAAAAAATTAAATGAATTAAGTTGATACAGGTTAATATAATTGAGAAAAATTTCGCTGTAAAATTCACAAAATCTCTTCTTATCTTATATTTATAATATTCTTATTCTTTTTCTTTTTTTCCCTTCAATAATTTGCTTCAAAATAAGTAATATAATTAAATAATCTTATATTGTTGTTTAAATTAAAACTATCAAAAGGTTAAAAAAATCATAAGAGGAAAAAGATGTGAAAATTTTATCAATTATGTTTAATCACTATTGATCACAACCATTTACTCATTTTTTCTAGCATATTCCTACATAATTATTACATCATTCCAATCTATTTTCATGATTGTCATTGATGATTACAATGACGATCAATGTTGCAACAGTTTGCAACAATATGTTGTTAAAACATTACAATGCAAAAAAAAAAGAAAGAAAGAAGCAAGTGTCTACATTTAATGTCATTATCTTGCATTCAGATGTCCAATAATAAGAAGATTGCGATACACGTGAAAAAGAATCACTTCCCTCTTTGAACCAGAACATGTTCTTGCAGGTTTGAAAAGCCACGGTCTTCTGAATAAGACGATTCATAAATGGAATTTGCATCTCGTGTAATCACTTGATTGACACTCCAGAAAAAAATCCCACATGATTTTTAAAGATACTGAGAAATCTTCAAGGTTAAGTCTTCTTACTAATCATTTAAAAGTCAGTTTGGGAGACAGTATTGTTACAACTTGTCACGAGACTGGTCAGAAAGTAATGTAGCGAAAATAGTTTAAGGCCTTGTCAGATAAAATAACCACAAAATTAAAAATATATACATATTTATTATTTCTTTTGAAGAAAATATATTATAAATTGAAGTCAGGAATATATTTAAAGTAACGTTCAATAATGTTTTTAGCTGTTGAACAAAGCGCGATCTATTTGTTATAATACAACAGTTTTGCAGTTATATAGTTTTCAAAAATTTATAAAATTTTCATAATTTCTCATCAGGATGTGAAGTAGTATTATCTCTGAGAGCAAATGACTTGTTAATGTAGTGTGTACGATATATTCTCAATAGCTAGTCAGAACACTAGAAGAATTTGGATAAAATTATTATTCTTTACTTCATTTTAGAGATTCATTCAATAGGTAAATTTCCTAGTATTTTGGTTGAAGGAATTTAAAAATTCCACTAAAAGGTGAAATTTCATATTTGTTGGCAGGATGACAAGACGAGTGTTTGAATGATTATTATTGAGACAGTAACGAATATACGAAATTCATTCCTTTCAAAAATGTCAGTGAATTTTAAAATATGAAGTTGAAAACCCGTTTGCAATTTTAACGCGTTCATGCAGAAACGTGCAATGTGCTATTTGTGAAACAGTTTTACACTTTGGTTCTTGCATACACTAACTCGTTGTAAAGAAAGAAAGGTTTGTGGAGGAAGAATTCTATATAATATTTAATAAACGCTTTAAATCAAATCATAAATTAACCTTTTACATAAGGCTTGCTATGAAAATTTAATTTGGGAATATTTTACTTCTATATTAACCCATTAACTATCAATGAAACATTTTCTGATCAACAGTAAAAGGGTTAAGAAGAGTAATTCACTCAATGAAACGTTAATCGTAAAAGTAAACTGAGTTTGAAATTTTTTTCAAAATTTATAAGGCTCAAGCTTAGGTAATGTACACAAATAAATCTTATGATACAGTATTTATCATTATACAGTATTCTGTATGATAAATTTGATATACCCTTTATAAATGTGCTTTAATTTTATCTCTCTTCAAATTCAGTTACCCTATGCTGTCATTAAAATTTAAAACAATTTTTTAATAAATAGTTTATCATTTTATCTGGAATTTCTTAAGATTCAGGGGTGAAATTTTTAAAACTTTTTCGAAGCTCTAAAACATGTAAATGTGAAGAATGAATAACTTGTATTTGATAGCATTTTAGGTAGCATAATAGCATTGAATGCAAATAATACTTGATAAGAAATGAATGTGATTAAATAGACTAAAATTAGAAAAATATCCTAAAATATCCTTAACTTAAGGATTTATGTCTAATGTTAAATCCTAATATTATATCGAAGCTATTTAAAGAATGAAACTGAAAGAGATTTTTATTACAAGAAATTGGTGTGTGTCAATATGAATTACAAGTTTGATTAACATGAATTACAAATAACTCAATTAATACAGTTGAAAACTTTTAATTTAAAAAAAGCACGCGTTAATAACATATAAAAATAGGATTTATTTAAAATTTCTTCTCCCTCTCGTCAAAATAAACAAAGAGTCTTAGAAAAATTTAAATTTTTCGAATGAGTTGCTCTCCAAAAATTTTCTTTTGATTCGCTTGGCATCTTTTTTAAATTTAACTTTATAATATTATCTAATCCCAAACCCTCTTTAAGAAAATATACTTAATAATATAATTAGCAACAGAAAAGTTATTAAGAATTTTATATGTTTAATAGAATATTTTGTAAGCAATTTTTTTTCTTTCTTTTTTGCAAATTGCTCTATTTGATACATGATTTTCGTAATAAGTGTACTAATTTTTTACATTTCTCCTTCCTTATATTACTAATTTCATATTTTCTTTATTTATTTTTATTTTATTATTTATATAATAACGGTGGGCACTGGATGACTAACCCTTCCCCACAACAAGGCCGGAATCTGCTACTCATTTGTTGTTACCCAGTGGGAACCTGTGAACCAAGTCACGGAGGCGAGTAGCGTTGCCCGCGCCATATCACCACAAACCCGTTTATAGGGTGGGCCTCATTCATACATCATCACAGAAGAAAGGACAGAGAAACACAGAGAGAAAGAAACATCCATGTCCGAACCGGGATTCGAACCTGGGATCCATTTTTATTTTAAATATGGAGTCAAGTCTCTTATTTCCGGAAATGATCCTTATTTTTCTCTTAAATCTCAATTAAATTATTTATAGAAGAATAACGTTTTCTTCGAAACGAAATAATCACTTAAAAAAAGGGATTTGCTATCTTTAATCTCACAGTATGTTAAGGATTTATGCATATTAAATTAAAATGCGAATGCATGATTATGTATATTATGTATCTTAAAAACTACAGAAAGGAATCTGTCTTCATAAACTAAAAATAAAATTTCAACAAAAAATTTATAACTTTAAGTTTTAAAGAAGCAAGAATAAGCATCGGAGATATTTTGATAATATTTAAATGATAAGTGCTTATATAACCTCGTATGTTAATGATATTTTTATCCTTTATTTTTCCGTTGATTCTTCAAAACCATGAATGAACCATTTAATTTCCGATAAAGATTAAATCCATTTATTTCAGTTTTTAAATAGTGTAACCTTGTGTGACATACAAGATATTTTGTAAAAATATACAGAATTGAGCTCTTTAGATTCAATGAAATAGGGAGTTTTTTTAAAGACCTCTGTAACTTAACTCGTTGTAGATCAGTCTTATAAGTGTAATACAGAAGCTTGAAAGAAAGGAAATCATTTGCAATGTTAACCTTATCTCATGAGCTTGCAAAAACCATTTGATTATAAATCACCAGAAATAGATAGAGAAAATCCTGATAACTTGAATAAAAACTTTATATTATTTGTTATTAGAATATCAAAAATATTTCTAGAATAAAAAAGCTACACTTAACAAAGAAAGAAGCTCAAACTTTTAGGAGTATTTATCGTAAAAATATTTTTCTATAAAAAATCGAATAACTTATCTTACACGTGGCTTTTTCTTATGTTGTATTTAATCAAATTAAGTACCGTCCAACTAGCCAAGTGGTCAGCGTGCCTGACTGCGGATAGGAAGGTCTGGGGTTCGAATCTCAGTTCGGGCATAGATGTACTTTCTCTCTCTATCTATCCTGTCTTTGTCTTATCCTTGTATGAATGGCTTGTGAATGGTTGCCTACCCTATAAACGGGTACCTATGGCATGTGTGTACTGAGGAAGTCGGACTCCACACCAAAATATGGTTCAGTTGGAAAAGTGGAGCAGCGCACCCCATAATGCCAGCTTAGATGCCACACGACAACAATCAAATTAAGTAACATCAGGTTTGGTTTGGTTTGGTTTGTTTGTCGCTCAACGGTCATTTTTTGCACACGAGGGCTAATTAGACCGGGACTTAAGTAACCTCAGAGCAACAGATCAGATTACCAATTATAGCACTCAAAGCGGAGGAAAATTTACAATGAGGACATCACTTAGTCGTGTTTGTGTTTCCTTTGTTTGGAAAGAACTTATTCATTCAATAACAATTTAATGTTTTTGAATAGAACAAAATTCTAGATAAAGAAAACACGATAAAATCTTAAATGTTTTGCAATGTTTCTAAGAGTTAATTAAAAACATTTTCTGTTGTTTCATGATTTAAACTTGTTTACATTTCCATTGTCTAGAAACAAAAAGAACATCATTCAATATTATTTTAGTAAAAATCTTAAAAGATATTAATAATTCTAATAGATAAAATTTGTGAGATAATTTATATGGGAAATATATGGGATCTATACGCCAAAAAGCTTTATACAATCTGTAGTGAATAATGAGAAATCTAGAATGATCTTGAATTTCTTATATTTGGAAAATAGTTAATATTTTGTCAAAATACACGCTTCTGTCTCCTTTTTTTATTAAATAGTATCAAAATTTTATAAAGTAATCTTATCCTTTATTACTATACAATACTATGGTAATTCATTATAATACCGGTAAACTAAAATACATATTTTATAAACAATTTTCATAATTAGATACGCATTCATAAATCCTTCATGAGAAATGTTTTACATATAATCATTATCTATCTAATATTATCTATTTTTCATTATCTAGGTAATGTCAATGTTAATAATTGTATGTGTCTGAAAGATGTATGTAATCTATAATGCAAAAATCTTCATATAGTCTTTAGTGAATTCTGAAGAACTTAAAATTACTTTAATTTTCTTACAATTACAAAATAGTTCTCATTATGTCAAAGTCAGATGCTTCTGCTTTCTTTCGTTTAATAAATAGCATCAATTTTATAATCCTTTATTATAATTCCTTTATAATCCTTTATAATTAATAGCATCAATTTAATATCCTTTACCTTTATTACTGTATGGTAATTCATTACAATACTGATACACAAATAATGAACATTTTTCTAAACAATTTTCATAACTAGATACAGATTCAAGAATCTTTCAGAAAATATTTTACACATCATTACTAGAGAAATTTGATTGCTGAATGTTTTTGTTAATGAGTTTGATAATTTGAGTTTCGAAACTTTCATTTCTAGAGTTATCACACTTTATAAATTTTATTCTATGCAAATAAAAAAACAAAAATATAAATACCATAACAAATTCATTTGTGGATTAAATTTAAAACATAGAAAATGAAATCTTTAAGACTAAACAATAAAATACTTTAAAATTTTATAAACTTTTTATAATTTTATATATAAATTTATAAATTAAAATTTTTAATTATTTCTGTTATTGAAAGTTTTGCGATGTGATGAAACATGAATAAAGATTAATAAATAGCAAAACCATGACAAAAATTAAGATTCACTGTTGATTAACATCAATGCAAAAAAATTTTATTATTGACTAATCTGGACATGAGACAAGTGATATTTTCATTAATTTTTATAAAAATTGGCTTAGGTAAGAGACAAATATTCATTTTCATTTTGTTAACTAATTTTCATTTAATAAATTTACTCGGAAAATAAGGATAAACATTATTAACATTCTTATATGATATTAACATTTCTTGCTCAGTTTAGTTAATTTTTCTGAGATATTAATGTTTTCAATGAATTAATTTTCTATTTTCACCCTTATTTAATTATTTGCCCTACCTTATGAATTCTCGTCTTTAGTAATGCGTACTAAGTTTTGTCGTCACAATAAAGAATGTTAGCTATAATTTAATGTTGTAAAGTAAAATTCAGTTTTTTAAATTATTAGTAAAAAATACGCGTTAAATGTGACAGATAGTATAAACATCTTTAGATATATAAAATATTGTTAAAATTTCTCTCCGTGAAAAAATTTTGATTATTACTTAAAAACCTATAAAAAATGGTCAAAATGTGATTTTACTTGGCTTCGCTTGTTTGTCGCTCAACGTTCATTTTTTGCACACGAGGGTTAATTAGACCGGGACCTACGGTTTAAAGTGGATTCCGAACCACTGCAAACATCCATGCCAAATGTGAGATTCGAACGCACGAACTGTTGAACCGAATGCAAGAGAGCTAACCATGCGGCTGCTAGTTCGGCTTTACTTGGCTTCAAATGGCCAATTATTTGCGAATAACAAAGGTACTAATTTTCATTATTTAAACTCAATGGTATTTAAATTTGAATTTTTTGCTTGGAATAATATCAGAAAAGAATGGTGTTTAGGATGATACAAATAAACTGTTTTAATTAAGTTTAAAAAGCCTTTATCGTTCAAAAAAAATTGGTGTTAAAATGAGATACTTTACACCACAAAATACTACAAATGAGTTTTCTTTCCAAAATTTAAGTGACTTGTAAAGCAAATTTTCTTTTCTACTGACGAAAACTCGCTCCTATGTAGATAATTTTTGAGCAGTCCTTATTTACCAACTTATAGTATAACCTGTTTTTGTTTTTCATCTCGTCAACTTTTATAAAAAAAATAAAATGAAATCTAACGTGGCCAAATAATTACATTTATAATTCACAAAGAAAGAAATAATTGTTCAAAATAAACAACAATTTTTTTTCCACTTTTACATGAATATCCTTACTTATCCAGCTGATGAAAAACATTTTCTATAAGTTTACATATTCTTACAAGGGTGCTGCTTATTTACAAGGTTAGATCTATAGGGAAAGAATGCTGAAAAATCAAAAAATAAAATATAAATTTAGCATTCGAGTATTAAACGAAGAAACTTCAATCAAATAAGTCATTTTATAAGATTAAAAGCATGGTTTCGCGTAGTTAAGAAATTTTTTATATCAATTGCATTCCTTTATTTCATAAACAATCGGCAAAATCCAAATCCTATAGCACTGAGTTGACATGGATCTAGCTAAAATGGTACTCTCTTTTCTTTAATGAGTATTTTTAAAATTGATTTATTGCATCTTTTCTTTAAAAGGAATGAAAATTATTATGTTCATAGCAATTAACACATGTTTTCCTGAAATTCACTTAAATAAAGAGCTTTATTTTTCTTTTATTATTAATCATGCAGCAGATTTATTTAATATTGTAACAAAAAACTATTCTTCAAACAAGCATGAAAACCTATTGTGAAATTTTTATTTTATTTTTTACAACATTTTTTGTAATTGTGTTCTAGAAAAAAAACTTAGTAATAGAATATTATTTGATTCATAAAAAACTCATAACATTTTTAGTGATTTTTTGCCACTATTTATATATTTTTATTCTTCTCGAAATTGTTTTGAGAAGAACTGTTATTTTTATTATAAGGAAATGCAAATAAAAAAATTCCTAATTAATCTCTTAAAAAGTTCAAGCGTAATTTCTTGATGTATGTTTCACTTCTTAAAAATATTTCAAAAGTATAGAAAATTTTTTTACTTATGGAATACCAGAGTCCCCTGATAAAATTCCCAGGGGCAGGGTACCCGGCTATCATCTCGAGCGTTGAGCACCTATTTTAGACACCTTTTATGACACGCATAGTCTACATTGGGACTATTCTTATCCCCCCCCCATCCTTCGTCACCACACGCATTTACTACGAATATAATTTATTTAATTCCTCTAGTAATTCCTAGTATTCCTCATAACTCCAAAATAATTCCTAGCATAATTTATTTTTTATTATTTCCCATAAAATAATAGATAATTCAACAAAGGCACAGGAAAATCTTACTAAAAGTTTATTACACTAATCAACGAAATAAAAACTTTTTTTTCCGAAAAGCGAAACGTTACAATATTTACGTAACATTTTTATCCTATATTACATTAGACAACAGATTAAAAAAATTTTTTGACCAATAGCAAAAGGTACACTAAAGCTACTAACGACTACTACTAACGAAAGAACTAACATGACTTTTCATACTATATAAATTCGAATACGTATTTTCTTCATCATTCATACTTCTTTTACGATACTGATGTTAATACAGTGAACAAAATAATATATACTTACTTGCAGACATAATGCTATTCTACCATCTTCAAATATGAAAGTTGTTCGGTGTTTGGAAGTAAAATATTCCGCTTAAAATAACTATTAATAATCAGCTAGTATTCTTGCACTTAACACTTTATTGTCTTTGGTAACTCTTTTCCACGGCAGAAATATCTTGTTTTTTCTTGTGTATTGCAGACATCCGCTGAGATTCTTAGGGAAGAAATTCGAGATTAAATCTAAGAAATGCCATTTAAGTAACATATTTCATTTCATATCTTTGTATGACTAATGATTCATTTAATTTCAAGGAAAATAGAAAAGTTTTATGATTTCCTAAAAAAAGCAAAATGTTACAACATTTTTTTGAAGTTTTTATATTGGTTTAAAAATTTGTTTGAATGAATACTAGATTATTTATCGCTAACTAAAGATCGTACTGAAGAACCTTAAAAGATGTCCTCTTTTACTTTAGAAACATTTACAGGAAAAAAATATATCTTTCAGATAATGAAAGTTCGTCCCATTTTTATCTAGTGCCTTCACAAATTTTTAAAAGTCTTAACTTTATATGAAGTAGAGGGAAGAAATTAACATCATTATAAAGGCCAATGATGGATATGAACATTCTTCTGTTAAATAGTGTTGTACTTCTGCTAAATACTTCTGCTAAATAGTGTTGTTTTGCCCATTCTTTCGTAATGTGATGATTTTCCTTACATCAAGAAACAATGTTCCAAGAAGGAATCTACTGTTAAATGCACACGCAAAAGGAAAACCAGTATAGCTGAGCTATAGACTCATGAACTACAAAACGAATTTTACATAACAACACACTTGTCCAGCAGAACTTATTATATAGAATTTTTTCTGGCAAGATTTTCATATTTTTCTACGCTTCTTCATGTTGGTATGCAAAAATCCAAAATAGCAGTGTTACAAAAGAAACGAAATCGTTCAGTTAGCTTTGACTTGAAAGATGAGATGTGTGAAAAGTTGTGCTTACTTTAAAAATAAGACATTTAATTTATTATCTTTAACTATGATATTTTCCTCAGTTTATAGATTTAAATCAATTAGAGAAAATGGTACTGATATGTTCTGTTTGTGAGGTACTGATCACATAATGAGTTCAACGTCTGTTCACTGTACAGTATGTTTCAATTTTTTGCTGATACTATTTATCTTTGTGATACAGAAATAGCCCCTGAGATATATAGTATGGAGTTCATACTATACTATAAATATAGTAAAATTCACGTACTTAGAATTCCGAACTCATACAGGCACTTTATATATAGTGAATAGGCTTAGTTCTTACCTTGATCCTCAACTTTACAGTTAAAATACAATTCCTGATAGTTTTTATCTAGGGGAGGAAATACATGGCTAAACTGAGTATCACGGTCACAGCTCGCCAAGTGCAAAAAATCGCCAAATGTGATAAAATTTGGTGATTTTTATTCCCTTGCCAAATTAATTCACCAAAAGCAATTAATCACCAAATGTGTGCCAATGTAGCGATGGAATGTCTCGCCCCTCACATGCGCCAAATGAGCAAACACAATTTGAATTTTCGCCATTTTCATTTTGGATTTCTCTTCGGATGTAAAGCGGCAGAATTTAAATATTGCCTTTTATTTCGCAATGTAGCACCCTCTGTCTGCAGCGCCACCCATGGCATCGTCAACGGGGAGGCCAGTCCCTCTCCAACAACCGGAGGAATGAGTCATATATCCATATGACTCTCATGTTTACCCTATTTCCTTCAAATTTAAATGTTTTAGATGTAACTTAGTATTATTTGTAGCATCTGTGTGTATCTGTGTTGTGCTCAAATTGTACCTTAAATTGTAATAAAATATTTTGAGCTATTTAAGGAACTTCTTCTTCTTCTTAGAATTGGGTTTGTATGTCATTGGGCACCTCTGCTTTTATCAGCATTTTGTACCATTAACTCCAAACCCAATGTTTCCTAGTTCCAGTTGCTCGGGTCACCCACTTTATTAATAAAGTCCGATAACCCTTTAATGGAGTCTAGGTGTAACTCTCTCTGTATGGATGATGCCTAAAGAGGTTAATCTAGGGAGGGCAAGAGCCTCGCATTCATAAATGATATGCTCTGCCGTTTCTTCTTGCGTATGACATTTCCAGCAGATAGGGTCTTGCTGAAACAGTCCCATCTGGTCAGAGAGTCAGTCACACTAGGATAGCTTCCTGACTTTCACCAGAAGATGGTTTGGAGGTCATTTCTACCTCAAGTGAAGGATTCATTACTGCCCCTTTACATGACTGCCTCTGAGTTCCCTTGTCTTTTTCAGCAAGGTCTACTTCAGAGGCTTCACCTCGCAAATGCAGAAAGGTTTGTTATTTCTTGTGTCTTTTCAGCCACAAAATAACAATTTATAAGCTCAGGTAATATAAGTCTACCCAGCATTGCCTGAGATACTGGGCAAGGCAAATTACTCTAGAAGTTTGCCAGGCAACTAGAGGCTCCGTTAAGACACCAATACCGCGGTGCCAATTAGCCCTAGGCACGGATCGCATAACACCAGGGTTTACGGGAGCTGGTTCGCGGCCTCTGATTCTATATTCAAGGCTATCCTGTCATTCCTACAGGACGTTCGGTCATCCACCACCTACCGACGCGCCTGGTAGCTGCTCAGGCCCCAGGATTTAAGGAACTTATTTCTTTGTTCCTATTAAACCAGCTACATGCTATACGCTACAGCTATGAATATAGTGCCGGAATTTCAATCATGTCTTTTATATTCCTTTTTTATTTCGCTATGGGTATAGCGTCAAAAATATAATTCTGTCTTTTATATTCATTTTGGATTTCGCATTCCATGTACAGCGCCCGAAGAAAAATGAAAGTAAGAATTTTATTCTAATTATTTTCTGCAGGTATAGAATTCTTAGAATTGATTGTTAAGTATTTCAATTTTCAATGAAAAGTGAAACTACAGAATTCGTTTTCCAAATTTCTTTTGAATTGTATTTTATGTGTTCAAATTTCTAATAATAAAACGAAACTATAGAATCGCGTTCTATTTTTTTAAATTATTCCAGATTTGTTTTCTAAATTTAATAGTGATCGCAGAAATTGTTAAATTTGAAAAATTGCATGAAATGATATTTGTGTGTAAACAGTAATATTTGAATAAATTGAGTTGTCATTTTTAAATGTAAATGTTTTACGTAATATATAAAATTATTAAATTTAAATTAAAAATGTCTATTTTTATGTAATAATGGTTTGTAACATTCTACTTAAATCAGTGGATTTATCAAAATCATTTTATTAAAATATATTAAGAAATTCATATGTAATTCTGAAATTCTTTATTTTATTTATTTTCAACTATATGTTATTAAATATAATAATTTATTTTTGCTACTTTAATACATTTAATTTTTTAATTCTGAAATATTTTTAAATAGACACTTTTAATAAATTCTTATCGCGATTGTTGTTTTCTTATATACCGTTAGGCTTAGCAATTTAAAATCGTGGAATACCCCGATTTCTTATCCCGATTTGCGCTTATTCTGGGTTGCTAATCAAATTCCAATACCTATGTCTCCTCCGCTTGGCGAAACAATTTAACCAATAGTGCGAGACTGAAGACCGTAATACTCAGTTTTACCAAAAATCATTGTTGTAGTTTAAATGTAAAATACTCATACACGTAATAAAAGTTATCTAGGTGATTAACGTCATTCCTACACAAGTTAATTAGTTTATAAATCCCAGACAAACTTATGAATCGTTATAATTAACTTATGAATAGCAAACAAAACAGAACACAATCTAACATCATGCACACATAGATTGTCTGCGTAGATTATCGCCTTTATAAAGCCCCACTGATTAAAATGAAGCAAACGGCTGTTTGTTTCCATCTTGCGAAACGGTTCTAGAAGAAATCACCTTTCCATTCATCGTCTAATGATAATCATATAAAGTTGTTACCTACATAAAATGATGCTGTCTATGTGTCCATATTATAAATAAAAAATCATTCTAAATATTTGTTTATATTTGCATTATAGTTTCACGAAATGTATCGTCATATATTTTTATTCAACAATAACTCAAAATGTAATCGTACAAAAACAAAAAATTTATGATCATAGATTTGAATTCAGCATGAACGCGAACATGTTATGAACAGATTTCATTGCCTAAAAACTGTTTTTATCAATGTTATTTCAGGTAGCGTCATCTCGTGTTAAATAACTGAAATACAATTCTTAGGAATGTCTTAATATTTTTAATATATTTACTTTTTAAAAAATAGCGGTTATTGCTACAAAAGATATTTAAAATGGTGAGAATAAAATAATTTTCTTAGCTTTTATCTCAATGGTTTTTAATTTTCAATTTACTACTTTGAAAAGGGGTAAAATCTTTTATAAATAAGACTTTCTTAGATTCCATGAAATGAAATATATGAATTTTTTTTATTTCACAATAATAAAATATATGATAGGTATTAATGTGTATTTACTGCATTATGAAAATTTGGTATACATAAAAATAAAAATTCCAAGTAGTTTTTAAGAATTCGATTAATGATTGGAAACAGAAATTAGCTTTATTCGATGGTATTATTCCAATCGGTGATTTACTACTTTGTAGTTACTTTACCGGTTAATAGATGACGCTACAAACATTTTTAAGAAAATATTTAATTATATACTTTAAATATAATTTAAAGTAATTAAGAAGGTTATAAATAATATACTTATATTATACAAGCAATTAATTAAATAATAATTAAATTAAAATTAATTTAATGAAAATAAAAAGCAAACAATGAATAGGCAATTACTTTTTTATCAATGTAATAAAATATGAATATAGTGAAACTTGTTAACAAATTTTGGAGCAGTGATGTCAAACTCGCGGTCGGCGATAAACTTTTATGCCTATATATCAGCACACAATATTATCTAATAAAATAACCGATGCAGAATAAAAATAAGATAATAATGATTTACTTGACCTTTTTTCAATTACTCTCCATTTTTGCTTTTATTAAACAAAATGCGTATATTTTTACTATAACTAGTGAATTTACTATAATTAAATAAATACGTTATTTAAGCATAAATATGTCAAAATACTTTAAAAAATAAATACAAGCACTGTCTTGTGAAAAGTTGACTAAATATTTAACTGTTTAACAATCAACATTAATTTGCTGTTGAAAGAAAATTACAACATAAATATGTATAGATATCTCCGTAAAATATCATCAAAAACATTTATAGCTTTAAAAACAATATATTTGCTTAAATTTTTGTTAGAGTACAATAATAAGCAAAGATTTTATTTCCGGTAAACTTAAAGTTAAACCGTGTATGCTTTACACAATTTAGCCTGAGTTTGGCACCCTTGTTTTAGAGACAGTATTCCTTGCATTTCATAAACTAAGATTGATATATATAGTTAAGTGTAAATCATTTCTTTTAGAAAAGATCTGAAATAATGTTCACACCTTATTTGTTAAAATTTGTGATCGCATTAATAAACAAGTTAAAATAAAAGAAATATTACACGAATTAATTTATTGTTATCGAAAAAAGAAGCAACATTTTTGGTTGACAACAAAAATTTAAACTATGCGAATACATCTCACGAATTGATATGCCACTACTAGTAAGTTCTCAAATTTAAACTTTTTACAGATGCTTAAGACAAATCGTGTTTATTATTAAGAAGAAAAAAAAATTTTCAACCGATCCATTCTTTTATGAGAAAGTTTGAATCAATAAATAAATTTAAATTTATAATAAAATTAATTTTATAAGTAAATTGGAAAATAGTTAATATATAAATTTTAATTAGACGTTTATTTTTATTGCAATTTATTATTATTTTTATATCAATGCTTTCCATTTAAAGTAATATTTAAATGTTAAATAACATAAAATAAAATTATTTAATTTATATTATGATATTTCTTTACAGTTATTAATTAATATATCCCTTACCTGTCATTAAATATATTAAATTAATTAAAATTACTTAAAAAATAAATAATTTCATGCTTTTTGACAAATTAAGTCTGTAATAATTTATCTCATGCATCTCAAAAGCGTATTAATATTCTTTCTCAAATATTGAATTCTGGTGGCGCCGCCTATCCATTTGAAAAGTAACTACATAATCATATTAGGTAGATCGCCTGTGGGGGAGAATATATCCGAATAATTTAATCTAAACTAATTTAAACATAACTAATTACCAAAATTTTAGAACATATAATAAGATGTACTTTGATAAAAAAATAAAAGAAGACAATATTTAGTTAAAATTATTTTTTGTATATTTAAGTTGAATTTACATAAATTCTTTTAAACACAAGATTCAGAATATTTTTTTCTTTTCAATTAGCTAGATTAATTATTAAGTGAAATAATTATTAATGAAAAAAAGCAAAGTTTTTCTGTGATTATAAATTATTGGAAGCATTAGATCATGTAAAAAGTGATCGAATTTCATAAGCTGTAAAAATTGAAAATTCATGCACAATCCATGCAAATTAAATATTTTCACCATTAAAATATTAGACATCATCATTGATTTTTTAAACAATACTTTAATGATAATTAAATTAATCATTTAAAAGTTACCTTCTTTGACGAAAATATACATTAATTAAAAAGAAAGCGATATTATTCTCTTTATGAAAATCAAAAATAAATTAATTGTCTTAAAATAATATTTAATCACTATTTTACAATAGAAGTCTAAAATTATATAATATACATATTTATGAAATTAAATAAATATTTTATTTATTATTTATAAGAACAATTATTGGAGTATTAGCCAATTTCATTGAGGAAATTGATTCATTTGAGGAAAATTTCTTAAACTAATTTCAATCCAAAAAATAATTTGTTAAATAAAAATTAAGACATGTGTGATATCATTAACCAAATTTCAAAATCTTGAAATTTTGTAAAAGCGATAAAATATACATTATTGTTGAGCATATAGAGAATGAATAAATTTACTGAAAATTTATTTCAGCAATCAATTCAACTGTCGACGAGATGAAAAACTAGAGAATTAATTTTTTTTATTTAAGTATGAACATTAAAGGAAAACAAATAAAGTGGTAAATGTTTTATAGAGTCCATAACTAATTAATTTTGTGATCATGTAGCTTCTCTGTTAAATTTTGCACCAGTTTGATAAAATAAATTTTTTTCATTTTTCGGGGAAAAAAAGTTCACCATTTGTTCGATAGATGGCAATACTAGATTAAAGCTCAAAGTTTTTATTTAAATTTGAAATTTTGTGGGAAACTTAGAAATATTTCATCTGAATTTCTTAAAATTCTAGTTGCTGTTAGTTTCAAAATAAAGAGCTACTTTTAAAAAAGAAAATTAATTTAACATTAATTTTATTTTATTTTTCTAGTGTAATAAAAGTGTATTAGAAAAATTATAAGTTGAGGCGATTCAACATTTAATAGTTATAATTTTTGACAACGGATTGAATGAATATTAAAAACAAAATTTTCAGTAATGAAGAAAATTAATGTGTGCATGCAGTGTATGATAGTGTAAAAAAATTAATTTAATTTAGAATAAGCAAACTAAATATTTCATTAACTAGAATTAAATTTTATAACAAAAGTAATATTAGAAAGTCTCCTTGTAACCTTACAATAAAATGTTTTAAATCATAAAAATAATTTAAATCTAAAATAATCAAATAATAAATTAAAAACGAACCTATTTTATTTCATTACATTTGCAAAGTAATTTTGAGAAACTGCAGGAGAAAAGGAAAGAAAATTACTTCTAAATATTAAATACACAATTTTGTCCTTAAATTAAAACAATTAAAAAAAAGTAATCTCTGCCACGTGATTTAAATTTAGAATATTAGAACTTGATTTAATTTACGTATTTTGTTTGAACTTTGTTTAAAATTCTTTTGCTAAATATTTTTAGGAAATTAAATTCATTGCTATAATAAATAACAAAAAAATGCATTTAATACATTTTAACATTTTTATAAAAACATTTTTAAAGAAAATGTATAATAATAATGGATGTTTCCTTTAAAAATGATTTTCTATATGTTTATTTCATATATGTAATGAAGTCATAGTTTCTGTCTTATAGATAATAAGGAAAGCAATAAAGAAAACAATTTCCTAAGAAAATTTGATTCAAATTATAAAATTCTATTCAAATAAATTTAATAATAATAAAAATATTTAAATGATTTCTTCGCAAAACCCATTGTTATTACTAAATAGATAAATTTCAAAACCAGTAAATTTGAATAGATAAATTGAATTAAAAGCAAATCAAATAATATATCTAATTTCTTTTTTTAGTTTTTATTTATATGGATAATAGTTTTTATTTATATGGATAATCCATTTTCCCGTCCAGTTAAACTGCGGGCACCGTCAGTTGTAAATGACACAATTTTAGAAGGACATATTTCTCTTTTTTTCAATGCATCTATAACTGCATTACAAGTGTCTCTAATCCTTTTGTTGAAAAAAATAACGTACAAAAATTGCTAAGTGAGCAGAGCCTGTTACGTCGGTAGACTCGTCAAGGCAAATGGATATTAAATCGCAAGACTTTATATGAATTTTTTGTTGAAAATTTACATTTTCCACCATACCCAAAATTCTCTCTTTCACTGTATTCCTAGCTATCGGCATGTCTTGGATAATTCTTCTTTCTTTGGATACTTTTTTCATTGTTTTCGAAATCATCGAATAAGTATGGTGCATATTGCAGCAAATAATCCTTTAAAAATTCGCCTTCATTAAAAGGTTTCACAATAATATTGAGGAATAGTTTTTGAAACTTGATAACTAGCAGCAGTAGTGATTGATTGAGTTCCAATATATTTCATTAAAGAAGTAGTTTGAGCATTTTTGTTTTTTAAGGCACGTGATAGATACTACTTTTGCTCATCTGCACTTTGATCGAGAAGAAATTTATGGTTGGTTTTATAGTGCCACTTTAATGAAAATGTTCTACAGACTACAGTTTTAGAACATAAAATACAAATTGCTTTACTGTCTTTTTTAATCATACCGTATCTGTCAATCCACCAAGCTTAAAATTCTATGCTATAACATGTTTCGGATAATTTCGATTTCTTCATTGAACTAGCCATAATAAGAAATTCTAAAATATATATTTTAATAACATTGTGATAAAATAATTAATTTATTCTGTATTCGTTTGCTAGAACATAGTTCGTTACATATCAAAGTACTAAAAATATTTCCAACTCAAGAAAATAATTAATAATATATTAATTCAAGATAATTTTAATAATTATATCTATATAATATTAGATTTAATAATAATTATATCTATTATATCTATACACTGATTTAATGATAAAATAATTACTCATAAAATATTTTATTTTTCAAAAATAAGCAAACTAAATTATTAGTAACTTTTAATATCTTAAGGTTGTTAAGGTTAAAATTTCAGTCGTGACACAATATGTTCTTGCAAACGAATGTAGAACATAAAATATGAAATAATATGTAAAAATATTTACCTAAAAATAACACTATATCTATTTACAATAAACGGTTATATTTTTTAATAAGTCACTGTGTGAAGTTTCAAAGACGACGGTTTACTAAAAATGACGAATGTCGTCTGATTCGAGCGCTGCGTCGGCAACAACATGCAATAACATTAGAAGGCGAAACTGGATACGCAAAAAATTTTATCTAATGCGCATCTTTATATTTCGAGAGAATTCATGCGATATTTTAATAATAAAATGTATAATTTGACGGCTCTAGTTAGCATACTAAGATTGGTATTCAGTACTACAAATTTATATCATAAATTATAAATTAAATGTGGATTCATAAATCTTAATTAGTTTCTATTTAAAAAGATAAGTTATAAAAAAATAATTTTGTTTTTGTGCGTGCCATCAAAATTTTCAAACGTGCCACTTGTGGCACGCGTGCCATTGGTTCGCCATCCCAGATCTCTCTCTCTCTCTCTCTCTCTCTCTCTCTCTCTCTCTCTCTCTCTCTCTCTCTCTCTCTCTCTCTCTCTCTCTCTCTCTCTCTCTCTCTCTCTCTCTCTCTCTCTCTCTCTCTCTCTCTCTCTCTCTCTTTTTTTCTCTCTCTTTCTCTCTCTTTCTCTCTCTCTCTCTCTCTTTCTCTCTCTCTCTCTCTCTCTCTCTCTCTCTCTCTCTATATATATATATATATATATATATATATATATATATATATATATATATATATATATATATATCCTTTCGCATGAGAAACATTATAAATCTGTAATTTTATGAGATTTATTTATTTACGTTATTCTGATGAAACAGTCTGGTTTTCAGTGAATAGTCAAAAGTTTTAATTGTGAAATTCGTTTATTCTTTTAAATTTCTTTCCTTTATTAATTTTTGCCATGATAGCTAAATCCAGTTTTTCATAAATCTCATTTTCTATAAGTTCAAATAATCGCAGTTTCACATTAATATTCTTCAGTTTCATTCAATGTCAACTTCGATTTGAGTCAATATCTATCAGTATATTCGAATATTCAAAATTTTACCAAATGAATGAATAAATCTCTAAGCGTCATTAAAAAATGTTTCTTTTGAAATGAGAGATTTTAAAATAATTTTAAAGAATTCATTCTTGCGAAGTGAAATGAAATTAATTTTGAGTTTTCATTAGAAAGAATTATAGTGTTAAAAAATTTTAATCCAATTTGTTCTATAATTAAACACACACAAATAAATATTTTGGACTATAATTTGAAAAGAAGTTATTATTTTTTATATTTAAAATCATTAGATTTCTTACAAACTGTGTCAAAAAAGAAATAAAAAAATTGTTTTATTAATGAGAGACATTACTATTTTTATATTTGTTTCGTTTAATTGTTTCTTTTTAATCTTAAAACGAAATAATGACTTGTAAATGAAATGATGAATGGAGTAAATGAAATAATCATTTGATGTTGACCTGACAATTCATTATGGTTTTTTTAAAAAAAAAATATTTATAACATGAATGTATCTTTGAAAATGTTAATATTATATTTTAAAATATTAGTTTGATAAATTTATATGAGAAATAAAAACTAAAATAAAAGTAACGAGGAATTAATAAATGTTGTTATTATAATTTAAGCAGTTTTATTGTTTATTTTAGTGCTGCCATCTGTAATAATAAAAAGAAACTTTATAAGTTAACATGCTGATTCAAATGAGACATTCATTTTGAATTTATTCACCATATACATTTCTTTCACTCAATCCTCATATATTAAAAATTAAGATTTTAAATTATTCAGTAAACTATTTATCTCTGTTACATATTTCTACATTATCTTTTCATAAAATATCATGAATTTTCATTCATCTTTAATTAGGTAAAAATTTAAAATTAATGTTAGCATTTCTGCCACTCTTAAATATTATGCAATAAAAATGCAATTTTTGATATAATGAAGTTAAATATGTCAAAACATATTCCTATTTTACATACTAATACAGTTGGATTAGTATCTATTAGTAAAGATTTTAATGAATAAGTAGCAACTAATCCTAAAGAATTATTTTATTTTTCCTCTATTAAAGTATTACATATTAGATTTAAGTATTTATTTAAAACTATTTTGATATAGAAGCTCAATTTTCTTAAAAATTACATCAGTATAATCTTCAACAACAAAAAAATAACAGGAAAAACAATTAGTTTTATACAGTAAATTTTTTTTTTATGATGTTTAACTTAATTTTTGGATTTTAATTTTAGAAACTTTAATATAAATTGCATATAAATAGGTAACTTTTTTGCTGTGAAAAGTAGTCGAAAGCAAATTTAAGGTAATATGCATTCATAATAATATAACATGCACATTTTATGCTGTTAGAAAATCTTATTTATTTATATTAAGCAATTAAAGATGAAAGTAAAAAATGCTAATATTTTCATACATTATATATATATATATATATATATATATATATATATATAAAATATTTTGATGAATTCCTGTCCTAACTTTTTATGATATTATAGTTATTTTTAAATTTGAGATTCTTACATTTATTACCAAAATAATAGCTCATTTTTTATTTTATTTTTTTACTTTTTATAATCTTGATTGTTCAAGTCAGTAATACCTTTTTTTCTTCTATTCTTTTTTTCTATTCCGTTTATTTCTTTTATTTCAGTTTTAAAAGATTTTCATTTCTAATTATTTAATTTTTCAGATTTTTACATAGCAGTTAATTTAATGACTATAGCGGAAAACATTTTATCAATTGTGAAAGGATACTCTTATCTAATTAATCGTTTTTATTATTGATAGATATCATTTAAACATACTTATAAATTATTTATTGTCTGTTTGGTTAAAGATAATACTGTTGTTGTTGTCGTTACTTATGACACTTGAATAAGCCAAGTTCGCTATGCCGTTGGCTATGCGAATTTAAGTCACTAGGGTGCGTCTATCGTTTAACCAGTGCACCAAGGTGAAAGTACGACTTTACTCTAAACTCCTCAGATAGAAGCCAACACCAGAGGATCCATTCCCTCAATTTTGACATTGGTCTGAAGGGAGAGGAAATTTTCTCCAAATCATTGCACTCATGGTAACTGCTCAGCGACCGATTACAGGACTTCCGATTCCACAGATTTGGTTAGGAACCATGTATAAATTCGAAATCAGGGCCACTTCCTTAAAACAAAAATTTTTTTTCAATTTTCTATTAAATTTTCTCTATGTTTGCGTAACATAGATAAATAAATCAAGTTGCTTAAACTATAAACAATAATAATATTTATATTTGATGCTGTCATTTTAATTAAGCCACAATCATTAAAATATCTGTTGAAATTCATATTTCGCTCGCATATTTATCGCACTCAATATTATCAAAGATTAGGAGCGATGCTGTAGGATTAGGTATATTTTCTGGGAAGAAATAAAAGGCTGTATTCACATTCCAAGCTTGATACAAAATGAGTCCGTAAGGACCGAATATGTATATCCTGGAGTTAGAAAAATTTCTTGTGTCCTCAAAATGACAAGAATATCCTAACTTTATCATTTATATAGAGGCATTTCACAAGAAATCATTCAAAGTATATGAAATTAATTAAAAACACATACCTTTTTCATGGTACAATCAATGATAATAGAAAACACCGAAAGGAATACCGAGAATTATAATGCTGAGTAATGCTTATCCGTAATGAAAATTAGATTGGACTTAGATAGTAAAAAGCTTTAAATTTATTAAATATGTTGAGCTTAGATAACTACGGTTTAATATTTCCATATTTTTATAACAGTAAATGGATATATTCGAAGTCCGATAGTTTAATGGCAACGTTCAACGCTTCCAAGGCACAGGTCCGAGGTTCGATCCTTGGGCTGGGCAAGATCGAGTCAGCCTTTCATCCCTTCAGTGGGTCCATAAACTGAGTACCAAGTATGATTGGGATCTAAACATTGGGAGTTTCGCGTTAGGCTGACCACGTAACAGGGGCATATGCTTCACAAGCCAGGGCTTTCGATCATGAAAATAGTTATGGGCAATATAGGCCTTATCCCACTTGGGCTGTCGTGCCACGGAGATTAGTTTAGTTTAAATGGATATATTCACAAAAACAAACAGCATGTTGAATCCATCAGTGAAATTCTTTGCAAACACGTGTAAGGAGAAATATTTTATTACCGTCTCTTCGAATAACAACAGGCTTCTGTACAACAACAATCTGTTGCAGTTCACATGCAACAAGGAATAAACACACGCGCCTAATCACCCATACCAACAGATTTAGCAGATTACAATATGTTTGCAAGAGTTTCTTTTTTTAATTGTTTATCACACTTTATACACTATATAATGTGAATGAACAAAGACAAGAGAATTCATAAAATATATTGTGTAGCATATAAAACCAATGAAAATTGTTTTTATAAGTTACACCCCTGAACCCGAGATTTTTTATGCAGAAGACAATAGTCTTAAGCAAATCCTACCATCGACTTTCAATAAAAATCTATATTTTCCCTTTTCCTTGCATTGCATCTGTTTTGCACCCCCAAACCCGAGATTTTCTATGCAAAAAACAAAAGTCTTAAGCAAATCCTACCATCGACATCCAATAAAAATCTATAATTTTCCATTTTTTCCTGAATTACATCTGTCTTGTATTTTTTTCTAATTATTTTATAAGACTTTTATATTCTAAAATACTCCCGTTGATTTAAAAAGTGAAACACAGAATATTTACCTATAATTTTAATGACTTTCTTTAAAAGAAAAATGTTGAAATAAATATTTTATATCTTATGTTTCAGGAATACTTCATGTATTATTCCTTTTTCAGAATATATATAATAATCTATTTTATTTTATAAGTGAACAAATTTTTCCTAGCAAAATATAGTTAAAAAAAACTAACTTTTTATAGTTAAAAAAAATTTAATAACAATTTATTCAAACAAATTTCTTACAACGTTGAGTTTAAATTAAGTTTTGTTTTTCAGTTGTCTCAAAACATTTTTCTTTATTTTTTAATGAAATAATGACAGTTATGGGTGTTTTTCTTTAAACATTTAACAACATATCAAGTATTTCCTGTCGTAGATATCGCATTCCCATCATATCGTGATTTTTATGACATTTAATTGAGAAAGTATTCTTCATTTATGAATCGATTTCTTACTTGGTTTCAAAATTCATAGAAGTATAAAAGTTCTCACACATTATTCTATTTTTAAATCATAATTTTGGGAAGGAAAATCTTCATTCCAACTTTTCACCATACAATTTATTTATTTGTTTTTTTATATATATATTATTATCACGTCTTTTGAAAACAAAAATGTTTTCTCATTTAATTCACTTTTATTTTTTTTTGCCTGCGTTAGAACTCTTCTCATCTATATCAAACAAGATTATTCCTTTTTTTTATAGCAAAGTTTAATTCAGATGTATTTATTCACATCGTAAGATAAGAATTCTGAGAAGATTGGGGACTTTGATTGAAAATATTTCAATATTTTAACCAACATACCTAAGTTTTAATATCAACTGAAATAGAAAAACAGAAACTGGTTATATTGACAGTTAAAAATTGCTTTCAAATTTGATAGAAATATTTCATTAATCTCTATAAAATACGAATCAATTATTTTATCTCTCAAAGGGGCTTTAGTTTAAGTTACACTTATAATAAGCTGTCTCCAGTTGATTATATAAATGTTCTCATGTTTAAAATTATTGAGGATACTTTCCAGCTCCAGTAAATGGAAGAACAATTCATCGTTGCCTGCTATTAAACACATGGCCATTCCCATAACATCCTAAGAAATTCAGAACACCTGGAAAGGATTTTTTGTAAGGTTCTCCTTTGGAAATTTGGAACGCAAATCCGAATTACTCCCATTGCTTAACCTTTGTTGCTCCACATTTTAGCCTCTTTTCGAATGCATAGGTGACGCAAGTGGGGCTAATTGCATTGAGGTGACTCGATTTGGGGACCACTAAACTCAACCGACTGACTCATCATTGACCCGAACACCAAAATAAATCTGCGACCGAATAATTCCACTTGGAGGGGAAGGACGACCCAATAATTTCAGTGCCGCTCTAGTACCTTCACGATTTCGGCGACCTCGCCTTTGTTCCTCCACCCCCGAACAAAAGAATGGGGGTGGGGTGTCCGGGTTACGAGCCAGAAGGGTTAAAATCCAGGCCAACCCGGGTCATCGCCGGATAGGGTCCTCCAAAAACGGTCGTTTGCCTTCCGTAGGGTCAGGGAACGACAGAATCGGGGTCTACGACTGAGACTGACCCCGATTTTCTCATCGCGTCCTTTCCCTTTCGGTTTCGCTTTCCCTCGATGTGATCTGTTTCAAGGTTGGGTCGAGGAAGGACACCAGGGGAGGGGCCAAGGCAGCTTTTCGGGAGCAAACGGTCACGTGATGTTATTGACACCGAAATAAAAGACTGAAATCTTGAGAAAAACATATGTGGACTTCGTTACACTATCGACCAAGGAGGTTGGGGTCAGGTGGGCTGGTGACACTATCCCGAAGAACATCGAACTAAGTGCATGTTTGTCAACAAGGTGAATGCGGTCACCTTGTTCAGTACTTAAAGCTAAAAAATAAAATTTTCCTCTCTCTCAAGCACATCGTTATTATCTTGATCCAGTTTAAAATGTCAGTTTGCGCGGTAAATTTTAACAACCTTTGCAGTGTCATTCTTAAAAAAGTTCCGTTATTTCATTTGTTCAAAAAATTTCATAACAAAAATTATTAATACAATTTATAAAAATTATTTACTTAGAAATTAGCTAAGGAATTTTAATAGAATAATTATATTTACCTCAAAATAATTCTGTCGTAAGTGTTTTATTTATTTATTTTTTATAAGTAAACAATTTTTATAATAATAAACATTTGTACAAATGATTTTAACAAAAAAGATATCATCAAATATATTCTCTTCAGTATTTGATAAAGCATAATATTTAAATATTTTATGGCTGCGTGTATGTGAGTGTTTGATTAAGATAAAATATTCACTTATTAAAATAAAATATATTTATTAAGATAAAATATACCTTATCGCTCGCTAGTTGTAGTATATAAAAAGCATTCTAATCCCTCAATTGCTACAAAAATACTCAAATCGGGAATTCAAATTTCAAGATACACATTATTTGCACATCCTTTTCCAAGAAATAAAGTGATTACAATCTTAAACTCTCCTCCCAAAAAATGTATAGTAATTATCTTTGCTCAAAAAGTTCCTCAACAGTTATTTTAGTCTAAGATTTAATACCATCATTTTAATAAATAAAAAAATTTTAAAAAAAGTTGTGAACCAGAACAAAATATCTTAGAGTTAAGATAAATGATGACAGGAATTTATAATTTTAATTTTCAGTCAATGGCTATAAAAAAAGTAGAATCTCACTTTGATTATTAACGTTAAAATCTTTTATTCTTTTCTTTGTTCTTCCCATTCCTGAATTCAAGAATTCAGTAAAATTTAGTAGATATTTTTTTACTAATTTGGCTTCAGTCACAACTAAGTTATAATTTTTAGCACATGATTTAATTATTAACAAAATCTCAGAAACAATATCACTTATAAATGGTATTTGTATTATTAGCAATAATAAAAAATAATCAAAAAGTCAGTGTTTTCTTTTCTCTTCCAAGATTTCAATAAATTATTAAATAAAAAAAGTTTAATTTTATGCACATGGCAAATAATTGATTAGAAATTGTAAAATGTTAAAAAGAGTGTGCGTATATTATATTCCTTATATTATATAATAAACTGAAATTTTCTTTTTTATTGCTTTTTCAACAAAATTTTTTTTTCTATTTTCAACAAATGCATTATTTTTATTTTTTTTTATTTTTATTTTTTATTATTATTATTTTTTATTTTTTTATTTATTTATTTATTTTTTTTTTTTTTTTTTTTTTTTTTGCTATTTTCAACATTTTTTTCCCCTTTATGTTATGGAGAATTTTCGCTGTCGAAAAATATTATTACTTTTAAAAATTTATTTATAACAACAAAAGCCGAAAAATGTTCTTTCTTCTGCTGCCATCTATTATTAATATTGTCAAACAATATTCCTTTCATTCTTGTGTTTCTCAAAATACATTACATGCCACGGAATAATCTAAGGGAATTAAAGTTTCAGATAAAAAAAATATCCTAAGAAAAAAGCACAAAAAATTTAACTGATTAAATAATTATAAAATTAATTTGATTTAATAATTAATTAAAAATTTTAACTGATAAGCTACTTACGCATTATGCCATGAATCTTGTTGGCCATAAAAATATACAGTCGAATTTTGCAAATTTTAATATTTTTATTCAAAATATGAAAGAGAAACAAAACAGTTTACTTATATCTTCCTTTTAACAAATAAATAAAACATTTATTTAAAATTCATATGGTGCTAAATCGCATCATTAAATCACTTATTTTCTCAGATATGGTCAACGGGATAATATGTAAATGTCAAATAATATTAATAACTTCAGTTAAATTAATATCTTTATAGATATTGTTGAAAAAGATAAAACGTATGTATATTTAAAAATATTACAAACTATCAAGCGAATTTTTAAATTATATTTAGGTAATCCTTGATAAACTAGTACAAAGACATCTAAAATGTTTTCAAGTGACAAAGTTGAATTTTTCATAAGAATTACTGCTTATATAAATCAGCAATCGTTTATTAATGTATTTAAAATCCTCCATACAATCAGAATCACAACGAAAATTAAAACGTAACTTGGTGTTCATTGAGAATCAAATTGCTTAGATAATATACAATTTTTACTTAATTAAAAATAAATGAAACATTTGTATAATTCATAAATATAAACTAAATATCTTGATTTAGATTTATATTATTAATAAACCATTAAGAAAAACTATAAGTATTGAACCTGTGATATCATCCTTTTAATTCAAAACTACTTTTTCCATTCATGTAAATGATAATAATCACAATTTTTTTATCCCAAATCAAAAAACTTTAGTGCTGCCATCTATGTTTAAATACAATAAACTCTGAAACACTTTAATTTACAAAGACTGATCAAAATTCTTATTTATTTTAAAAATATATAAATACTTATGGGATAAAAATAACTTAATGCCATTGAGAATCAGTTAAATAGTTTTAAACTTTTTACTCGATTATTATTTAAAAATATTTATCCTTTGAAACAGTTACATTTTTTTAAATTTGATGAATATTTATGTCATGAATATTTGATGAAGAAAAATTTCGCTGAATCACATGAAAACTTATTTTTAAATTGAATTATATATCTTAAAATAATTAAGATTTTCTCTTACATCAAATAAATATATTTATAAATATTTTTTGATAAACAGAATATTTATTATGTATTTTATATTATAGGGGGAAATTTTTATAATTTTTATATTTTCTTTCATTTCAATATAGATTTATCATAATGGATGAAGTCAATTTTGTAAATGTTTAGAACTCAAAGAAACTTGTTGTAATTGTTAAAAATTTATTTTGTAAAATTCAATTTCCAACACAAGATTATGATTTCTGAAAACTTATTAAAATATTTTTTTCATTTTAACAAATATTATCGATTAGGAAACAAATATATTTGAGATAGAAAATGTCCTTAAAATTTCTTAGCTTGTTCAAAAAATTTTTAAGTAATTTAAAAACTATATTCATTGTTATTTTAAATACATATATTTACTGTTGCTTTTTCACCTTTTCTCATTTATTATAAGCTAAAAATAAAATCAAAATTATATTATATAAAACACAATGTCTTTTGCTAAAATTCCAAAATATTTATTTAAAAAATCAACTTGGTACAATGAAGAATTCAGTGCATGTATCATAATTAAGGTATTTAACAACTTTGCTTATGCATATATACCTAGATTATTATATATCCTATAAATGTTTAGAGTTTTAAATTTTTATGATATATAAACATCATTCTTCTTTTGAATGTCCATTAATTTAAAATTTACTAAATATTTTAAATTAAAATAGTAAAAAAATTAAACGAAATCGCTTATAAAATATTTTTTCTTCAAAGAAAGGATTGGAAAAAAAAGATATTTTTCCTCAACTGGATGTAAAACTAAATAATAAATGTATGCAGCTAAAATTTAAGAAATTCTAAAATTTTCCATTAAAAACATTTTTTATTATTTAAAATTAAGAATGAAGAATTCTTGAAGAAAGGGTAAAGTAAATTTTGTTCCTTTCTCATTATTTTCCATTTTTATTGTTTTTCAAAAATAGATTTCGGAAATTGAATGCAATATCCACATATATATCCACAAATCTCGAAATTTTTATTGAACTTCATTATTTCTTTCACCTGATATATTATATTAAAGTTTTTAAATAAATATCAAATAAAACAATTACAATTGCATGAAATTTTTCATTTTAATAACAATTATACATTGATATTTTAATTGTTCTTCAAATTTAATTTTTAATATTTGTTGATAAACTGTAAACGTTCCTTTTATTATATTAATAGTCTAAAATGTTAATTTTCATTGGGAAAAAATGCTTATTTGATCTGTCAAAAAAAGTTAATAAAGTTCCAACTCATGTGCTTTATTTGCAATGTAAATATTGAATAAGGACGTCAAAAGGCTACAAATATAAGAACTAGTGCGTGCAAGGCTCCTGAGTAACCTTGCCCAGAGAAAATTCGCATCAATGACGTTTGCGTAAGATGTTCCAAATTTCGACAGTACAGGGGGACATTGATAGGAGAAACAGGTAGAGTCCAATACACCCTCTCCAGCACCAAGGACACGTGTTAAGCAGCACATGTCCGCACCCAGCTCCATTTGGACTCGGCGACCGCGAATTCCCAATTCTCGACCTTGAAAGCTGCTGCGTTTTCACTCCCTCCCCCAATCCGACCTTCAACCCAGGTAGACGTGCGCAGAAAAGGCGCGAGCCCTTCCGTTCTTCCGCGCGCAAATGACGTCAACTCTCTCTTTCCGCTGCTCTTATGCGAGACTGGAAGCCTTTTGTGGGCGTGGAAGGCGGCTCGGGATGAGTCTTCCCATCCTTCCTTCCGCTTTTATTCCACCCAGCGGCAGGTCTGCGGCGCGGGGTT
Source organism: Latrodectus hesperus (assembly GCA_037975125.1). NCBI lineage: Eukaryota > Metazoa > Arthropoda > Arachnida > Araneae > Theridiidae > Latrodectus > Latrodectus hesperus. Next base: position 57,207,426 of record CM075855.1, read on the forward strand.
GTCGCCGGAATCGAATTATGAATCTCGCATAATGCGCGATGCCGCATTGAATATGAAATAGTTTGCGAAATATGTTAAACCAAATATGAATTGATTAGCCAGAGACCAGACAATACTTGGCAGAGAATAGATTATGATATTTTTTGCCAATTTTCGATGGGCGTTTATATTTCTTTAAAATATATTTAAGCATCTTTATTCAATACATTTTAAATAATATTAAAATTATAAATAAATAAATATATATATATACACACTAAAATGAAATATATATAATTTTAATAATTATGTATAATATTCAGTTTTTGATAATATATTCATACTTTATAATTTTTTTGTTTAATGAAAATACAATATTGGAAAAAATTATTGTTTTTTATATAAAAGTACTTTTTTATTTTTATGCATAATAAAATGGAGAAAACAATAAAAGGATATTTGAATACTACTGTATAAAGTTTATTTAAATAATTACATTTAACTATTTTCTCATCATAGCTTTTTCCCTTCCAAACCTTATTGATTTAAAAAAATTTTTTTGTAAACTAGTGTATAAATTGCTTGAAAAATGGGATTATTTAAATTTATTTTATTTAATTTTATATAGAAACATTTAAATTTGTTATTTTATTCTGTCTATTAACTGTGAATATTACTCTAAATGTAAATATTCAAAACTAAAATAGTGACAGCATTTTACCTTTTAGTCTAATTATTAAATAAATTTAAAGAAATAAAATTTTGTTCAGAGCACATTTTCGCTAAGTTTGTCTGACAGATAGATGCGTCTACGTACAATAATTTCAAGTGCAAAAATTTCTTTAAAAAAATTATGAAAGTATTTTAAAAATTATAGCACCTAAAATTATATATATATATATATATATATATATATATATATATATATATATATATATATATACATACATACATACAGATATATACAGATGATCAATCAATTAAAATTTGTATTTGTTAGTAAATTTTTTTCATCTTTTGTGTAATGAATTTTGATTGCAATAACAAAAAAAGATAAAGGAGATAAATATGTGTGAGAAAGAAATGTTTTATTATGATTTTTGTGGACAAAAATAATTCTGTATATATATATATATATATATATATATATATAAATTAATAGAGACAGGCTAATAATTTTACAAATATTTATATTTAAATTTTAACTAAACAAATTATTTAATTAACAAGAGAAATCTTGCTTAGTTAAAAATTAATAATTTATTTTTTTCAAATTTTGATTTGCGAATTTTGAAAAAGATAATTATTTTGCAAATTTTGAAATATATCAGACTTTTCTTTACCATTGTAAAAATTTTAGAATATACAGATTGATAAAATATATTATATTAAAAATTTTGATCCAAAAATGTTTTAATTTTTTATTGTAAGATTTATTTCTAAATGGTATTCGATAATTTACTAACTTCAAAATTATTTATATTATAATATTATAATTTTTTCACAACGGAGCAGTATACTGCCTGATACAAATACGAAATCTCATTTTACGTTTTATTTCATAAATTATCATTAAACATGAGATAAACAGGGTTTCCACTCCACCTCCCAAACAAAGAGCAACAGACGATAATTTTGGGAAGTTCATTGAACATTGGAATTAACCTTGGAAGAAGGCAAAAAATAAATAACGATTAAGTGATGAGACCTTGCTCTTTGGAATGAAGACAAAGAAACGTTTTTTTCTCTCCCCCTCCATTCCTAATCAGAGGACGGGATTAAAAACAAAAAGTCGTCGCCCCCGCTTGCGTTAAAAAAAGGGCAGTGGCGGTCAAGGGCAAGTGGCGGGGTCATCGCACGCTGACAGCTATCAGGTCATCCCAATGTCGATACCTGCTAAACGAAGGACAGGACGCTCCGATTCTGAGGTCAATTTGGTAGTGGTAGGCCCCTTTCGAGGCTGTCTCCTACAGAGAAGGAACAGATTCGACCTCCACTTTCACTTTTGGAGGCTGTGGATGCTTCGATTTGGAGGCAGAGGCGTCGCTGGTGGCATTGCACCCTGTACCACAGTGGAGATGCCTGAGCTTCTTTGTTGGCAGGTGAAGGACCGGGGAACGTGCTCGTAGCCGCGTCGAGTGCTTGGAGGGGGATTAGACTATGCGCGCGAGCGACGTGAGGTTCTTGAATCTTAGTTTATCATTTCATTGAACGTTTGTGACCGAGGCTTATCTCTGAAAGTTTAGAGACATTATTGCAAATTAGATAGTGAGACATTCCCCGCATATATAACCTAATATGCAGACGCATTGCACTGGAGATAAAAAAATATAAATAAATAAATAAGTCCTATACATATTTTGTGCAACAAAGTAACCGTTGTTGAATAATTTGATGGTTATTCAATCGATTTAAAAAAGAAAGAAAAAAAAATAACTCAATTTTTTTTTACTATTGTTATTTATTATTATTTTGTAACTTATTTAAGACTGTATCACAATTGTTTTGTTTCAGTGTTAAACCTAGTCCTGAATTTTTGAATTTCGAACTTAAAATAATTTTATCGAAGTATTTGTAAGTTAATTTAACATTAAAATATAATACTTGGTAAAATCAATTAATATCATTTAAGCTTTAATATTTAAAAATGGTTTGAAGCTAAAAATATATTTCAAACTTTTATGCATAAGAATATACCTTTTTTTGTTCAGTTCGTTATTAATTATTTATAATTTCCTAAGTATTTTTCACTTATTTAATATTACTTTGATTTCATATATATATACATACATACACTATGCACTTCTTCTATTTTAAGTAATTTATTTTCCTTTTTATACTAGGCGGCTATACTTTTTTTAAATTTTATTAGTGTAAATTTTTAATTCGGATTAGTCCTGTGTTACAATTTCTTAGTTACGAAATGTGAATGTAATTTAAAAATTCGGCATCACAAAAATTACTTTTGGAAATATAATAATTTTCTTGTTAAAAACAATCTTATTAAAATCACTTTATATAAGATAACATTTGTGTCATTCATTTGCATTTAGCCTTTTTCCCCCTTCGCTGTATCTTTGTTGAATTTAGTGTATTTTCTTTGGGTTTAATTTTGAATATTTGGGTCAAATCATTATAATTGGTGAAGAAAGGTAATGCTTTTCTCTTATATGTATTTTATATTTATTTAATTTCTTTCATTACTCAGAAGAAGCTGATTTTTAGGTTAATTAACTTTAATATTTGATTTTAATTATGTTTTTATTTTTAAGGCATTATTTATTTCTTTTTTTAAAAAATGCAAGCGGTCTTTGGATATGTATCTTTATTTCATTTTTACATTTTGGAAGACATAAAATAATTTCATAAAATTAACGGAAATGTCAATCCTTATTATTTGTTGAAAATACTTTATTTAAATGATCAATTTTTATTTCATCACCAGGAGCTTTTCTAAATTTTCAAATATAATTTGCCAAGCACAGTTTTATCTCTTTTACTTCAGATATCACGAAATACAGTACAATAATAATAATTATAATGTAGACTACTGATAGTTAACTTAATCTCTTGCCCCACTTGTCAATCACGGTTTTGAGATAGCCTCTGTTATTATTATTATGAAAGCTTATATAAATCAAAATAAGGCCTTCAATTTAATCAAAGATTATTGCAGTCAATATAAAGACACTTATTATACATTCATAACAAAATTTTCACAAAGACAAATTCATATGTATTATATTACGCGCGACAAAAAAATATATAACATATCTAAAATTAGAACAAAAAGAATTTCAGAATTTTTCAAAATATATTATTCGTTTAAGAAATACAGTATTTACATGTGACAATATATAAGAAATGTAATTCTTTTTTAAACAAATATCTGTATAAAAAAGAGATAAAATGCATTTTTAAAATTCCAAAAATTTATCATGAAATGAAAAAAAAAGCACTGCATCATATAAATTTACAGTTAACAACAAAAAACGGAAGAAAAAAGATGGGCGACTTTCTTTCTCTAGTTTTCAGTAACACCCCTGAAATTTTATTAACAATGGAACAGATGCTCTGATTTACAAAAAAGAAAGATTACTTTATCCCTCATAAAACCATACGAAATCCGTCATCCAATGACGTCATATCCACGCCATATTGACGTCACGATTGCATTACTCGGGAAGTAATCATCGTTTAGAGGAAGGGAAACTCTCCTTGAAGTGGGATAAAAAGCTGGTAGTGAGAGCGAAAGGGTTACGTTTGAACTCTGTTTGCGGAAGCAATGACCTCCATTGAACGGTAAATGTTGATATGGGATGAGATGCTTGCGCGCGCATTCAGAGTATACACTTCCTTCTTCAACAAGTGAAAGTGGACGAGTTCATTCTAATTTCTGACGCTTTGGAATGGGATCGTTATACCCCTCTTACTCTAATACCTTTTCTCATATGGACTCGCCCGTATTTGATACTCCGTATACCTGTTGATCTCGTACATTGCTTCATCCGTTTGCTCTCATTCATTTTCTTTGTGGGGGAGATATCTTTTAAATTTTTTCGATTTAATTTGTTTAATTTTTTTAAATTAGTTTAATTTTAACACAAATGAGAAATTATAAAATAAATATATAAATTTTACTATTACATATTTTTAAATTCTGTTTTTTTATAATAAGAAATTTTATGTCGTGATATTTAAGCTGTTTTCAGTTTAATGATCATTTAATTATAATTCACTTTTGATAATGATAATCTTAGACTTCCACTTTCTATTTTGATTTCAATATGTACATCTAATGAAATTTGTTATTTCAGTAAATAAAAGAGAAATGATACTTTTTGAAATTTATTAAAAACAATTACTTCAAAATAAAAGTTCTTTAAATACATATTTTTGTAAATTAAATTAGAATGAATTGAATTCATAATCACCTGTTTTAAATCTATAATATAATTTTATTACATATTTAAAACAGTTCGCATTTCATTGTATTATGTGTAAGTGATATCATTATTTATTTGAAAAATTTAATGCATTTGCTTCATATTCTACCGAATAAAGTTTATTAAAGTAATCTGTATATATATTTTAATAGATAAACTTAATCGTGTTTTAGTGTTATATAATGAGAAACCATTTAATGTTGTCTTATTATTTACATTTGCATGTTTTTGTACTTCGAATTGCTTTCAAAAATATCTCATACATTAAAATTTATATGAATACTAAGAAATTATTTTCAAAAGTTTTATATTCCTATTTGTACTTTAATTTACATTAGCTGCAAGTACATAGAATGAATTATTTTAATTAACATTTTACAGAGAATAAGTGTACATTATAGTGCCAATATTAACTATATTTTTATATAAAGCTTTTCTTCCTTAAATGTCAATAACAATTTCAGAAAGATAACACACATTGTTTAAAAGTAATAATTAAAAATTACTTAAAAAGTTGGGGTACAAGTACAAATGACAAAGATATTTACAAATTAATCTTAATTTTTTAGCCTCCATATGCTTGTTTGAAATTAATGTCTGCATTTATTTTTTACTACTTATTCATTTTAACTCTGGTGGCAATACAACAAATAGAATAAGAAAACATTGTTTTGTTGATATGACTCATTAGTACCTGCAAACAAGAAGACTTAAGATGGATTCTAAAGGAGAAGAGATTGTTCCCGATGAAAACAAAATCATATTAAGCCTAAGGAATGAAGATAAAACTCTTCGAGCAGTTGGAAAGATAGTTTAAAAAACTCATTCTTTTATCCAAAGAGTAATCAATTATGAAAAGTCATCGAAATCTGTCATCTTAAAGCCTCGATGTACCGACTACCTAAACTGACTTTACGAGATAAGATATGCATCCTGAAATCCTTACGTTTAAACCCAAAGACCTTTCTCATGTAAGCAAACCTTTTCTGACTGCCTTTTATGTAGTTTTCAATTATTATTATTATTACTTCGAAACAATGTGTGTTTTCTTTCTGAAATTGTTACTGTTATTTAAAGGATTGTTAAAGAAAAGCATTCAATAAAAATTGAATTAATGTTGACACTATAATGTACTTTTATTCTCTGTAGAATATTTACCGTGCGTTTGTACGCAGACTTTTTCTGGTAAGTGTATGTTTAGTTTGAAAATAAATTAAATATTTTATCATGTATTTATCATTCAAGTTTATTTTGATTTATATAAAAAAGGAATAAAAAATAAAGATACATTTTAATTAAGATAAAACCTTCACAATATCACTGCCAGAAATCGGAAACTTTTCTATGATTTATTGCTCAATAAAATTTGATTAATAAAATATGGTATTGTTTATAAATCAATACATCCTATTTCATGTTTTTGCCAACAATTGAAAACTTGCTTCGTTAAATTTTGCAATTTTGATCAACAATTATCCATTTATAATAGCTTGTCCAAACTAATAGAACGGAAAACAGCTGACATGAATTTTTATGGTCCATTGTTGTCAAAAACACATTCATATTAAGGGCAATGAAGCGCGCTAAAGAAATGGTACTCTAAAGGCAAAGTGCCAAGGATAAAAACGGAACAACGTAATCTGAACGAAGGGACACATAACGGCATTCTGTCAGGTCACGAAAAGTCGAATTAAAGGTCATAACAATGTCGGTTGCGGTCATTAGAGGGCAAATAATCTATGTTCATTTGACAAAATAACAATGGCCATAGTGAAGGGCATCTCAGTATGTTAACAAAGTTATCAATGCTGCATACAATTTATCATTTCATTATAGCGTGTGTCTAAAGTTAATTAAATACTCAATAAATCTTTCTGAAATAATATAATATTGTTAAAAAATTATTTTATTGATGAACTCAACTAAATTTGAATGATGTGTTTAAAGAAACATAACATTCATTTTTTTATGCAACAAAGCAATTATTTTACATCGGATTTGTATGTGTGTGTGAGTGTAAATTTTGTATAAAATAATTTACTTTTGTTATTTAATAATATCACTTTTTATTCATTAACTCTCAAAATTCATTTCGATTTTTGGAGTTTCCTTACTATTTGAGTTTAATAAATGAATTGTGGCACACAATTTTTAAAAATATTTATATCATCAGAGGTTTTACGTGTTAATACAATTTTTTGTGGAAAAATATTAAATATTGTGAGTATCAATTTGGTGGTTATATTTTTAAATATATTTGTGAGTTCGAATAATATTAAATTGTTTCATTAGATTTCGTTAATTATGTTCTCTGTCCATTTTATTTAAAATTGTTTAAATATTGATACTGTTTTTAACTGACAGCGATCAAAAAGTAATTTATGTATTTTTAACTTTTAAATTTATAAAATTTTACTAGCTATATATATATATATATATATATATATATATATATATAATTAAAATTAAAAATTATAACAACACCACTTAAAAAGTATTTCTAAAATTGAGGTATTTTTTATTTTATCATTCGTGAGTCTAAATCTTTATTTAACAAACAATTTAATATAATAATGATTATGAACAAGATATGAGAAATATAATTTATATTATGAAATGAATGAATTTTCTTAGAATGTTAAAGGAATAATCACATATATATATACGCGCGCGCGATGTTTTATTGAAAAATAAATTTAATTTTTAATTTCAGAAAAAATCTGAAATATTTTTACAATTTTTTAATTTTTTTGAGAAATCATTCATTATCTGGAGAATTAAGTCATAAAAAATTCAATATTTTTTAACGATTGGAAAATATTTAATTGCATTAAATATTCTTATTATTGAATTTTAAGTGGTAAAATATCAGTAAGGATTTTGAAATTCTGTAACATATATACGAGGGTTTTAAAGGAATTTTTTTATCACATCACGGAAGAAAAAAACTCTATCGTTTAATAAAAAAAATCGTTTGGAAAAATTGTAATCACACAGAAAAAGTTTTGTTTACCATATTATATAAATGGTCTTAAAAAGAATGAAAAAATATATTCTTTTATAAACTTTTCTGGAAAATATAATTCCCCACTTTTTCCTTCCAAGAGAAAATTAGCAAATGAAAACGTTTTTTAGAAACAATAATCGATATGTTCAGTCAACGATCTGGCATTGTTTGAGGTAATGAAAAATTTCCAATTTTTCCGTTAAAATTAAAAATGATTTTCGAATTATATTTATTGGTGAAATAAACGAACTGGATACATGAACGATTTTGTCTTTTCTGTGGCTTGCAAACATTTTTGAATTCGGTGTTAGTTAACCGTGTTACTGCAATCTTTATGTGTATTGTTTACTAGTGGTCGTTCTCATTTTTACAAAATTTAGGACAAACAAATCGCCAATTTTTTTCTCCCTTTTAATCGGACCAGGTTATCACAAGATTAGATATCACAACTTTTTTTCTTTCACGAGGTCGTTCTAATAAACCTTCGTTTGACAATGAAATGAGAACTGCGGAAATTTTTCGGGCCTCAAAGGGTACTCGAAATTGGGGTTGAGTGCGACTTTGAAGGTTCCCTTTCCGTATTTTTGGCCTGGTCTCGACCCAAGCTGACCCCAATTCAACGGGAGGCTGCTCCTTGTCGCCTAGATACGACCGAGCAGTGCATTTTTTGTTCTCTGTTCCTCTTTTTCTCCTCCGTTTCAGTGAGAAGGCCGGGCCGAGGCCCCTCGCACACCTAGGCCACAGAAGTCACCCGGAATTCCTTGTCCGAGGTTGGCAGCGATTCTTTGTTTATTTCCGATATTGATCCAGCCTCGGACTGACCTGGATTTGGATGGCTTCAGTGTGATACTTTCTGGACAAAAATGAGGGGAATTAAACCTACTGACGGAGAAATAGGAAGAGTTATTTCATGCATATTTCCTATAACATGAAAAGGAGAGCAATGTCATTTCTGTATTAAAGTAAAACTAGGAGCTCTCACGCTCCAAAAACCGTTTTCACTTTCCATTTCTTATGGGGTCCACTATGTCAGTCGATGAAAGATAAAAACAACACATGACACTTAAAAATGTTAGGAAAATAGAATGTATTCTCTGGAATGCTATTATTATGAACTAAAGAAAATATTCTCTAACATGTATAAAGTTAGTAAGTTAGAATTTTAATTTATTATGACAGTTATAGAAGAAAAATATAAAAAGAGAATGGATTAATAATACAAAATAATAAAGTTATAATGAGTTATAATAAAGTTATAATAAAAAGTTACACACCTATATATAAGTGAATGGGTGTTATTTAATCTACCAGTATCGAAACAGTGAACTTGAGCTTTCACTTTTTATTTATTAATTTCTGTTTTTTCGTGCATTGAAAATTCATTAAATAAATAATCGCTCTTGGCTTGAAATATTTAATTTATATTTTACGAATAGAATTTAATTTTAAAAATTGATAAGTTATTACTGAAAAAGCTAATAACTGTTAAAATTTTGTTGTTTGGTTATCATGTGTTTAATAAATATATTTATTTCAATCATATATCATATTTACAATTTTCGAGAAATATAAAGAAAAATATTCAAGGATTGCATAGAATTTCTAAACGAAGCTTGTTTTAAATTTTATAGTATTTAGATTATAAATCGTATAAAGCAATTTTATTTTTTATTTTCTTTTTTAATTTATTTATTTTGTTTATCTTTTTTTAATTTATTTATCTTTGTTTAATTTATTTATTTATTTTTCATTTTATATGGATATGAAGGCTGAACTTTACTAAATATATAGGAATTATATTTAATAATGATTGTAAAATGGATTTACGGTTTCCCTTAGTGATACTGAAATTGCCTGCTTTATCTTAATACTTACTAAGAAAATAATAAGAAATATTTTCTTTCTACATGAATTTCTTCTGATTTCTCAAACAGAATCATTCAATATAAGATTGCTCACATTGATAACAGCACTCACTATTCATTAAAGATAATAAAACTGATTTTTCAAAAAAAAAAAAAAAAAAAAGGGAGAGAGAGAGAGAGAAATATAATTAGGATAATGAATAAATATAAGGTTACATGTATTTCATATAGTTTAAAACTTTTGACACTAAATGGTAACAAAATCCAATGATAAAAGCTCTAAAAAGTTTTATCAAACATTTATACAACAAGCATCGATTTTTTACTATTTTCAATGGATATGCATGTTTATGAGTGTTTAACGGTAAAACTGTTAAAAACAATAAACTGTAAAGCACTGTTGTTTATTAACAAAAATAAATAAATAATATCAAAATCAAAAATATTTGCTTTTCTACGCAAACGCTTAAAGATTTTTCATTTATAAACCAGTCTTAATTTCAAAAATCGCTGGTAAATTTACAAGAAAGGGAAACAAAATTATTTAAGTTTAATGTAATAATTTAAACTGAAATATTGAATTTGGATATAAATTTGTACATTTTTCGTATATACTTATAACAATACTTTTCATAGCAAAAATTAACTTTTTTGTGAATGAAATCAAAATGAGGCATAAAATTTTCACAACAAAGTTTTCGGGAAAAAAAACAAAATACAAATTACTGTAAACTTTTAAAAAAATCTTCCGATTTTAGTGCTTCCATCTACAAATCAAAAGGATAACAAAATAATAAGTTCTGAAATATATTAGAATTTGCATTATTTATTTTTACTCTTTTATATCATATTGCATTTGTTGTTGATTCACAAACTAATTAGGAATAAAGAAATTGAGAATAATATCATTAAAATGTATTTTCCATAAGTTTATTATTAAAAATTCATATATTTGGAAAAATATCATCCATGGTTTTAAAATTAAGAATAAGATTTAAAATTAGGTAAAATCGCATTTATATTGCAATTTAATTTAGTTTCTATTAACGCACTGGTGTGATATAGATATTGTTTTATACGAAATAGAAATTTTTTTTGATTTTACTTTAAACACGGATTTAATGTTTTTGTAATAAATATAATAGATTTTAGTAAAATAAACAAATTTAATATTAATAAAATCATAAAATAAACAGAATAAAGTCTAAATCATAACAATAGGGATTCTTCAATAACAATTTGTAAACTTTTTTAGCACATAATATTTTTTATGAACCAAAATGATTGATATTAATTATTAATTTTATCATAATCAAAAATACGAAATTTTAATATAAAAATGCTCTATAATTATTATTTGTATGAATGAAAAAAGTTTTTTTTAAGAAAAGAAGAAATATATTAGTTTTCTCAGTAATTACTTTTTTTTAGTTTTTCAATGTAATGTATCATTTTCATGTATGTTAAAAATTATTATACTTTTATTGGATATTTAATAAACTTTATATCAAATAGATTTTACTTTTTTTATTTATTGTGTTTTTATTATACTGACTCTTACTTCTATGGAAATTTAATATCGAAAGCAAGTTGTTTTTTCAGCCAGAATTTTTTTTTTTTACTTAGCTGTTTTCTAATGCATAAAAATTTTGTAAAAAACAATTTTTATATTTATTTTTCAGAAATCGAGCTGCCATCTAGTGTTGAATACTTAAGTTATTTTTCAAAAAAACTAATAATATCTTTTTTGCTTTGTGAGTTTGGTCTCGACCCGAACTGACCCCGTTTCAAGGGTGGTTGCTCCTTATTGCCTAAATACAACAAAGCATGGTGTATTTTGTTCCGCGATCCTCTTTTTCACCTTCTCATTCTACTAAAAAGGCCGGGCCAAGGCCCCTCGCACACCTAAATAGTTAAATTCACCCGGAAACTTTTCGAGGCTGACAGAGATTCGTAGTAGATTTCCGATATTTATTCAGCCTCGAATCGACCTTTATTTAGGTGATACCAATGTGATAGTTCTTCGGCAAAGTGCAGAAGAACAAATCTATCATGAAATGGAACAAATTAAAGCACTAGGTCATTTCCTATAATTTTTTATTTATTTCCAACACTTTCTATTTTATAACATAACATATCAATCTACCGAACGATTTATCTTAATCCATGCCATTAAATTATTCAAAAATATTTTTGATAGAAAAATCATTAAGTAAAAACAGAAAAACATTATAATGATTGTCAACTTGAAAAAAGCTTAAAGAAAATTTATTATCATTCTATTGAACTATATTAATTAATTTTACTTTCTTGTTGAGTTAATTTAACTTTAAAAGTGCATATTTCACAAATTAAGGGATTTAAATTTAACAAATAGCTACTCATTTTCATGCAATAAATATCACTGATATATAAAGCAAATTTTGGGAAAATATTATTAAAACACGTTTCTTAATAATTGGATTTTTGTTACATGATTGTGATCAACTCATTTTAACAGATAAATAATTTAACTCAAAATTTTTTACAAACACAATAAATTTTATCATTGAGATCATGACTTGAAGAAAAAATGTTTTTACCATTTTTTTTTAAATAGAAATAAGCTTAAAAATTAATTTGTAGGATTTTACTTGAATGAAATTATTGGAAATAAATTAACATTAATATTTTGTATATAAATTCATGTAAAATTAAACCTTTGCAATTTTATTTTCGAATTCATTATCAAAAGAAACTTTAAAACAGTATTAATAATGAAAACATGCATGTAGTTCAATATTGATAAAAAAAAACAATTTAGTAAAAAATTTTAAAAAAATAATTTTTTATAGTATTGCGATAAAACTATTTTGTTTTCAACATCGAATAAAAAATCCATATTCTGATACACAATCCTATGCTTATTAATTATTATGAGCAACAAAAGAAGATTCATGCCAATTTCTTTAGCATTTTTCTTGAAAAATAGAAAAATGTTTCTCCTTATTCAAAAGAACTTGCAATAAAACATTGTCAGAGATTAATTTTTCAAAATTTTTATCATGTCAACAGCTTACATGCTACCATAATCTAGTGAATCATGATTCTCAATTATTGGGTTCATATATTTTTTTTTCATTTACTTTTAGATTAGTTAAAATATTTTCTTTTTTCATTGATTTTTCCAAGATAAGTTTTTGAAACACAGATATATATATATAAAATGAATCAATCGCAGTCATTTAACAAATATCCAGTTAATAAAAATATTTTTAATAATATTGTCCCACAATTTCTTTCATATATCAGTAGTATTTATTGCATGAAAATATATATACATACACTTTACGCATGTCTCAATATATTACTTAAGTATATTATTACTAGTATGAATAACATTATTATTTTTATCATATGTTACTTTTATTTGATAATAGATGGCAGCACCTATAATTTTATAGAAATTGGAAATTAAGATTTCAAATTAATTGCAGAAATAAAAACATTATGATTTTAAGAAAGTAAAGAAACCGAAAAAGATTAAAAATTTATTTTGTATAATAAACAGTAATTAACCCATAAAAAATGAATAACAAGTAAAAAATGATGAACAAATAAATAATTTCTTAATGTAAGCCCTTATTTAAAAATTTTTATGTTTTGCATTTATAAAAAGTTTACATGACAAATTTTAGATATAACATTTTTACATTGTTTTGTTCATTTTTTGGAATATTTGGATAAATATGCTATTTATTATTTACAAATATGAGTAAGTTTTGATAAATTTTTTCATATATAAGGACTATATAAAATTAATTGGAAAAAATAGGAAAGCAAATAAAAAAAATATTCCAATACTTAATTCAATTCATTTAATTAAATATTGGAATATTTTTTTGCTGCACATAGAAAATATTTTGCAGCAAAAAACTACTATTCCTGGAAGAGGATTAAAAATTCAAACATAAAATCATTCTTTCTTTTCAGTCTGTGTAACATAATTAAAAAAGCAATATAAAGATCCTTTTAATGCTGTAACAAATATAAAACAGTGTATGCAATTATAGAATACAATAAAAATATTCATTAAAAATTGTAATATAAATTACATTTAATTGAGCATTGATAATGAAGAAGTATAATTGCTGATTATTTTAAACGTGTGAGACTTAATATACTTTCATGCGAATTCTGATAAATATTTTATATATAATTCAAAAATGTATTTATTAAAATTTGTATAAAGTTGTGAATTTTTATTGCAATATATTAATGAGAGTACCTTTCAAAGCCATGAAATATATTCTTTTATACATGAAATCAGAATAAGGATTATGATTGCTATTTTTAGAAGGAAATTTTATTTTATATACATTACAATGTTAAATTAATGAAATAAATAAACCCTCAAAAATTTAATTTAGTTATAAATGTAATTGGGTATTAACATTTTTAAAGATATACTTACATGATAACAACATCTTTCATAAGTAATTCTGAAATTCTATTTTGTAATTAAGTTTTTAAAATATAGTTAAAATTATTTAAGCGCAAATTTAATTTAAATTATATATAAAAACTAATTTCTAGTGTTCATTTGCTCTATCATCTAGAGATTAAACTTATAATCATACAATATTTTTTTCTACATGTACTTAATATTGTATAACATTTTAATCTTTTAAGAATAAATTAAATTTTTACACTCGATAAACTTACTAATAGATGTAAAATAAAATGAAATTAGTTTTCTCTAATATTTAAGATTCCCTTAAAATTTATAAATTGGAAGTCTGAGATATTTCAAGCACTTAAAAATCATAATGGTTAATGAATAGAATGCAGCTCCATAACAATCTCTGAAAATAATTTTTGACTTACAAAATATTTGTGCTTTTTTGTTGTAATAGTCATTTAATAGAATAATTAAATTTGATATTATTTGCATACTTTAACTCGGTGCAACACATGCATAAAAATATTTATTAAAATGTTTATAAACAATAATTTATAAATGATCATTACAGAAAGTAGAAACAATTTTTCCTTTTTAGAAAAAAAAAAATTTGTTTTTTTGAGTTTCTAAATAGTCATGAGTTAAATATTAATTTTAGTTACTATTAATAAATTTAAAAAATTACTATTTTGAACTTATCCAAAATTTTGATTTTATTTTTTAACTCTCTTTCAACAAATTATTGTGTTTTTATGTGCTTTATTATTGTAAATTATTGTAATTTTATGTGTTTTATTATTATATTTTTAAAAAGGTGTAAAAATTGAGGAATCCAAAATTTTGCAAATTTAAAATTAAAAAAAAGATTCATCAGCAAAGTGAAAATATATAAAATTTAATGAATTCAAGATTTATGTTATATTCGAAGATCAGAGTTTATACCGCCATCTAGTGGTAGGTTAATGTACTGAATCCCTGACAATTGGGATTGATAATGAGTAACTTGGAAGGCTTTCTTTCCGCCTTTGTGGCCTAGTCATGACCCGCACTGACCCCGATTCATGGGAGGTTGGTTCTTATTGCCTAAATACGACAGAGCGATGTATCTTTTGTTCCCTTATTCTTTCTCCCTCTTTTTTTTCCACCAGAAGACAGCCCTTGGATACATTGCTGTGTAAACCACCTGGATTAAATTGTCCGAGCTTGGTAGAGATTCGACATTTCTTCCGGATACTGATTCAACTTCAGATTGACCTAGAATTTAGTGTGACAGTTTCTAGATTAGAAAGAGGGGAATCAGCCTAGTCTAAATGAGAAATAGGAAGAATAGTATCGACCATATTTCCTACATTTTAAAAGGAGAGCAGTATTCCCTTTGTAGAAATAGAAATTGTAGTTTCACTCATCAAAAATATTATCGAGAAATCCAGTGTGATCAAGTTCCTTAACTTAATATCAATAAAAATAAAATTATGTGTAATAAACTATAAATATTTAAATGCTTTGTGAAAGGTATTATTTGTTTTTATTTTAAACTAAACAATTTCCTGAAGATAAAATTACGAAGTAAATATTTAAATTTAGTTATTTAAAAGAAATTTTAAGCAGATATACTGATATTTAAAAAAGGCTTGTCTGATTCAAGGCCTTGTATGACATTAAAAGCTCCGCAAATAAAAATTCATACATGTATAAACTTAACAAGATTTTTACTAAAAATAGCATTAATAATGTTTAAGGAATAATTATCGCGGACAGTTATTTAAAAGCTATAAAAATTAATTTTACATATTATTCAGTTATGAAGTATTTAGAAACTCATACCTATAACTATTATGTTTAAAATTCACAGTAAAATATATCTCCAGAATATTATTTCATGAGAAATTATTTATCAGCACTTTTGCTTTCATCATTATTATATATAATTGATGTTCATCCATCTGCAAAATGAAATAATAAAGATTGTATAATGTTTAATAAAATAATTTAATAAATAATATAAAATAATTATAAAAAATAATTATTAAATTATTAAGTAGGGATTTAAAGATTGCTTAAATCCCTAATTCGGCTTCCAACATAAATTTGCAAGCACTTGAATTACTGGAGAAATTTCAATTATTTGAATACTACTATACAATTTGAATTTGAATTATTTCGTTAGAGTAAGATAATTTGTTTCAATTTGGAGAACAAAATGTTGTGATCATTATCAATATTTCTCACCATTTTACCGTGGTTAATAAATATTTGCTCGCAGAATATTTAAAAAAAATATTTATTCTGTAGTAAATTTTGTGAAGCAAATATAAAGAAATTAAAGATGCAATTTCTTAAATATGAAAAACATAAATTCATGATACAAAGCCATAAAAAATACGGATAAAAACATTAAAATTATCTCATGTTGCTTCATTATTTTTTTAAAATTAAGAAATTAATTCCTTGTAAATTCAATGGATACCATGAATTTATAGATAAGTGCAACACCATAAAAATGTCATTTGAAGTACATTATAGTATTTTGCCTGTATTAATGGGACGTAAATATAAAAGTTTCAATAAAATCTGTACAGCACATTAAATATAATCTATTTAGATAAAATTATATAAAAAGTGAATTATAATACAAATCAAATGACACCAATCCTCATTAGTTTCTAATCAGATGTGCAAGCGCTGTGAAATACACAACAAATTTTCAATCTAAGTGAAATGAGCACAATGAGCTTAAATCTATGTTTTATGGAAAAATAATGATTTAAAATGAATTAAATATAGATAAAATATATACGTATTAAAAACTGAATGAGAGAACTGTTCTAACATTTAGTTTTAATCAACAGTAATTTGGTTCGCTTGATAAGAGCCAAATCATTCAAGCTTACAATTGAAATGTATAATTTAAGCGTTTTTTCTAAAGTTTTTAAATAAATCATTTGAATAAGATTAAATCTTATTGTTTAATAATAAGATAAAAATGTAAATATATAAATGTTGATATGTACAATACTTATACTTAGCAAATAAAGTTATTTCATAATATATGCTCTTTATTTTTACACTATTACTACTGTTTTATACATTTCCTTCTTTTTTGTTACCTTTTTATGTCTAAATAAAAATTTTTGTGTAACCCATAACACCTCTAACTAAAAGAAGTATGTGGTTAATTTGTGTGATTGGAAATAACTCTCTAATATTTTTTCCTATTACACATATTAATTATTTTATCATTATCTAAAAATAATAATACTTAAAACAAGCCTTTGATATTCTTTTTTATTATTTGTAATTTAATTCATGATTAAATTATATTATTTTTTGACATTCCTTTCAAATATTTAGCATTGTTATTATACTAAATAAATAATTTTCCATAATCTGCAATATTCAGTCTCTATTATACCATTATATTTTACTAATAACTTTATGATGCTTTTAATTAATTCTCTCCTAATTAAAATTAAATTTATTAATAACTTACTTATTTCAATTACAAATATTTTCCTTTGCGCTTTTTTAGTAGAAACTAGATACTAGATGGCAGCATTATGTTTTCAGTATTTATATTTTTATCAATATTATATTTTTGGCGATTTTCTTATTTTTAATTTCCATTTTTACTTATGCTATTATTCATTCTTCTGGCTTTATTTACGAAATGATTCATTTTGTTCTTATTAATAACTTTTTCTCAATTTTTTAAGAATCTTGGCTGATTTGGCATTTCTAGTTTCTTTATACTTTACCTTATTTTGTTAAAAATTGCTAAAAAAATTGTGTTGCTATATGTGAATTTAGCTATTAATACATTTTTTTATTTTAATCAAAAATACTTAGATATAAATCAAAGTTATAACTGTAACAAATTAAAAAATCAAATTTATGATTATTTTGAAGTGATTGTAGTGTATATAAATTTCTTGAAGATTATAAATTCACAAATATTTTGAATATTTTAAACTTATTGTAAGGTAAGATATTAATAAAATCAATTCATTAAAAAACACATGACTTTAAAAAATTATGTAATTTCTGTAATTTATTATTATAAAATTATTAGCTCATTTCTTTTAAAATTTATTCGAACCTAATTCTTTTTATTTTACAATTATATACAGAAATTAAGTGATAATTATAATTTGCATTCTCGAATTTAATGTTCAAAAAAATTTTTTTTTTAAAAATTATTTGAATGATTCTCGGAAATTGGAAGTTTACAATAAAAACAAAAAAACCAGATTTTGATTTTTTAATAATGAAATATATATGGATATATGATTTTAAAAAATAAAGTTCTCTGAGTAAATGAATGCATTGTATCATTTATACCATTTATTTAATTGACAATATTTATTTCGTTGCATAGTGTTTTATTCCAAAGAATAATGATCACTCTTTTTAAGTAAATAATCAAAATTTTAGAGACTAATAATATCTGATGATAATAGTAATGAATAAAACTATAAGGGAAGTAATTTTCCATGTATTATTGAATTTAAGAATATAATAAAATTTACTTACACTATTCGTAATTATCTCTAAATACCATACATTTATTATGTATAAATTTATTTTTATGCTCCAATTTTTTACTTAATTCATCAACTTGCCACATAATTTAATAATTTGAATTTTAAATGTTATATTAAATATAGAATTTATTATAATGCAATAGAATTTCAGTTTTCACTACGATTCGATAATAAACTGGTAACTACATTTTGAAGCTTATAAACTTTCACTAAACATTTTTTTCAGAACATTGGACATTTAAAAAAATTATGAATCATTGAGAGAATGCGAAATGTCTTTAAGTGCCTCTTATTTTTGTATCTGACGTGCAGTTTATAATATGATATAGTTTGAGATATAGAATTTTATGGACATTTTTTTGTTAATTTGACAAGTAGATGGCAGCACAATCTTATTAAAAAAGTACATAATCGTTGAAGGGGAAAGTTATTAAATTTCCGTGAATTCTCTAAATAATGAGAATATTGAAAAATTCTCGACTTTCCCTATTCTTCACTCTTTTGTATTCGAATTAATTGCTATTTTATTTAATATTAAAGGTTTTGAAATAAATTGCTTAAATTAGGTACCTGAAATGAAAATAATAATTTATTTATTGCCCATATTTTCAATTGATGGGAATATTAAGATAAAGTAATCAAGTTTGATAAAATGTACGTCTATCTTTATCTTTTAATAAATCTATATAAATATAGAGAGCGGAATTGAATAACATGTAAAAAAAGAAGCTTTATATGTGAATAAATTTGTATAAGATTTTATCTTATATTAAAGGAAAGTAAACAAATTATTGTAAATATTCAAATCACTAAACGAACAGATTTAAACTGAAAAATAAAATAATAAAGTAAGTGAAAAGGAAAACAGAGTTAAATGATTTTAATAAAAATTTTAATGACCAAAATAATTTCAAAATCATTCCTTATCAGTTTTATTATTAATTTATCATAATATTTTCTTATTAATCGTATTACGATTTATTATTTATCTATTCCGCAAATTGTGAAGGATACAAAAACGCTTTTTTTGATCACTCGGCATAATGAAACGAAATTTTATAATTTCTTGTTTGAAAAATAATTTCTTTTGAACTGATTTTAAATAATTATATATTTGCTTATAATTTAATATTTCTTATAAAATATATTTTTGGGTACTATTATTGTATGGTACTCAAAAATATATTTTATAAGTGTATATATTTAGACGTGTTTTTAAAATTTCCAAATAATTGTTTTAATCTATAAGAATAAAGAAACAAATTCATAACAAATATATGAATTCGTCGGTCAAATGAAATTTAGAATACCGTCTAGTGTTGTGTTATTGTACTAAATTCGAAAGGGGTGAAATTAGATAAATGTGACTTTCAAAGCTCCCTTTCCGCGTTTGCGGCCTAATCTTGACCTAAACTGACCCCGATTCATGGGAGGCTGCTCCTTCTTACCTAAATTCGAAGCAGCGCGGCGTTCTTTGTTCCTTGCTCCTCTTTCTCTTTAACTCGATCCCACTAAGAAGGCCAGGCCGAGGCCCCTCATGTACCTCGCTATTGAAATCACCCGGAATACTTTGTCCGAGGTTGACAGCGATTCGCCGTTGATTTCCTATAGTAATCCGACCTCGGACCGACCTGATTTAGATACCTTCAGTGGGACAGTTTCTTTGAACGAAAACGAGGCGAATCAAATTCCACTCTTCTGCAAAAAGCAGAGACTGATGTCTTTCAGAAATTCTAATGGAGAACAATATAATTGGCCATATTTGAAAATGAAAATACGCGAAATTATAATTAATGTAGAATAGAAATTTTTGATCTCTCTCTCTCTATGTATGTATATATTATATATATATATATATATATATATATATATATATATATATATATATATATATATATATATATATATATATATATATATATATATATATATATATATATATATATATATATATATATATATATTAGGGACATATTTTAAATTTATTATTTTCTCGCATTGCACCGTTAATTTTTAAATTAAAATGATCATTTGTTATACGAGAGAACTTTTCCGATTGAAATTATTTATGAAAACTAAAAAGTAATTAAATCATAAAACCATTTTATTTAATTAAGTAGAACCAAACAGACGTTATTTGTTGTTTGATTGATGATTACATTGGCAGATTTTATTCCACAGACAGATATCAAGGGTTTTTTCGTCTTACTTTCTTCCTTTTTCAGTTATCCCATTTCACAAAAAGTGATGGTAAAATATTGTATCGGATTTTTTCAAGCATTTAGATAAGTTAAAAGTATTTTATTTTCATTCATAAAAAATATATGAAATAAATGACTTTCGACAACTCATATTCTAAAAGAAATAAAATAAACTCAAAATTTACTAATTAATGTTGAATTTCCCATTCTATGGCAAAGGATATCTAAATGGGAAATTAATACAGATTTTTGATGTCATTTCTATAAATGATTTAAAGATAAAATGATAATTAACTTTATGAGAAAGAGTTTTTTGATATTATTGGAGAAACAGTTGTTTTAAGTTTTTTTTATTCTTATTGTTCATTGATACATTGAACTTCAATTAATTTGCATGATAATTAAAAATAATAATTTGTTTAAGACATTGGATTTCATTACGAAGATCATCTTATCTCCTTAGTATTTTTCTGAGAAAATCCTTTAAATTTAATCCTGAAAAAGTGTAGTTTTCACTTTAATTTTCCAAGAAAATAATTTTAGGATTCTATTTTTTTGTCTTTTTGATCAAAAATAATAAAACAGGAAGCAACTCTCTACAGGAAATATATTAAAATCTAAAATAATTCTAAAAAAGAATCCTTTTAGATTTCAATAAGAAATAAGAATTTAAAATTTTCTGTACAAAACCTGATATTTTCTATCAACACTTAACTAGAAAATGGGAACTGAGTTCTATCCAAAAATGCTTTCATATGTCGTATATGAAATACAATAGTTTTTGCTATATGATGTACAAAACTTTTCACAATTAAAAATTTATTAAATTCTTCATTGCAAAACTACTTGGGGAAATAATATCCAAAATCATAGCTAAGAACTCAAATATTATATATATATATATATATATATATATATATATATATATATATATATATATATATATATATATATATATATATATATATATATATATATATATATATATATATATATATATATATATATATATATATATATATATGTGTGTGTGTGTGTGTGTATGTGTGTGGGTGGTTGTGAGTGTTATCTTGTTCAATTTCATAAATCTGACTGGTTCTGTTAATCAAGTAATTCAATAAATTACCAGAAATGAGTGAAAAGTCTTTTACAATAAATTAATATAACATTGTAAGAATCGCTAAACGGCAAAATAATTTCTATTCTACTACCTTTAATTATATCACATGTTATATGTAATTGTCATATTATCAAGACCCAATTAAAATATAAAATTTTACTATTTATGAAACTAAATACTGAAAATAAAATTTACTCAGTTATATTTATAATAATTTTTGTTCATAATAAAAATATTATTTATTCATTTACATTAATAACACAAATTCATCTTTTACTCAAAATCATTCCAATTATTAACTTAATAAAATTTATGTTAGCAGTTTTAGTAAATTGTTTGGAAAAAGTTTTTGTTTTTTTATAGGAATTGTTCTCTGTAAATATTTCATTTAGTTTAAATTAAAAAAATGTTTCGCTTGAAATATTTTAATAATAGATGGCAGCACCATCAAACCAATTTTAATTGTTTATAGGTGGAGAAAGTTTTATGAATACTTCGTATAGAGTTAAAATTTTAATATCATAATGAAAATAAAAACAAAATAACACCAGCAATCATATATAGTCTTCAGAGTTATGTTATGAGAATATTTTGAATATTTTAAATTCTTATCAGATAACATAGTACGTACAAATAATGAGTTAAGCTGATTAACATCTCATCAATTTTTTAAGTATATCTTCTAAACTCATGATTTTCCCTGATTAATTTTGCCCGTATAATGGGTAACCTAATAACTATCTTGATAAAAATTTGGATGGTTATTTTATTTTTAATAACATTACTACTAAAATAGATATTGATATTAAATAAATAAATTATGAGAATCATGCACGATAACATTTAAAAAAACATTGTTTATAGATGTATTGCAGCAGAAATTAAAAAAAATAAAAGCATTATTTTAAATAGCACTTTACCTCAAAATGCTTAAAAGTTACGAAATTTCCAATTTATACTTGAATATTAAAATCATTAAAGACAAATATGATACTGTACCTCAGTTTATACAATTCTAAAAATAATTTAATTATTATTCAATTATAATGAATGTAATGAATTATTAAATTTTAAATTTAAAAATTTTATAACGTTTTTGCAAAGATAGTAAATAAAGAACCATCAATTTTAAAATACGAATAATTTCAGTACATAATTATTTCATGATTACGTTTTTCTTCGATAGTGATGATTATATTAAATTTTGAATCTACAATTTTAAGTAATATATTTTTTAATATTTTTAATTAGTCTCACAATTACATATATTAAAAAATTAAGATTTTTTAACCATATTCTCGTTATTGGAATAAATACTACGTTTATTAAATTAGGTATTTATTCTTCGGTGATTAAAATTTTATGACCATTAAATATGATTGAATTTAAAAAAATGTAAGCCATTTGAATTTATCCTTAAAACTTGATTAGAGCTGCCATCTAGTGTACTTAACTACGACAAACGTTGAAATTTTATAAATCGATTTAGAATGATTTCATACACAGCAGTGCCTTAGACATATCCTACGAAATGTTTTTACGTAAAATTTTAATAAAAGTGTTATTTTTATACATTATTATTTATTTTTATTTATATTATAATTAGTTGTTTTTAAAAGTAATATTGAAATCCAAATTTGCCCTAATGCAAAGTATTTGTGTGTGTGTGTGTGTATATATATATATATATATATATATATATATATATATATATATATATATATATATATATATATATATATATATATATATATATATATATATATATATATATATATATATATATACATGACCCAGCCACGCGTTGCAGTGGCTGAGTTTTTATAATATATTGAATCAATTTTTTACTAATTTTTGGGTACAATCAAATTAATATTTTCTAAAAAAATTTAAAATAGGTTCATTCATATGAGATTAAAAATAAAATGTTTCGCAAAAATTTAAAAGTAATAGTTAAAGTATCGAAATTTTGAAATTAAGCACAAACTAACATATACTTTCTGAATTTACGTTTTATTCATCTTATATTAAATTATAGTTTGTAATCAGTGACTTACTTATAAAATATACTATATAAATTAAAAACGTCTAAAAATAAATTGTTATAAATGAGGTAGATGACATTGACATCGAACTATTATTTTTTCAATTTTAAATTATTAAAACTAAGCATTTTTTCCGCGGCATTATACTGATATAAAAAAAATTAAAAGAATTTATCATTTGAAAACAATTAGATCAAAATGTACTGCTGAATAAATTAATAATTATCAAATTATAAAATAAAAATAAAAAAAAATAAAAGGCTATCAAGAAATACTTACATGTTTTCCAGGTGGTATGAAAATTATAGAGAAAAACAGTAATAAATAAAATTTTATTTTACTATATACTATATAATATACTATATATTATATTATACTATATAATATTATACTATATAATATTAAAAATATTCAAACTGAACACTGCACAATAATAACTTAATATAAAGTATAATTATGAAAATGATTTACGAAAAATTGTTATAGTATGATTATACACATCGTGAAAATATATGTAAATTCTATATTTAACCACGCGCTTGCGTGCACACGTTAATTTTCTCAAAGATGGTATAATCTAGAAAAATAAACACGTCGCCATCTGCCGAATACCTATGCAACTTAGGTGCCATCTATTAGGAACTTACAGAACTAACCAATAAATAAACACTAACGTCGTATAATAAATATTGAGATCAATAATTAAGAGATAAAAACTATTCTATCTTTTAAGTTGAACCATATTATAAATGGTTACAAAATTTTATCAAAATCCGTTCAGTAGTATCGGAATTTATCGGGAACATACATCGTGACACGAAATTAAACATATTTTTAAACATATTTTGGCCAGTAGAGCATTGATTATAAGAGTGAAGTTAGGCGTAGATATATACTACAGAAGGGTCAACCAAGCCTTAAAGGTCTTATAAGAAGCTTGAAATGCCAATAGTGTTTACACTTAGTCGCTAATTTATGTATTTATTTGGCTTACATATAGTATTTGGTGCGGTTCTTGCAGATTTGGACTTGTATTTGGATATGGTTTTAATTTTATTATTATAAATTAAATTTTGGCTTATATATTTTAGATTAAATTTTACGTATTTTACTCTGGATTGATATTTTGGTTTGAATTTTCGGTGTGACTTTGGGGTGTACTGGCTTCTTTAAGACTGTGTCTTGGGCCAGTGCAGAAAAGCCATACTTTGTGCCAATGTGGTCAACACCCCCTGACGAAGTTGGCCATATTGGTACTTCATTCCATTTTATATTTTTCTTTGATATTTTAAAATATATATTAAACATTTTTTTAACTATTTACTATATTTCGTATTTTCAATGTACTATTCTCTCCATCTAATTTTTGATTGTTAATTTATAAAAATTATACTATTATATATATATATATATATATATATATATATATATATATATATATATATATATATACATACATATATATTTATATATATCTATATCTATCTATATATATATATATTTATATATATCTATATCTATCTATCTATCTATCTATCTATATATATATATATATATATATATATATATATATATATATATAATCTCCTGAAGAATCTAAGGATAAGAAACAAACAAATGTTTCTTAATTTTCCATAAAACTTTAGAAGCACGAAATAAAACTACTTGTTTTCTTTGTGAAAGAAATTCTTGACACGGTTTATTAAATTTTAATAAAAAGTAAAATTTATTTAAAGTAATTTGTGAACAAAATATTATTTTATAAACAATTATAATTAATATTATAATTAATTATGAAACAATTTATAGTAATTACTTATATTTTTGTATGTAAAAGAATATAGATAATTAAATGAATAATTAATTATTCATATCTGCTTATAAAAAACTAAATATCACTTCAATTACAAAATAAAATTAACAACTATGCTATATCGGTGATGAAAGCTTGTATTAAAAAAATAAATAAGAGCCAAGTGATTTTTCTTTTTGTCAATTTTCTGTTTTCAGATAGAATCACCCGACCCCATCGACCCCTTTCCTTGCCCATGTCCATGTTCCCAATTTGAGTTTTCGGATCGTTCTCGACCCGAACTGGCCTCGATTCAGTCGAGATTGCTCTCCGTCACCTCAATACAGCAAAAAGCGGTAGTCTTTGTGCGGAGCTCTTCTTTCTTTACTTCATTTTCAGCAGAAATGAGGGCCTAGTTTCCTTGCATACCCGGGACACAGAAATCACTAGGAACCGAAGTTGGCAGAAATTCGTCGTTGATTTCCTGTACGTATGCAGCCTCGAACTGACCTGGATTCAGATGGTCCACTGTGACAGTTTTTCGATGGAAAAAGGGGCGAACTTAGCTTACTGATAGAGAAGTAGGAAGAGATGGTGACTTGGTGTCGAATGAGAAGATCCACTTTCCTCAATTAAATGTAACTCTTTTGATTTGAAAAAGAGAGCAGTGCTCCTCCTATATTAAGAGCAAAACTAAATGATGTGGGTGCTCAAGGGTGTAGAAAAAGATTCTCAGAGTGACAACTGAAACTTCATAAGGTGAAATTAAGTTCGGTTCTAACAAAAGCCACTTTTATAGTTTATGATATATTATTTTTTTGAAAAACTGAAAGTTACTGAATAGAATATTTAAATTAGTTTGTTACTCTGAACCACTGCTAATAATTTCTTCATTCTATGCAAAAATTGAACCCACAAATTATTCATTTGAAAACACAACATTTATCAACCCTTTAGAGGAAAAGAGAAATCAATAAAAATTTCAATGATACAATGTTGAATTTCATATGAAGATATAACTATTTGATATCATAGATAATTGTTAAATCAAAGAGAGCTCTATTATTATAATTTATAACTTTGTTTTCTGTTGTGCATTATTTATTTATTTAATGATACTTTCTGGATACTGCGCTAAAAAACATTTTCTGAAAACTAGTAGATCATTCTCCCTAAGTTATAAAATGAGTATTCTAGTTTTATAAATAATTTAGTATATAAAATTTAATTTTTTATCATTTAAACTTATGTGATCAAATACACTGTTTTGTTCTTTTGTTGTTCCATTTTATACTCATTTTTCCATTCCAATCTCAAGCACCTTTGATTTCCAATGATGTATAATCAAGTACTTTTGTAATAAAAAAAAGTATTAAAAAACTAAATTGATTAAAATTAGAAACAATACAGTATTATGTACAATATAATACTAAAATTAACTATACAAAAATTATTTATTTCTTAAGGATAACTAGACCTATTTATTTAAGAAATAATCTTTCATGAAAAGTAAAATAATTATTAATTTATTGCGTTCATCAAAATAGATTTCCTCATTAAGCATTCAAAATTGCTTTAACTTAATAATAGGTGGTGTGAGATGATTTTTCTGATCATTATTATATTCTTAATAAAGATCAATGAGGGATTCAGAGGATACGCCAAGGTAATAACCTTGGCCTAGTTATTGACCTTAGAAAGTGAAATTCTTATCATTTTCTCTCTTGAAGATGTAGTGCCATCTATGGAACAAAATTTCAATTTAAAAATTAAATGTAGTAATTTTTTATATTACAAATTTCCTGAAAAATTCTTTTACAAAAAAATAATAACATATTCTTTAATTTAATGATTAATTAAAGAAAGATAAAAAAAGGAGATAAAAATAAAAATTAAACATAATATTTCATTAAATTTATTTAATATTATCCTTAAGAGTATGAATTATTTTTAAGCATTTTGTTATGTATTTGATTTACATGTCAGAAATACTTATATAAAGCTATAATATCATTTAAGAAGTAATGCAGAACTTAATACTAAAAATATCAAGTGAATAAAATGTTTTAAATAAAAAAATTACTTAATAAATTAGGTCTAAAGTGCCTATAAAATTCAATCAATTATTTCGTTTTATTATTTTTTTAGAAGATTTTGACTTTTTCAGGCTAGAAAACATATCAGCTTTGTAAATAACTAATAAAGGTTTTAATTTTACAAAAATTTTAAAAATTGTCTGAAATTACTCTTTACTAATCGTAAATATTAGTTTCCTTCCAGAATAAACGAGTGTACCTGTATGTTACTGTTTGTCATTTTTATGTTTAGAAAATTAGGAAAATATTTTAGTTTTTGGAATATTTTACTAGATATAATACTTTTCAATATTTCTAAAAACTAAAGAATTATTTATATTTTTTTTATTCGTAAGTCTGACATTGAATTTCATCGAACGATAACAAAAGTTTACACTTGATTTTAAAATATAGAGGGAAGAAAAGGGATCCTTTTTTTTTAAAAAAAATATATATATTATTTTCGAAAGTTAAATAAATTTTTATTGCAATAATTTTTTAATACAAAATATACAATAAATTTATATTATAGAATAATCAAAATAGTCCAATCAGGCTGATAACTTAGAAACTTGATTGCCAACATAATTTAAAAGATATTGGGTTTTAATTTTTCATGTTAAAATTTCCTAAATATTTAAAAATAAAATTTATGATAACAGCACATTAGTTTATTATTAATATACAGAGTGTTATTCAATTAAAATGAAGAAGAAATTTTATTAATGCTTTCATTCTCTTATTGTAATTTCTAATATTTATTCGTTTGATTTTTTTATCAGTCTTTTTAAGAGCAAAATTATTTTCATGTGTTCGATTTCAAAATGCAATGCTTCTCTTTAATATGCAAAAAAATTTATTTTTTAGAAACAATCCTTTTTTTATATTTAAATGTTATGTATGTTTATTGCTTTCCCTTAAATATTTAACTGTATGTATCAATTTAAACTGAAATTTTAATATAAAATATTATTCATTTTTATAGTTATATTTTAGGCAAGTAGATGGCAGTACTATTGCAAACTTAAATTCTTTTACTATCAATTTTGATTTTATTGACATTTGTTTATTGTCACATTATAGATAGCGTAATTATTTTTTTTATTTATTCATGTTAGCAAATTTTTAAAATATTTGCTAAGAATTACATTTTTCTAATAGAAATAAATGGAAATTTTCTGTAAAAATTAAATTCATTGCTTTTTATTAAAAAATTATGTTGATTTTTGATTTTAAGAGAATTTTTTAAAATTACTTAAAGTGAAATTTTAGAAAAATTTAATAATAAAACATGATTTTTATTCATTTTTGCTGAAATAATTTAATTTTATTTTATATTGACGCATAATAATTACATACAATCAGAAATTAATTTTTAATCAGAATCTATGTAGAATTTCCTCCATTATTCATTTAAAATAAATTTTTCATATTCGATTATTTCCGAAGCTTTATTGATTTTCCATTAATTGTGTGATATATGTTTATTTAATCTGACCAATAAGAAGCTTCAAAATATAAGGATTTAACAAGATAAATTTAAATTGTTTATTTTGATCGTTTAAAGAAAGTAAATCCGTGATCCTTGAGATTAAAATGTAGGAACATTGTAAAGTTATAAACATTTATTTCTTAGCAATCAGTAAATTTGATTGTACAGAGGGTGTTAACACATTTTTTAGAACTATTTTGGGGCCGTTTAATTAATGTTTAAAATGTAAAGACTATTTTTTAAATGTTCGATCTGATAGCTTTCTTTCTGGACTATAAGTCTGCATCGTGATTTCCATGAGCTTTTCGTAAAATTTCCAGGGGTATTGCTTTCCATCCCTCTTCCACTACTTTCCAGAGTCTATCCATTGTGGTGGGTTTGCGTTTAGAAAGAGTTCTTTTTAACAGACCAAAGGCACAATAACCCATAGGTGAAACGCCAGGGGACTTCACAGGAATATGTTGAAAAGGTATATATGCAATACTTGTATTAGTCTTCATTTTTTCGAGGAATGCAGCGGTAGTTTTCGAAGTATGACTTGTGGCTTTGTCTTGATGAAGTTTCACTCTTTGAAAGTCTTTGGGATAAAGAAGTGGAATTTCTTCTGTAAATATTGGACGTAAAACCTTCTCCTGGTAGTATGATGAGTTGATTTTAACATTTTTTTCTACTCTTTTTATTTTTAATTTCCCATTGTAGGAGAAACCTGCGACTATCATAAACCCCTTACTGAAACTTGCTTTACATTGACGGAACCAGGTTTGTAAATTTTTTTCTCCTCGTTTCCTAAAGTAAATAAATCTTTTTTGTTGCAGTCATTTAGGTAAACCCATGCTTCATCAAGGGTCACAATGTATTTCCATTTATCTCTTGCTAAATGGTTTTCATACAGGATTCTACAAAATGTTTTGCGTTGAGCCATATGTCTCGGCAAAAGCTGATGAAGATTATGGGTTTTAGCTTTTTTAAGTTGTAAATCTTGATTTATTATTTTATTTATTGTTGATACAGATGTATCTAAAGACTTTGCAATTGATTTCTATGTTGATGGATTTTCTCTTGTTACCAGCAATTTCATTTTAGGAACATTTGAAACAGTACGCACTTTTTACGGATACTCGTTTGGAGTCTTCTTTCCATGTAGAAATAATGATTGACGGTTTTTACCTGTCCGATTAATAATGTTGCTTATTTTGCATATAGAAATTTTAATACCATGCATTTCACAACGATTTTGAATTCTGGAATAAGAATTTTTCTCTTCGGAAAGCGCAAAAACATATCCCTCAATCCACAGCTTGTTTACATGCTACATTTAAAAAGAACAATAAATTTAAAAGTAGCAGAAGATATTTCTCATTTCAAAAATTAAGCTGTTGCCAAAAATTTTTATTTCAAAATATTTACTTTTTTAAAATTCTTACTCGAAATCGTTCTAAAAATGTGTTAACACCCTCTGTATATTAGAAACACATTATTATGCAAGTTAAAATAGTTAGCTCTTGATTTTTAAAATTATTCTTGACTTAATTATAATTTTTGTGAATCTTTTCCATAGTTTGGACATTAATTCATCTCAAACTCATTTAATCTATATAATATTATTAAATAAAATCTTACATAAAAATAATTAACAATTTTGAATTTCCAAGGAAAACCACTATTATTAGAAAATAATTAAACTTAAAAAATTATGTAAAAAAATTCAGTATATTTCAAACTCAATTTCATTTTGTAATAAATTTAATACAGCTTTTAATAAATATTAATTTTTATATTAAGTAAAAATATAAACAATCTGAAAAAGTACGTATTACAAAAGTATTAGAATAATAAAATACTCCCGAATAAATTTCTTAGTAAAATTATCTTCAAATCATTTTAAGTATTCTTAAAGTTTTTGAGACGTTTAAAATATCTGAATTTTCATTCAAATAATTCTAAAGAATCCCTTAATAAATGTTTTCAGGTGATTTTGTCCTCCTATGGAATTGCTCGATAATTAATCTGATGTTTATTTTTATTGTATTTCCATAATTTATGCAAAGTCGGTTTTAAATGTAAGTTATAGAAAATATAAATTTTGTTGAGGGTATTTTTCTTCACTTTTTTGTGATGAATATTTTATACCATATATTAAACACAAAAAAAAAACTCTTATATACATTTGTCATTTAAAAAGATCGTAATCATAAAAGATCTGTAATGACCAAAACTAAATAGGGAATTTAAGAGGGATTTTTGATATGATATTGTTCATACTTGCGATAGGTGAATAATGAATAAATATGAAAATAATTATGAAAACAATTATGAATGAATATCATTAATTTATTAAAAATATAATAGCAAACATTAACAGAATAAATACAACATAGAAAAATTGTCAATTTTCTCTCTATTTACAATTTACATAAATTAACTGTGAAGTAAAGTAAGTAAATGGAATTGAGCATGAACAATTCACATTTTTTTTATCTTACTTATTTACTTAAAGCTGCTAACTGATACTGTGTGTAAAAATATTTTTTATAAAATAAAATTATTTTTT
The DNA here is from genome assembly GCA_037975125.1 of Latrodectus hesperus. Taxonomy (NCBI): domain Eukaryota; kingdom Metazoa; phylum Arthropoda; class Arachnida; order Araneae; family Theridiidae; genus Latrodectus; species Latrodectus hesperus. The sequence continues at coordinate 57,239,481 of CM075855.1, forward strand.
CCAATTATATGATTGATTACTATAATCAAATTTAATTTTATTAGCTCTAAAATATTTTGATTTCTTGCGTTAATCCGCGTAACATCCCTTAGTGATAAAATCCTTTCAGCATAGACATTTGAATATAAATATTAAAAATGCTTATTTGTTGCCAATTGATTCGTTTTTAATCACTAAAAGTATTAATTTAATTTTGTTCTTTATATCTTACTATTTCTAAGTTTAGAACAAATTTTGAAAGAGAAAATTATTTATATAAACTGTTGTAATTTATAAAATCGAGATGAAATTTTTATTAATAATTTGTAAATGTCTGCGTGTGACAAAGTTTACACCTAAAATATAATTGCTGAGCTCAATATAGTATACGAGTCTCTGATCACACACAAAAAATTAATTAATAACGCAAACACAATGCACAGCAAGGAGATAGGGGAGAGCTTTTGCTACATTTTTGTCGCAGCTATTAAGAAAATTAGAAACTTATAGAAGGTATAGATGATTTTATCAGCTCAAAATTTTATTTTAAATTCAATATATACTAAATGGAATTTTTTTTTGGTGCAAAAAATTGCTTGGTGATAATTTTGTCGGTTAAAATAAGCATTACGGTCATAAATCACTAAAAAGGCAAAAAACAATTAAATACTGTAAAATTTAATTTTGTCTCATTAACAATAAGTTTTATCAATAAGTGATAATTGTTTAGTTTATAAAGTGTAAATAAAATTTTGTATTATTATTTAATAGTTTCTAAAAACGTAAACGTATACATGATGCAAACAGATTATTTATGGCAATAATTTACGATTTTTTCTTTCCCGTTACGGCGATTATCAAAATGGAAAAGTACTTATTTTCTTTATATAATACCTCAAATAATATCAAAATTTGAATCGTTGAAGTTTATTGCACACGAAACCTTTTTCTTTTGCTAAATATATTTTTTTTAAACGGATCTAAAATATTAATCTAAAATGTAATTATTAGACTCGAATTTGTTTTTCTTGAGAACAGTTTTTCGAATGTTCGACAAGGTTTTCACCGAAGCAGTACTGAAAGTCACATGTAATTCCTTTACAGATTTAAAATCCTATATTATTTCTTACAGATGAAATAACATTTTTAAATATAATTTTTTTTAATGCAATGGCGGGCACACAAGGGTGACTGAACCCTATGCCACAACAAGGCCAGAAACTGCTACTCATTTATCGTTACCCAGCGAGCACCTGTGAACCAAGTCACGGAGGCGAGTAGCGTTACCCGCGCCATACCACCACAAACCCGTTTATAGAGCGGGCCACATTCATACAACATCACAGACGAAAGGACAGAGAGAACAGAGCAGGAAAGAAACATCCATGCCTGAACCGGGATTCGAACCTGGGACCAACAGCTCAAGAGTCAGATTTAAATATAAATTGTAGATTTGAACATGCAATAACATGACATTAAAATAAAAAGTATAATGAATAATAATTGAAAAATTAAAGAAAATCGAAGGGTGATGAGAAAATAGATCTTTTGGTGAGACACACAAATTAGGTCGTGGAGCTGTGAAGCTTATGCTTTTTTTTTCTAAATTACAAAACTATTATAATTTTTCTGAATTATAGTATTTTCTAAATACCTTATGATACAATTATTTGATTACTTTTTATTTTTAAAAGTATGGATTTCACTGTGGGAGTTCTTTAAAGTAATTCTACCGCGAATTGTTAGAACAATAATATAGGTATTAATTAATAAATTGCTATAGTTTAAAGCATTAAATTATGACACAAAACTCACCTCTATTTTAATAGAATTCTAAACTACTCAATCACTTTTGATATTATTTTTAAAGTAATATTAAAAATTTATGTATTTTATTTATGATTTTAAATTTTTTTTATACTTTAAAACTTACAATGATCAAAAACTTAAAATGATTCTAAGGGATAAGAAATTAAAAAGTATCTAATGTTCGTAATCACCAACATCTTAATACAATTATTAGATTTTTTTTTCTGTTTGGTAAAATATGACAACCAGAATGCAATAAAATAAAAATCTTCAAAAAATTATCATTAGTAATAACTTTCCACAAAAATTATCTTTTCGATCTTTGAACACCATTTTTTTTCAATAATTTAATTTCCTCATCCTTTATTTTTCTTCAATTATTTAAAAAATTTTACATAAAAGTGCACATTTGCGTATTTTTTGTTACATGTTTACACACAAATCAATTTTTTCAATCTTGAAAATAAAAATTGAGAATTTACCTTAAGATTCTTCTTTCTAACATTAGATGGCAGCACAAGAGTTCCTGTAATTTATGCTCTCTTTATCCCCCCTCCTTTAAATAAAATGTCTCTTCACTAGAGGAAATGAAAGTTCCAAATTATTTTAATTCATTTAACGTATTTAATTTATCAGTTTAATGTTTTAATAATCTACACACATATAAAATTTATTTAATATCGTTTTTCAATGGATAACTACTTAATAATACTGAGCTGAATTTTATTGATTTTTATCTTTGGGTGTGGTGCGTAAACCCAGTCTAAAATTCTACAGTGGAGTCACTGAAGTGAAAGTTAATATCAAAAAAGAACCACAACGCCACCTTTATGAAATTAATATCGCACCAAAATATGCATTTGTAAAATATTTAAACAAATTACAAAACATTTTGATTTTCCATAGATTTTAATATTTGGTGTATTTACATTTAGATATTAATATTCATATAAATATGGTATGAAAAAAATAATCAGATATTTGACATTGATTGTAAGTTTGGAGTAAATTAGTAATGAATTATATTAAGTCTATCGGAAAGTTCTGCCCATTGATCGATGATGATGTTGTTAAAACCATAGAGAGAAAGATCTTTTTCTTACAACATCGGATACATCCGAAAGCTTGTTTCAGCTCAGCTAACTATTTCGGACCATATCAGGAAAATAGGATTGGTGTGGAAATATTCAAAATTGGAGCCACATGAATTCAGGCAGAAGAATTTTGATGAGCGAGTCATCACATGTCTATCTCTACTTGTTTGGAACAAAATCGAGTCCTTCTTGAACCGGATGATAACTGGGGATGAAAAGTAGATTACCTAAGAAAACATCGTAAAGAAAAGTGTATAATGTGCGGGAAACCTTCCAACTCTAAAACAAATTTAACTATGAATAAGAGAATATTGTGTATATGGTGGGACATTTGAGGACCAATATGAGCATTAAAAATTAAACGAAAAACTCAATTCTGAAAAGTATCGTCAGCAACTGGATAATTTAAAGCGAGCAGTCTAAGAAAAGAGGTCGATAATGTTCCATGACAAAAAATTGCAGAACTAGGTTGGGAAATTCTGTCCCATTTGCCATATTCCTCGGGCTTATCAACCTTTAACTATCACTTGTTTTTGTCTTTTCAGAATATTTTAAAGGGAAAAAAATTCAAAAATAAAGATATCAACAAAGCACAGTTTAAATTTTTCACAAGAAAAGATGAAATATTTTTCAAAAATAGGGTATACAAATTGCTATCACGCTGGCAAGAAGTCATTAATAACAATGGCAATAATATTATTTAATAAATTTTATTGACATTACAAAAGATTTGTATTTTGTTTTATTCCAAAAATGGACAGAGAACTTTCGGGTAGACCTAATACTATATTTAAAAGAACTAAGTAATATATTTGTGAGAATAAATCGAAAAGTAGAAGCTAATTGAAAATAGCTTATTTCTGCTGTGCCATAAGCTATTGAGATATTAGTGTTAGATATGGTATTTAAGTAATTACGATATTTAGACACAGATTTATCCATCTAAATATCAAAAATTTATATAAGTTCTTTACTTTTTATTATTTATTTATTATTAACCTTTTTTCTTGTGAATATCAGAGTAGTTAAGTGAAATTTAAATTTAAGATTACAATATTAGAGCCAAGGAAAAGTTTACAATTGAAACTTTGAGCAATTTTGCTTTATCTTTCAAATCATAAAAGTCGATAATAATAAAGTATTTTCAGAAAGTTCCTAATCAAGAAACAAAATGTATTGATTAAATTATATGATGTACAAAAAATTTTTCTCCCTCTCTCTCTCTCTCTCACACACACACACAACTAATCTTTGTAAATGAATTAACTAGCATTTAATAGCATTTTTATGGATAAGAATACATATTTACCGAAATTCTCATCACCTTTTGAAATGCATGTAAGTTAATTTAATTCTTGTAAAAAAAGTAATGATGTTGCATATTAATTACATTATTTATATGATGGTATTCAGTTCAAAATCGTTTGGATTTTGACGTTTTATTGATAGAATGTAGGAATAAAATGTTGGAGTAATCAAAATATATTCCAGAAATTTTAAAGTGCTCTCTCTCTTTATATATTTTTAAATAAAACAGTTTTATAAAAGTAATTAATTTAATTTTATTATTTTCTATATTATACAATTACTTTTATGGTTTTTATATTTTCATGTTTCATAGAATTTCCCAGATGTTTAAATGTTTTATTTTGGTAACTAAATTTTTTCATCGGAGTATTTTAAAATGTGGTATTTTATAATTCTTCCAAATAATAATAATAAAAATATTTACTTTCATTGACTTAAATTACATTTTGATAATTGTCGATACTATGTATCCTCTTTCTTTTGCTGCAAAACTATTTAAAATACTTCACTAAGTTCAAAGTTTCACGCTCTAAATCTACAATTTTAGGTTGCTTAATATCCCCGCAGCATGCTGTACATCGTTGAATTCTACATGTTTCATTTTTTTGCTTGCTCGTCTATCTAAATAAAGCTAGGAAATTTTCCTTTATTTCCTTTTGGATACGAATGTTATCAGCTTTCTGAAAAAAGTGACCTTGGAGCTTATATACATATTTTTAAAAAGGCCTTACAATTTGATAATGATAGCAAAACTTCAAAATTGTTATTATAGAAATTTTAGCTATTAGATTTTACACAATGTGCTAACAAATAGAATAGAAAGTTCGAAGTCAGTAATTGCGAAAAATTATTTTAAGTTGTTAACACTTCTTAAAATTTCTAATAGCAGATTAGAAGACAACTGTAGGCAGAATAACAAACATTAAAGAGAACAAAGAACGAAAGTAACATGAACTCAGATAACAAAACTGAAATTACAGTGAAACTACTATATAAATCATTCATTTTACCCGAACTCTACCACAAGTATTTCAAGTTCAGTATAGGGGGTAACTACTCAAATGGTTCACGTCTATTTCTTTTTGTATGTTGCACAGTTGGCAAAGAGTACTTAACACCATTTTTATACTATATAGTTGTTTAGAATGACATTCGTGGCCAATAGCGAGGCGAAAATGACAACAGATCTATCCTTTGGTCAAAGTGAAATATTTGCGATTTCATCGATCCATTTATCTGTTATCAAATAAACAAATTAGTATCGAATAAGTTTTGTGAAAACGCAGCACATAGCAAAAATCAAGATTGATTGTACTAACTTGTTTCAATCTAGCAAGAATTCAGTATATTTTATATAAGAACTTAAAAGAATGTTTTGTTATGTTTCACTTAATCACAATATCAGGATTTGTATTAATCGCTTTTTTAAAGAATAATGAAAAATGTCTCTCTTTACATTTTCCATTCTTCTTTAAAAGAATAAAAACGATAGATATTTTTCAATCTTTTAAAGAAGAATGAAAAATGTCTCTCATTATTTTTCACAAGATTGTTACTAATGTCAGGCATTTCACAAACAATAAAAACATTTACTCCGTTAGATTTACAAAAATTTTGGATTTGAAAACTATTAGTAACAATTAAATATCCAACTTCAATGAGCATAATTTTTACAAATTAATAAAAAATAGGCTTATTATACAATGGACTTCATATTTTGCACTTGCATAGTTACTTTTATAATCATGAAAAAGGTGCAAAATATAAATTCATATACATATATATATATATATATATATATATATATATATATATATATATATATATATATATATATATATATCATATATATATATATATTATTTGGTATAATCAGTTTATTTTATTTTTATATGTGTTTATTCCATACATTTTAAAATTTGTAGAAAAAGCAATATAGCTTTCATTTTTGCAACTTATAAAGTCAAAATTTTCAGCTATTTAAGAATATCTATATGAAATTCCTTTCAATTAAATTCATATTTTGTGTAAAATATGAAAAATATTTTTTCAACTTTAATAATGATTAATCCCATAAAATCTTAACAAATCTTTTTATTAATTGATTGAAGTGCTGATTTTTTTATAAAATAATATTTGGTTTTTTAAAGAGATCCCCTTTTCATAAATAAAATAGGAAATTAAGTTTTCATAATTTTTTAGTCATTCAAGTTGTATTTTTAATGCTCACAATGATATGTTAACTTCTGAATTTGCTCCTTATTTAGATTGTGAATTGCATGCTCAGCGATTTTTAAAAAAATTATTCTTTATTCAAAAGCATTAATTCATGACTTTAAGAAATCAATACTTTTATTAATTACTAAGAAATAACTATCGTGCCTGTTTTAAGTGAAAATATTTAACAAAATAAAATATTGTTGCACGTTTTTCATAATCTTCATATTTTCAAGCATTTAATTAAAAATATCATAATCATTTTGGTTGTTGATAATAAAAATAAGTTACTTATGAAAAAAAGAAAATTAATTTGACCTCAATGTCAAATGCACCTTTTAAGGAGTGCAAAAATTTAAAATTTAATTTATACTAATATTCAAAAAATTATTTTAATAAATATCTAAAATGTTCGTGACAAATTGATGATTCATTACCCCATGTTCATAAAATCGTCATGTGAAAATGTTTTACAAGTAAGAAATTCTACAATTATAGTCTGTTTCTATGATGTGTTAAGGTCACATTACGAAATTATGTTTTTTCAGCATTCAAATGTATAATTTCCATGATTATACACAGTAAAATCATTAGTTTGGATTCTATAACCTTTGAGGTCACTTTCAGCTCACAAAAACTAATTTGATAGGGTTTAGCTGACAATTTTAACTGAATTTCAAATAAATGCCTTAAGGTCAAATGAAATCTTAGGCATCTAAGATTAAATGAGAACTCATGAGCATTTGAATTGAAAGCAAGTGTTGCAATCTTTCAGGTGACAGCTCAGTCGAAAATCGTTGATAGTGACACATTACATTAACAAGGTGAATTTTTGTTCTTAAATTTTAAACATTTATTATTATAATTATAAGTTTATTATTTAAAAAAAACTTTTATAAAAAAAGTAAAACAAAATAAAATTATTTTTGATAGTACTTAAAAAATTATAAATTAATTTTGCATTTCAAAAATACTTAAAAGTTTAAAATAAATGTAATTTTTGTTAATGTTAAAGGATTCTGATACAAAAGAAAATCGGTAGATCATAATTTCTAGCAGAAAACATGCTTCTAACCATTGAAAAAAATTGTGATATTCACAATTTTCTTTATTTACCATAGACTTTTAAGTATTTCATATAGTGAAAAACTTGCACGTTTGCAAAATAACATTTAATTATTTACTTAGATTTATTTAAAATGTACTACAGAATGAAATCTCAAAGACTGGATATGCTAAAAACAAATCGAATGAGATATGATGGATTCTTAAAAATTTTACTTAGTATTAAATACTGAAATCGGGACTCCTTTCACCTGCATTTCAACTTATTTCTGATCTGAGGGTATTGAGAAAACCAAAAACATGTTTGCTGCAGTGGGCAAAAACAATGCTTTAATAATAAAATAAAAAAACAGGAAGAATAACAATCATTTCTTTAAATCTGATTTGGGAATGTAGAAAAAAAAGAGGGGCTCAAATGCTATATAGATGTTTTTATTCAATTGTTCTTATGTCAACCCCAGATGAAAATTTGCAGGATGAACATAATAAAGATATTATTTAATGAATATTGAGAAAAACGGAGAAAAAGTTATATAAATCAAATAGGATATTTATAATTTTAACAATCATAAATATTAAATAAAGTATTCTTTGAATCTGTAAGGGAAAATGGAAAATGAAATCTTTTAGCATTTACGACTTAAATTAAACATATTTAGAATTATTAGGTTTTTAGTTTTTGATTAATACCAGAGTTTTTCCATTTTGACAGCTCTTTTTATGTTCTGAAAATAAAGGCTCTTTATTCTTTATAATCAATAAATAAAATGACTACAGTTTTGATTTCATTGTACCATATATCACAAATCATATTTAATCAAAAGTGAAATTTTATTTCTAAAAAACTCAAATGGCTATCTTTAAAATTGTTTTTCCAGCAGTTGTAGAAATTTCAAAACTTAAATGAAAATAAAAGTGAGAAAAAATCAATCAGATGAATAAATTTTATTTGATCAATTTTCACGAAAGTTATTTAAGAAACATATAAAAATAGAATCAGATATTTCACAAATATAACAATGATCATAGATATTTTCTTACTTATAATTAGCTTTTGTTTACATTAATATACATCTTATAATGTAATTACAAAACTTCCCAGTTTTCAGTACAAATATTTTAATACTTTTTAAAAGAAATACTTGTTTGCTAGTGAAATAGTTGTGATAATTTCAATTTGCTTTATCACGCTGTTCTAAAATTCTTTTCATTTTAGAAAGGGCTGATAAGTGAGCTTCTCTCCACTGCCGACGTTCTGCCATTTTATCAAGTGGTGATAATTTACAAATTTCTTTTTCTACCTTATCCAGTTCTTCTCCTTCCATTTTAGGATTTGGTCCAAATGTTTGGGATACTTTGTAAATTCCTTGGCCATAGCGATTACAATAATCAAGCATACCTAAATATAAATAAATGAAAATATATAAATGATCCAAAAAAATATAATAAGTAAAATTAGCAATAAATTTCCCACTAAAATGAGTACAAATAAATTACAATTATAAAGTTATAGTCATCTTTTAGTTCAGAAGCACAATTCAGATTTATAAATTAATTAATTTAAGATTCTGAATCATAGTTAAGATTGTTTCTGAAGATCAGTGAATATTTTATTTTTCTAGTCATAGCTAAGCTAGAAGCCATAGCTAGAAGATTATAAAAATAAATTATTTAAAATACCACATTTAAAATAATTTTAAAATAACAGAAGATGATGACTACTAATTATTTTTTATGCTTGAGAATTAAATTAAATTGTAAAATGAAGCATTGTTTAAAACTAATAAAATAAATATCCCCACCATTAACTCATAAAACATTTCATAATAATAAATACATTTATAATTAATAGTTTAACAAGTATAGAGGGAAATAAAGATACATATTTATAACAGAATTCTTTGTACTTGAGCATAGTAAAAAGAATGCTTAAATGTATGGACAGTTTATATTTGTATAAGTAGAATAACAAAAATATTATGAACCACCTTATTTTCACAATTTAAGTATTACAGTCAATATATTGGGAAATCTTATTAAACAGGAAAAGATTTAAATTATATTTACAGACTTTAAATTCTATGTTATCATCTTCTATTTTTTATAAGAACAAATTATTTAATACATATTTCATAGAATTATATTGTTGGTTCTCTAGGAGCTGGAATCAAAACATTATAGATTTGTGTTATTAAATTCTGAATGGTATAATTTATAATATGGTTCTGGTTATTCAATTACAATTCTAATTGGAGTCTGCTATAATTTTCAATGGAATAGTACATTTCTCAAATTCTTGATCTGGACACACATTATTGACATCCTTGACCATAAAATACCCTTGATTAAAGTTAAGCCAATATAATTCAGCACAGATAATCATGGTTAAATTGAACCAGATAAAATGAAGATAAAATGCAGAATAGCCCACATATGTAGCAGTGTAGGTAACTCTAGATTCAAGCTTATGGTTAACAGGTTTGGAATACTCGCACATCACAAGTGTCTCAAAAATGGGTACAGAAACACGATCAAGTGAGAGATGCGAGAAACCGATAATTCAGGCTCTAAATAATGATATGTACTGGCTTCAAGTGTTATTAATAATTATGTAGTACATTTTTGAAAATTAATGATTATGTTAAATTCTGATATTTAGACATCCTGATATTATGGCTCTCGGCTGTTACTCTATCCACTACATAATGTTAAAAAATTCATATTAGATGTATTCAGAGTAATTTAATAATAAAATACAAATCTGAAACCTGAAAAATAAAAATTACAAGCCAAACATTAATAAAAATTAAAAGGAGATTTTAAGCAATCTTACCATCAGCATTAAGATGACATGTTTCCAATGGACCTAAAAATGCATAACGGAGTCCCAGTCCTTCACACATAGAAGTTTCGATATCTTCTAATGACATGATCCCATCCTACAATAAATATTAGATATTATTTAAAATTAATTAAATTATAATAAGTGTGTCATATTACTTAAATGAAAAATTGAATAAAATTCAAAATTATAAGAGACAGCAAGATAAATTTTTAAGTTGGATTGAAGGAATAATAAGTATTTAAGGAATTAGAATATAAATAAGCAGTGTTATAATTTTCATGATATGTTGCAGAATCACCTAATAATGAAGTTTCCAGACAGCTGAATTTCTCTATGAAAATCATTGTAATAAAAATTCAAAATTATGGCTTGGATAGTAAAAATAGTCTCCATATAGTGAATATGTTAGCGTATAAAAACTTTATTTTGTTTCTTTTCATTTTTGAAGGATATATGATTTGAATTTAAGCATAGTCAATTTATATAACTTGTTTTGGACTCATTTGAATTGAGTGTTCAAAAGATAGAAAACAAAGTATTTCTGAAGAAAAATTCAATTAAAAATGCATAAAATTTGTTAGATTCTCTTTCTTGCTTCTCTTTTAATTATGAAAATTTCTATAAAAATTTAAAATCTGAGAAAGCAAAACAGTAAAACAATTTATCAAGTAAATAAATGCAAATACATTCTAATAACATTTATTACATATTACAAAGCATTTTCTTTGCATCTGAGAATTTTATTTTGGCAATCAATATTAATAAAATTATTAAAAAAATGTAATTTTTAATTAAAAGTCATTTAAATAATTATTAATACATTCCCCCCAAAAAACCATAATTTTAACAATATTTATTTTGCTTAGAACTATGAAACATAAAAAAATAAAACATGACAAATAAAAGTATTTCAGATTGTGGTGTTATTGTTAAAAAAATGAAAATGTGGTATTTTTTAACACTTATTTTTAAAAGAGTTCCAAGATATATTTCAAAAAATCAAGTCATATAGATATTACTTTACTATCATGAAATTCATTAGTGATAAACAAGATTTGTATCACATTCCATAAAATATAACAGAGCAAAAATGGCAATTCCTATAGTTTTTATATTTTAAACAGAAACCAGTTTTTTAATTTGCACTAAGGATGAAATGCTGTCTTATCTTGTATTTTTTTAAAAAAAAACTTTGTCATTATTTTAAAAAAATGATCAATTAACTGCATTTATTTAAATTCAGATTTCTTTCTTTTCTTATGATAATTTCTTGATCATTTTTAAACAAATGCAATGTTTCACAAACAAACAAACAAATGCAATGCTATTTTTTATTCATTCAATTGTTTTATGAGGGAGAGTATAATGCATATTTCTTATTTGATATTCCTCCCTTATTTTTGGTTCAATTCATCCAAACTATCTTTAGAAGTCTTCATCATTCACAAATGTGCTCAAGACATTACATCTGACATTATCAGCTGAAACAAAGTTAATCCATAGCCATCAATATGAAACAACTTTTTAATTATTTCTTGAATATATATTAACTGCTTTTGTTCATTCTGAAAGGTAGTTTGTTTGGAATTTCTGGTAAAGAAGTACTATTTGGACTCTGGAAAACTATACTTTAAAATAAATGTCACACTATCAAAAAATAAATTCACTAACAAAACACTGTGCTATACATTCTGTTTCGTTGTCATTAAATGATTTTGAAATATTTCAAATATATGTTCACTGTTGAATGCTTTTTGAAATTCTGATGCTTCTTAATTGCTATATATATTTTAAGAAAGAAATATGTCATAATTTATTTGCTTAAAAAATTAAATTTAACTCAGAAGCAAGAAGCAATTAACATATACAGACACTGAAATTTTAGAATAAATAATATAATTAGTAATTAAATATAAACTTTTGTGTAGAAGGTGAATAACCTAAAAATGTATAGTGTGCTTTAAAAATAAAATGATTACTAAATTAGTCTTTAAATATTTTTTTTGAATTTAAGCTTTCTTTTTAGTGATATATAAATTAATAAGACACACATTTTTAAAAATTTTTGAATGTTGCTTTCATTTTTAATAAGCAATGTACATAATATCTGTACATCTACATCATGTAAGTAGGCAAGACTCGACAATTTTTCTTTTCTTTCAAACTATAATTTGTACCAATAAGAAAAATTTATTTATAAATTATTTTACATGCTGTTTATGGTATAAAATTCTAAAACAAATTTTGCTTTATTACTAAGTTTAATTAAGTTACAATTCTTCATTGTCATTTAACATAGAAAATTCTTTTTTGCAATTAGACAGAAAATTTATTCTGTTTGTTCAGAATCTGACTAGGTTTCTTTCTTCTATGCTTAATTTTAAGCAACTGAATTCTATGAACTTCTTAATTTTATTGATTATCTACATAAATAATCATATGACTTAATTATTTCAGATTTAGAAAAAAAATTTTTGTGGCTAAATCATTACAGTAAGTTTATCAATCAAATATTCTCAGTTTGACATGCTTGACACTCTAATAAATTAGAATTCCTTCCAATAAAAGACTACTAATGGTTTTTTCCTAGTTTGACACATAATGTTCCAGTCACTTATCAATTTATGAACATCACAAACTAAAAAAGTAAGATTTAAGTTTGCTTTTTTTATTTCTGGTTTAAAAACTTAAGTTATTCATTTGTTTGATTTCTTAAGCATTTTAATTTTTTTGCTTTATACTAAAAATGTTACTTTTCCATTTTTATTGACTATTATATAATTGAATTCTTTATGATTTCATGAAATGTAAAAAATTTTTTAAATGCAAGTATTAAAAGATAGCAGTTTATACTACTTTTACGTAAAACATAAAAGTTATACAATCTGATATTCCAATCACATTTCAGATTATTGCTTTTTAAAAGGAATAAAAAGAAAAAATTCATTAGTCATTTTAAGGTAATTTATGACGCTATTTACATTTTAAAGACAGTTTTTCTTATACGTATATAATATAGCAATATTTCTTACTTGCATAATTAAGACAGGTAAATATCAAACAAATGTAATTTAAATGCAAGATGAATATCACAATAATAAACTTATAAATAAATATAAAATTCTAAAAAAATAAAAAATGAATTACAAATCAAAAAAATATAATAGTTTTGAAAAAGAATAAGGGAAATACCTGAAACATTCGCCAACACTCATTAATCAGAGCATATTGAACTCTATTTAATGCAAATCCAGGTACTTCTTTCTTCAAAATAACAGGTTTTTGACCAATTTCAGTCATTAAAGCCTTTGTTCTTGAAACAATATCAGGATTTGTCCAAGGAGCTGGTACTATTTCTACTAAAGGTACATAATATGGAGGATTAACCTACAATGCATAGTTATTCTTTAATTATTGGTAGTAAGCATGTTCAAACTAACAACAAATAAAAAAAATTCCAGATTTTAATGAAAATTTTTTAAGTTTGCAAATTTATGTGATGAATAACAAATATTGAGAAATAAATTTCAGGTAAATATCAAACAAATGTAAGGTAAATATTACAAATTATATTAAGCTAATATAATTTTTTTTAAATTTCTCATTTGATATCATTTAATAAAATTAAGAATTAATTGTAATATTAAATGGAAAGCACCATTTAAATATTTTATAATTTTCATATTATGTTAAAAATCCCATTTAAAATTAGAAATTTACTTTGAACTATAGAATTCATTCTAAAATTAGATTTAAAAAATGGTATTACTTATTTTTTAAAACTTTATGTAAAAGCAAGTATAAAAACACAAAATGTTGGGGGAAAGACTATTAATTTATTTGTAAAAATTTGAAACAGAACAATTTTAATTTGAAGGTAAAAGATTTTAAATTGTTCTCTAACTTCAAATATTAATAAAAGAATTTTTGAAAAGCAAAGATCAAAATATTTTTAGGATGTATGACTCATAACATTTTACCCTTTGAGCAACAATAGAGGAGAGGATAGAGCAATCTTAATCTGCTTAAAGGAATTTGTAATATTATGTGTGACAAATTTTAGAAATAATTTTTAAGAATTGGTACAGAGAGCGAAGCATAAATTCATGAGCCTGAATTGTGGAATTTAAGATTTAATATAAATTAAAGCAATATAAAATGATAATAAAAAATGAAGTATTTTGTTATTCTTTTTATTTAATCTTAATTTATTTATTACATACAGCAGATAACTTGATCTATTTTTATTAATATGTGAGTATGCAGATTGTATCTAACAATAATAGTAATTTCAAAATAGTGACTTAACACTTTCAATTATAATGTTTAAGGTTTCTTATCTCCATTAAAATAAAATTAATTGTGATATTAGAGTCACTATATTTCTAAATTTTTAGCTCATTTTTATAATACAAAATTGATTTACATGTGTTTTATGCAAAAAAAATTTAATCCCAAGAAAAAAAATTAAATACTATTTCATAATTGTTTTATTACATACATACATACATACATACATATATATATATATATATATATATATATATATATATATATATATATATATATATATATATATATATATATATATATATATATATTAAAACAGAACCATTTATATCCAATTACTCATACCTAATTCAATACTTGAATATAACAATTATTATAAGTAACTTAATGAAAATGTTATAAGTTTCATTAATAAATTTTGATACATTTGTAACACATAAGAAATGTATCAAAATAATGAATTAGAAAAATTAAGACAAGAAAATCAACATAAAAATAATCTAAAATCAGCGTTTCATTATTAAGAAAATAAATAGAAAATATTTGCAAAAATGTAAAGAAAACTGATTGCATAGTTTTTATTGATTTAAAATATTTTTGAAGTATAATAGAATTAAAATTTATCAATTGAAATAATAATAAGTTCATTTGAATAGATAAAGAAATCTTGAAAATATCCAGTTAAGAATTAATTCTAATAACATCCACTACAGTAAATCAAATTAGTTTTGGATAGTACAGGAAGGGAGGGGATAAAAAGTAATTTTTCACATTCTTAGTTTGACACATCATTTAAGCTGCTGTTAGTCACTGATTTAATAAACCATGCTATAAAAGTAAATGGCTTTATGAAGAATATATGGCAATCAACAATTTATATGAATTAGGAAACTATATAAATGCAACTAATAATACGAAAAAAAATTTCTGAATTTTTTGAAAAACTGAATAAGAAAATCCCATTTAATTGAACATAAATTATATATCAATTAATTTAATAAAATTCAGTACTCACAGGATGACCAACAATAACTTGAGATCTATGAACAAGCCCTTCAGAAAATGATGAAGCAGGAAAACAACTCGTAGAGCTGCATAAAACAACAGTATCAGAAGCATACTGGTCCATATCCTTGAATACTTTCTTCTTTAAATCCACATTTTCAAATACACATTCCTATACAGAAGTAAACTTCTTACTTTTATGTATTGACTCATGTATTTTATTTCTATTTTCAATGTTTTTTAAAATTGAAAAGCATAACATTTCCATTCAATCAAGTATGATTTAAACTAATAAATAGGATAAAAATCATTAGAACTAAGTAAGAAAAGAAGTATAAATTAAATATCAATCATAGATAAAACTATCAATTTTTTTATTGGCTGTTAAAAAAAATACTTTGGTATACCTAAAAACTATCATTTTAAATTTATTCTCAACTGCACTCATGCATGAAAATAATTATTGCTAAAAAGATTCATGAAAGCTAATTTAAATGTTAGATAAAATATCCAACTTACTTGAACATGAATAGATCCAGAAACACATTCTTCTAATGTATTACATTTATGTATCAGATTAAACTGCTCAGTAGCAGAAAGTTTTCCTCTTAAATAACCAGATTCCTTCAGTTTCTCCAACTGAAATTTTATATCGGTAAGGGCTTCATCAATTTTTTTTGGTTCCACATCATATATTCCAACTGAATAACCAGTGCTTGCAAATAACATAGCCCATCCTCTTCCAATGAATCCACTTTATAAAAAAAGAGAATTGAACATTCAACAAATTAAAGATACATTGAAATAATTTATGATATGATTTCTTTACTTTATTTTTAAACTAATCAAGTAAGATTGGGATTTAAAGTATTTTTCAAACATATTATTCAATAAAAAACAACGACTACTAAATTCTACAATTTTGTAATTTGGTTACAATTGTGTAATGATTAATTTGTCAATAATGTTAATTATTATTTTGTTTAAAAATTGTTCATATGGAAGAAAAATATAAACAAGCCTAGCAACACATTTGACAGGAGTGAAACTGGAATACTTGTCATATGTAAAATTGTAATTTTATATAAGTGAAAAAAATATTTTAAAAAGTAATTTTGCTTAATTGTTTGCATAAATTACACTGTAAAAATAGATACTAAGATTATTATTATTTTTTTTTACCAAAAAGCAAGAGCCTGATTGTATAAAAAATTACTAAGTAGAAGAGCATAATGAAAAGGATAGTTGCAAATTACATCATCATAATTTTGCAAGCACAATTTTGCAAATTATCACAATCAAGCAAAAGAAAATGCTTGCAGGGTAAAGTAATCTATTGTTTTTTTTTCAATCATTAACTTCTATTTTAGTTGCTTTTACATTCTCAATTAGAAAAGTTATTTTGAAAAAATTAAACTTTAAAGTGTGAATTTTATTACAATTTTAAAGATAAAAATTTATAAAAGTAATTTTTAAGAAAGAGAAACAGCTATAATAAAAAAAAAAATAAAAATATTGCCTCCTTATAAAAAATATTTAATTCAAAATGCATATTAGGTATACAAAAATGTCTTTCTTTTAGTTGTGAAGAAGCCCAAATCTTATTTTGTTTGGCTCACAGAGAACATTATTTTATAAAGATATATGAATTATATTTTTATTGATCTGTTTTCTTTTTATTATTATAATGAGAAAGCCTACTTAATTTAAGTAGAATGTATGATTTCTGGAAATTCTAAGGGACTTATATAAAACAAACTTGCTTTAAATTATAATTATAGTTATTTTATAAACTTTTGTGGACAAGATTAGAATGCATAATATCCATATATATATATATATATATATATATATATATATATATATATATATATATATATATATATATATATATATATATATATATATATATATATATATATATATATATATATATATATATATATATATATAAAGTTTAAATCTAAGTCAAAACATGACTACTGAAAATAACATAATTTGATATGAGTTTCATACACCTAAATATTATAATATTTAAAATTGGGTGCATTAAAAATAACAATTTGAATTTTTAATAAATATTATAATCATATTATTATAAAAATAATAATAGGGTTTTGACATTTTTTTCTTTTAAATTAATGGTAATTGAACATAATTTTCAGATTTGATTTGGTTTATTTATTGTTCTACAGGCATTTTTGGCCATAAGGGTTACTTAGACAAGAACCTATAATTTAAATTGTACAAATCAAACCAGTCCCAATATTCACACCCAAGGTTAAAACTGGACACTGCAATTATTGAACCAAAAGCCAAAGCATTAGTTATTCATTTGCCAGCTTTTAGCTGGAAAATTTCACACAGACTATATCTATAGTATTACCATAATGTTTATGCTTTCTATCATATAAACAAATGTTTTTTTTATTAATATTGTAGACATTAAAATTTAAAAAAAAATTGCCAAAAATATCTTTTATATTAAATTATTTCAAAAGTTCCAACATTTATCATTACACATTATTAATTATTTCACACAAATTATTTACAGTTTACTTTAACAGAGACAAGTAAATTATTAAATCTGAAATTCCTCTATATGCAGAAATAAATTTACTATTAATAATTCTTTTCAATGGAAAAACTTATATATTGAACAAGTTAAAAAAAATTATTTTTTATTTTTGAAGAAAGTAGAAATGAAGCAAAAGTAAAATAGAATATTTAATAAATTTTCATAAAAAGTTCTCAGAATAATGTTTGTAACATTTTTTTAGTTGCATATAACTAGTGATTTCACATTTTAAATATATTTGTTTGATATTAATAACAATAACTATGCAGCATACCTTCCAACAATGCCTATTTTTCCTTTTTCCGACATTTTTTATTACTATCTGAGCTATTACCTGAAGGTTATTTATCACTTCACTTGCTTAAACTGTGAATTACTTAAATATAAAGATTGTTTTTATCAAATGGAAACTGATAAGGAAGTAGAAAATTTGATAAAGTCTATTTTAATTCAAACTAAAATTAATTAGAATCAATCTATTTCCCTTAGAAAATTTTCCACGGAAACTGAAATTAGAAATTTATTAATTCAAAATATACTTCATAAATGGAGCAATGGAAAATAAATAATGTTCATAAAATTATGAAACAATCATTGCTTCCGACGCGATCACGTTGCTAGGTTACTATCTTACCATAGTAAATAAGCAATCGTCCACAGACGCATGCGTAATGGAGTCAAGGAATTCACATTTTAATCAATCAGTTCTTTTTTCTGCTTTTTAAATGTAAAAATATAATGAAATTTATATTTCTAGACATTACAGTCTTATTAAAACTCATTATACCAAGGACAAGTACTTCGTATTAACATTCAATCGTTACATTTCATCACATAATTTTATTATATATTTTTGGCAATAGCCGCATTAGTTACGCCCCAAGGGGAGGGAAATGTAAATAAATACATAGTCATGTGAAATTGTGAACTTTAGTTCGGTTATTTGTAGTAATCTGCAAAATGTTCTGATTATATTCGACTTATCTATTTTAAGAGATAATTTTAAGACGTCTGGAAAATTTCAATGTATTGTTTTTTCTATTACACTTATTATTTAATCGTACAAGTTTCGAAGTAATTACAATTTCTAAAAGTCTGATAAAAGAAAAAAATTTTAAGTGCTTGAAGTATTAATTTTATAGTTGTTTCCAATGGCTAATAAAGGAAAAATCGCTGTTGTCGGAAGGTAAAATTGTTATTGTCTTAGCAGATAATATGAAAAATACGAATGAAAAAATTCTGTTTATAAATTTAATTAGGGTAGATTAACATGTATTATACAGTTTTTGTTTAACATTTGTTGCGGTGAAAATTAGAGAATTAAGTTTTTGATGTCTGGCTAGAAACTAAAATTTTTTCTACCGTTGGATTTTCTTTCAATATGTATATTTTTATAAAATAAAAAATTTAGCATAATGATAATAAAATGAAAAAAATAGGCTACAAGAATTTTGTGAGATGTCTCATATAACAAAGTCAGAATTTTTTACACTTGCGTATAAATTTGTCCCTGAAATGGGACATTATGATTATGATTAAATTGAGAATAATCCTAAATTTTTTTAAGTATGTATCTACATTTTTTCAAATTTGAAGTCAAATCCTGTAAGGCTCTTGAATTGTGATAAGCTTTAAAGTTTCATAAGTAAAAAAGTAAGCAAGAATAAAAGTAAGATAACATTTAATGTTAAAATTTTTTAATTGTATAACAATTTAGTGTCCAAGAGCTTGAGAATATAGATTTCGAAAACGTTTTATAAAATTATTTATTAAATTGGGATTTAAAGCAAAATGCAATAAATTTAGACAAAATATTATTGAGTAAATTGCTGAAGTATAAATTTTGCACCCGTATTAAATTTTTTTATTATCACCAAAATAATGAAATGTTCTTGACAAAAATTAATTATGAGAATTTTTGGAAAAGTGTGTAGATATAGAGATTATTCATAAACTTGAAAAAATACATTATATAAGCACTTTATCACATACTGATGTAAAAAAATCTCTTGTGTGATGAATGTTCATTGTAGTAGTAATTAAAATTAGTAGCTTTAAGTTGCAGAAATGAAAACATCAACTGAATGAAGTTCTCTTTTCATAAGAAAAATTCTATGAAGATCATGTATAAATATTTACAAGGGGAAGAATTTTTGTTTATTTAATTATGACTTCATACTTTTGTAAAGTTATATAAAATCTCAGAAAATTTTTGTTGAAAATTAAAATATATATTGCTGTTAAAAGGGGTAAAAATATTCTTTCGAAGAATTATTACTTTTCATTTATATTAAAGTGCATTTTTATACTAAATATTATTTCTTAACCTGTGTTTTTTTACTGCACTATTTTTATTTTCTAACCATACTTCTTGTGTTACATTAACTTTTATGTAAACTGCAAAAATAAGAATTCTGGGCTATTTAATGAATACTCTGTATTTATTTTTATATATGTTTAAATGCCAGAGATAAAACTTTTCAATAAGTTACTAATGTAATAAATACAGTTAATGTAAAACTTTAATTTTGCCTCAAAGATTATTTAAAATTTTTTTATCTTTTTCAATTTTTTAGTATACTTTTATGATTTGCTTAAAAGAATTTTTTTTTAAAAAAGTAAAAGCCATTTAAATAGTTATATTAAAAAATTTTAATAACTTTTATTTACAGTCATTTTGGTACTTGCATATTATTCTGTCGACCATTTTCACTTAAAAAATTACGAAATGTATTTTAATGCTAAAAATTTTCGTCTAGTTTAATGCAATCCTGTGTAATACTAGCTAACAAGACTGAATTTTAACTTTTCATATTGTATCACAACATTAAGGAATAAAATTGTGTATGTGGCAATACATATATATTTTTTTTAACTATCCCAGTATTAACTTTGCCTTGTATATAGCGATTTATCTTCAAATAATTTATCTTTTGAGTAATTGAAACTGTATGTAATAGTAAGTTAATTTGCTTTAATATTAACACTGAATCCTATGTTCTTAAGGAAGTAATATTTCATGTGAGAAAAATACGAGAAATATTTTCCTCCTTATGAATTTGAATTTCAGAGAATTGATGTGGGAAATTGACACAATATTGGAAAATATGACTTATGATTATTTTCAGTGTCTCATATATGTAAGATTGTTATACTTTGAAAATTAAATTAGGGTTAAATTGAGGGTAAAAATTTAATTTGTATTGCTGCTAAATAATTAATTTCGTCTGGAAAATTAAATAATTTTTTAAATACTTTTATTAGATATTTTTGTTGTGATTTAATTAATTTTTCTAATTGTTTTAGTGGTTTGATTGGGCATAGTTGGGCTATGCTTTTTGCCAGTGCTGGGTATAATGTTACAATATATGACAAAGATAGCAATGTTTCTTTAGAAGCCTTAAAAACTATTCAGCAAGAGTTGAGACAACTTGAAGAATCTGGGCTGTTGCGGGGTCAGCTTACTGCTAGAGAACAATTGCAACTAATTTCAAGAGTTGAAAGCTTAGAAGATTGCGTGAAAGATGCTTTCTTTGTACAAGTTAGTATTATCTTTATGGAAATAAAAAATAGTATAGTAAATATGAATATATAATGTGTGCTTATTCAGGAAAAGAAAGTTGATAGGGTAGAAGCAGAATATTTAGAACATTAAATGTTTTTTATTCTTTCATTATAGTATTTTCAATTATTTATGTATATTGTATGTATTAATAAACATATGTATTTTAATGAATATAACTTGATAATAATTTACAAATGTAGATTTAATAAAAAATTTAGATTACAGTGATAAAAATTTAGAACAGAAAAAATTTGTTATTTTTTGCCATAAATCTTTAAATTGTCATTTTATTCAATAATGTAAGTTAAATATTCATACATATTTAATTTTTAAGAGCCATTGATAACATAAAAAAATATGGGATGCTTACCTATTTATTCTTTATAAATTTATTCAATATATTTTTTCCAAGTTATCCATTTTTATGAATGTATTAAAATTGTATTAACAAAAATGATTTTGAAAAATTTAGATAATTTTTTGTTTGCTGAATAAAATTAAAAGTTTTAAGTATGAAGCAAAAATTATAATTTTGTGAATACATTTTCATGAACATCTCAGCCCTTTGGTGTTACCTAAATAACTATATGAAGATTTAATATATGAAAGTATTACTTTGTGAAATAAAATAGAAAATTAAAATTCTATTTGAAAATATTAAAAAAAAGTGAATTAAAAAATTAATAAGGAAGTTAAAGGAATAAAATATTAAGGTGATTTTTTAATCTAGAATTTTTATATTACTGTGATATTAAAATTTCAATTTAACATATTCAATCAATATTTTATTTTTTTTGTTGTTTTGGCTTACACATTTCTCAAATGTATGTATGACTATTTATTGTACATTGGTCTTACAGAAACGCCTGCACAATATAGTATTAGAATTCTTTAAATAAATTTAAAATTTATATGAACTTACAATAAGAAATCAAAATAATGGAGAAAGTAAAACTGAAAATGATAGGTAAATACCTGAAATAAAACTATGGAATTTTTAATTTCTATTTTTGATGAAAAAAATTAGAAGAGTGTCTTTCATGTTCATAATTTTGATATTTTTCTATACAATATATTCTATTAAATGTCTGTAAAATAGAGATCTTGATTTCTGAACTAAATGCTGTTTCCAGCTGTTGTTTAATCAGAAAGAAGGTCTCTAAAATGCATTCTCCAATGTAGCTGATCTCAATATAGTTATTATATCATTGTAAAATTCTTATTTATAAATATAATTCATACAAAATAATATATGATTTTTATTAATTTTTAATAAATTTATAACATTATTTAAGAATACATATGATGAAATTGATCATTCACTCTCTGTATCTGTAATTAATGATCTAAGGATTAAAAACTTACAATAAATGACACAGAAAATTACATAAATTCTGTAGTGTTAAATATTGTGTCTACTCTCCAGTGATCAAATGTTGCAATTATGATTAATGAAATATATATATACCTATAATTTCTATTCAGTATTAGTTGGAGTTATTGTATGTGTGTTCGAAGTTAATGACATAATAACCTATTGTGGTTCTGAATCTTTCTCAAAATCTTCTGTTCCATTTTCTTTGCCCTGGCAGTCCAGTTGGTGACTCTTAGGATTGTGAAGTCTTCATCAATAGTCATTGTAATTTGGGCCTTCCTGTAACTCTGGTTCCCATTGATTTATACTTAAATATCCTGAATGCTATGAGGGATGAATTATGGTAGTAGATGTTGCCAACAATTTTTTTCTGATTAATTTTAATGTGTTTAGTTATATTAGCTCCACTTTATATCCTGTACAACTCTTTTCTTCTCAAGCCAATTTTCCAGTGATTTTGTCAAGGGCCAGGTTTTATAACCAGCTGCATGGATAGTGTTCACATTAAAATTTTCATCTTTCAAGATTTTTATGTATCATTTAAAAATATAGCAACTCAGTAATTTTTAAAACATTCTTTATTCATTTGGGCCACAAAAGAATTCTGAGTATTTTTTAAGTAATGTTTTCTGTTATATTATTTATTTGAAGTGAAGTTCTAGCTAATAAATTGTCATTTTAAGCAAGTCATCATTTCCTTTTCATATTTCTTATGCTGCAATGACTTTTAAATTAATGTGCAGCAGTAAATGTACTGAAATCTTCTAGATTATAAATCATGCACACAGAGTATTATGTCCGTATTAACAGAAATGCTCTGCAAATACTAAATTAAAAATAGAATGGAGTACATGTATATATTACAAATATTTCTTGCTAGTTGATCATATAATAAAAGTATGCACATCATTTTAAATTACAGAATATTGATAATGAAGTTATTAGGTTTTGATAAACTTTTGTGTTTTAATGAAGGAGTTTGTCTAACATTTAGGTAAACAAGTTTGGTAACTTCTGAATTAGATTATAGTTTCTTGAAATTGTGTACATAATTTTATATTTTATGGTATGGTAATTTATGTATAAGTATGATTTCAAATAACATTTTCATCTACGATTATTTTACATGAAGTAATGTAGAATTTTTGAAGATTTATTGTTATTTCATTACATGATAAAATTTTTCTTTATTTACTTCTGTTAGTATCAAATGAGAAAATTTTAGTTTAATGATATTCTATTTTACTATTTTAAAAGCTATGATTATTTTCTTGTAGGAATCAGTCCCAGAAAATGAAGAACTTAAGAAAATAGTTTTTCAAAAGTTAGATAAGTTGGCCACTGATAAAATGATTTTATCCAGTTCTTCTAGTTGTATAGTTCCATCAAAATTTTCTGAAAATTTGAAACATCATTCACAAGTTCTTGTTGCTCATCCAGTAAGTGTAAAATGTTTTAAATATTTCATAATGGTTTTTTGTGTGTATTTTTGTTTTTTGTTATTGCATTTATTTTTGCAATGGTGCACTGATATAGATGAATGGATTAACATATCCTTGGTCCAAATAGTGTATTCCATCTAAATGATTTCTCTACTAAAATTCCATTAATTTATGGTCATCCTACTAAATATTGAAGTTAAATTAAATTGAATTATTTGAACTGATTTCAGTAATTGTTGCACTATTTATCTTTGTTGTGTATGTTTATTGATTTAATCAATGTTTTACTTTAACTAGCACATCACCTATTTATGTAATTTCTCTCTTACATTTACTGTTGCATGAAAGCAAAATTCATTTACACCCAGTCTCTTGGAATAATTTACAAAACTTTCATTTATGGCACTTTTGGCTCAAAGAGGAATATATTATAATAAAGTCATTCTGAGAGACTCATAAACATATATCGTAATAACATTTGATTTGTTAATACGTTAAATTAAAATTTTAATTTTACATGCTTATGAACTATTTTGTATGATGGAGCAAAATTTTGATGACTTAAGCTGAGTGATTTTTTAAAAGGGGTAATAACAGAAACTCTTGTAACTAAATTAATCATATTAAATTTATCACTATGTAGTTTTATAAATGATTCATCTAAATAAAATAATAAAGGAAAAGAATTTAAAAATATTTTTCAATTTTTTATATTATTTCATTGCATATAACAATTGTATGTATAACTATGATTCAAATATAAGTTAGTGATTTCAAAAATTAGCTTTTACTCTTTAAAAAAAATTAAATGTTTATCTGTTTAAACTATCATTTGAATATTTTTTAAGGTCCACACATTTTCACTATCCAAAATATTTATCTTATTTGTTATTGAAGTTTTTTTAATATTTCTTCCTTTAATATGATAAGCTTTGAATTCACAGTCCATGGCACTGTCAATTAATGTGGCACTGTCAATGTAAGGAAATGTCTAATTGCATCCAGAGCTTGTTATAATAGAATGCATGTAAGTACACCTAGAGCTTGTAGAAATATCATTTCAATCGCTTTTTAGTTTTTTAGTCAGATAAATGAGGATAAGACAGTTAATCCGTAATAAAAACAGTCCTTCTTTTCTGATATAAAACTATGTATCCATTTTGCAAATATGTTTCACCCAAATTGTTAGTGCTATCCATGCATTTGAAAAGGTTTTATAATTTTTTAAAGGTATGATCCTTTTGAAGCACCTTAGATTTCTCTTTTTTAAACTATTAGGTTATTTTCTTATTTCCATTAATAGTAGAATAAAATTGTTAAACATTGCTTACACAGTTTTCCTGACCATATAATTCTTGCATTAAAATGTAAAGGCCTTACCAAAAGAAATACAATAGAATAATCCTGTATCATCAATATTAAAAACATTGAATTCCAAATCTTGACTTAAATTTATTTTGATTGTAGCCTTTACTAAAATCCTAATTCCTGCACCAAGTACTGCACAGTTATCTGACTAGTTAACTCAGACAATATACAGTTTTCAAAATCCTAATTCTGCTTAAGTTCTAATTTTAAGCATTGCAGTCTCGTGCTGTTTTAGATTTCATATATCAAAATTTCGAATATTTCATTATAACATCTTACTGCAGAAGTATTACAAAATAGCTAGAAACTGATTTCACAAAGATTGCATATTATAAAACAAATATGAAATAGCTAAATATCATGTAGTCTAGAGTGTGGGACAACTAGGTAATAAAACTAAATCAGTAGCATAAATAAAATGCATTTTAATGAAAACTTGGGTTTTAATTAACTAGGTAGTGGTAGTAACCCCATTAAAAACATCTGTGTAAGATAATCAATACCAGAGACATTCAGCTAAATTAATAATGTAAATAATATACATATTAATGCTAATTTTTTGAAAAGGCAGGCTGCATTTCTTAAAAAATCAGTGAAAACACAATCTAGCCCTGGAAAGAATTGTGCGATAAAGTTAAATCAATAACATAAATATTTATTTTTATAAAAACTTGGATTTTAATTAATTTGTTTGTGATACCAAATGTGATAAATTTTCAAAATAAATTTTATGTGTTTAAATTTCAATCAAATCAAAGCAAAATACGTATCAAAAGTTAATAACACTTCAAACAAATTTTGTGCTTTTGCACAATCATGTAACATTAAAAAACACAAGAAAACATTATGATGCAGGAAACTACAATTTGGCATGTTTATTGCTGTACTTACTCCTAAGATTTAGTCTACTTTTTTTCCACTATAAACACTAATATTTGCAATTATTTCTAACTTATTTAAAAAGTAAATTATGTCAATATCTGAGTTTACTTCCAGGTAAAGAAATTTAAAGAATTACTGTAAGTGTACAACTTAAAGTAAATTTACAAAAGAAACTTACAAAACTGCTGATTATTGGAGCTCGATTTGGGAAAGTGATTAAAAGACAACAATGGAAGTTAATTCAAATAAATAAATAAATAAAATTAATGTATATTTTGTCAGTTGGAATAAACATAATACATTATGAAAGAAACTGCACATTGTTTCTAACTAAATTATTTAAAATTAAAAAAGCTGAACTCTTTTAATTTTAAATAATTTAGTTAACTTTGATTTGTAATTGAATAATTCTTAGTCAGATTTTTCTTTTTTGGATATTTCATGGATAACTAAGGATTTCTTTATCACAGAACAAAACTAATTTATTGAAGATTAGACTTTTGACACAAAATATAATTCGGTTGTATTTTATTCTAAAAGTGTATAATTCTTAGCATCTTATTTTTAAAAAAACATTGGGAACTGTTCTTTCATCCTATTTTCCATACCAGTATAATGAACAGAAATGTATAAACAGTCAGAAGGAAACAAATCTGTTACGCATATCACATCCCAAGCTACATACAAATCACTGATAATCAATATAATTTTTATTATTGCTCATCAAATATAAAAAAAATGCTCTTTGAGTTTGAGAATGTTTTAAATTATATTTCTGGAATGAGGAAATATAATGCTAGATATTTTGGGTGTTAGGCACTACTTCAGGTTTATCTTCAGGTTCTGAATTTGACAGTTCATGAATTTGATTTGATTTCAGATGTAGATGTTTGAGATAATTTATCCACTTAAAGTTGTCTCAGCCGAGCTGGCACCCGAATGGTTAGCGCTCTTGCCTTCGGTTCAACAGTTCGTGGGTTCGAATCCCACCTTGGGCATGGATGTTTGTAGTGGTTCGGATTCCACTTTAAAACCGTAAGTCCCGTTCTAATTAGCCTTCGTGTGCAAAAAATGACCGTTGAGCGACAAACAAACCAAACCAAACCAACTAAAGTTGTCTCACTTAAATTAATGTTAATATTTGAAAACTGATTGTTGACTGATATGTAAAATAAGCCAAGCTGAATTTGGCAAAAATAATATAGCTATCTCTGTTTGAAGAAAAGTGAAAACAGTTAACTCAAAATATTTAAAAAATAAAAAGTCTTATATCTATATAAGCATCAAAAATTCATTAAAAAATAGACTAAATATTTTTATTTTTAAGTGATGCTGTAAATGAGGAACGTAAAAATAATTTTTTTGATTGTTTGATTCATTTGGAGTCATTAACAAATTGATAAAATTATTAAATTTTTTAGTTTAAATTTTTGAAGTCAATATTTTATATGAATATAAATAGAAATTTCATATTAACAAAATTTGACTTTATATTGTGTGTTATATGTAAAATTATAGTTTAGAATAGGCTTAGTAATTTTCATATTTAAATTTATTTGAAAACAAATATGCATGTGTGTAAAAAAGATGCAAAGTAAAATAAAACGAATGTATGAAAAATGGATAAAAAAAGAAATGACAAACACTTGCTATACAAATAAGTAGTTAATGCTAAATAAATGTAATTATCTGGTATAGCTACTCACCTTGACATCTAATTACATAACTATTAATTGTTATATTTGTGCTATAAATAAATTGAAAAATATTTTTTGAAGTTGACCTAAGTAATGACTTTTTTTTTTAATTATCTGCTTTAAATAATTGATTATCAGTTCTGCATAGTTTTTTTCATATTATAATTCTGTATTTATTATTTTATAATAAATCATATAATTTATTATTTTATAACATTCTTTGTTTGAAGGAAATATTTTTAGGGAGATAGTTTTTAGGTACTTTTCTAGTTTGCAAGTAAATGCATCAGGATTTTTATAAATTATAACAATTAGATAATATAATTTAAAGAGTAAAAAATTGTTAAAATGTGCTATCTTCTAAAATAAAAAACTTCCAGTATTTTATGTTTTTACAAATAGCTATTTGACTTTCTTATTGGAAACATCCTAATTTACTTCTGAAATATTTATCACATATTTAGTTGAAAGTTCTTTCACAGCAATCTAGGTTTAATTTTTAAAAATAAATAAAAACATTTGAAATTGAAAATTTAATTAATAATATTATTAATTTAATTAATATAATTCTAGAAGACTCATATTTCAACAACTTTAAGATTTAGGTTTTAGATTATTAATTTTTAGTCAATTGGTAGTTCCTATTGAACTCATTAAATACTTTATCCAGAACTACTACTATGGACATTCAGAATTAAATTTGGTTTTGTTATGTAACTTATTAATTAGTAATATTTATAATTATAACTTCATAATCATCTTTAGGATATATTTGATTTTATTAATATTTTTAGTTTTGAATTTGGAACATTTTTAATTATAATTTTTTCTGTATGGTTTTAATAAATATTAATTTTATGCAATATTTTTATTAGAAATTAAATAATATAAGCAGCCAAGGAAATATGTAAAAAATATCTGCTATTAAAAAATAGCAGATATATTTTAATGTTAAATCATATTATAAAGTATATATATTTTTTTATAATAAATTTTTCAATTTATAACATGAATTTTAATTTTTAAATACAATATCTTATTCTACTTATTTTTATAAAGTAATTTTAATACCAATGTAAATCAGTTTAAATGTTATTGAAGGATTATCTTTATCTCCATATCGAGTGTACCTATATAATGTACATTTGCTTAATTATTTAGCTCTTTTCTAGGCTAATCCACCATACTATGTTCCCATAGTAGAAATTGTTCCTTCATCTGCTACAAGTCCTGAAGTTGTAACAAGAACTGTAGAACTAATGAAGGAAATCGGTCAAAAACCTGTTGTTTGCAAAAAGGAAATTTATGGTTTTGCTATTAATCGAATGCAGTATGCTATCATTAACGAATGTTGGAGACTTGTTGAAGATGGTGTTATGTCAGTTGAGGATGTAGATGCAGTGATGTCAGAGGGCCTTGGAATGCGATATGCTTTTCTTGGAGTATTTGAAACATGCCATTTGAATGCTGATGGTAAGTCTCTTATTTGTATTGCTTATTGATGGTAAGTCTCTTATTTGTAAAAACAAATTGCAAGTAATTTGTTTTTGCATATTTCAATTTGTAAACGTTTTTATTTGCTATTATTCTGCATTGTAGTTTTTTTTTAAAGATTTTAAATACAAAATTTGTAGCTAAAAAAATTATTGAATTGTGTTAATAATTGACCATATTTACTGTTTGGTGTTATAAGTAATTTATATCTTATTCTGGCTGAACAGGGAAATCTTAAATGCAGCTTATCTGATTTTGGATTTTGCATTACTAAACCCAACCAACTAAGCAAAATTTAAACATTTTCTTTATAGTTTGACAAAAATAAATCTTTTCAGGTGATTTTTTAAGTTTAAAGAGGTTGAAGATTCCTATGCTAAAATATAAAATTATATTTAAGTTTTAAAAACTTACAAAACTCTTAGTGCTTTTCTATCATACAATACTCTAGTTGTAAAACATTATGAGAAAGTATGGTTTTTTAATCTATGTTATCTCATTGTAAGCATAATTAATATTCTTGTTTCAAATATTAATATCAATTTTATTTTTTAAATATTAGAGGAAAATTATTTACACAACAAAATTTATTCTGCAATTAATATAATTGCAGAATGATAAATTTTGTTGTGTTAAAAGAGATGTACCAATTATGATAATTAAAAATTTTCAAAATTGTGTGAATATTTGTATATTATATTTTAGCAGTAAATTTAATTAAATATAATTTACAAAATTATATTTTTAGGTATGAGAGATTATTGCTCAAGATATGCTAAAGGCATATTTAATGTATCAGAAACCTTTGGACCAGTACCTAAAATGGAAGGCAAAACTGCTGAAGAAATTAATCGCCAGCTGTGTGAAAAAATTCCTCTTCACAGTCTGGATGTACGAAGAAAATGGAGAGATGAAAGATTAGCATGTTTAGCTAAATTGAAAAAGTCAATGAAAGAATAAAAAAATTCTTTTTTGTATTATTTCTGAGCTTAATATAAATTAAAATTTTGCATAGAATTTTATAATGGAGAAAAATAAGAAATATTTATAAATACTGAAATGCTTTTTACATTCTGTTATAATTCTGTGATTTTTTTTTATGAAAAATATCTTATTACAGTATTATGTAGAATAGAAAACTTATATCTGAAATTTTTACCAAAATAAATAAGTGAAATAAATATACAATGTGAAGCAATAATTTATTCCTCTTTTACAAGATATTTTTGAAAATTATAAATGCAGTTGAAAGGAGAATAAATTTAAATATTGATAAGATTTATATTTTATAATGTATCTGCATATACAAATGTAAGTTGTATTGCTTAGCATTTCATATTAAAATGTTGGTATTAAAAATACCAAAATCTGGGTATCTGCAAATCTCTTTATACATTTTTTTATAGATTGCATATTTTGTATATCAAACAGTTATAGCTTTTGTTTTGCAACTTATAGATTTTGAATCTAATTTCTTATAAAAGACATTTTGATCATTTCTAAATATCTTTCATAAATAATTCGATTGGACTTTTGATCATTTCTAAAGTTGTCTTCAAATGCTGTTTTAAGATTTTTCTTCAGATAATCGATATTAGCTGCTTAGGCCGTTCTAATTTGCTGTAAACATAAGTACTAACTATAAATAAGTAATTTTAATACTTTTCAAATAGTTTTTTTTTTTAAATAAGTTTAGAGGTATATAACAAATTTATATCTTCAAAGAATATTTTCTCTCTGTATGACTCCACTATACACTGAAATATAGTTAAATTTTCATTCAGTAACATATTAGATTCATAATTTTTTCTTGTTTCAGATAATTATTACAAAACTAGTTACAGTGATATGGATTTAATACATATTTATCTTCTTTTTATGACAACATTTATGTTGATTATAAGTAAAATAGAATATTGCTATTACTTTTTTTTATCTGAACTATAAATGGATCCCAGAATCAAAAATGTATTATCTTGAGTATAATATTTTAAAACTATCTCTCTTATTCAAATAAAAATGGAAGTAATAAAATAAAAATTCAAGAAAAATTTAATCAATGTAATCATTTTATCCTAACTTACAATATAACAAACAAATAAAAATTATGTATTGTTAAATATAATTAAAAATTCTGTAAAAGAGTAGTACATAAAATAATATGAAATTTTTATCTTGGTTCTAAATGAATCAAGCAATAAATCTTTTAAGTTAAATTTTTTTCAGAATGATAAAAATATTGAACTTGAATGCATTTGTCATGGTAAAGAATTATCTTTTAGGACACATGGGATCTTTTTTTTTTAATATAAAATATAGCATAATAATAGAATAATATTGCAGTAACTTATAATGGATTTCTTATTAAATAATTTTTTAAAAAAGAAAGGTAGTACTGAATAATTTTGCTTATTAAAATTTCCCATCTATTTTCTGTATTGAAATTGTAATAAGATTCAGAATTTAGGTACTTATTTTTTAATTTACTGTAAAAAAAATTCCTAACTTTTTTGTTTTTTCATGACTTTATTTACCTTTAAAAATTAGTTTTATATAACATTTTCCTTTTATTGAATTCAAAATTTTTTTAAAATTAACAAAAATTTCAACTTCAAAATACTATTTTAATCAAAGGGTTAAAGGCATACATGTCGATTAAATCTGTACTTTTTACGTCAGAAAGTTTTCAATCTGGATTCTTAGGATTTCAAAAATCATCAGCAACCAATTATGCAACTCTAATGTGAAGTCTGTGTAAATTACAAATTTTGCTGATTATGTAAATGTTATTAATTCTGCAATAAAGTAGCAATGATATTTAAAATAGGAACTTTTTTATTTTTAAATGTATGCTGTAAATATGTATTTTCTTTTATGTTATATTAACCTGTATAAAAGTAATACTTATACAGTTATGGTATATGTTAATTGCTGTTTAACTTTTTTCAGAAGGCATTTTTTAAAAATAAATAACATTTATTGCAAACAACATAAATTACATAGAAACAAAGAAATTTAGGAGGACTGAAATAGCGCGTCCTCTTAGCATGAGATTTAGAAGAGCAAGTGTTCTGTGTATGGTTCAGATCACACTGAGAGAATGTATAAACCGCGCCTACAAAGTGTGTGCTGATTCGTTGGGTACATTTCATTAAGTTAACACCATTGGCACAGAAATTTGATAGACAAGTTTTCAGTTTCACTTCACAATTTTCAGTTTTACTTCGAATTTAAGTGTTTTGTAAAAGGTCAAGAATTTCTCAGAAAAGATGTGATGACTCACCTCAATTTCTTAGAGAAGTCGCGATGAGTCACCACATAGTAAGTATTTGCAATAATTTTGCAAAACTTCTAAAGCACTTCTAATAGAATATGTCAATACTTATGGTTAAGGTGCATTGTATTTTAAACTATTATGTAATAGTGTGACTATTCAATTCTTGTTTTCTGTAATACTTTTTAAAATTATTTTCATATACTACATAAATGATTGTTTTATTTTATGCATCAATTAAAATCAATCTTTAAATATTTAATAAATTGATTTGGAAACAAAAAAGTAAGTATTGAAATTTTCTATTTAATTTCATTTATTATTGTATATGAAATTAAGTTTAAAAAACACTGCCTGACATTGAAAATGCAACACCAAGAAGGAAAGACCGAGAAATTATGCAAATTTCATTGTAGACGTAACATAACGAGTTATGCACATGATATGAAATGTGTCCTGAACAATTAGCGTACCTTAGAGTAAGATATAAGGTGAGGAAACGGCAGAGTAGACAATATTTCCGCCGTTATTGCTGCTTAGAAAGTAAAGCCTCTTTCACACTAGACGACTTTTATCGTGCGATAAAAAGTCGTTCGATATTTTATCGTGAGAAGTTATTAAAAAACCACACAGTAGACTGCTCTCTTTCACACTGAACATGTGCAAGAATATTTTATCGGGGCCCGGTCTATTGTGTGTGGTTTTTTTAATAACTTCTCACAATAAATATTGCACCATAAAAGTCGTCTAGTGTGAAAGAGGCCTAACCGTTGAAGGCTTGTTCTTATCTCAAAGTTGCAGAGAATGCCCGACTGTCGTCGATGGAGTCAGTTCCAGCAGACTATGATTTACGAAGGGCAAGCTGGTCCTGAAGGCAAATCACAGCTGACAGACTTATGGACGCGTCCACAGCGCACTGGCTGTCGCGAAGATGATTGAAACAAAGAACTGGAACGCGTTTACGGGGTGCCGCTAGAGTGACGCCACCACTCGTGGATCGACGCGTCGGTCGCGAGGCTTTAGCGGTCCCAGAAATCACATCTACGGAAATTCTGCAGCATATCCAAGGTACCTTGAATGTTTGCATATCGAACAGAGCCATTTGCCGTCGATTGGTTGCTAGTGGTCTGCATTGCTGTTTACCTGCAGTTTCAAAACGACCTCAACCATGCCTCTGAATGCTCAAGCTGGTATCGCCCCGTTAGACATTACAGTTGAAGCAGAGTTGTTGAAAATCACCCTACTGCTGCTTCGAAGGCCCATCGTCATAAATGGAATCACACATCATGCAGGAGACTCTGAGCAAGGTGTCTTATAGACACCTTGCATCATCACCCTTCTAAGCGAGTTCTCAATGCCTAAGTTTATACCGTCACTCAACAACCAGGAATTTGCTCAAGCTCAAGACAGGATCCTCCAACAACCTACACCAATAGGTCCAAGTATAAAAACGCTACTGATTCTTCAGTGGTTGTGCTGTCCACCAAAAAAGATCCAGTGTTTCATCTGCTAACCCTCAGAAGCGAGAATTCAGTCTTTCAAGATGAAGCACTCGCAGTACTGAATGCCATCAAGGTTGCCATGTCAATTACAAAGGACAACATTACCATCTGGTGTGATAGTCAGTCAGTCAGTTCTGATCTCGTTACAATACCCACAACATACTTCAGAAATCATCCACGCCATCCAAACAAAGTTAATGTGCCTTGTGGCATCAAACAAGATCTACCTTTCTTGTATAAAGACGCATGCCAGGTTAGAGAGCAATGAAATGGCAGATCATCAGGTCAAACTTGCTGTCACAAATGATAAAATTCCAGTCATCAGCAAAATCACATCTGAAATGTATTATGAAGAAATGGGTTATGGATAAGTGGTAAGCAGCATGGGTTAAAGAGAGAGAGAAGTCCTCAAGGCAGACATAACTATTCCCCTCTCCCCAAGATCTCAACTTCTCGATGCTCCTCCAAACCTTTTGTCAACTAATATATTACAAATCGGCCCATACCCCGAATGCTTTCTGAGATTCGGTAAAACCAGCAGTTGTTTGCAACTGTAGATGCGGCGCACCTGGCAACCTTATCTACTACATGACAGACCGTCCTCTAAAAGATAGTTTCTGAGACATGCCTTTTTAAATGAAAATTAACTCTCAGTTTATGAAGTTCTACCAGCCACCACCAGTGGTTGAAACTAATGGATCTACACCAGCTTCTTTCGACCCTAGGTACCTAAATGCGTGAGGAACAAAGTGATTCGTCATTAACCAGGATATGGTGAATAGATTCTAAACCATGCTCTGACATAGATTGGAATTCAAACCAGAACTCATATAAACATTTGAGCTGCCATAATGTAAATAGTTCCTACACTACTATTTTTCCTTTCTTTTTATAGCTTATTTTTTACTTAGTTATATATATTCAAATTATGTTTTTTTTTTTAACTGTGTAGATCATTATAGGCTTTCATGCCTCACTACTGTTGAATTCTCACTTCAATAAACTTGCCGGTTCCGGTTCCCGGTTGACTGTCGCTTGCTTTAGCGATGATGGAGAAGTTTAACCCGTTAACCTTTGGTATAGTTCGGGGCTTTCCACACCGCTATGCCCGCTAGTGGCCTGCGCTCATGGAATCCGTTAAGAAGATTGCCATTGACTCCACAGCATAGGCGCCAACATCTGGAATAGTGCCGGATTAGAGCGACGTGAACGACGGAATGGCACAAATCGTCTACTCAGATGAGTCACGCTTGTTTTTTCAATGATAGTCGTCGCGTATGAGTGTGGCGTCGACGTGAGAACAGGTTCAATCCTGCAGCAATTGTAAAACGCCCCACCGTGACAACGTGCCATCAAGGTTGGGGGGTGCCATTGCATACGATTCCAGGTTGCCTCTAGTTTATATTCACAGCGTTATGACACAGCCCAACGTTTCGTGGATGATGTGTTGCGGTCGGTGATACTCTTCTACCTTCAGGGGGTGCCAAATGCCTTTTAGCATCAAGATAACACCAAATCAATACATTTATATATAATTTTAACCCAGTTCAATCATCACTTTATAGTATTTTTAAAGTTTACTTCATTTTATTGTACTTTGAAAAATTGATTGTGATAAAATGTTCTGTATATAATTTTTTACTTAAGGTTTTATTTAATTTTATGTTAGTGAAATTGCATGATAGAATGGTATAATTGATTGTTCATTTAAAATATTAGGATGTAAAAATGTGGATAAATATATTAAATATTTTATCTCTTACATAAAAGAGATTTAAAGTCAATTTTCAAGATTTTTTTATATACAATATATTTTTTTAGTATGTCTATTAACAAGAAATGAAGTTATTAACTGAAAGTTTCTTTGATAATATAATTCATCGTGCTAATTTTCAGTTAAAGTAGACGATTCATAAAATACATTTAGCAAAAATGTTTTCACTAACACAATTGCAACATCTTCTAGTATTAGCCATGCATAATATTAAAAAAAAATGTTTTATATTAATGTAATACAGCGCAAAGAAAGAAAATACACCAATGAACTAATTAAAAATTGGTATATCTTGATGTATAATATAAGATACTAATTACTCAATTTCATATTATATCATCTACATATTCCTACATTATTACAGCGGTTCCACCAGATTAAAGAGTTCTACTAATATGGAAGGCCCATAGATTCATAAAAGTTTTTCTATATTCTTATATATTCATCTTTTCGATACAATTGAAAATTAAAGCCATCAGACTAAGGAACATGTTTTCTGAAATCAGCAAATTATATAGTCAAACAGATGCATAAAACATTGTGTTCAGAAGTGAACAACGGTGTGCACGCCTTCGACTTCAAAAGCAGAAGTATCAGAAAATCAGAGTAGAAGAAATTCGCAACAAAATATATAAGGATGTGTTACACTTCTATCTCGTTAAGTTGTCATTAGTTGTCAATGACTCCGTATTTTTATGCTATGCTTTGACAATTCGCTATATGAGATTTGTATTATACTGGATAATCAATATTCACGGTACACTCGTGGATAGTCGTACATGAAAATCCAAATTTCATCACCTTTTCGGAGATTCTTTATTCCATTTCTTATGCACCAATTATAACGCCTTTTAAGTCTTGATAATCTATAATTGTGGTATCAATAATCAATATAACAGAGAGAGCTTTGCCAGGCCCCCTTTTGTCTTATATAGAAACTGACAACCGTACCGCCTCGTTGATCACGTATCACCAAAAATATTTAGATGTGCATACTTGTAATCGTTTTTTTTTTTTGGCTCTTAAAGTAAACTATTTTCTGTCTTGTCATGTATAGTTATATTTGATGGAGCAAGCGTCTAATCCTTTATGACGTATTTAGAAAATTCATTGAAACTTGAGAAGGAATACACAATAAATATGAGCTTCATGACGCGATTGAAATAAACTATTATTTAATTTTCTTAATTGAGTCATTTCTGTTTCGGTTTGCTGCAAATAATTCTTAAAATTCAAGGCCTGTCAGCACTTAGAAATTTAGTTCGTTGAATGTATTCAGTCAGTTTGAGAAAAAAATATATTTTGAGTGAGTAATAGAATCTGTAAGAAAGATTCTTTAGAATCGTTTTCAGCAATAAAGTGTTTACTACAATAAAATTAGGTAATAAAAATTCTTAAAAATCCTTATTACTATAAAATTCTTAAGAATCTTTATTACTGATTCTACTCACTGATATTCCTTATATGTCGGAAGAGAATTCCAGGTTTATTTCCCTACCTAGATTTCAAAATCTGATTTTAGTTGGGGGTTAATTTTAGCGTCAACTTGTCCCACATCATGAATGTGCATTCGAAATATTTCAAAAATGCTATAAGCCTTAAATTAGTGGAAAATATATATGCTTTATTTTGAAAATTGTTGATATGAGCTGAAAAAAATATGAAAAATTCTTTTAAATCCATAATATTCAGTCATTTATAATGCCCATAAAGATGACCAGACCCAGAATAAACCTATCCTTTGCATGTTAGCTTATCATGGGATATTAAAGAATTTGAAAAAAGGAGATGTTAGGATTATCACACAATTGAATTTAAAATTATGAAGTATTAGAATGTATTGAGCGACATCAAATTGACAGGATTGGCTCACTTTATGACTACCACGTTGAAGTTTAATACACAATAAATAATTATATCTTAAAGTTCCATCAGTGTAATATAGAAATTTGGAGTATATGATATTAGCTCAGATGCTGTTATAGTCATTTAACCGTATTTTAAATTAAAAAAGCTGTATTTAGTAACTAGAAGTCAGCAGAAATAAGTAAGGAGAAAGGCAACAAAATTAGTAAATAGTTTATCAACGCAAAATTATTCAAAATCAACAAAAATTTTAAATTTTAAAAATAAATTAAAATGGGTCTTGATTATTATGGAATTTTAGAGTTAAATAGAAACTGTACAGATGATGATATTAAAAAAGCATATAGGAAACTTTCTTTAAAATTCCACCCAAATAGGTGCTTATATTAAAATAATTTTTTAACCATTGTAAATAATTCTTGTAAATTTCTGTGCACTTATGAATGACCCCCCCCCCTCCAATAAATTCGAGACACAGGTGCCGTATAATCCACGACTCCAAATTCTGAATTTTTTTGGCGATGAGGAAATGTTGCCAAGATGACGTATCGTGATGTGCGCGATGACGTAAATACTAGGGTTACCAAAATAGAATTTTCTGCATAATTCTTATAGATCTCCATATGCATGATGTAATAAAAACGAGGTTGCCAGATACATAAGAAAATCCACAATCTCAGAATTTTGCATCCTGGATTATACGGCACCTGTTGCTTAATATTTATATAGCTTATGCATTTTATGTTATTTGCAATGTTTTTATGATCGAATATCACTGCCAAAAATAAAATAGAATATCCTAAAGTGTATATTTTTACTATTATTATAATAATCTGCAGTTATTTTTATGAAGGGAGACTTCGAAGCTTCATTATAAATTGCTGCATTAAACTTCATACAATTGCGTGCGCCTCAGAATATTACATTTTAATATATAATTATCAGTTTTAAGGACACAAATGAGGGCAATTCTTATTCATAGATACCGTAAAATCCTTTTGACGCATTTTTGAATTTTTTGGTGATTTTTTGATTTTTGCCAAACTAATTCTAATTTTACGTCATGGTTTCTTTCTAAATAAGTAAATTAAATTCAATGAATAATAAAAAAATAAAATTATGAAATATATCTTTTCAAAAAATTGATTTAAATTATCTTTCTAAGAATTCTAATGAAAATTGGATAGTTTTAAATTTGTTCAAAAAATTGTTCCGCAGTGACGTTTAAACTAGGGTCACCAAAATAGAATTTTGTTGAGTATTCTTAGCATTCTCTTTCTTTATGACACAATAAGATATCCAAATTTTCAGAAAACTGTATACGCCAAAGGATTTATCACCCTAAAAAATACGATAAAAGGTTTAGATGTCAGCTATGTCGATTCTTGTTCCGAGTGTACATTGGAATGTTATGAAAAATTATAAATTCCTTACAAACAGTAATAAAAATTTGAACTAAATAGCTTTCGCAAGTAAAATTATTACGAAAATTATAACCAAAGTCAGTATCAGCATGTGATTAAGTGAATAAGTGTATGAAACAAATTTAAATTTTTGAATTTATTATATATAAGAGGAATAAATATAATTGCCAAGTAAATTTATTCTGGCAAACAAACGTGATATTATATTATTGAATCCCTGTGTTTTATTGGTCTGTTAATTTTTAAATAATATATATGAGCATATACGATATTTAGAAATATATTTAGTATTATATCTGATTAAGCCAGATGACTTGATATAGTTGCATTAAGCATATAAAATTGTCGTCTTCGCTGCAGTTTTGTTATATTCAGAATTTGGTTCTTTGTCTGTCATTTGTAAAGATACAATTTTGCATAAAATATTTGTATATGTCCTTTATTAATTTCTTGCTCTTAATTTATAATTATTATAGCTTTTATGTATACTTATTGTTGCAAAAAAAAAAAAAAAAAAAAAAAAAAGGAATGGGGCACCCACTTACCATAAAGTGCAGTTTATAATCATAATTTTCTGTATATTTCGAAATCAATTTTTTCGTTACTATCGTCTGCTCCTTACATGTTTGTTTCTTTTTAATATGCGAAAAAAATTTTTTTTTACTATGGCAATGTTAAATTTTTGCTCAGAAGTTTGCATTTTTACAGCAGTGAAAATTTCTTTCTGCGGAACTGAATTATATACGAATACGAATTAATAATAAAATACGAGTTAATAATAAAATATTTAAACCTTAAATTTAATATTTAATTCACCATCATGTTATTTGTAAAATTCAGTCGACATATTTGTAAAAATATTGATTTAATTAAAAATAAATGAACTGAATTATTACGAAATAGTTTAATTTATGCTAATATGGAATACCACCGATTTAGCAGAAATATCTTCTCTTTGTATTTATGAATTAATAGAAAAAAATTTGATTTTATATATACATATATTTATAATAATATAATACATTTTCACAGTGTTTAAAATACATTCTTTATCGAGAAAATTTTGATTTAATGCTGAATTTTTTGCTTAGTAATTTTTGATGTGTACATTTTATTTAGGTCTGTATGACCTTGTTGTAACCTAATTTATTTTTAGAAACAAAGATTCAAATGCACCGAAACGATTTGAAGCAGTTTCCGAGGCTTATGATGTACTCAGTTCTGCAAAATGGAAAGTTCTATATGATCAGTTTGGGGAAGAAGGAATCAAAACAGGTGTTCCTTTACCTCCTGGACCAAATGAAGTTGAGGGACCAATAGAAATTTACACCTTCCATGGTGATTCAACGAAGGTATCGTGAATTTCCGTTTGAAATTGTCACTAATCAAAATATAAACATCTTCCTATCTTATCCACATATCGAATTTCGTAAATATACATTTCCATATTATAATTTATTTTAGCTCCCCCAAAACTAAAAATACAACTTGATTATCATATTGGTAAGTGGAGCTAATAATTATCAGGACTCCCGAAAAATATGGAAACCAAATGAGGAAATTTCTCTATTATTTTCATGATAATGATGATTTAGCACAAAAAGAAATTTAATATAATTTTAAGATCTCTGAACGGGATTCAAAATCACATAATTGTCATAAAGTCCCATGTAAATGTAATTCGATACAGATCAAGAAAAAAAGATAAATCATGATAAATCATTATTATCACACTTATTCTTTTTGAAGATTAATTTTTTCAAGTTCATTAAGCTTTTTCTAACTTGAAGTTTATCAACGCAAATAAAAAGGTATTTTTTTTCACTAGTTCTAAACTTTAAGTCATGGACAGAAAATTGAGTAACATATTGTTAATTTATCAAGATTATTCAGAAAATTTTAGGAACAGTTTATAGATTGTTATAGAATGTCATTTAAGAACATTGACACAGCAACAAATGAAAATTATCTTTTTCCATTAGGATTATGTAAAATAAGAGTATCAAATATGGCATGATTATATTATTCTTTTCATAGTAAGTTTAAAGTTATAATGTTTTAACTATATACATGAGTCTTTTTCATATGGTAATACCGCACTTTTAATAAAAGTTGAAATTACAAGACACAAAACACAAATTACATAAACAGATCTTGAGTCAAAAGGAGGAATGCTTGGAATATTTTGTTTGCACATTTTTACTTCAGTACAGTTTTACAAAAGCAAAACTTATGACTTTCTACAAATTCAAATATACAGGGTGTTTCAGTTAAACGTTTCAGAATTTCTAAGAGGGTTAGAGTACATCCTGACGAATCAAAATCATATAGCAATGGGCAGTAAGAAATGATTTCCTGACACTAAGGATGGCGTTGTGCGAAAATTTCGAGCTTCACACAAGAACGCCAAGTTAGTAGGATGGATGATTACACGCAGAGTTAGGAGATATGCATTTGGCGTACGGGACTGCAAATTGTAGTGGGCCAGCCGCGCAGTGTTTGTATGCGGAGCGATATCCGACGAGGCGTATTCCCAGTCATAATTTATTTGCAGGACTGCACTAGAGAGGTTAGCTGAGACAGGTTCATTTAAAAGAGCTGACAAGGACAGAGTAAGAACAGCATTGACTTCAGCCGTCGAATAGAATGTGCTGCAGCATGTACAGGGGAATCCAAGAACGAGTACACGAGGTTCTTCTTCTTCTTCTTCTTAGAATTGGGTTTGTATGTCATTGGGCACCTCTGCTTTTATCAGCATTTTGTACCATTAACTCCAAACCCAATGTTTCCTAGTTCCAGTTGCTCGGGTCACCCACTCTATTAATAAAGTCCAATAACCCTTTAATGGAGTCTAGGTGTAACTCTCTAGTATGGATGATGCCTAAAGAAGTTAATCTAGGGAGAACAAGAGCCTCACATTCGTAAATGATATGCTCTGCCATTTCCTCTTGCGTATGACATTTACAGCAGATAGGGTCTTGCTGAAACAGTCCCATCTGGTCAGAAAGTCAGTCATGCTAGGGATAGCTTCCTGACTTTCACCAGAAAAAGATGGTTTGGAGGTCATTTCTACCTCAAGTGAAGGATTCATTGCTGCCCCTTTACAAGATTGTCTCTGAGTTGCCTTGTCTTTTTCAGCAAGGTCTAATTCAGAGGCTTCACCTGCAAATGCAGAAAGGTTTGTTATTTCTTGTGTCTTTTCAGCCACAAGATAACAATTAAAAAGCTCAGGTAATATAAGTCCACTTAGCATTGCCTGAGTTACTGGGCAAGGCAAATTACTCTAGAAGTTCGCCAGGCAACTAGAGGCTCCGTTAAGACACCAATACCGCGGTGCCAATTAGCCCTAGGCACGGATCGCATAACACCAGGGTTTACTGGAGCTGGTTCGCGGTCTCTGATTCTATATTCAAGGCTATCCTGTCATTCCTACAGGACATTCGGCGATCCACCATCTGCCGACGCGCCTGGTGGCTGCTCAAGCCCCAGGAAGGTACACGTACTCCCTGGTCCCAGGGTACACGAAGTTAAGCAAACGCAGTCGGGATTTCTCATTTCAGCGTCTTTAAGATTCTCCGAGAACAAGACATGCATCCGTTTCACGTGCAGCTTGTCCAAGCACAGCAACCGCGAAGGATTATGCACCTCGTATTGATTTACCACAGTGGTACTTTGGAGAATGTGTTACAATGTGTTTGTTACAAGAATCGCAGTAGCTGCCGTAGAAATTCGAAATTTGCCTGGAGTATTCCAGAATGATCGGATGTCCATGCGTTGGAGATGTGAGGCATCCATTGTAGCATGTGGAAGAAACTTCGAACACTTACTTTAATCCATGTACCTTTTGCTTTTATTCATGCATTATTAAAACGA
Organism: Latrodectus hesperus; assembly: GCA_037975125.1. Taxonomy (NCBI): domain Eukaryota; kingdom Metazoa; phylum Arthropoda; class Arachnida; order Araneae; family Theridiidae; genus Latrodectus; species Latrodectus hesperus. The sequence goes on from CM075855.1 coordinate 57,283,207, forward strand.
TTTCTCACTTACGGTCTCTTTTCTTTATGGTGCTTCTGTGCACAACACCGCTTCAAGAAAGCATTTCCGACCCCACATTGCTATATGATTTCGAGTTGTCAGGATTTACCCTACCCCTCTTGGAAGTTCTGAAACGCTTAACTGAAACACCCTGTAGCTCTTTTTTTTATTAATTTTGTAGATAAAATACGAGATTTTATTGCAGTAGATGCAAACGATTTTCAGTCAGCTGTTAACATAAGTAGTTTCTCATGTTTAATGTTTTTAATATTTTATATTAAGGTCTTCCGAGACTTTTTTGGTGTGGATAGTCCTTTCGCCGATTATTATCTTCCAAATTTAGATCCAAGTTATAAATTTTTTGAGGAACCAGCCAAGCCTGTGCCAGGGCCAGATATAGAGCATATTTTTGAGCTCTCTCTTGAAGACGCCTTTTATGGCACAACTAAATCCATTGAGCTGCCCCTTCAAGTTGTGGATGAAACAGGAACCAGGACAGTGGATACGATGAAAACTTTTACATTTCACATTCCAAAGGGTAAGATATTATTGACCAATATACTATAACGATTGAAATTTGTTAAAGAACCGATTTTAAAATATTGCAAACTGAGCTATCGTCTAGGACAAATAAACGAGTGAAAATAAGCCATTGGACCATATACTAAATATTTAAGTATTAATAAATGTACCAGATACGTTACAAAAGAAACAATTTAATTTACGTTTCTTATTTCATATAAATAATTTAGTTGTTTCCCATATATTTCACTTAATCAGTAAATTCTCCAATAATTCCAAATTTAGGTGAAATTGGTTACTTTTAATTTAATAAAAAGTTAACTTATTATGTAAAGTACCTTGATTGATTCTGTATACTGCAAAAGAAAATATAATTAAAATTAGAAACATTAGAATTTCTTTTTTCAATAATAGTTAATCCATTTCGATTGCTATAAGCAGATAAATTAATTGCTTATAAAAAGATTTCCCTTTTTGTTAAAAAGATTGCTTTTATTTGTGAAATGATACGATGAAATCCACAAGAATTAAATGTGTATATAGAATAAAAAGCAAGTAATTATTACTTATGTTCTTTGAATAACTATGAAGTTATGTTCTTTAATATATACGTTCTTTAACTATGAAGACAAAAAAAAAATTAAAATGTTATGCTAATTTATGTTTAGTAAGGAAATCAGTAAACAGCTTACACGATTCTGACGCTACAATCTAAAATGATATATAACATACTATTCACACCAATATTACATAATGTATACTTAGTTATTTAAAGAATTACAAATTTTCTGCTATTTTGTTTGAAAATAAATTTAAAATGATCTGTGTATGCAAGTATTTTAACATGATTATGGAATATGAAACGATTTTCGTTTTAATTCGAAACAGTTTTTGAAAAAGGTCTGCCTGGATTAAGTGAATTCTATGTTAATGATTTTTTTTAATTTAAAAAGTATCGATTTACACACACATAAAAATTGTATATTAAAGGAATAATCCACTCTTTTATTATATAACACATAAAATTATAAACTTGTGGTAAGATTCAAACTCATTTTTACAATTTTCCGTTTGTTAAAATGAAAAAGACATTGGACAATATTTCTGAAATAGGAAATGTATTAATAAAGATTATTAAAAAAGACTGCCACTGTGTGTATCTTTAAAAGGAAGCTATCACTCTTGATAAGTTAAAATATATTATTTGAGATATATATCGCCCATTGAACGATATACATAATTTAGATAGAGAGTGCTTTAATCTAAAGGTATATATATTTTGTTTTGTTGCAGGTAGTGATGCACTTTTGACATTTTCTTTTACTAGACAGATGTTATCATTATTTAAGGATGACCTTGTTGTAAGAGTCCAGGGTCAGATAACAGGATTCCGAAATGGGGGTTTCGGGGAATACTTAATCTATGGAACGAGAACGCATAAAATTCGAATGAGATTGATGGCAAATCGTTTATCTTAGTATTCGCGTGACGATTTTTTTGAGCCCGTATCTAAAAATGTGAGTGATTCTCTCCCACCACTAAAAAAGTTATGTAGTATAATTTAGTATTGTATTAGTACACAGATTTAAAAAATTAATTTTAATTTTTAATTTTTTAATTTTAAAAATTAAATTAATTTTAATTTTTGATCGAGATTAGTATAGTTAAAATGACTCATTAAAATTGATAATAAAAAGAATCGTGGTAATAAGAGATTGTAAACAGATTCAAATGACGATTGAATTAAAGAAGAATATTGAAGGAATAAAGCGATTATTAAAAATGATTGTTCTCTCATTGCAAAACACAGTGGCAATGATTATTCGAGGTGAACATTCAGAATATGTGTTAGTCACAAACTTAACTAAATTTTCTTTATTTTTAATTTGTAAATAATTAAATTACAGAGAGATGAATACATTTTTTCCATAAAGTATTTGAGAACATAAAACAAACATATATATTTTGAGGCATTGTTGATTTATAATTGTGATTGATGAAAATTACGTTTAATTTTACAAATTATCTGCTTCAAAGTAAATGCATTCAGACCATAAAAATATGATTAAGACTATGAAAAGTTCATTAAGATCATTAAAGATACTTTATTATGTAACTAAATTGCTAATTTTGTATCATAAAAATACTAAAGCATATCTTTTTGCATAAGTTACTTTACTATAATAAAAAATATATATTTTGTAAAAATATGTTTTTATTAATGAAAAATTTGCATGCGGTAAAAGACAATAAAAAATTATGACTTTGAATTATTTGAAAGTTATATGTAATTGCTTAGGAACCTAATACAATGAATAAAAATAATTTTGAATAGAATATTTACATGATGGTAAGTTTCCGTGGACATTAAACGCAGACTTATTTTTATTGGATTTGTTTCGTCACTTTTCTTTTAGTTATTCATTTACTTTACATTTTTCAAAGAATTTTTGTGATCATCAAATTGTGTTATATTTTTTGTTGTACTCTTTCAAATGCTATCCCATGTCTCTCAATAAATCTTGATTTAAGTATTTGTGTACTTGAAAAAAATTAATATTAACTAAAGTTATATTTAAATGCAAATTCATATAAAGTACTTTAAGATTTTCTTGAAGAATTTCAACTATATGATTATTAAAAATAAAATAAAATGGAGAATAATTTAGTGAATATAAGAAATAAATAATATAATTTAATTAAATTTTACTCATCATTATTAGTATGATTCGTAAAATGATTTGTAAGAATAAAATATTTAGAAACAAAATAACAAAATTATGATTTTTTTTTACCATTAGAGTATATATATATATATATATATATATATATATATATATATATATATATATATATATATATATATATATATATATATATATATATATATATATATATATATATACACACACACACACACGCACAATATAAGTTTAAAAAGTAGCTACATTAAAAATTTAGTGTCTTCTTTCTCAAGCAGACAGGACGTTAAAAACAATCCTGTATTTATGATTATTGAAAATGTTCGCGGTTTCTTTTAAACTAATGTATCATATCATTCTACTTTATTTTTTATCAATGTGAAAATATTTACTGAACATTAGTCAGAAGCATCATAATCGGAAAATTAAATAGATAAAATATGATTCTACAGATATTGCTCGATTATTTATTTAACCTCATATTTAGCGATGCTTGACCTAATAAAAATAGAATTCGATATGTTATTCGCGCTATTTACTCTAAGGTACACCAATATGGTCATTATTTTTTTAAGACTTAAATTGTTGAAATTAATATTTTAAATTATTTATTTTAAAGGTATAGTAGAGTAGGACTGTACTCTTTGTATTGCAAGTATCAAGTTAAATTCTATCACTGTTGAATTATGAGATCTAGATATTGCGTTTCTGCTTTCCACATTTATATCTGTTAATTTTAGAATATATTTTAAAATTTCTGAATTTTTTCTTCACCCAATTTCTATTACAAAAAAAAAAAACTATACTTAAAACCATGTCAACTTGAATAATACTAAGTTCTCGAATTCAGCTCTCATCTATGTATGAATATCTGTTTTGGTTTGAAATTAAGTTTGAGCCGTATGTCCCGATCAAATAGTTTTCGCTTACAAAATTCAACGATAAAGCAACAGAGTTTTCAGAAGGTACTCTCTTTTGCTATCAATTCAGTGTGCTTTTGATAAATAAAATTTGTTTAACCAAATATTGATTTGCAATAAACTTACTTTATTTAAAAGTTATTCAAATGTTTTAATTTTTGTGTTTAGTCATTTTATGTCAAACGGAGCAATCTTTTGAATCATGGGATCGATGTCAGTAGGATTTATTTAGTCTTTTTATTTCGATAAAAAGTTTAGTATTTTAATTACGGAACTGCAAATCTAATTTGATGCACATTTAAAGATAAGATATTTTTTTTTACAAAAGCTCTTATGATGTTGAAATATGTTAAGTTTTTTTCTATTTGAATTTTAGTTTTGAGTAAAAATTTCGTAAGCACTCTAGTATTTAATTTTTTTATTACGTTAGAATATTAATTAAAGCTTTATTTTATTTCTTGATGTGATACTATAAAACTTATATGGAACTTTTGTTCATGACTCTAAAAAACAGCAGGAAATATAATTCAACTAAAAGTATTCATTGTTATTAAAAATAATGTAAATAACAGCATTTTTTAAAAATTTAATAATCGTCAGGAGAGAGATAAATTATTGCTGAATCTAATTTTAAATATCATTAGTAAACATACTAATATTAACACAGAAAAATACCAATAATTTATTATTAACAAGTTGATTTAAAGCCATTTTGTTGTAAACTTTATTTTAACAAAAAAAAAAAAAAATAAAAAGCACTAAAATCTTAAACAAAATTAGAAATATTTTCTAAAAGCAATAAAAAATTATGAAAAGCCAATGACATCCGCTTCTATTAACTTTATAATTACCCCTAAAAAGAAAAATATCCATTGCTTTTTAAGAGTATAGACATTAAAAACTTAAAGCAACTCTTCCAACCGCATATTTAAGATCGAGTTTCGAATTGATAGATAAATGTTGTTTACTTTAAGCGGGATTTTCTTACATGTTAACCGTGAGTTAATGTGATTAATAGAAATGTAAGAAAACTCTTTTTTTTTTTTGCCTCGAGGCAGAAGTTGACCTCCATGATCGCACTGATAGGAAGAAACCAGAGAAGTGAGGGAGAGAAAGAGGGAGAAATTGGGTAAAAAAAAATTCAGAGTGCGTCAGATGACACTTCATCTCTCAAGGATGTTTTTACTTCACTTTTATTTCAGAGAAGGTTGTTTCGTCTACATCTTTACGTAATTCTTTCGGGAGCGTGCGTCCTTGAAGTATTCAATATACCGTTCGCAGCCAAAATTGCTTCTTTAGACACCAGTGTTGTTGACTTTAACGTAGTTTATTAAAGCTTCTTTTCTTTCGCATAGAGTGTGAATTGAATTTCGGAATGAATACTAGCTCTGACAAAATTAATCAGCAGAGAAGTCTCACCAGATATGGTGTACTGACCAAGAAGGAGGTTTTTAAATGGAATATTCACATATCAGCGATCCTCAACTCCGATGGCGATAAAAGAAGCGACTTTTTTACATTCGGCCCTTCAAATGATGCCAAGTTTTACTTATTGTTACCAGCAACGGACAGTGAGCTTTCAGCGCCACCATTCTGTTCCAGTTCTCAGTTCAATCTGTTTCTCTGTCGTGTGTGGAATAATGTGGAAGGCAAAGGTCAAGATACAGAGATGAAGATAAAAGTGGCGATTTCTCTTCTTGACCTGAGGGAAAGGTTGCATTACACTTGTGAGAGGGTCATGAAAGACGAGGACAGAGTCACTGCTACTTTCGACCGCAGCTGCTATGATAAGTACCATCTCACATTCCTTAGAGACAGTTACATGACCATCCACTGTGCACTGGATGTTGATGAAGTCATAAAAGAAAGTAATAGCTCGAAAGAGACCTGTGCTCTGGTAAACTTTTCGGATGAGCTTTACACCAAGGATTTAGTCAGTGACTTCTCCAGCCTTCTGGATAGTAGACTGCACAGCGATGTCACTCTCAGTGTGGATGGCAAAGATTTCCAGGTACATCGGGCTGTCCTGTCAGCCAGATCAGAGGTATTTGCAGCTATGTTCGAACATGATACATTAGAGAAGAAACAGAATCGAGTGGTTATTGAAGATATATCAAGTGATGCTATGTCTCAGCTGTTGAAGTTTCTGTACACTGGTCAGACTGGGGATATGTCTGTCCAAGCTGCTTTAGCTTTGTTCGTGGCCTCTGACAAATATGCTTTACCGAAGCTGAAGAGTAAATGCTCGGATTATTTGTGCTACAACATCCCCGTAGATATGATGTTAAATGTTTTGATCGTGGCCAATCTACACGAGGACGATAACTTGAAACAAGCTGCTATACATGGTATTCTTAATAATGCTGTGCAGGTGATGAAATCTGACGACTGGCTTATGTTTTTAAAGGAATATTCTGAACTTGCGAACAGTATAATTTTACAATTAGCAACGAAATCTGTGCAAAGATAAAATCTGATGCTATGAGCTTAAATATTGGTATTCTTTTGAGAATTTTGATGTTCATTCATTAACATTCACCTACAGAAGTATTAATGATTATGACCTACAGAATAATTTTAGGAATGGTTTGTATTCAAATATTGAAGCAGTTAAAACATATCATTTCATTAATTGCGAATTAGGCATTCGTTTGATTGTCATAAAAATATTAAATATTTCTCTAAAATCTTAAGTTGTAAGCACGCGATTCTTTAATTTAATGTAAAGTATTGATAGTTACAATCGAACTAACTTTACAATGGAATATTTTTTACATTCATTCTGTTAATCAATGCTAGAACAAAGTATGAATAATTGCAATCCATTAAATAATTTGCATGAAAGTAAATATTTTTTATAAAAGACATTCTTAAATATTTTTATCTTTAAAAATAAACACATTTAAATTTTTCATGTTTTATATTTCATAGAAATTATTGTTTTATTGAAGTATATTATTTGAATGAAGTATATTGCATATTTGTATGAAACATTATTTTTATACAAAATATTATATTTCAAGCAAAATATTATTAATAATAAAACGATGAAATAATTTAATAAGATTTTTCACATTTGATCTGTTGTATTTATAAAAGTTTTTGATATAAATGGATGTTTTGAAAATTAAAGTTACTTATATTTAAGTAAGTAATGTGATTTATGTAAATAATTCAATGAAAATAAAATTATATTTTTTTAATCATAACTTTTTAGTTTATATTTGAAATAAAAATGTTTTTAATTAATATAGATTTTTAACAGGTAGTTTATTTCCACTGTTTTCTATTTTTTGGACTTTATTTTTTAATTTATATATTTCTTATATCAGTCATTTAACTTTATATTATTAAATAAATTCAAAAAGTAAACAAGTTTCAGGTACATGAAAAGCAGAACTGCAAAATTTTAAATATTTTTCAATAATCAATTTTGTCCTCAAAAACTTTAATAAATAATTTTTATCCTCAAATAATTTTAGACATAAATATTTCAACAACCGAAAATTGATATTTACAATCTAAAAATTTAATGTTAACTAAATTACTAATTACTTTCTTCAAATTTTAGAACTGAAATAAGTTGTTATAAAAATGTTATTAAATAAGAATTTTAACTGATAATTTGATATTTAATACTTTGATTAAATTAAGCTACGTAAGCTTAAGAGTAATGGTAAAAATTTCTGTTTGATAATAAAATGTAACTTAATTTATAAAGTTATTATTTTATTCATTGTAATCTGACATTTTTTTTCTATTTTAATTTTACTATTTTAATTAAGACAAATATTTTTTGAAATTGCAAACTTTACAGCTCCCATTATAGGTAGACAAGTACTTTAAGTTTGTGAAATTTTGTTATTGATTATTGGAATTTTATAATCATATAAACATCATTAAAATACTAATCATCCCAAAGAATTAAAGATTAATCTAATTTTAAATTAGGGGTTATTGGAATTTTCGTAATATCATTTCTGTTAGGTACAACAGATGGCCATTGCTTTTATTTCAAGAAAGCTGGAAAATCAGGACCTAATATAATTCCCGGCGATGTAACCTTTAAGACCAAAATGAAGCCTCATCCTGATTTTAAACTGGAAGGTAGTAATTTCGTGACCACGAAAACCCTCCACTTGGCGTATGCGTTGACAGGATGCATCGTTGACGTCACTACATTTGATGGGAAAATAATTCATGTTCCTATTTCTGATGTCATAAAACCTAAACACAGGTAATTTTCTGAATAGTGTCGAATTAATGAGATAGAAGTTATGAAATTATTCATTTAATGTGTGTGTGTGTGTTTGTTGAATTTTTATAAATAAGTCAATTAAAAATAAAATTATTATGGTGTATTGTAAATGTGGAACATTTGAATACTTGAATATCTCTCATATTTTGAAAAGGATTTCAATTTGAATGGCATAATTTCAGTCTCCATTATCTTATTTCGTAGGTTTCGATTCCTCATTGAAAGATTTGGATTTCCTCCTTAAAAAATAGTAAAATTTAAAGAGAAAAAATTTCTTGATATCTTACAGAATCGCTTACATACAATGATTTCTTAGTCTATTCTAAAACTTTGGTCAGTAAAAGGATTAAAATAATTTCACAATCAATTATTGTTACATTTGTTATCTGAAGTGATAAACCCTTCATATAATATGTTAAATATATTTATTAATAGAATTCATACAATTAGTTTTTTGATTCAGACCCATTTATGACTTAAAATTGGTCATAAATTAAATAATGAAAGAATATTAATCGTAATTTATTAATTTAAGAGAATATTAATCCTAATTTATTAATTGAAGAATGCTGATTATTGGAGATACAATTCCAATATTTTTCTAAATGCTCTTTATATTCTTTGATAACTTAAATTATAAGAATACAGTATTTCTCAAACTTGTATCACAAAGATTATTTTAATTAAATGCAATTCAACTTTTCAATTCATTGCAATTATTTCAGTTAAAGTTAGAAATTTAGATGTTTGATTTGTATTTCACGTAATGAGTTTTATTTGTATCAATATTTTATTGCTGTTAGTAAACTATATAATTAATGAGTATTATTCTGAATCAATCGAATGCAGTATTGCTTCATTATATGAAAGTATTGTGTGCCAAACAAATCTTATAAAATGTGTCATTTGTTACTACTAGTTTTTGGAATATTCTCAAAAACACAATTATTAATATTACGAAATGCCATTTATTCGAATATACAATTCTAGACACATTGAAATGATATTTAAACTTAGTTAACAAGTACAAGCTTCCTTTTAAAATTTTAGCTTCTAACAAAACATTTTTAAAATTGGTTTTCATTCTCCTCAGTTTTTAATTTTTACTTCATTTTAAAGCTTTACATATGAAGAATGAATGCTGTTTTCCTTATATTCATTTGTCAAGTCTTAGCAGTTACTTTACTAGGAAGGGAAACAAGTTTAAGGTTTTTGAGTCGACAGATATTATTTATTACCTGGATTTACAAGCACTTTTAAACCATTTCATGATCCTGTTATGTAAATGATGGGAATACATATTTGGCCATGATTTGAAATGAAGGCTTGGGTATTCTTTTGAAGGGAATGCCGACATTTTTAATAGTTTTATGGAGAAGTTTTTATATATTAGTATTTATTCAAAAATTTTTTACTTTGAAATTGTTATTGAATGTAAATGGCTTAAAAAATGAAATTTGGAAATGTGAAGGTTTCAGTTGATTTGCTTTAATGATATGGTACTTATTGTATTTCCAATACATTTATTCTCTCTGAAATTCGTAGTACAATTTTTTTAATACTGCCCATTCGTTTCACTGTTATTACATTTTAACTGGTATTATTTCTACAGGTATTATTTACTGGTATTATTTCCGATCATCAGTTCAACAACTTCATCAATTTATAATAAACAGATTACATATCAAATGCAATAAATATTAAATATTATTCCTGAAGAGTAATATAGACGATTCCAGATATACTTCGAAATCGTCTTAACTGACACAAAAATATTCAAAATAATTCGTACAGAGTTCGAGAAGAATTTCTTTTTAAGCAAAAGTGCTTCCTTTCATTTTCATAAAATGCGTGGATTGGCAATTAGCAATAATAATATAAGTTTAATAACAAAAATAATCCAAGCTTATGGGTATGAAAGGTATCAAATTTTAATTGAGTAAAATACTGAATTTTTACATCAACATTTATTTTTTGTTTTGAATTAATATTTTCCTTTCGGATGGAAAAATTATTTTACTGAAAACATGAAATAAGCGTTTAAAATTAATAAAAGCATAGCATTCAAACTTTGTCATTCAAATACAGCATGCATTTTCACATTTTAAGTCAATTTAATTTCATAAGTTCTTATTTTCTTTGTTAGTTGATATTGCTATTGTTTTATATGAAAAAAAGCTAAAATATAATGATTGAATGAATGTTAAATTTAGTTACCATATATTTCTGTTAAAAAAGTTTAAGTAATGAAAAATATATTAATGTATATTAAGAAATTCTTTCATTTGTAATTTTCTTCGCGAAATGTGGTGAAAAAAATGTCTATGTCCTCGTGTAAATCGTCCTCGCTGATTTAAAGTTATCATAAAGTGGATGTTTTATCATGTCGTTTTCATTTTACTTTTTCTGCAGTTCTGCTGTCCATGTGTTAATGGCTTGACTCATTGGAAAACGGCTTCTCAAACCGATGCTTTGCTCCTCATATACGAGGGTTACTCTGAAATTTTTGAGATATGCGCAGACGAGAATTTATAAAACAAAAATAACGGTTTAATTTTAAAGTACAAAGTATTTTAACACAGAAGACCATTTTTTACTGACTTACTTCAACTTGTTTAGCGTGGAATAAATTTTAAACAGAAGAGAAAATGGAGTTGACGCGAGAGCATTTTCGCGCTATGATTTTCTACGATTTCAAAGCAGGATTCAATCAAGAAGAATGCGTTCAACGGTTGCAATCAGCATTTGGTGATGTGGTGAATCTCCAGCTCGTGCTACTGTATTCAGATGGTTTAGAGAATTTAGAAGAGGTCGCAATTTTCTTCACGATGAAGAACACACAGGAAAGCCGCCGTCGGCAGTAATCCCGGATAATGTGTCTGCCATACGAAAAATGTTAATGGATGATAATCGCTGTACCTATTAAATGATACAGAAGGAACTTAACATTGGATCCGCAGCCATACACAAAATCATTCATGAAGAATTACATATGAAAAAAGTAGTTTGGTGTTGGGTTTCCCATAATCTAACTGAGCATCAAAAAGAGGAGCGTGTCAGAATCAGTAAAGAAACTCTTAATATGCTGAATGATGGTGGCCACCGCATCGTTTCTAAAATTGTAACAGGTGATGAAACGTACATACCGTTTTTTGACGTTCCAACACGTCAAGAAAGCAAAGTATGGGTCTTTGAAGATGATCCCACGCCGACAATGGTGAAACAACAACGCGCACTGAAAAAGTGATGTATGCCGTTTTCTTCAGAAGTACGGGATTGGTCAAAGCCATCAAGTTGGAAGGACAGAAGACAGTAACAGCAAACTGGTATACCACTAAATGTCTTCCAGAAATTCTACAAGAACTGAATGTTAAGGGACTAATGCTTCACCATGACAATGCATCTTCACATACAGCCGGATTAACAGTTGAGTTTCTTAAACAAAAACAAATTAAAGTGATCGAACATCCGCCGTATTTACCTGATCTAGCTATGTGCGACTTTTGGTTATTCTTTAATCTAAAAAAGAACTTACGTGGACGTCGTTTTCATCCAGAAGAAGAGATTGATGTGGCTATAAATGCATTTTTTTCATCTATTCAAAGAAATGAATGGCTTGAGGCATTTAATCTGTAGAAAATTCTTCTACAAAAGTGCATTGATGCTGGTGGAGACTACTTTGAACACACCTAAAATTTTGTAAGTATAACTTTAAAAACCTAGTTGTATCTCAAAAATTTCAGAGTGACCCTCGTAAGAGTTCATTTTATTAACAAAATGAACTTCGACAATATTTCCAGACATTCGATGATGAACTTCGCCTTGTTTGCTGCCGCTCGAAGAATGTGATTTGAAGGTAGACAGCAAATTCGTCGACAAGTCTGATTTACAGCGCAGTCTCAATACGATGTATGCCGTAGATGAAACGTTATCTGACGTTATGGGTATTTTACGCCACTTTATTAAAATGAGAATTGTTATAAATTGACGTACTCAGGATCTCAACTGTACGAAAGAAACAACCACTTTATGGTAAAAAAATTCAATATTTATATTGTTTCGCATATTATATAATAATTTATTTCTGTTTCATCTTTAGATTCAAAATAATTTTTAGCCGAAATATTCATATAGATACAATTAATTTTATTTGTAAATGAGGATGTTTAATTTTGTTCTAGAATTTACATTAAAGGCGAAGGAATGCCGGTTATCGGATTCGCTTGCAAAGGAGATTTGGTTGTGGAATTCGACATCCAATTTCCTAACTATCTTAATGCGAAACAAAAAAATCTCATCAAACAAGCAATGTTTACAAGCACATCGTAAAATGATAATAAAACATAACTTTTTGTATTTAATGCATATTATTTAATTCATCATTTTATAAAATATCTAGAACATAAAAGCTTTATGTAATTTATATTACAGAATCTGGTTGAATTGAAAAATTAGTATTTTTGTTAAAATAATTATTTACATTTAATTAATTAGTGAAAAATATTTTGAACAGATAATTTCATAATATTAATAAAGATGATAATTCGCTTAATGAGTTAAGTATTTTTCTTTTAAAATTAAAAAATTCGAATGATCTTAATAATAGTTTTCAGAAAAACATTGGAATATGATTAGTATTCTTTTCATAATCAATTTCAAAATTACTGCTTAATATGATTTTATTTAATTTATTTACTTACCTGTGCTTATAATTTGTTTTCTGTTAAACGTGATATTTTTGTGGTTAAAACTTAGCATTTTTAGGAATCATATTGAAATGTAAGTAAGGTTAGTCTTGTTTATCAAATATTAAAATTATTATTTTATTCTTTTGATAAAATTTCAATTACTGATAGAAATTTTGTAAGCTTCCTGGTATTGAATGGAATCGGATTCAAGCTTGATTAGGGTTCCAACATATTAAAAAGAATGAGACTTATTTGTGAGTTTAATCGTCATTTGTTAACTATATCAAAATTTTCGTAACCTATTGCGTTCCTATTAAAGATACACGAGAGTGAAGCTTTTATCTGTACCTTTTTCCAGGTTACTTGTAAATTGGGTGACGAAACTTTTAAAAATTAAATGAAACATATATGTGTGTGTGTGTGTGATTATAATTGGATTTATCATATTTATATTTGAGTATATGAAGTATGTATATTATAGAAAATCTATAACTATGAAATAATTTTCTTTCATATTTCTCAACTTTTATTCAATTGCAGCATGTAATATTATTCGAGCTAATTTTTTTATTAATTGATATGCTGGCCTTTTTTTTTTTAAAAAAAAAAGAATACATATATAGTGAAAAATATACTACTCATTATAGGTCTTCCCTGACCAGATTCTTAGCGTAAAATTGCTTGAGTCTCTTGGCTAAATCCTTAACACCTAAACAAATGAATCTAAGAAATTTGGTAGGTAATCTATCATGAAGGATGAAAATATGAAATGTCTGCAAGCGATTGAAAAATCTAAAGATGTTAACTATTATGTACTTAAAATCTAAAAAATTGTAACCTACTAGCTCTGTATCGACTAAATCATCAATGTCGTATATATGTATTTACAAAACCAGAAAATTCGATAAGGAAATTTTAAACTAAAAATGATAGTCTATCAAGTCATAATGAAAATTACAATGAATTTGAGATCTCTATTTGCTTATTACAATGTGAAAACTGATAATCAGGAATTAATTACTATCTAAAACTGAAAGAAAAACATTTTATCGATACTCAGTCTATTTTAATGTAAAAATTAAAAAAAAAATGCTTTTAATTTTTTTGAATTTGAATAAATTTTTATGTTAAGGACATCTTTTGTAAAAAAAAAAAACAACCATTTATATATATTGATTAGTATGATCAAATTTAAGAATCTGCTCTTACTTACACTCAACCTCTTTTTACAAACTTTAATTGAGGCCCGTATTAAACAATAGGGATTTCTGTAATAGTCTAAATAAATTAAATAATGCATATTTTCCTATCGAATTATAAAAAATATATAAAAAAAATATTAGAATCTTCTATTAGAATAAGTACTTAGACAAAAAATATTTTTAAAGTACATTTAAATATTTTGAAAATAATGTAAGCATTGAAAGCAAAGAAAGGATTATGAAAACAATACAAGTATATTGTATATAATTTTATACTTCCAGTAACTAAATGATTCATAGATTTCTCTTATGGTTCGTCTATAAGAAACCTCATTGGGATCATACGTTAAAAATAACTGACGTAATCCTTAAGTAAATGATGAAATCCTTCCTTAAGTGGTTGAGTCATCCTGAAGTAAATTTACTGACATTTGTCATTGTCACTAAACATGAGTCAACAGTCAAAATATTCTTCAATAAATATATTAGTTTAAGAAAATTATTTTAATGGTATCCTTTAAATAGAAAATGTCCTAATCAATATATTATGTACTTAAATTCCCAATCATTTGTCTGAGCAGAATAATTAATTGTTGTTAGCAGTTACTTCTCTGAAATAATGGCTTTATTATTAATTATGTTCTCTGAGGTCCCTTCTTTCTTTCATTATTTTAGAGTTATGGTAAAGTGATTAAGTAGTTCATTTCTTTCTGCTGAATCTGCAGAATTTTTATATATTTTTTTAAAATTTTTTATTGTTTTCATGGCGAGTAAATATAATATAAAATGCTTAAGAACTGGAGAATTAGATTTTAATATTAAGATGTCTTTACGGTTCTTCGCAAGAGTATTTCCCTTACAATTTAATACTCACTTGATAAATAAGTTTACGTTGATTTATTGAGTGCTCAATGTTGATTTTTTTATTAGAATGCTCATTTTGTGGTATTTTCCTTTTGATGATGAATGTGACTGCCTTTTTTTCATATTTACTCTGTTTTCAATAAAGATAAAAATATTCTTGTAAAGATGAAACATAAATTTCTTACTAATATGAGAAATATTGTTTTAGTTTTATGTACGAATGTAATATTATTTACTATTTTAATAAATATGCTTACATGTAATATTTATGAAAATCATCATATCGAAATAGCCAATATGAATTTTTTAAAAAAAGTAATGGCAGAAAAATTCTTAGTTGATGTATTGCATATCTTGCAACTATTAAAACTCGGTTATAGAAAATGTTCTTTTCATAATTTTAAAATTAAAATGAAAACTGCTTGGACATAAATTTAAGAGAAAGAATAATGAAAGTTATTTGTGTAAATCATCAAGGAAATATCATTTATATAAAAGCGTGTTTTGCAAAAATTTTATAATGTGCTATAAATTTTTCTCGACTGGATTTTGGTTTTAAAATTTCTTTTATTATTTGTATAAAATTCTTATACACAAAGAAAATGCCTTTGCTATATATATATATATATATATATATATATATATATATATATATATATATATATATATATATATATATATATGTATGTATGTATGTATGTATGTATGTATAATTTTCCAGATTATATCACACATTCCCGGGGATTTGCAACATCACAAAAAATTAAATGAAGGTATTTGTTAATTCAAAAGTATTTTATCTATCTGAATATAATGTGCTTTTCCTGATTAGCATATTTAATCACTCAAATATTCGCTAATTGATTCAAATAAATGGTAAGTATCTTATTTTTCAAAAGTATAAAACTGAAATTATTATAATTATCAATGAAAACAAATTAAATAAGAAATCTTAACTAAGAGAAAAAAAATAGCAAACTATGCGAAAGTTTTCACATTCTTTTTTAGATATAAAACTAGAAACAAATTTATCAAGTGATTCGGTGTAAAAAATTAATTAAAAAGATTAGGCAAGGTTAGATATATTGAAACTGAGGATAAGACCAGACCGAGTTTTTGATTATTCGAATGGAATACGGTTTCAATTTATTCGGATAATTGGCGTTTTACTGTACCGCACATTATTTACTTAAATAAATACCATTATGTAAATGTAATTGAAAAATTTTATAATAAGAGTGTTAAGCTACTGAAGTTCAACGAGCTAATTTTAAATAATTTAGATTTAATTATATAAATTACCAATCGTATTAAGGGATATTTTGGAGCTAAAGTAGACAAGTGAACCGTGAAGTTATAATTACTAATAGCAATTTGTTAGTAGAGTGTGCCCTTGTCGGCGCATTCTATTATGTGTGCCGAAAGGGCTCGAATTCTTTGAGGGTTCCAGAATTCTGATCTCACAGGCTGTAGCAACTACAGCGCCAATTAAACAAAAACATTCGGAAAAACTAATATTGAAATATTTAAATTTATTTTGATTTCTATCTGAAAATAATGCCTATTTAAACTGAATTGGATTAGATAAGGCAAAGTCAGTTGAAAATAAATGTTTAACGTAATCGGAACTCCTGAATATAATAAAATGCGAATAGTTTTTCAAGTTACACTATTTTAAATGTTATTATTTTTATTATCTTTTTCCGCACAAGCGAAAACTTTCATACTGCAATTTGCAAACTTTTTACCTTATATTTGCTTTTCCGAATAAATATTAATTATATGTTAGAGAAAAGATTCCAATATTTTTTCCCACAAAAGGTTGAAATTGCCCATAATTGTTATGGGTCACATTATGGGTCAGTACACAGATGATAAAATTGTGAAAAAGTTTACTCTTAAATTTTGATTGTTTGGTTCCCAAAAATTTATAAATTACATTATGCATTTTTCAAACAATTATTTTTGCTTTGTTATAGTTTGTTTATATGGAATATAAGAATTTATGTACGTAATAAAGATATTAGTATGTATTAGTTTAAATAATCTTGGATATTAGGTTATCTTTGTTGTATTGAAAACAAAAGGATCATCATATCCAAGATTATTATCGCCCAAAGATAATTATAATCGATGATCACATTTTTAATATGTTAATCTAATGAAATTGGTTTTCATTATTTCAAATTTCTGTTAAATTTGAAAATATGAAATGATTATTCTTTTCTAAGTGTACTATCATTTCTTTTCCTTTTTTTAAAAAAAGAAGAAGCAGAAGAAAAAAATCTAAAAATAAAACTATGATTTTTTTCAAGCGAAGATTTCCGTATCCCACATTGAGTTTGTTATAATATGATAAACAATTCTTTTAAATAATAGATGGCAGCACCAACTTAATTATCCGAAGTTTACCTAAAATATTTTTGGTTAGACTTTTATTCTCTTTCATTTTTCATTGCTTTACTGTTTTTTATTTCTTTGGAGAAATTCGTAAAATCATTAATCCCTATCTCAGGATCTTCCATAATCAATAAATATAATATATTAATTAATGTATAAATTTATTACTTTACCACACCTAAATAAACGTAACTAATGACAGTATCAGATATTTACTAATGTTTGGTTTAGAATTTTAATAAATTTTTAATTTTTCATATTTTTTAAATATAAATTCATATAGACAGTTTAAAATAATTATAAAATATAATTTCAAACAAAAAAATTCAATTAATTTCAAACAAGAAACAGTTTTTAAAATTAAAGTCAATGAAAAGAATTATAAATAAATTTTAAGATATTTAATATTTTTAATTAAGTATATTATATTTATGAAATTAAAATTTTGTAGAATTTAATAGACATTATTGGAAAGTTGGCAGTTACAGCACGAAATGAATTTGTATCCTTGAAATCAGTTTTTTATGTATTCTAACTGCAAATCTATTGAACAATGTACAAAATCATTTTAATTAAATTAATATTGAATAAAAAAAACACAATTAGAATGATATAGCATTTGCTGCTTATCTCCTGTTAAACGCAACTAGTTTAAAATATTGATATAAATTGTTGTTTCTCTTATAAAAGTTTTTTTTTTTCTTTCTTGAATTTGTATTTTTTCATAAGACAAAATGCTTATCGCAGATATTTCCTCATTTATAAGCAATAAAAGTGACAGTATTTTAATGCTAAGAACAATATAGATTTAATGTATTTTGTAACTTTTTTCCCACATGAAAATGAAATATAAATGTTTTATTTCATTTTTATATTATGGCATTATTAGTTTATATCGTATTTCCTTTTCTTTATTTCAAAAAAATTGTACTTACATGGACTTAAATACTATAATTTTTGAAAGAGTTAATGTACCTTGCACAGAATTTATAAAATATTAAATTTTTATAATCTAATTGCTCAATATTTCGCAAACTTTAATTTTGCTTTTTGTACATATTTATTTATTTTTAAAAAATGGGAAGCAAATTTTCCATCTGGGGATGTTTTTATTTCATGGTCACTGAAATCAATGCACTAAGAAGCTACTTTATATGTGTTTACTAAATATTAACTATACAATTAAAGATTATTGTAAAAAAAAGTAATATACTATCAATAAATTTTCAAATTGATTTAATTATCTAACAGGGGAATTATAATTTAATTTTTAACTTCTAAGCATTAACTAGTAGCAGAGTTGAAGTTATTTCAAACAAGGTAAAGTTTGTGAAATCGAATATAAATATCAATCTGATGAACTGTGAAGAATTATTAAATTTCAAGTGTACTTTAAATCCGATTTATTTATTGCTCAATTCTTCTGGATACTGCATGTTTGAAAAGGTTGCCAAAACAAAATTATGTCGATGCGTCAAGTATGTGTTTATAACTGAACTTAAAAGTCTTTATTAAATAAATAAAGAATGTATCAAGATTCTTTTAGAAATAACAATTAATCAAAGAAGACTATTTGGAAAGCCAATGTAAATATATATTAGTATATATCATATATAGTAACTTAGCTTTTAAATTAAAGTGCTACATGCTATAGTAAAATCTCTTTAATTTGTAAGCTTTAGATGAAATAAAGATAATTATGCTTAAGAATCAGGAAAGCAAACTTAGACGGTAAAATGTTTTGGCCTTGTTTCATTTATTTAAAAGTAGAGGAGGAAAAATAAATATTATGATGCAAAAAACTTCTGAGATGTAATATTAGCCAGAATATATTTAGTGTAATTAGATTGCATATATTCATTCATAAAAATTATTATGTTTTTAAATATTAAGCATCGAAATTTGTACCGTTTGAAGATTACAGAAGCATCTATGATAAGGCCATAATTAAATAATTTGTGACTTTAGTAGAAATAATAATTTTAATTAAAATATTTTGTCTATTAATTAAAATATTATGAAAGTATTCGTGTTCTTTAATCTAGATGTACTTATCATAAAGACAATATCTAGTAAACTAAATGTTGAAAGTATTGTGTTAAATAGACTTTTTCCGTATATAAATTTAAAGATAAAATCATTGAAAAACCACATTAAAAAAAATCTTTTCATACATGGAGACAGACTATAAAGTTAAACACCTTAAAATAAGAACTAGGTAATAATGCTTAGAATTTGGCTTTAATATTTTTCTTTCATTTGAATACCGTAAACAGAAATTTGTTAGGAAACAGAAACCATTTCTTCTCAAACGAAAAAATTTTTTGTGTCAATGTAATTATACTTTTTTGTTCAATTAATTTTTTCAATGCTCATGAAAAAAAATCTTTTACCGTTAGATAAAGAAAGACAAAAGCGTTTCATTTTGTACATGTCACAGATGATATAAGCATAACTGCAGACTTAATTTCTTTGAAAAAAAATCATAGTTGTATTTTCATTGAAAAATTCGACTTGTTTGAAAATTCTTTTTCATCCTTTATTTTTTTAATATTATTCTAAATGAAAAATTTTAGTCGTGATCTTCATTCAAAACTGAAGTAGCACAGGTATCGTATAATCTATGATTCCAAATTGAGATTGGCGATTTTTTAGTGGATTTACTTATCTATCTGGCTACCTCTTTTTTTATTACGTCATACATATGGAGACCTATAAGAATTATTCAGAAAATTCTATTTTGGTAATCCTAGTATTTACGTCATCGTGCAAGTCATCATAAGTTATCTTGGCAACATTTCTTCATCTCCAAAAAAATTCAGAATTTGGAATCATGTGTCTCTGAAGTTTTATTGAAAATGCTTCTGAAAGAATTGGATTTTTATTTAAAAAATATGAATACCAATGTCTTGTAATAAAAGCTTCAATAATGAGCAAAATATCACAGCATTAATCTTTTCACATCAAATCATTTTTCGGTAGGATTCACCGTGATGGTGAATCCTACCTCAAACATTAAATCAACGAAAGTACTTGCTAATTTATAAAAAAGAAAAGAAAAGGGTAATGGCTACCTTATTTAATATTTCCTCATATTTTTTAAATCTATAAAGATGATCAAGCTCATCTATCATATTTATTTTAATAAAATGTTTTAATAGTTTAAGTAAATGTTGATATATAGATAGTAATGTATAGATGTGTTGTTTGTATTATTTGTATTTTTTTTATTCTTTTATATAAAATATAATACGAGGTAGTGATAAGTTTATGTTATTTTTATGAAGAAGATTCGTTTCTGTCAAGAAAGCGAATTGCTCAAATTCAGTTTTTTTTCTTTATAAAGTAAATTATTTCTGTGTCCTTTATATAATCATTAGAATAAATAATATTTTCTGCTAATAATAGTGTGATATTTTTCTAAATTAAAATTTTTCGGTGTTAAATTATTTTTCGGTTCTACAAATGGTTATCATTTATCAGCTTCCATTTTTCATATTTTGCAAGTATTTTTTAATCAAAAATTTTCATATTTTTCTAAACATAAAGTTCATTTTCGTATAGCTAGTTATTTAATGTTTATTTTATAATTTTTTATAGAACATGATATAGGATGACTACCCAAACTTCCAATTTAATTTTTTTATTTTTATGAATATGCTACTGGAAAATGTTATGCTTTTAACCTTTGACCTTAAAAATTTTTTATTTTCAGGTATACCAAAACTTTTATTCCTTCCATTGAAATTCGAATATCCTTGTCAAGATAATTTCATCTTGACATTCCTATTTATTTAATAATTGTTAAAAATTTATTTATATATACCATCTTATTTCTAGTCAAATATCATTTAAAATATATTTAAACCAAAATATTTATTTTTATGGTTATTCTAAAAATAGGGAAGTGAGAGAGAGAGAGTTACCATACTTTTGTAAGCTGTTTTCGTGTTGACAGACAGTATTAGGAAAGTTTTTAAGATAAAGTAAATATGCTCTCGTATTATCTTTCAAGAAATCAAGTATTGGAATATTTAATTCTGTAAATAATGAACACTTAATCAGACAGTGAGTTTTCAAAAAAGCCATTTCTTTTTTGTGTGGTAAATGTTACACATATGCATTTTTAGATGAAATAAAATTTTGGTTTTATGAAGGTAATACTTAAAAATTTTTAATCACTATTTATAAATTATTATTAAATTCAATATATATTTTAATGTTGAAATGTAATTGAAGATTATTGCATAGATCCCATTATTTTTATAGAAGCTCTCTGAAATATTTTGCGTTTCATGTAGTCTCAAATATGATAAGTCTAATAAAAAAATCCCACACACATATTGTGTTTTTTAATTACCCTCTTTTCACTATCTATATTCCTTAAGCGTTTGTTAGGCCTAATGTCTCTTTAATGAAGGACAGTTGGTGCAGCTTGTCCTACTTTTGGACATTGCGCATTAAAACCCAACCAACCAACCAATAAAGTACAGAGTTCAGGAACCCATCTCGACACTTGATGGCTGCACAAAATGATGCTATTTGGTGTAAGATTACTTAAAACCATTGTTTGATTGATTGATTGATTCTATCTAAGATAAAGTGTACTATTGTGTTGCTAGTTTCGGTTAATAGAAAAGTGGAAAATATTCGTGAAATAATTGATTTCTATCTGTGTACTGAATTATCGAGCTATTCTTCACTTTAAATATGAGTTTCCTTGACATAAATCTAGATTTATATAAAATTAATTGTAAAGCTTGTAATTTTTAACATTATTATGTATTATTACATTTCAATTAATAAAACACAGGTAATCGAAAATGTAATACCAAATTGTGATTCACTGCATAGAATTTGCACTGTGGGACATACAAATGCATGGTGGATATGTTAGTTTAGAATTTATAGAAATCCATTCCTTCTTCCATGCAGAGCCTGACTAAATTACGGGTATACGGGACATTTGCTCCAGACCCCTACATCAGAGTATCCCCCTAATCAAATAGAAAGTTTATTTTACGTTGTCGATAGAATAGAATCATTTGTCAAACTGAATAGAAAGTTTTTTGTTGTAAAGCAGAGGAGGGCCCCAAAGAAGCTTTTTCCCTGACCTCAATTAGTCTAAGTTGGCTCTGCTTTCATGTACTCCAGGAAATGTTTCCAACCAAACTGTTGTTTTGGAAATAATGTGGACATACCAAGTCAAAAAATTGGATTAAAAATCAAATACTTTCTCGAGTATCTGTAATAAATTAAATACAGATATCTCAGTTGACGGGTGGTTCTTCATTACTTCAATAAATATAACTGCAACGATTTCCCTAAAAGTTGAAAAATTTGGTTTTATAGTTTAAAATTTTGTTTTTCAAAAAGTACTAACCTAATATTGCTATAGGAGCCTTTTGAATCAAATGAATCATTTGATAATTGTATTCTGAAATAAAAATGTATTTATTTAAATGCATATCTAATATTTTAAAACTGTAAATAACTATACATTGTTTCTAGATATAGAAGCAAAGGATATTTTTTTGCAGCTTCACTGTATCAAAAATAAATAGTTGCCCAATTGCTGATTGATTTGAATTGATAGCATAAAATTGGCGAATATATACAATACTGAATACACTACTGGCCATTAAAATTGCTACACCAGGAAAGCGGCACACCACACACGTGAAATTTGCATTACAAGTAGAACTTGCTGTGATATGCAAATGATTAGATTTTCAGCGCATTCATACAAAGCAGGCGACAGTAGCAACATCTACAATGTGTATAAATCAAGAGATTTAACAGCAGTTTTCTCATACTCAATTTCCGTTTCAACGTTGTTTTCGGCAAAGAAAGTTGTTGTAATGCCTCGTGCAAGAAGAAGAAATGCCTATCAGCACGTGTCTGACTTTGATCGAGGAAGGATTATAGCCTACCGGGATTGCGGTTTACCGTACCGCAATATTGCTGCTCGCGTCGGTCGAGACCCCATGACTGTTAGCAGAATATGGAATCGATAAGTTAAGGACAATCATACGGAACGTCATGCAGGATCTCAGCGACCCCCATCATTAACAGCAGAGAAGACAGACATCTTATCCGCATGGTCACAAGGGATCGTACAGCCACGTCACGAACCCTGAGTCGAGAAATGGAGTCATTTGCAAGGCAACAAGTTTCTGCTCGAACAGTTCGACGACGTTTGCAGCAGTATGGATTGTCTGCACGGCGACCATGACTTCGGCTACCATTGACGCTGCGTCACAGACAGGAGCGCCTTCAATGGTGTGATCAGCGATGAACCCTGGACACGGGAATGGCATCACGTCATCTTTACAGATGAATCTCGGTTCTGTATACTGGACCATGATGGCCGCATCCGTGTTTGGAGGCATCGTGGAGAACGCGCATTGCCAGCTT
This sequence comes from Latrodectus hesperus, assembly GCA_037975125.1. Taxonomy (NCBI): domain Eukaryota; kingdom Metazoa; phylum Arthropoda; class Arachnida; order Araneae; family Theridiidae; genus Latrodectus; species Latrodectus hesperus. Next base: position 57,307,180 of record CM075855.1, read on the forward strand.
GCACTGGACATCGCCATACTGGCCCATCTGCTGGAGTGATGGTATGGGGTGCCATTGGATGCACGTCTCGATCACCTCTTGTTCGCATTACCGGCACTTTGAACAGCAACCGTTACATTCCCGATGTGTAAAGGCCCGTGGCTCTGCCCTATCTTCGAGGCCTCCCTAATGCTTTGTTTCAACAGGATAATGCACGACCGCATGTTGCCCGTACTGTTCTGAACTTCCTTGATACAGAACAGGTTCGACTGTTACCTCTGGCCAGCACGTTCTCCTGATCTGTCACCAATTGAGAACGTGTGGTCAATGGTTGCCGAGCGATTGGCACGCCATCACTCACCATCCACTACTGTCGATGAACTGTGGCATAGTGTTGAAGCTGCATGGACTGAGATCCCCGTACATGCCATGCAATCTCTGTTTGACTCCATGCCTAGGCGGATAAATGCTGTTATTGCAGCCAGAGGTGGCTGCTCTGGGTACTGATTTCTCAAGATCTATACATCCTAATTTCCTGTAAATGTAATCTCTTGTTCTTTTCACTATAATGTATGTGTCCAATAAATATAGTTCTGTTATTTGCATTCCTTCTTGGTGTAGCAATTTTAATGGCCAGTAGTGTATATAGACTGGTGGATATATTCATTTGGGAAATATATAAATTGGGAAAAACTAGTATATACAAGGTTGAAATCATGTAATAAATCTGTTCATAATAGATACAGTCTAAATGCAGGAAGAGAATCAATTTGAGCTCTCACTGAAGAAAGTGCTTGAGCAGAATTGTATATTCTCATATATTTTTATAGTACATCTTTCCTATGAGCTTCCTGTGAGCCCGTGGTCTTTTATAAAAATCAAGGTAGTCAGATGAACATGAAAATAGTAAAAGAACATTTCATTTATCATGGTAGGTTTTTTTCAATTAATGAGTTTTTATTTTCAGAGCATTTCTCGACAAGATAAAATTTTATTCGTTGTTTCATAGCTGCGATTTGGACTTCTATCAACTTCGAAACTAATCTGATATACGAAGCAATTCGCAAAATCTCATTCTTTGCGAACAGATCTAGTAATAATTCGTGAGATTGCGTTCTTTGCGAACAAATCTAGTAACAATTCGTGAGTTCTTAGCGAACAGATCTAGCGGTAATTCGTGAGATTTCGTTCTTTGCGAACAGATCTAGTAACAATTTGTGAGATTTTGTTCTTTGCGAACAGATCTAGTAATAATTCTTGAGATTTCGTTCTTTGCGAACAGATGTATTAACGAACAGTTTATTAGCCCTAGTTCTTTGTAAATTAATTCTTTGAGATCTCATTCTTTGTGAACTAGTCCTTTGAGATTTCGTTCTTTGAAAACACATTTAATAATAATTCATTAATTCTAGTTCTTTGCGAACTAGCTCTTTGGAGATTACTTTCTTTGTGAACAGATCTGGTAACATCTCATTGTTCTATTAGTTTCATTAATTCAAATTTTACATTTTCGTTCCTTGCTTTGCTCTGCTTTAAAAATCGCCCTCTTCTTATTTTGCTACAACTATATACAGGCATTTTTTAAATAAGTAAATGCATATACATTAAATAAAAATTCTTATAAAGTAAGCAAATCAGTCCATAAACTGTTGATTGATAAAAAGGTAAACAATTTCGAAGATAAGTTCAGAAATTCAATTTGATTTATTTCCACGTAAGAGAAACATGTACAAGTAGAAATTTTCGAAATTTTCATCTTTAGACTTCAATAAAATGAAATGTTTTGTAAATATAATAATTCGCTGATAAATCATTTACATAATTATTTTTAAAAAGGGAAATTTAAAAAAAATGTATTAAAAAATTGTTATGCAAAATTTTTTTTTTTAATAATTAAAGATTATAGTGCTTGTAAGCTATTATCATTCTATGACTATAATGATAAAAAATTTCAATTATAAAAATAATAGAATTTGATTGAATGAAATCCCGTTTTTACCCATAATTCTCTTTAAAATCATGATAGAAAGAAGAACATATGCTTCACTGTGTTCACAAATCAAGCTACAGCAAATAGAAAATGTATATTATTATTTATAATATTTTATGCTTCATTTTTCACTTATCACAAAAATCATCTTTTATAATAATCGTTAGTTAAAAATGCCTAAAATTGAAATTTATTTGCTTATAATAGAGATTTAAATTTGCTTAAAATTGAGATACCTTGAAATTTTTTCTTGGTTCCGAAAGTTAAATATAAAATAGAATAGTACATGCATAATCTGTAAAATATAACATAAATGAAGTTATATTACACACACATACGTGTATTCTTAAATTACACTTTGTAATAAATAGAACTATACAGGTTTCTGTTCTTAAATGCATTATTTAAAAAATGATCATCGAAATTAATATACGTGTCATGTATACATTAATATTTATGAAGCGCAAGTTGACAGACGATTCAAATTACTTAATCTGTTTACTGTTAAAACTATTTCGATCAGTTTCGAAATATTATTTTAATGCCCAGAAAATTGTTTGTACTTAAAGAATTTATAAACGAGTGAGTCGTAAACTTGAGCACAGTCAAAGTTACTCAATGTTTACTAAATAAGTTTTAATTGCTTCATTTAATTTCCTAGTTTGTTGCTCAATGTTGTTGTTGAAAGAATAAATATTATTGCATTTTCCCGCATTTGTTGAATCTGTTGTTGTTTAACACACAAATTGCTGTAATTTTTAAGTTTTAGGAATATATGTGAATTTTATCTCTACAATCTATTCCATTTTTGTTTTGAATCATAATTCTCAATAATATTTTAAAGTTTTTTTAAAATATCGGTAACGCTCACAGGTCAAAATCAATTTATTCCTTATATTTCAAAATAGTATTATTATTTTTTTTAATAAAAATATTAAAAAAATCACACTTAAAACAATAAATGCATTTCTAATTAGAGAATGCTTCACTTAAAAAATCCTACTGTGTGAGTTTATCACGAGAAACATAAATAATATACAATTATATTTTTTAATTTCATTTTTTGTAAAATTTTAAAGTATTAGATATTTTATTTTTTAAGAATTTCTTTAGGATGCAGACAATTATTGTGCATTAATGATACATCCATAAGAAGTTAATTAAATAGTACAATGAAGTTATTATTTCAAGCATAGTAAGGTTATATCACAGTAAGTACAGTATAGACTATACTAATCATTACTGTATTATAAAATGTACAAAACAGTAATGATTAGCAAGTGAAAGGAAAATAATAGTATTTTCAAGTGATTCTTAGAGATTGATCAGTATTTACAACATTGTCAATGATAAAATTGTTTTATATTTACACAGCAAATGAGGAAGTAAAAAATTTAACTCAGAGTTTGTGAGAAGTGTCTATAAATAATGATTATTATTTAAGGCCTAATTATAAATTATAGCAACCACATTTTTGCTTAAAAAGATGTAGAAAATCTTTTCAATTTTACTGTGGTATGATGTATTAATAAGTTCCAAATCATAGAATAATCGAAAAAAATATATATTTGCAAGAAATGTATTATACTTTTAAATGAATATATTAATTTTTATCATCTTTGTATATCAAAAACATTTATAACATTGTAATCAATACAATTATTATCAATTATTTCCAATTTTTCTTAAAAAAGTTTATAGTAGTTTACAATTTAATCTAAGTTAGTAAACAGGGTTAAAATGTGATACATTAAAATGTGAGAGACATTTGATTTGTAAATACTTAAAGGCATCTTATTTATTTATTTTAAATGATATGTATTAATATTATTTCTAAAGAGATTTTGAGACATGTTTTAGCGTTTCTAATAGAATTAATATTTTTAACTAGAGTAGCAAATGTTTTTTTTATCTGACAAAAAAGTGCAACTAAATTTTTTTATGGTAATCTATATATAAAAATTCCTTATTTTTCATTATATTAATTAATCATTTATTAATAAATAACACAATATTATAAATTGAAAATGTAAAAAATCGTGACTAAGGAGAGAGTGGAGAATTAGTGGAAGAAACTTTTTCGTTGAGTGTAAGCAAGACAAGCAGACTGGTTTGTTGACCCAAATAAAATCACCTCGATTCACAAATGATTTGTATGTTATTTATACTACTTTTTTAATGTATACGATGAATCATGACAGGGGGCGTAGCTCAGATGGTAGAGCGCTCGCTTAGCATGCGAGAGGTACCGGGATCGATACCCGGCGCCTCCAATTTTTATCCAATCGATGATAATTTTTGTAAAACCGGAAATAACCCATTAATAATCTTTCTAATAGCAATATATGCAATGTAAGATTTGCATTCTTATTTGTGGAAATTGATATTTTTAACTAAGAGATTGTGTCAAAAAAGAGAGAGAAAGAGAAACAATCAACAAGAACGGAAAATTTTTTAAACCCTATATTATTTTATTAAATTCATTTTTATATACTCACACCAATTTTAGCGATACAAAAATTCAATCATCGATAGCACGGGATATAAGGTGTATGTGGAGAGATATGATCCAGTAATTTTGAAATCAAACAGTATTAGTAAGCCAATGTGCTACGCTCAAACTCACGAAGATTAAACGAAAATGCTACGCTCAAACTAACTACCTCATGATTACAAGGGTAATTTCATTAATTAGCTTATCCAAGCCAACAATTTCAGTTGAGAAATTCTGAAATATGATTGATAGAAATTGGGCAATCAAAAATGAATTTTTTCCCTCCAATTGGATCCAGTTTTTCCAATTGGAATGCAGACGCTTAGTATAATGCTCTGAATTTTTATGTAGCGTTTTTCATATATTTTAGAGTTTATTTTAGAAATTTTTCAAGATATTTTCTAATTAATGAATTTTTTAAAGAAAAATAATAATTTTGATTTTAAATTAAAAATCAACTGTCAATAAGCAAAATGTAAAATTAATTTTTTTTAACTTGGCTGAGAGACTGATCGGATAGCAGTAAAATTATATTGATTTTCTTGGCATGCATAATATAATACCTTAAATTAAAATGAGTGAAGCTGCATGTTTCAGCGTTGTAAGCTAGTATACTATTTTACTTCATTAGAAAGTATGTATGATTTTTGTGAACAGAATTACAAATTACCAATCAAAATTTTTGGGCCTCCATACCAATACTAAAAATATATATATATATATATATATATATATATATAAATTTGCACCTTAACTTATAATACATGTGAAATTTTACAGATTTATATATTTTCTGCAAAATACATAGTTTATAATTATTTGAGTACAAAAAAATTCGAAACATTACGTAAAGGTGGGTTTTTAAGAAAATTTAAATATGATGTTATAAAAAGTTGAACATTCAACTTCCTTATATAAAATACATTTTGCAGAAAAATAGATTTAATATTCAGTTAAAATATATATTTAAATTTTGAAATAATTGCTTTAACTTTATATTACAATAATAATTATTATTTTCACTTTTTAATGCAATCATAAAAAGAAATTAATCTTTAAATTTATAAATTAAATTCGGGAAAACAAACATAAAGATGTTTCTTTTCAATGAAACAGTTCTCACTTTGGCAAGAAAATAAATGCTTAATAGAAACTGCATTTCGTAAAAGGAAAGAAGAAATGTTTTTAATTTGTGATAATTGCGTACATATTTCATAGGCAAATCTTAAAAGTAAAGAAAAGTGATATAGAAAATAAAGAAAATTATTCTCCGTGGTAAATCCAACAAGATCGGAAACTTTTGAAATGCGCAGCACAGAAGTAACACTGTCGCGCGATAACCTAAATAAATTAGGTCATTCTCTCTCTCGCTCTCTCTCACCTGTTTAGCTAGAATTTATTTAGTTAATCTTTCTTCCCAGTCCTATTCGGAGGGGCGTAGCTCAGATGGTAGAGCGCTCGCTTAGCATGCGAGAGGTACCGGGATCGATACCCGGCGCCTCCATATTTTGTATAAATCTACGTATACATTTTTAGCATTAAAAACCATGTATAATATGTTTGTCAGGAAAACCTACTATTTTATTCGAAATGCATTATAAATCTATAAAAATTAGAATTCAGAAAGAGAGATAAGCAATGAAAACCCAGTATTCATTACCTACTAAGTTATATAAATTGTGGGTATGTACCAAGTACATTTCTATTGTTTTACCACTTTTACAAAAATTTAAATAGTTGAGCGTTCTACCGTTACTTTTTTCATGTTTGGATGATTTGATTGGTCCCTGCTGTTCAAAATGGAATTCAGAAACGAGGTGAGAGTTGAATTAAAGAACATAGATCACTACCTAAGAGGATGTTCATATAGAAGAGACCATGCTTCTGCAAACAACATCTCGCTGGTAATAAATTAAATGAATTGATGGATATTGGGCAGAAAAATTTCTATAAGATCTTTTCACCAGTTTGAAAACTAATTTCCTCGCAATAACAAAATAGAAGTCTACTAATTATATATGTATTATATATAAATTATATAATTCAATTTTCATTTAGAGACGCTTTATAATATAATCAAACTGGTAAAAGTAATATATAGGACTTAAGGATTTTAACTAAGACTTCTTACTGCTAAGGAGACAACATTTAGTATATTTGTCTTCTTTATTGATGACGCATTTTCATTTATTTTTACTTTAAAACTATATGTTTTTCAAAATTATTTCTTTTACATAATATGGTTTAAATTTCTACTATATGACTTAAATATCCACAAATATTTAAATTCATTATAAGTATAAAACCAAGGACAATAAAAATTGATTGATTTTACAATTTGAGAATCTATAAAGTCTAACAGATTATAAGATTTTATAGCAGCACATAGTATATGTAAACTATAATTTTCATGTAGTTTGACAAAAAGCAAAACACGGAGGAAAAAAAAATGAAAATCTCTTCACAATAACACGCAGAAAAGAAAAGAATAGGGAACTATTTTTGGTAGAAAAATTTTGCCTCTAATTCCCCAGATAGGTTTTTATTATATTTACAGAGAACATTTTCTCTTGACTACTTTTTTTATAACAACACACATTAAAGAGTAGAAGGAAAAGTTAATAGGTATGCAAAGTCGAAAAACTTTTATATATATCAAAAATGATGGGGCAGTTGTTTTTAAATAATGTGGCTGTTTTTAAATAACTAAAATTACATATCAATATACTGCATAGTTTCTGAAGAATCAGGAAAAATAAATGCAGGAAAAACGTAATAAAAATTTGACTAAAAAGCATCATAAGAAAATAACAGTAAATTATTTACGCAGTATGATATTTAAATTTGGGAAAATATATTTTTGAAATATCTATTTATTACCCGATTTTAATGCAGAAAAAACAACTTAAGGCATTTGTGTAGAAGTGTAAAATGCAAGTTACACTTTCTTCTTGTATATTATGTTCTGAGAGTATTAAAGTATTTTTGAAAGTTATATAATACGCGCGCGCGCCTTTAATTTTTCCAAAATATTCACATGTTTAAATGCGTATTTTAAAGTAATTCAAGTAAATATATATAACCCATTTTTTATAATTTTAAAGGTGCATTAGTGTTCAGAAAATTATTTGAATGAAGTTGGAAAAATAGATTACAAAGTTCTTAAAATTTAAAAATTTAGATAGTAAAAAAGTTTTAAAATATGAAATCTAAAAAAAGATAATTTTTTAAGTAGGTTTTATTAAATTATAATAATGTAGTCATAAATAAAAAAAATTAAAATTTCAATTAAAATATATCAACTAAGACTTTAACTAACTTTAATTAACTTTGTCAAAGTTAAAATCTATTATCTGGTTTTGGTAGCTGTAATAACCTATCTAACAGCTTTGCCATATATATGCTAGCTTATAAATTTGAAGTCAACCGAATCGCATAGATTGTTTGATTGAACTTCAATATTTACGTACGCAATTCTGTACCAGTTTTTCCGCCACTTGAATGCATAGTTAAAAAACTCTACATTTACCCATGAAATAAGCTTTATGAAATATTTGCTAACAACTTAAAAGTATTTTCTTAATTATAAAAAATATGATAATAAATGAAAAATGTATGGATTTTCTGGACTTTTATTACGAAAAACTACCTCTAAAGAATAACCACATCAAAATACATATTATTCATAAATTATATCAAATGTTAAAAAAGTTAATAATTTTTTATTTTACTGCTATAAAATCCATAGTTTCATAGTTTTAATAATAAGCACCAATTTTATGCATTTTATCATCCATAAATTCGAAATCGATGACGCAAATTTTTCCTCAATGTATCGTTTGCCTTAATATTGTCGACAATGTATGTTGTATGACTTTATACACTATAGAATATTTAGTTCATCTATGTAACTTTCTATAGAATATACCATTATGAATTTCAGTTGCTAATTATTAATGAAAAAATTTACTAAATGAAAATAGTTTAAAATAAATTTTGTGAGATATTTTTATTTAGAGATATTTAAATTTTGTGAGATAAATTTGTGAGATACAAATTACACCAGAAACATTAAATGATTGATTTTAAATGGATAATATTACATATTACATTCATGCAAGCTAAAATAGTTCTATAAAACAGTCGATAAGCTCTTCGCTTATCTCTTAATATAATAGTTAATAAAATTGTTTTAATGTGCAGATACATTTTTATCATTACTTATTAATTTATCTTAATATTATAAAATAATATCCCTACATATATATAGATAAATAAACATTTATAATTTATGTTGATGCTTATATATATATTTGAAAACTCTTTCTTCTGTTTATGATTGTTTTAAAACAGCATAATTAATTAAAATCCCGTAAAATATGAACAATATTCAAGTTCAATATAAGCTAAAACTAAAAAAATAAATTAATACTTAGCGGTGAACAATATGTTCACTTATTCAATTGTATGGAAAAATTGAAAAAAATGCGAATCAAAATTAGAAAATAATTACATAGTTATTTTCTTAATATATATACTGTGTAAATGATGGAAATAAAGTATTGATGATTAAAAATTGGTGAAAATATAAAGAATAAAAAGTTAAGAAACTCTTGCAATTGATATATTTTTGACGAGAAGTCCGACTTCCTCAGTACACGCATGCAATGGGGACCCGTTTATAGGGTAGGTAACCACTCACAACCCATACATACAAAGAAAGGACAAAGACAGGATAAAGAGAGAGACAGTACATCCATGCCCGAACTGGAATTCAATTTGACCACTAGACAGGGTAGGCGGCATGCATATATATATATATATATATATATATATATATATATATATATATATATATATATATATATATATATATATATATATATATATATATATATATATATATATATACACACACTACTGGCCATTAAAATTGCTACACCAATACACCAAGAAGGAATGCAAATAACAATGATATTCATTGGACACATACATAATAGTGGAAAGAACAAGTGAATAGATTTACAGGAAATTAGGATGTATAGATCTTGAGAAATCAGTACCCAGAGCAGCCACCTCTGGCTGCAATAACAGCATTTATCCGCCTAGGCATGGAGTCAAACAGAGATTGTATGGCATGTACAAGGATCTCAGTCCATGCAGCTTCAACACTATGCCACTGTTCATCGACAATAGTGGATGGTGAGTGAGGGCGTGTCAATCGCTCGGCAAACATTGACCACACGTTCTCAATTGGTGACAGATCAGGAGAACGTGCTGGCCAGGATAACAGTCGAACCTGTTCTGTATCAAGGAAGTTCAGAAGAGTACATTATCCTGTTGAAACAAAGCATTAGGGAGGCCTCGAAGATATGGCAGAGGCACGGGCCTTTACACATCGGAAATGTAACGGTTGCTGTTCAAAGTGCCGGTAATGCGAACAAGAGGTGATCGAGACGTGTATTTAATGGCACCCATACCATAACTCTAGCAGATGGGCCAGTATGGCGATGTCCAATGCAAGCTGGCAATGCGCGTTCTCCACGATGCCTCCAAACACGGATGCGGCCATCATGGTCCTGTATACAAAACCGAGATTCATCTGTAAAGATGACGTGATGCCATTCCCGCGTCCAGGTTCGTCGCTGATCACACCATTGAAGTCGCTCCTGTCTGTGACGCAGCGTCAATGGTAGCCGAAGCCATGGTCGCCGTGCAGACAATCCATACTGCTGCAAACGTCGTCAAATTGTTCGAGCAGAAACTTGTTGCCTTGCAAATGACTCCATTTCTGGACTCAGGGTTCGTGACGTGGCTGTACGATCCCTTGTTACCATGTGGATAAGATATCTATCTTCTCTGCTGTTAGTGATGGGAGGTCGCTGAGATCCTGCATGACGTTCCGTATGATTGTCCTAAACCCATCGATTCCATATTCTGCTAACAGTCATGGGGTCTCGACCGACGCGAGCAGCAATATTGTGATACGATAAACCGCAATCCCGGTAGGCTATAATCCTTCCTCGATCAAAGTTAGACACGTGCTGATAGGCATTTCTTCTTCTTACACGAGGTATTACAACAACTTTCTTTGCCGAAAACAACGTTGAAACGGAAATTGAGTATGAGAAAACTGCTGTCAAATCTCTGGTTTTATGCACATTGTAGATGTCGCTACTGTCGCCTGCTTTGTATGAATGCGCAGAAAATCTAATCATTTGCATATCACCTGTCATGCAAATTTCACGTGTGTGGTGGGCTGCTTTCCTGGTGTAGCAATTTTAATGGCCAGTAGTGTATATATATATATATATATATATATATATATATATATATATATATATATATATATATATATATATATATATATATATATATATATATATATATATATATATATATATATATATATATATATATATATATATATATAGATAGATAGATAGATAGATAAAGAAATTTAACATTTACTTTCTGAATTTTTAACAGTAAAATACGTACGCTTAATGTATTTTATTTTGAGTTTAGGGGAGCTATACTAATTAATTTTATTTCACTAAATTTTTTTATACGATCTTTTTCTGAAAGCATTTTTATTTATATCATTAAAATCTGCTTTTTTATAAAATAAAATGTTAAGCTTAGGTATATATATATATATATATATATATATATATATATATATATATATATATATATATATATATATATATATATATATATATATATATATATATATATATATATATATATATATATATATATATATCAATTATTTAATAAACATAATTTAATATTTATTTCTTTTAGAGATCATATAAAAATATTGTAAAAATATATATTCTTGTCTGTATTTTACAAAATAAACTTTTTTGACATTAGATATTTAATTATTAGTTATTAGAACATATTTATTTTTGATTCGGAAACACTGATTTGGTCCAAGCATTGTGAATTAAGGGCTAATTTTCAACATTATTCATACGTAAAAGAGTGTTTAATTAATAGAATTATTAATTAAAATTATTAAATTATTATAGTTCACAATTAATTTTCAGCCTAAAACATAGGACAAATATTAAAAATAATGCATATTACACATTTTCTTAAACTAGTTACAAAGAAAAAACTTGAGTAAATTTGTAGATTAATATAATCATTATAATACTGGCGATAATACAAATTTGTAACTCTTCAAACTATTGCATTGAATAGCGGAAAACATGCATTTAGAATAAATTACAGCACATTTGAAAATCTTTTCAATTCTTAAAAACTTTGAAACGCAAATTATATGATACTCAAAATTTTGTATTATGATTTTCAGAATTTTTTATGAAAGCAAAGCGGAATTGTAGGGGAAGTACTATATTATAAAGTTAATATTATGAATCGACTGAACAAAGGCAAAATTAAAAGATTTTATAGTTTTTGAATGAACGCGATTCATAAAAACTATTTCAAATGTCATTGGTGAAGATGATGTATTCTGCAAAGTACCAAGAATCTCATGAAATGAAGAGTGATTACTCGAAAGTAAAACAAGATTTTCTTACTAGGAGCTAATTAGTATTTTCAATCTTTATTTTTTACTAGCACAAAATAATAAGGTTGCTGTATCTAATTTGAAAAAAAATAAGAGTATTTATCTTTCCAGAACATTTTTTTCATGCAACAGACGTTAAATTAGATTCTTAGCGCTATTTTTTCTATGCGCAGTTTAGTTTTTGTTATATTCAGACACAGTTTTTCCTATGAATTTATTAAGATTTTTATTGGATATAACTAATTGTGAGTTAGCTGTAATGGAAGCAGCGACATGATTGGTTAGGGCGCATTTCTTATAATTGGAAGGTAGTGAGTTCAAATATAGGTTTAATCGAAGATCCATCATGGTCGTTAAATGCGGCTGGGGCACGTTGAATAGGTCTTGGTCGCAATGTTCTCCAAGTGAAATGATATCTTCGGGGGTGGTAGATCTAGTATTAGGGGGTCTTCTGCTTAATACCTGTTCTAAAGACGAAGACTCCTACCCGGTGATTTCTACTAACTGGTAGAGCCTAACTCAGTTCTAGGTACATGGAAGTATGCTGTGGTGCAACAACAACTTATGAATTCAAATAGTAGCCATTTTATTGAAAAAGTTAAATATTACAGATTGGTAATGAATAAAACGATTTTGAAATTGCATTAAAAGGTCATTGTATCAAGTAATTGCACATACTAAAAAATTTAAATATTTGAAATATTGAGATATGATTTATACTTTGAAAATGTTAATAATATGCTGATACTTTACATACATTTATTTTTCAATATGAAAGTATTTATATTAGAATAATCTGTAAAAGAGATATTAAAATATGTTATAAATATATTTTATTTGTACTAATTGTAATAGAAAATGTAATACATAATTTCAAAGCGATATAAACTCACATATTGGATTAATTCAGCGTTAACTTGGGAGAATATGTATTCATATATATACACAACAAGCTTAATTGAACATTAATAAATTCTAATAATCTGTTTCATTAAGAAATATTTTAATTTATTCCAAAATTGTTCAAACTAGTGAAATTAAATCAAGTCAGCAAATTTGAGCAAGAAATTTATAAATTCATTTTTAGTTTTGAAATAAATTTTGAAATTTATTTTTATGATATTAGCCGGAGAATTATAAGCCATATTGTACGAATTCACGATATTCTTTTCTGAATGTGAAAAAATAAGCATAGCAATATTTAAAAAATCACATCTGAAGAATAACCAAATAACTATTTAAAAAAACTCATAAATTTATTGTGAATACACACAATTTCCCACATTTATATGGAATATTATCATCATAAAGATATGGCAGCTAAAACAGGTATGTTGAATAATGTGACCCATGATGTAATATGAATGAATATCTGTGAAAAATAAAATTGAAATACAACCACAATTATCTGAATATCAATTAAATATTTATGTAATAAAAATATTACCTTAAAAATTGCAATTATTTCATAAATTAAAAAAAGTTTTTATGAAATTCTACAACAAATTTGACATTATTATTTCTAATTACCAAAATCTTAATCCAAAATCAAAATTTAAGTTTATTTTAAAAATTAAATGTCTAAAATGAAGACCTAGTAAACAAAATTTCGGATATCCGAAATGATGTTATTCAAAGTTTTTGTTTTTATTGCTTCAGACGATTCTTATTTAAATATACTTTTAGTTAAATATTATAACTTAGAAGGGAAAATATACTAATACTCTCGTCAGAGAAGATCACAGATGAAACTAAAATGGGCAATAGAAAGGTTCATTCACTTTCTTGGTGATGATAACCGTAAATTCTCTGAGCAATAAAATATTCATCTTTACTGATTAATGCATCGTAAAAGTTCTGATTTGGAATATTAGGCAAATCCCCTCCCAAATCTTCGGGCAAAATTTCTTTTGGTATGTGCTTTTGCAAACTGTTCAAGTCATATCCATGAAAATGAATCTGAAAGAAAATAATAACTGATAAAAAAATTTAAATCATCATTAAAATAACTTAGTTTGCAAAAGTTTAAAATATTATTAAAAAAAATTTATTTTTCATAATTTTATAAAAAATAGATTAAGTCTAAAGAAAAGTTATATCCAAAATATAAGTAAAAACGTCAGAAAATTTTTATTAAACATTATAGTTTTAAGAAATTACTATATTCGCTTAATTATTCACTTTATTAAACTAACTTTTAGCTGGAATACAGCTATTATATCCAAAGCTAACAATTATTTCGGTAGCAATTTTATATGTTCCGAAAATTTAAGAATGAAATAAACTGCTGCAATATCAATTAGAAATTCCAAGATTCATTAAAAATGTATGTCTTGTTTTCATGGAAGTAAATAAAAATTAAACTTTAAGATTCAAAGAGTATTTGTTAAAATATTCACAAATGAATTAATAGTTCTAGCTTTGTTACTGTACTTCTAACGCAAATGCTGACAACAATACTTGCTACACTTAATAGCATAAAGTTCTTGTTGAAAACTTGAAGCTTTTCTAATTAAGTAGTGTAAATTGACTTTTAGATTTGCCGAGCTTATTGTTCAACTTAGTATACATGGAAATTTTTCAAATACTTGATCAAAATTAAATTTGGAAATCATATTAATAATCTAAAAATTCAAAATTAAGTGATCATTCATGTGATAATGTTTTGGAATACCACTGAACATTGCTTTGTAGGAAAATGACTTCTGAGAAAACGTGAATGGTATCATTGAAACGCTGATGATAAATTGCCATACAGAAAACTTGATAGTCACCAAAGGTTAAACAGCAGTTAAACAGGATACAGTTAAGTATAACAAAGAATACAGACTCATTTTAGATACAGATAGTTATAAATTTCGTGTTAAGATTCTGCGATTAGGTTCTTTTCTATGAAATCTGATTTATTGATTGGCCAAGAAGCTGATAGAGACAACCGTTTCTTTAAATTTTCGGATGCATTTAGTGGTGGCACTTTAGTGAGCCAATATTTTTTATAATGAAATCAGAAATAAATAATTAAAATTCAAATGTTAATATTATGTTTTTGCTTAATACGAAAAAGATAATTATGGTTAATTTGACCAATGAAGCCTTCATCACGATAAAAGTTATGAAGAAAAGTAAATAGAGTATATATTTATTTAATTATGTATGCATTTGATTTTAAATAAATTATTACGCATGCAAAATTGTTATTTTTCCTCTATGTAAGGAAAATACAAATTGTTTTAATCATATAAATATGTTATATAGCATATTTATTTAAAAATTATTTCAGGTACATTTTCCAAATGTTAAAATAAATATTTAACAATAATTATATTCATCACAATTAGTTTGTCAATAAAAATCAATACTGAAATATACATTCTTTATTGTAGAAAAATTTGCAGAAATGCACGCAAATGAAATAGAAAAGCAAATATTTTCTGTTCTTAAAATCAATTATTATTTATATGTATAAAATAGAGCAATTTATTTTTATTGTATTTTTTGTAGAAATTATCCTCATGACAATCTAATGTGCTTACTTTCAATACCAATACGTAAAACAGAGTAAAAGTAAACATGCAGTTTGACTTGATAAGAAATTATTATTCTAAAACTCCAATGAATATATGTAATCAAAAAGAATCTAAATATCATTACTTACTCTATTTTTGATTTTTTCATTCAACAAAGGCTTCACTAGTGAAAACAACACAGAAAAAATACTAGAATGATTTATAATATGGATAGCCTTATGCCTAATTGGTAAGCAATCCTATAATAAGAGAAGACGGAACTAAATGCAAATTTTTTTACATATTTTTTTACCTTTCGTTATAAACTGAAAATTTACACAAAATTATTTTACAAAGTTATTTCTTAATATAGATATATAAAATTCAATTTACCTGCAATAAAAACATTTATTATTGTAATATTTTAAACAATGGAAGAATAAGTAAAAACGGGTTTTTCCTATCTAATAATATACAATAATAACATACAATCAATAATAAATTATTATATGGATAGTCTTATTCCTAATTGATAAGCAATCCTATAATAAGAGAAGAGAGTAAATTTCTTTTAAATATTTTTTTTTTACCTTTGGTCATAAAATAAAAATTGACACAAAATTATTTTACTCAGTTATTTCTTAATATAGATATATATAAAAATTTCGATTTAAAAAATTTACCCATATGCTATTTTAAACAATAGAAGAATAAGTAAAAAAGGGTTTTTCCTATGTAATAATATACTATCAATTTTCTGAAAAAATACCTTCAGCTTAGCTTTGACAGGCAAAAAAGTGAAGCTGAAGTAGCAAACCAAATACATATCCAAGTCTTATAAAAACATTTTTTCTGATTTATGAACGCATATGAAATTCTTGAATATTGTAAAGAAGATTTTAAAATTTGAAATTCTAGTGTCTTATTCCCAATTCAAATCCAAATAAATTTTTTTTAATTTAATAAAAATTATTTTATTTAACAAACTTGCTGATATGTTTTTTTTATGTAAAATTAATTATTTTATTTATTTAAATTAATCATTTTTAAAATATTAATGCAATGTACTATCAATACTTCATCTATTAAATGCTCATTATACCATTGCATTTGAATATGAAATTATATAGCGTATATTCTAGATAAACGCTTACATAGTTTCGCAATTTTGAGATGCTCCATTGTTTTTTGTTGTTAGAAAATAAGGATACTTTGGGTAGTAATATGCAATATTTTTAGTTTAAATGAGATACAAAATTTCTAATCAATGAAGCAATCACCGAGGAAAAGCTAAGTATTACATCAATGAAAAACAGAAAGAAAATAAAACATATTATGCTCATTATTACATCAAGGAAAAACAAAAAGTAAATAAAACACATATTATGTTCATTATTAACTTTTACTTTGTATATTCTTAAAATTATTTCTCATTGAATTGAAATTGCTTTTTTTTATAAAAACATTTATTTCGTATATTCTTAAAATTCTACTTAATTTAATGTTGAAAGTAAATCCTCTTGCAAACATCTTATTGTCATTGATATTGCGTAAAAGATTTAAAAAATGTTTGGGATTCAAGAAATATTTGAATATTTACGGTTTGGATTCCAAGACATTTAGAATTGGTAAAACAGTTGTTTACAGTTTTAAACAACAATTAGAATGAACTGATAAATCATATATAATTTTCATAAAATATATACCACTTGTTTCAATATTTTGTTTACAACCAATTGTGTTATGATTTTATCTTCTAGTTTCAAATAACTAAATACATGTTTGTACATTCATAAAGTAGTTTACCCCATGATGTTATGAAATTTTAAAATTTTTATTAAAAAACTTTCCTATTTCAGTAGAATTATTTTAATAATGAACTTAATTCGTTTTTGAGTACCAAAACATATCATAAACATAAAATTTCATTTTTATATTAAGTAGATTATTAAAAATGTGAAGTAAATATTATTTTTGAGTATAAATAATTATCTTGATTGTATCTAATATATATGTTATTAGATACAATCAAGAAAACTATGAATTTTTTTCAGTATTGTTGTGTAGATAAATCTCATTAGCGTATAATTCATAATATTAATATAATTATCTTAACTAGGTATAAAATTACGACTTATTTTTTTCTATTTTTGTGTAAAATATAATGAACTATTCTTAATTTATCCTTTAAAATAGTATTACAGGAACTTAAATGCTTAATTTGTTTTCAAACAATATAGCAAACAATATAGTAATGATTTTAGAAAGTATCATTTCCATTTAAACCTGTACATATAAAAAAATTAAATTTAAATTAAAATCCAGACTATATATTAGAACCATGCAGATATTTTGAACAAAGCAAATATTTGAGCTAATTTATATGAGAATACTACAGCAAAAATACATGCTCATGAATTCAGTGTGATGGAGCAGAAAAATGTGCTCTTCAGTATACAATATTTACCTGTAAAGTATTGACGAAGCAGCGAACTTCATTGACAGGTATTTGAAATAAATGGGACCAAGAAAAGTCTTTCATGTCAGCTATAGTTACAATACCACTGATCTGTGTCAAAGGGTTGCGAATTGCCATTTCATTGCACATAATATTGAATTTTAAAAGCTCATCACATGTTAAAGTGCTTGGATCCCATTTTCCTATAAAGTAAAATGGACAAAGTGATTTGTTAAATTCATATTTAATTTTGCAGGAAAAAAGATTAAGAAAAGAATTTCTGGAAAATAAAATATGGAAAACAACATTGCTCAGAAATTTATACTATATTTATGAAACTAAAGGAATTAAAACAAATAAATGGCAAGAATTTACAATTCCTTACGGTAATAAATCGTATATAAATAATATTAAGGTATCATTACAATAATATTAAAATATAAATAACATACATAATATGAATTTATTATTAATTTTTAAACAATACTTTTTATTATTTAAAATGTACAATAAAATGAATTTCTTACTCTTACAACTTCTTATTTGTTTAAAAATTATTTTATTGAACACTTCTGGATTATTACATAAATTCAACTTGAAATAGCTTTTTGTTTGTTCTACTAGATGAAAAGTATCAAGCTTTCAATATTCATTTCAATTTTCTTTAAATTTAGATTCACACATATAGTCTTTACATTGTTTGATTTTACTTTATTTTCTCCTATAACCTTATAACTCAATAATTCACTTCTTTGTAATATCAACTACTCATTTTTATGTATTAATATTCATGATCATTTATTTTTATTTTGGTCAAATGTGTTTCTTAAATAATCTCTTTATACAAACCCATCAAACCATTATGTTTTATTTTGAAGCTTTATCAAAAAGCTTTCATTTGCCAAAAGTAATGCAATCAAAAGCATCCTATTAGATATATATTTTAGATACATGAGAGAACAAATTTATTATATTTTTGAAAAGATTAAAAATCATATTCATTTCAAAATTATTTGTTTGAAAATGACTAATACTTTTTTATAGTTATACATTATTTGATGTATATGAGATTCTTATTATTGATATTTTTTTTTTGCTGATTTGATATGCATAAGATTTTATTTTATAAAAACTGCTTCTTTAGAAAAAAACAATGAAAAAATAGAAAAAACTATGCTAAGGAAATAAAATAAACTTTATACACAAAAAATAATCAAATACAGTCAGAAATGTCGTAATTATTTATTTTTTAACAACTTTAATATAAATCTTCATTGTAAAATTTTTTTATAAATTTAGAATTACAAACAATATGAAATCTTATTTTACAAATCCTTGTTTTGATATCAATATTCAAATTCAAATAGTTTCAGAACGGAAATTATTCACTTGTAAAGAAATATTCGGAAAATGATGATCAATGCTTGATTTGATTTTTGATTTTGTTGTCTCTCTATGGTCTTTTTATTTCTGACGAAGATAAATTGAGCCGAGATCTACGGTTTTAAGTGAACTCCGAGAAACACAAAAAACATTCACACTCAAGTTGGGAATTGAATCTACGAACTGTTCAATTTAGCGCTAATCATTCAGCTACGAGCTTCACAACGATGATCAATGAAATAATGGAATAGTTAGCATGAATGCATTCACAAATACATGAATATTTTTTTATAAATACATTCTAATTAATTTAGTTCTCAATCTTATCGAAAGGTGACGGTATTAAAGTAATCATAATGTACTGCTTTATAAAATTGTTCTTAATTATATTTGAGTCGATTTTCATGAGTGACTATAATGATGCTAGAATTCTTTGAAAATATAAAGGCAATCAGATGAAAACCAAGCACCTAGTATGAAACCCATTCTTGGTAAAAGTTAACAACACTGTTTTAAGTATCGGTATTACCATTTGTCATGTAGGTAGGAGAAATTCTTTGTGAAAAGTCACATATACACAATGCTACTTCTTCAATGATCTTGAAATAAACATATTGAAAAGTATCTTCGTCCATAAGGAAAAATATAAAGGAACAAGATACAGAAAAAAACTGTAATTCGTTTCTTGGTAATTAAGGTTGCTTGTAAACATGAAATTCATAGTCTTCTGTTTATTGTATATGTTTAATACTGAGTGTTTTAGCAGCTTATGAAATCAAAACGTTCAAGAGCACTATCATAAAAAATCTTTCTTTTGCATGGAATGCATGTTCCCATGCTGTTCCCAACTGCTGAATTAATATTTTTCAGAGATTTTGCTGGAAAATGTTTAGACATCCTTCGTATAACCCAGATTTTTCTCCTTGCAACTTCCATATTTTTGGTGAAGTTAAGAAATATATTTGTGGAGATTCAAGAATGGGTGATGTTGAGGAAACACCAGCAATTTACTTCTTCCTACGAGACTGTAAACTTGTCGCCTCGTCTCCCATTGGTAAATACTCATGGTAGCTCCTTTTGATTAAAAAAACGTTCCCTGACTGTAAAGTTTTTTTTATCTTATTTGACTGCCCTTTATAAGTTTTAGTAGCTATAAATAATATGTAGTTAATGCTTGTTTTTAGGGAAATGTAACGAACAAATTTATAGAGAAAGATAAATAAAGAAAGAAATGCACAAATTTAAATGTACACAAATTATTGATTAATACAAAGATTTTTAAATTTTATTAAAGTATATTGATTTAATGAATTATAAAACATTCTAGACGCAAAATTAAAATAAAAGACATAATCTGCAGTAATATATAAACGATTAACATTTCAACACTTCTATAACATCATCCACAGTCTATGTTAAAAGGAAAATTTTGGTTATACGCCTGAAAATCTCATTAAATAGTGATTTTGATCATGTTTCTGATATATTATATTGCTCCGGAAAAAGAACGCATGTAAGCATGAAAATTTTAACCATACTGGATTACATTATTCAGAGGAACTACTGCTTGTTTTTTCATATTCCTACTGCTAGAGTTATTTCGGTTTGTTGCTAACAATTGCTTTTTTTCCAGGACTAAAATCAATTGTAAACATGATGTCAATGGTTGCAGAAAAAATCGAGAACAATTTCTTGTCCATTTTTAAAGTAATAACTCAGGCGAAGAGTTCCAATAGATAGAGTTGTAGTAGTATTTTTACGGGCAAGAGAGAGAGAGAGATATACACACTAAATAATCATGTTGTTGCTCCCTTAGCATACTCTGAAGAAAGTTGGACTACTAGATTGGTTATAAATTTAATCATTACTTCATCTCATTGGATTTCACGTGCATAATTAATGTTTCAGTTATTCATCTTCATTGTTGTGCATTTTTAATGACCCTTAGTGTATGTCAATTTATAGGTTATTGCCTTCTTTTTAAATATCGATTTTCAATGATTTTTATAATAGGACCTTATAGATTTTCTATCAACATTTCCACTATATTTAACAATACGTTACTTATTATGGAGGAAGCAACTCGATTAATTTCAAGTAAAATCAGTATGTTTCTTCTCTCTGTTACCTGAGGATTTAAACATATTGAAGATGATTAGATATCTCAGGTAATAAATTACTTTGCTATGTTTAATAATAGTTTTAACATATCCAGATAAATAAAATAAAATCATTTTTAATTACTAGAAGGACCAAAAATTATATGCAAAATTAACCGTTCTTACCAAACTTCGACAGTAATATTGGGCAGTCATCTGTATTCCGATAAGGTAAAAAGTAATGTATACCAGAGTCGATGGCGTTTTGACAGGAAGCTGGATTGAAGTCTCTGAACATGCTGGGATATTGCAAGCGAGCCTTGTAATACTTTAGTATAAGTCTGTACGCTGCTTGACAGTCGAATTTTCTGGCTCTCAAAAATATAATGAGGAACTCATCCTCTAAACAAGGAGTCAAATTTTTTTCAGCTGAAATAAATATACAATACGAAGTTATGATCATTACAAACTGAAATAACATAAAATTTCGGTAAAAATGTGGTTTAAAATGTTATAAATTATGTTAAAATGTTATTGAGTAACTATTAGCTTATTCAATGAATATAGTTATATACATTTTCTTTAGGAATAGAATTGTAAACTGTAGATAATTTAATGACACCCTTAGTTCTATTATTAAATTAAACAGGTTTAAATGTTTTGTAATGGTTCAAAATAAATCATGGACAATATCATATTAGTACTGCAGTGAAATTCGTAAATTCCTGTTAGATTAAATTTATTACGTACCACTTTACGAGAGAAGGACTCAATTTGATTCATTTACATTTATGTCTGCAGTATCCTTGTTAAAACACAGGCTAAAATAAATTCATATGAATTTAGTGGAGACATTTTTTATTTTATTAGCAATGCATATAATCTTTAGGCATTCGCTTTTCGCAGTTTTGAAGACAATGGATTTATTTAATTAGACTAGTACAAAAATGATTTAAATCAGCAAACTATACAGAAAAGATATTAATATTTTAAGTGGATTTATGTGGTATGGATAAACAAAGAAAATAACATTTTCATAAAAAATGACATGAAAAATGAACAATATAAAAAAATTTAATAAAAGATGAGTAAAATTACCATTTTATTATGAGCAGCATATTTATTTTAAGAATTCTAAAAATGAAATGGAAGTACTATGTGAAAAATATTTTTCAGAAATGATAAATGTAGAAAAATGAGAGTAGGAAATTTTTAAAAGTAATGTATTGATCATGTGCAGTTCGTAAATGTCTTGTGAGGAATTTTGAGCAAAAAGATATTAAAACAATTCACACTGCAAGAAAATCAAAGCATATAATGTGTTTATTTTTATTCGGTCACATAAAATATTTATTTAATATACTAGGTTTTATTTAATATATTTGTTATTGTAAATCGAAGAAGGGAATTTTTTGTATCTAGTCAGTGTTATAAATGTAAAAGTGTATTTTGCAGCTAATCCTACATTTATAATATCATATTTTGTCATTTTACACAAAATTTATGATTTCCTTCTAGAGTAAAGTTATGTTATTTTCATTCAGTATTACAAATGTATATTTTCTGTGGGAAGTAATATTTTGGCGATTTCAATAAATATTTTTAAAAAATTTAAACTTGTTTTCGTTGTCTTTGCACAGCATTTATACTGAAACTGTTTTTTAAGTTACATATTTTTATATGGGGATTTTAACTTCAGAGTTATTAAAAACAATTGTTTTAAACTTTATTTCATTAACATAATAAGTTATTGAATGTTAGATAGAAATAATGTAATATTTTAAAGAATCATAAAATATATATTTTACATCTTTTTAACTTCAGTGTGGAAAAACTGTACTGTATACATTATTTTAGACATATCTTTATGTATGTGTTAAAAATAATCCAGTTATTTATAACATACTTAGAGTATTATATTTATCATGATTCACTTAACACTTACTTTGAAAAAGATGCATTTGAGTTAATAAATACCTCCCCACACATGCAAAGTCTTAACATTTACTTTAATTTTTTAATTTATTGTACAGTAAAAACATATTGAAGATTCAATTATAAATAATAAAGATTAAAAATAACTATTTCTATTTCTAAACTATTTCTATTTCTATAAAATTCTATTTTCAAAAGTTTATCAAATAGTTTCTATAAAAAATAAAATATAAAAAATTGGAAGATATTTATAACGTAATCGGCTAGGACGATAAGCAAAAATCTTGCAGACCCAGTTTATTAATAAATACAATTGTTACCTCAGAACTTAAATAAAAAAGTTAAAAAAAGAAGATAAACATTCACGGATTAACAAAACCTCGAAAATCCAACTAATAAACTTTAGAGCATTTTAGAAAATTATTTAATAGATAATTAATACAAAATGTCATTCTAGATGACATAAATACTAGAAAATTATTATTTGTTTCACACAACTTGCCAAAATGCATTATTTTTTTTAAAAAATATATGTACATATAAGATGGCTAATCAAACATCATTAAAAGGAGCCGAACGACTACAGTAAGTTATTTTTTATCTTTATAAATAATATTAATAAAAACATAAATCTTACAAACATCATCACGGAATAATAAAGTCCAATGTTATTGTCCAAAGAATCTTATGTCTAAAGAGAGTTCAAATTATGCCATAAAGAGGATATATCTCAACTATCATAATAAAAGACATTTTTGTATTTTGAATAAGGATATATTAAACGGGGATTCTTTCAAAGAAACAAAAATCATATATGGATTTTAGAAAATTAAGGCTGAGAGAGGAAGCAAATGAAATTTTAACACATAAAAAAGTGCTAAGCACTTTTTGGAAGTTGGGATGTCATATTTTTAACAGTATGCGTGGAATTCATATCAAGAACACTATAATAATTACTTCGAGGGAAAGACAAATGTTATGCACACTTCAAGGTAATTTTTACCAAAATATATTCATATTTTTTTTTCAACTGAAGAAGTTTAAACTCAAGTTCAGCATTATTTAAATGACCAAATGTTGGAAAAATGGAGCAGCGCCCTCTACATTGCCAGCCTAGCTGGCACAAGACAACAAAAATAACAACAAATGGCCAAATATTTAACATAATTAGATTTCGATGAATATTTATTGAATAGCCTGATGGATATCTTTGTATAGAATGCAATGGTCTATACAATATAGGTAAGATAGATGATTGGAAATTTCTGATTGATAGTTCTAGACTCAGGAATCGAATAAACTATGATTTTCTTACATACATTGATGAAGAAAAATTAAGAACATAAAGTTAACTAATCGTGAAAGATTGTCAGGTATGTATATTGTGTCAATCAATATAAGGAGAAACTTTGAATTCTATCATATATTCAATTTAAAAGCTTGCACATAGCCATATTGTTATTGCTTGTAATACGGTGCTCATCTTAAGCTTCATTTTTTTTATTTTTAAAAAATGTCAAAGACGTACTCTCCAAATATTCTTTTAGAGTATCAAGACATGTTGAAAGATCCTCATCCGTTTCAGGCAAATCGACTCTTTCTAATTGAGCCATTTTTTTCATATCTTCAGAAATAAGACAGGAATTAAAGTCTTTGAACTCTGCATAAGGATCGTTTTCCATATTTCTTCCTGTGAAAGAAAAGAAAAACTAAGAAAATATATAAGCCATACTCACATGATTCCTTATTTTTTCTTGTGCATATTTAATATAATACTCTTAGCAATGATTAGATTTTTTATAGCTTATAGCAATTATTACTTTATTGTTAAATATAGGGCATTACAATTAATTGCATGAAAAACAGATAATGATCAGAGCTTTTAAATTCAGTAATCCATGAACTATATAAAAAAGAAAATTTCCATAATTTGTCACAGTGACAATCAGTAATGAGCTATATTTGGCCCGGCCAAACTTATGGTTCTTTTAAAATTTTTTAGCGTTGTAATGATAAAGGTAAAGAAAACAAATAGTATAAATAAAAAACTTAGACAAATAATTCAGTTTAAGTTAATAACATTTTATTTTTCATAATATATATAAAATATATCTATATAGTTATATATATTAATTTAAATAAATGTGTTTATTTTTTGACAGTTAAAATTAACATGAAATGCAATTACAGTATAAAATATTAAAATTTAATTATTTTCTATATTTAAAAATGACACTAATTTAGGTAGAGAAGGAGAGAGAGAAAAACTATTTTATCAATTCAATTCTTATAACTATAAATTTAAGTTTAATAACATTGATAACGCAGATTCTCTTAAATTATTGGGTATTGAAAATAATGCTTAAAATTTAAGAATAAATAATTAAATGATTCGTATAGAAAGTATAGGTTAAATATGAAATTCACAATTGGTAATTACAGAAACAATTGCTAAAAAATTTATGTGAAGGGTGTTTGTTATTTAACGAATATAAATATTATTGCACTGGCCCTTCAATTTTCCCATTCGTGCTATAATCAAATTTTACTCAGCAATATCACAATTCCTTACGTACGACAAAAAAAGTTTTAAAAATTTTTTTTATAACTGTGTACATTTTATAGTGTTAAAAATGTATTAATATTTATATTTTTATTTGAATAAAATCCAGTGATATTTATTGCGATTTGATAGTGAAATTTTTCTTTTCAAAATGAAATATCTTATGTTTGATTCTAATATCTTTTAAGTACATTTGTTGATAAAGGGGATTTGTAAAAGAAGCTGAAGATATTTTTGTTAGCTAAAGTAAAGTTTAAAAATTTATTTTCTTCATCTAATTTAAGACATTTAAGTTGCAACATTTTTTATTACAAATAAATGATATGCACACGTACTTTTTTTATAAAGTAAATAAAGTTACATTCCTGAGAAGGTAATCGTATTTTCAGCATTTCTTACCAGTAATTTACTTTTCAATATGTTTTCATTCTGTGTATTTCTTATTTTAAATGATATGCTATATATTTTAGTTAATATTTAATAACTATGATGATACGGAAAAGCCAATTGTCTATTGATGCAAAGTTTTTTTTTAAATTCTGCGTAATTTTATGTGCTTCAAGTCATTTTTTTTAAAATCAAATGCGGCACTTTTGCTGATGCGCTTTTTTTGAAAAAATTACAGTAGTTAATTATGTTGAACTATAACATGAAATATCTTGTTTTGTTATAACGCCATTAAAGAAGAATAAATAGTTCTATTCTTTTAAATATGACAGATTATTTTTGAAATTTTTGTCGTTTAGTTTTACAATTTCTCTCGTTTCTTCAGATAATATTCACTCTTACTGAAAATATTATAAATTATCATATACCCCAAATACTTAAAGCAATTGCTTAATATAATTTTGGTTATAATGTTATTTGATTACTAGAATTAAAAAAAAAGAAAAAAAAAGAGGAAGAGAAATTAAAATACACTTTATATTGGGAACTTGCCAAATCATCTGTTTCCCTCAGACAGCTGGATATCACGTGGTATTCAAGGTCATATTCAAATGTCTCCCGAAATCACCCATTTCGAGAAAAATAAGGCGTGGTATATTTACTATTATTGTGTTTTTGGATCGATTTTAATATTATAAATACAGTTATGGAGGAAAGTGTTTGGAAAATTCGATTGCTTTTATATTTAATGAGAATGTTTATTTTTTATTTCCGTAGAATATGATAAATGAAAAAAGCATATTAAAATTTTTTGCATGGGTACAAAACATGCAGTCTGGAAATATTTAAGCGACATAATTTATTAGAAGATTGCGATTTTTATCATTAAATATACTTGGACGAAAAATATTCTATCAAAACCTCTGACAATAATATGCATTTTACAAAACAGCTTTCGTCAAAATTTTAAATGCATAACCCAGTTACGTTGCTTTAATTACTTTTAAAACTATTATTGCTAAGAGCATTAGAAAAAGTGCTCAGAAACTGTGAATTTTAAATTTGAATGAGCAAAGGAATTCAATTGTATAATTTAAATTCCATAATTTTTATCTGAACAGGAATAGTGGCGCTCAAGAATCTTTTTCTTAGGAAAAAAAGAATTGAAGCTAATGAATATTTTAATGCCTTCCCAGTGTAACGGATAAAATATTTTATGAGTCATAACAAGTATCAAAGATAGGTACAAAATATAAAATTGATAAATGAATTTAAAAAATCTAATTATTTTAAATCCAATATGTGCTGTTACATGTCCCTTTTAGACAGCAGCTCTAGACCAGGTCCATAAAATTAAACATCCCCCAAAAAATCCAGCACCATCAAAGGATCGTCGTATAAATCTTCCGGGGATAGCCTCAGGCACGCAAAGATGTGTTTTGGTGAAGTTAGTTCAGCGAAACAGATGAAACAGGCCTCGAAATTTTCGGAGCCTTTAGAAAATTTTAATTATCTGAGGTGATCACTTTGAAAACTATCATATATATCGTATCATATTATAACTAACATATTATATCATATAATAATAGCTATCATATAATATTATTGTAAAAATAGTGAACTTACAAAATATTTTTATATTTCTATTTATGTTTGAAAATTTTTGCTTTTGAAATTTTAAAGCTGGCATCCGAAATGTTATACATCTAGGTAAATGCTGATTATATATGTATATATATCTATTTATTATTAAAAGAAAGCTTATGACACAGATGGAGATTTTAATAAATAAAACATTAGGATTCTTTTATGAGTTATTACGATATTTATTGCATAGTGTAGTTGCAAAGAAGCACAAAATCTGCTTTAAATCTTTCATAGATTTTATAGAATCTTTTAAAACATTTGCTTATGAAGTATCTTACAAAACTACAAGTTTATTTGGTAGTTGTATGTTATACTTACAAACTTTATATATTATAGAATACATATAATTTCAATTCTAGTCAGTTAAAGCTTGGATTTACTTTCTAGGAAATTGCTTTCCTAAATTATATTTCTCATGGTTCATGAATTATTCCCACTAATGAAAAAATATTAATTTAAAAGTTTCATGACTTCTTGAGAATGCATGTTGTCGATTGGCAGTCTGTTACAAAGTCACACACACACACAATGTCTTTATTGTCTGATATTCATTAACTCAAATTTTTAAATCGCATAGAAAAAACATACTGCTGGTCACCCAAATTGCAACATTAAGAAAAAGACAAGAGATGTTGACCAAGTATCAAATGATTAAATTTATAAACTTCTGTGAACTGTGGTTCCTGCCAAACTCAGTAGCCAGAGTAGCCGCCACTGTTGGAGACCACCGCCGCCACACGCCTTGGCATTGATTCAAAGATGCCTTAGTAGTGTTTTTGGGGTACAGTAGACCAAGCAGCTTCCACACGTTACCAAACTTAATCTGGTGTGGTAGTTGGTGATTTAATCTGGGTCAATCGTTGAGCAACCATGAACCACATGTTTTCCATCGGCGAAAGATACGGAGAGGGAGCAAGCCAAGGAAGCAATTCAATCTGGTAATTGACAAATAACCCTTGGACAATGCGTGCCACGTGTGGTCACACATTAGCCTGTTGAAATATGGCTGTGGGCAAGCCCTGACTGTTGGGAAGGGCAACTGGCTTCAAGACCTCGAAGATGTAGCTCTGGCTGTTTAAATTATCGGCAATGCGTACTAGAGGAGTGCGAGAGTGATATCCAATACCACAATACCCATTGCAGGACCAGTGTGGTGGTGTATAACGCAGCTGCTTAGCATCCTCCTTCCACGGTGTCTCCAGACTCGAATGCGACCATCATGGTGTTGCAGACAGAAGTGTGACTTGTCAGTAAAGACAATTTCATTCCATTTTGCTATCTGTTTCCTTCTTTCATGGCACCATTGCCAAAGGAGACGTCTGTGGTTCTGCGTCAAGGGTAAACGAAGCAATATATGTCTTGCGGACAGACCACTCTGCTGTAAAAGGCGTCGAATGGTACACGCAGTCACTGGATGATGCGTTACAGACTGAATATGGTGTACTATGGTTGGTGAGGTGGCTGAGCGATCCGTCACTGTTATGCGCACGATTTGCCTGTCATCACGTGAAGTGGTACACTGAGGTGGATGCGAGTGAACACGTCGGTCCGTTGTAGCCTTTTTCTTCCAACGATCACAAATCCGCATAACAGTTGTTTGGTTTCGTCCAACACGACTACCGATTTCCCTAAAAAAACCACAATCTTGGTTGGCCACTATCCTTCCTCTATCGAAAAAAAAATGATAGCTGTTTTCTAAAAGGAGTAATGATATTTTTTTTTAAACAACAAGAAAAACACAATTTTCGAACTTGAAATCGTCGAAATCTCCAAGCCTTAAATAGTTTAAGGTGGCGCCACATGTACGCGTGCTCTGTGCGTGTCCGCTGAAATTCTAATCATTTATATATCCTCCGCTAATGCATGTTGTAAATTTCATGTTATTTGCCTTGAAAATGTTGTAAATTTCATGATATTTGCCTTCTTCCTTCAGAGTGTTGCATTTACGGTGGCCAGCAGTGTATTTACTCCAGTGGAAATATTAATTGAATTCTAATCATGAAAAATGTATTTATTTTTGAAATTTGTATTCTGTACTTTACCAATAAGCATTAGCAATTTTATAAGAACATTATTTTTGTAATTTCATCATGTTGTAAAAGCCCTTTTCAGTAATAAATAATTTAAAGTTAATTTTATTTTTATATATATATTTAAAATTTAAAATAATTTTGAGAATCATTATGATTATTAAAAACACTTTATGTTGTTTGATTCTAATGTACTATTCCTTCTGTGAAAGCACAAATATTGTTCCTATTATTGGAATTTCTTCTTTAAGAATGTGATAAAGTGCTTGGAATTTTGTAAATTTGGAAACAATATTTCTTAAAATACATTTTACTTGATAAATAATACTAACGTTGGAAATATTGAACTGAATAAATAATTCTAATGTTCAAAATATATTGAGCTGCATTTTTTATACATATTAAATATTTCAAAACGGAAACGGTTATGTTAACATTGAATATACGTCCTTGTAATAATATTTGCATTATTATTGTGAATACAATAGAACTTTTCAATTCAAAATTTTGTCTAAAGCAATATAAATAAGGCAAATATTAAAATGTCCTGTTTCCAAAATTAAAAATAAAATTTTTTGTAGTCATAAGTTTGGATCGTAAAAAAGTCTGGGAACGTCTAAGAATAATTTGTTTACTCAATGGTTTTGTTTATTGACACTTCTTGTAAAATAGTACAAAATATAATTTTATTTACCTCTTTTTGAATCAATTAACAGTTTTACTTGAAAAGAAAGGCTCTACACTCTAATTCCTTGGAGTTCCTTAATTTCTTACTGTTCTTTAATTTCTTTTCTCAAGAGGTAGTTTATTCGCTAAGTGATTAGATGAATGAAATTTGTTGTTATAAGAATAAATAAAATGCTTATATATTTTGTGCTAAATTTCTATATGAATAAATTAAGTTATTTTTTAAAATGAGTTAATAAATAGCTAAGTTCTTTAAAGTATTAGACGCAATATGTAATGTAGTAATAAGATATTCTATTATTAATATACTAAAATATATAGAAAGTTAAAGCTAGTTTATTTCATTATTTAGGAATGCACATGAAATTATTAGAATATTCAAGCTTCATATTTATCAAAAGAAAAATTAAATATAGGAAAAAAACTACACAATTTTAACTTAAAATTTCAATAATTACAGTAAAAGATTTAAAATATGAATTTTATAAATAATGTAGATTCCTTACAAACAATAAAGTAAATGTTTTCTAAAATAATATAATTTTATAGAAAAAGAGAAAAAAATGAGATTCTTATATGAAGACATTTTTACTCTAAAATTATGATATAATGTACGTTTTGATTAAACACTAGAAGTATTGACTTTAAAACTAGTAAAACACAGAGAAAAAAATTGACAAAATTACCTTTTAAGCCTTAAAAATCCTTAAAACCTTAACCTTTAAATTCTTAAAAATATTTTCAATATGAGTTTAAAAGATCTTTACCTTACAATCATGCAACAGTCTAAAATCATTTATAAAAACAATAAAAATAAAAAGAGTCAGAAAAAAACATATATGAAAACATTTTAGAAAAAAACAAATAGAAATTTACGGAGCCATTCACAAAAATTAAAAAACCAAATTTGGCGAAAATTATGTTAAAATTGCATAACAATATTAAGTTATAAAAAATATGTTTTATCAAATTAAAATAGCCGTTGAATAAAAACACTTGAAGAACTGCAGAAGGATATTACCTTAAAAATAAATTCATTCAAAAGAAAAAATAACAACTGTGATCTTAAGCTCCTCAAAAGAAACAGATGATGAAACTTAGTCAAACTCGACAAATCTAGAATTTATCTTAAAAACACAAAACAGAAATCTTAAATTCAATACATAAATGATAAATTAAAACAAACATGACCGAATTTAAACAACTTCGATTATTTACTAGAAGATGTCTTTGTATGTGTATTTTTGCAAATGGAAAAGTCTAATCTCATTTTGTCTAATCGCAGGATAATGTTTATAAAAGCTGCTGTGCAATTAAATTGATAAAATTTTTGATGTTTTTTTAAAATCTGTTAAACTGTCATTGATGTTTTGATGCATTTCAAAAGAGGCTTGTGCACCACAAAAAGAATTTTGCATTTTCATCAATAAATGCTCTATGTACTTATCTAAATAAATAATTTGATTAAATCTATACTTTGAAAAACACACAGATTTAGCGAAAGAAAAACTTTTTTTTGAAAACCCTTAAAATCCATTAAAAAAAAGAAAAAACAATTATTGACACATGTTTTTACATTTATAAGGGCTATCTTTGTAAGACACAGAAGAGAATAAAAAAACTTATTATCATATAAAATGGACAATATCATAAAATGTTATATAATGTGAAGGTTTTAAGGTGATTTTATTTATCACAAAAATATTTTTTATACAAAAAATTTAAAATTTTCTGATTTTATATGAGGTTTTTCTGGTTTCATTATTAAATAAATTAAAAAATATGTAAAATAAAATTAAATCCAAAATTACAAAGTATATAAGAATAAATAAATTCCTTTGAAATGAAAGTTAAACTATGACTGCAAACGAAAGATCGAATGTTTTACTCATTTCACTTCTTTTCTTTTTACCTCGCAAATCGCATATTCACAGAAATCTATGGATATAAGAATTTTAATATTTTTCATGGAACATCAGATGAACTTGATGGATATTGATCATAGATATTTATTTCTAAAATTCTATTTAGTAGGATGGGAATTATTCTAAATTTATTTAAACTTAATAATAATTTATTTATTTAATAAAAATATAAAAATATAATCAAAATCACTATCTATGATCAGAATTTTTAAAGTGATATCGCATGATATTTGTAAGTGTCACATTTACAGTGTTCAACTTTTTCCAATATTTGAAATATCAGATAATTTTGAGGGAAGGTTATTTAATATTCCTATGCTATTTGGGTTATGCTTATGTATTCAATGAAAATATCGAATAACTGTGGTAGGGAAATTAAAAAAAAAAGATTTAAAATAATATATTAAAATTTTTTCTCTGAATTTCCATTCTTTGCAAATAGCTTCAATAAAGTGACATTATTTACATTCTAAAATTATTTTAATTACATATTTATATGTTCTGTTTGAATTTTGCAGCATTGGTGTAAAATAATGTTTTACAGTGAACTTATTGAAAATTATTTTTATAATTGCTTTAAATTTTGTTTTGAATTTATGACTTTAAAGTTTTTAAGTATATTTCAAATGTATTCAATTTATATTCTTGTATATATTAAATACATATATATGAATTCTTTTAATAATAGCATTCAACTATGACATTGTTTCGAATGAATTGGAAAAGAATTTTGATGATTAATATAAGTAAACCTATGATCTATTGCTTGAAATCTGATGATAAATTATAGCATATTTAATCGCACTATAGAAAGTTTGAATAAATTAGGACAACATTAATAAAAAGAAAAAAACCGTAAACTAATGTAAAGCAACTTTTATTAAGATGAAACATTTGATTAATTAACTTTGATCAGCTAAAACTTGTTGCCTGAAACCTGATTGGTCCTGAAACTTGTTGCTATCGATACAATACGGAAAATAGGGCAGAAATTTCCAGGAAACTCAAATCGATTATATCCCAATCCATTAATAAAATAGGAGTTCTTTTTTTAAAACTCACGCGAATGTTTCAATTGTTAGGGCACATATTTCATTATGTTAAAGTAAATTTATTTAAACATGAAAAAGTTCACTAAATAAAGTTTAACAATCCAAATAAAAAATATAGAGATTGGTATAGGCAAAATAATATTTCATAGAAGTAATCTCTTCTACAAATACGAATCACATTTTATTGATTTAAGTAGAAAACGTTATGTGTCAAAGCAATCAATGCATACATACAAATGGTCTGAAGATGTATTTCTGCATATTGGACTAGTACATGGAATTTGTACTAGTCCAATACAGAAGTATAATATGCCCAATAGAGAAGTATAATGCAAATAAACCAGTACATGGAATATCTAGAATAATAAATAATCAATAGATGATTCAAGATACAAAAAAGGAATTTATTTGAACTATGGCAAGAGAGACAAAAGAGAAAGAGAGAGAGAGAATGATTTAGTCTATATATTTACTATTAATGCTGCACCAAGTCACAAGCCTAAATGGAAAATAGAATGTTCCTAATAAATCAAAAACATTATATTTCAAAAATGTAATTGAAGTATATTCTAATGCAAATAGCGAAATTTATAATAAGTAAAGAATCTCATCTGACTTTACCTAGACATAAACCTTTCTAAGCTAATTTTGAAAATAAATTTTAAACATTGATTAGGAAAAAAATTATAATTTTCGTATCAATTAAATTTAATTTCATTATATCAAAATTAAATAACTCTATAAAATCTTGTTGTGTTTAAGCTAATTGTGTTTAAACTAATAAATACAAAGTAAAGGTGATAAAAAGTCGAAATAGGTTAATGTTTAATTTATCATTGAAATCTGTTTGCAGTATCGAATTATTATCGAATTATGCAAAATGATTATTTGCACCATTATATTTTATTTGTATAGATTTTTAAAGGAACTTTTTTCTGATTTTATTACTAAATTCTTGCTTTAAAAAATATGTCAATTTTTCTTAGGAATTGTGTAGCTTCATACTCGCAGTATACAATTTTGATTTTTCTGTGTATTTTTATACGAAATATTTTAATGCTATCTAACTTTGTAGTGCATCACGTGACTTATAAAAGTGGCTCAGCTACGTCGTAAAACTTCAAACATTTTTCAATTTCTGACAAGAATGAAAATATACTTGAATTAATGATCAACTTAAAATAACTTGTATTGTTATATCTTGTATTAAGGCAGAAGTACATTTAAAAACGATTTTTACTTTAAAAAAAGCGAAAATAATTGTCTGTGTAGGATACGTCAAGGGAAAAATACATATACTATACTAATTCCCCTTTTCCAATAAAGAGTTTTTAAATTAACAATGTGTAATGCATGATGTATCCAATATATCATACCTTTTATATATATATTTTTTAACAAATTTGTTTCCATTATTCCTTATTAAAGTATTACTTATTTAACTAAAATAAAAACATTTTTTGCATAATAAATACTTTAATATTATTAATTAATATTTATTAATTTCAATTGTCAAAAAAGGAAGCTCTTTTTAAATCAACATACAGAAATTTAACATAATAGATGAAGACTATTATGAGTTATTTTTTCTTTTTGGTATTCAGAATTACAATAAAATAATAAATACTTTCTCAAATGATTAAAAGCGGTATATTTTAAAGCAAATGAGAGTATTTTTGCAATGAGAGTACTTTTTTTACAAGATTTTTTAAAAAAAGAGATATAATTATTAGGAGTATTCGATAAGGGATAAAAGGGATAATATTTTGGATTATTTTGTAATGGTACATAATAGTTTTTAATTAATTTTAATAATTGCCTAATAATAAAGAAAATATTGATTTTAAAATTAAAATCAATCCCTAAACTATTTAAAACCTAAGTATATTCAGCATTTTTCACTAGAAAATAAATTTAATATTTTGGATATTGCCCTAATGTTTTAATAATATAAATA
The DNA here is from genome assembly GCA_037975125.1 of Latrodectus hesperus. Taxonomy (NCBI): domain Eukaryota; kingdom Metazoa; phylum Arthropoda; class Arachnida; order Araneae; family Theridiidae; genus Latrodectus; species Latrodectus hesperus. Next base: position 57,342,818 of record CM075855.1, read on the forward strand.
TTCTTTTAAATTTAGCTAATACTTGTAAATACTTATCAATTTTATTCATTTATGTATTCATTTATAAATGAATTACAACAAATTTTATACTATTATAATTGACTTTTATGAAAATAAATGAAGTCTAAAAAATTCATCGACAATAGTTTACTAAACGGATGAAAATAAGAGTGAACAAAAGTGATTTCCATTATCCACAAAAAAATTCCTTTCTTTTTATATTAATTGTACTTTGAATGCAGTTATCGTGAAGGAATTCTGGACATTTTTTGAGTTTCAAGAAATAAAATAAAGTTAAACATTATTGAATTTATTAACAAGCTATATTTTAGTAAATGCGAAATTTTTATGTATAGCAACAAGAACAATTGTTTAAATCTAGTTTTGAAAACGATTTGTCAAAATTAATAAATTTATTATTTTTAAACTTAAATTAGCTACTTACCCTTTTGTAACTGGCAAAGCTTCCCAGAAACCGATAATTTTGAATGATGTTTTGTGGGATAGGTCTCCAAGTAACAGTCGTCTGGCACGTGACCAACAAAGGTCACACGCGTTTTCATATCTGAACAAACACCGGTTCGTTTCGCTTTTTTTTCAGAATCTTTTTTATAACTCTTATGCAACAATGACGCAATACTCGTACGAAGACCAACTGAACGCGCAACTTGTTTATTTCCATAAATTTTACTATTTTTGTTACACTATCGAATAATGAAATTTGTCTTGGAAATTGTATATCTTATTAATTAGGAGTTCTCAAATTATTGTTTTAGTACTTTATGGCTTACAAAAGTCTTGTTACAACCAAACTTTACAACCAAACCCAAATTACGTGTTACAACCAAAATTACGTGGCCATTTATGTCATAGTATGAAATATATGAGTATTAGTAATATTGAGAAGAAAAATGTAATGTGATATTAGTTTTCACTTTTCAAAAAGTATATAAAAAATAAATGTAATGTTTTTTAATTTTACATGCATTAGCAGAATATAACTAACAAGGCTTTTACAAGAAATGCCAACGTTTTGAAAAATACTTTGTAATTTTTAAATTTATGTATTAAACAGACTGCAAAATAACAGACTTTAAGATAAAAGAATGATTTGCTTGAAAATGATTGACAGTTTTCTTTCCAGTTATTGCATTTATATTATCTAATAAAACGAGATAAAATTCATCATTACTCATACATGCGCATTATCTTTTTTTATCTACATTATGCATCTAAAACTAGCAATAATTTTCCTTAAGCAATTTTTCAGGCAGACATCTTTAAGGAAGATTTCTTTGAATTGTTTCTAAAAAGAAATTCTTAAATTTAATATAACAATCAATTTACATATTTAAAAAATTCATCTCTCTCTCTCTTTTAAAATATCTCGTTGTTGTTATCTTGTGCCAGCCAGGCTGACAATATATGGTACGCTGCTCCACTTTTCCAACTGAACCCTATTTTGGTGTGGAGTCCGACTTCCTCAGTACACACATGCCATAGGGACCCGTTTACAGGGTAGAGAACCATTCACAACCCATTCATACAAGGAAAGGACAAAGACAGGATAGGCAGAGAAAGAAAGTACATTCATGCCCGAACTAGGACTCAAACCCAAGATCTCCCTATCCGCAGTCAGGCACTCTGACCACTTGACAGGGTAGGCGGCAAAATATCCCGTAAGTACATTATATTGTTAGAAATTCATAATACCTTTCTACCAAAATTAAAATAATCCCTTTATGGATTGTTAAGCAGGTTGTTCTCTTAACAATCTATAAAGGGATTATTTTAATTTTGGTAGAAAGGTATTATGAATTTCTTTCTACCAAAATTAAAATAATCCCTTTATGGAACTATTGTTCATTAAAAACGCGACGTAAGTAATTTCAAATTTATTCTTTATATTTTTATGTGGAACTAGAAGGATTCAGAATGACAATCTAGGATATCCATGATTCTGCATGCCTTTTTAAAATAAAGTACTAATATATGATTTCTGTTGGATTTTAGTTGTCTTATCACGTATGCATAATTAGATGTGATTATATGTAATCGTAGCATATATTAACAATATGCTAATCATCTAATTAGTGTAAATTTACTCTATTTAGATCTGATCAGCTTAAAATTAAAATAGAACAGTTTTTTTTACAAGAAATAGTGTATGTTTCTATACATCTAAATTATATAATAAGTCCAATGGTGATATATATAATAAATTTTTTATTTACTAGTATGAGGAATCCAAAAACAATCTTCGAATAAAATGAATCAACTTATATCTTTTTAAATTGGATATTTTTTTCTCTGTAATCTAAAGATGTAAAATTAAGCAAAGAAAAGTTGTAACCAATGTCGCATTTCCTCAGCTTATAATGTAGTATACATTATATTAAATAATAAATTTGCAATTCTTGTAGCACACAAAAAATAGAGACTAAGACAATCCAAATGTATAGTATTTAAAAATTTTAATTAAAAATAAAAATATAAATAATTTTTAAATTAAAATTTACTGTCAATGACATTTATAAATTTCAAAAAATGCGATAAATTTAATTAAAAAATATAAAAAGTTTTTTCTCATAAGTAATTTTATTACCCAAGCGGAATTCAGTCTTAATACATATCAAAGTAATCTTGTAACTTTAAGTAAAATATTCAATGAAACCATAAAAGTGTGGCTTTAGAAACACATTGGTGTAGGGCAAATAAAAAGAAAAAACCAAAAATATAAATAATAATTTATCAAACTAATTACAAGAGTTTGAGTTCATATTTATGAACTTAATATACGACCAAATTTTAAAAAATTAACATAAATTAGTAAAATATTGTATAAGAAAGTCTTTACAAATCAAAAGCAAATTTCTTACATAAATTCCTGAATAATTTCAAAAACTTGGAAGCTTATTTGAAAGAAAACTAAATATAAACAGGAACTGAAATTCATTTTCCGAGCTTAGATTTAATAGCTTTCCCGACGTTATTGATAAATTGAATGGGGCAATGCGATGAAAGAAAAGGATGTACGGAGCATCCAGAAAATTTTCTTTCCTGAATTTAATTTCTGATGTGGATAAATTCATGAATACAAATAGGAACTTTAACAGCTTTATAAAAAAATTCGTTGCTTAATATCTCATTAAAACATAGTAACTGAAATCTTCTTCATATGTGGTTCATGAAAATTAAAGAAGCAGCTTCAAACAGGTTCCTTTCAATAATATGCACAATAATGAAAAAAAGTGATGCCTAGATGCAAAATAGAACTAGCATTTGATAATGTGGATCTAGTGTGCGTGTATTTTTATATTTAAGGATATATCAAACCGTATAACTAATTAATGATGAATGTGTCTTAATTAAAAATGCTGAAAAAGTGGAAAAACTATGATATGTTAAGTGAGACTCGACATTTTGCCACTATTCTAATGGAATCAGACGTATTAAAAAAGTAAAATTTCATTAAATTTACCAGAGTCGAATTTCATTGAAGTATAAATCAACAGCATTATTTTTGATTGTATTTAATACCATTATTTTCTTTTTCATTCTGAATAACTAATATTAAATAAAAACCTGTGGCATGACAGCTCGTATGTGGGCCAAGGCTTACAGTGGCCATATCTGTTTTTATGACCGAGGGTCCAAGAGTACGAAGCATTTGTCTTGGGGTTTGGTGGTCATCCAAATGCGAAAGCTACGAAATAACTATACTACAAATGTACTTTGAAAACAAGAAATAAGACAAAAAGCAAATGCTACGAAAATTTTATACATTCATTTTACAGAATTAAACATGTAAACAATCAACACTGAGCTCAGCAAGAAGTCTTAATCCAGCACCGACTTTTTGAAATATATTTTCTTAAGAATGTTGTCGTGATTCACGAATATTTCCCGAATTTGTGTTATAGCATATGTGCAATAAAAATTTGCGACGTGCATTATTACACTAATGCAAATGATCAAATAAAATGCAATAAAAATAGCATGATATCACAGTAAAGGGGTTATCTAACTTCCTTCAAAATTTAAATCACAATAAATTTATCAGATAAAAATGTACATTAAGGAAAAATATTAAATTATTTTTTTTATCAAACTCATACAATTTTCAAAATTAGTACTTTTTTTACTTAATTAGCTTAATCATCTTAATTTGCTTTTAAAAATACGTAAAAATCTTTCATCGTGAAATTGTTTCCTCAAAACATCAATTATCATCTTTAGAGCTTTGAAAGCAAGCTTTGCACCTGAAAAACTATTTTTTGATTCTAAGTCTAACAACATTAAGAAGAGAATCAATTTGTTTTGAATTGTTGCCTTGCTTATAATTTTTTTCTAAATTAAGATTATATAGAATTAATACTAACTTGTCATCTATTTCATTTTAATATGCATTCAGAAAGAGACTTTGTGTTGTTTAGTAAATAAGTTTGAATTGTGTCAAATATATATATATTTACATATTAAAATTTATTATCTCTTACAAATATTTATACATCATATTTCCTATACTTAATGACTATATATATATATATATATATATATATATATATATATATATATATATATATATATATATATATATATATATATATATATATATATATATATATATATATATATATATATATATATATATATATATATATATATAAACACACACAAATTTTGATATCCAATAATGTTAATCGAAAATTGTCAATAAAACTTCTTAAATTTAATTTTACTTTATACAGCATTTAAATATATAAATGTTAAATGAAAATTGTAAACCAACAATAAATTGATATAATTCAAAAATTAATTCGAAGCAGATTGCTGGTAACGAGAAATCTGGATAAAATAAATTTTTGAATTTAATTAATGCTTGAAATTGATTGATTTCATGGTAATATTTACCAAGTAAGTGATTGATAATTTGAATCACAAACATATTAATCAGTACTTAATGATAAAAATATTAACATACAACATTGATATGTTAATTAGTTGATATTGAATTAGAAATATTACAAAATTAAACAGTAGCATTAATATGAAAAAGGTATCTTGTCCATATAAAATTGCATTATTGTTAACCTAATATTGTAAAAGTAATTGAGTGTAAATATTGGATTTTAAATATCATTTTGTTAAAACTAAACACAAATCAAAATTTAGCTGTGTATTATTTTATAGCTCTATTTCAAGTAAGTTATTATTTGGACAACAACATTTTTGTTAATTATAAGAACCCATTATTGATTTTTTTGAAAATAAGTCCTAATAAAATAATATTCCAACTATTTAATTAAATATGAATTTAACTTATTTAATTTGGGATACAATACTGAATTAAATTTTTTCAATACACTAAAAAAAGTCAAAATTTTCAAGAAAACGCTTCATACTTACTAGAACAAAGAAAACCTGTAAAGCTGTTTTTCTTTCAAGTATTACTTGAAAGTGAATGAAAGTTTGACCCAGATGGGTTTGTCACTTTACCCTTGGAATCCTGTTTATATGGCCTAAAGCAGGAAGAGGCTAGTGATCTTGAATAAAAAAAATTGTGTGAAAATATATCCTCATTAAGAGATAACAATGTACGATGTAATTTTGAATTTTTTTATTTTTCTTTCAAAAAACTTAAATAAATATTTGTAAAAATTATTAGAAATGAATAAAATGATTATTACAATATCTTTTTGTGTCGTGTTAATTATTTTGGAAATTAATTATAACCTTCAATGACCTTCAAATTCAAATACATTCCTATCTTGTTACTTAGGGTAATGTACTTTATAAAAGTTATTACATCTTGTTAAATTATCATTATATTTCTTGCACATTTATTTAATTAACATACTTTATTTATTTAATTCAATTTTTTTAATGAATCTGATGTATTAAATAAAATTGGTAACTTTTGCATCAGTTTTGAAAATATTAATTTTTGATTAAATCAAATTTTTAATGATAAAAAAGTAAGTAAATTTCTCAGAAAGAAATAATGATAACAGTATCCTTTTTAGTTCAGAACTTCATTTTTATCCTACGCCCGTCCTCGGCATCTCTGCCATTAATCGACGAGCAGCCCAATTAAAAGACGAACAAGTATAAAAACAAAAATTAAGTCCTTTAGTAGCCTCAAAAGAGTTGTCAGTCATAAACTTTAAAACTTCAGGGCAGTTCTTGAGGTGAGCGGCATCCATATCACCATGATTGCACAATGGACAACGAGCAGAGTCCATTACACCTATTCGATGCAGATGCCCTTGTAGATAGTCATGTCCAGTTGTCACCCTGAAACAAGCGACACCAGCAGCTCGTGGTAAGGAGCCATGAATTTTATTGTTCCCATCAAGTACAGTTTTCCATTGCCTGTCCATAGCCGCATCAGCATAAACGGAAACTCTGTCATCCTTTTTTTTCTGAGGATTACACTTTTGATGTTACGCAACGGTAAAGGGGGATTTGGCTGGATCATAAGGAAACCAGCTTTCTCAACTCTATCTGTCTGCTCATTTCCAAGAAGGAAGTTTGGAACTTTGTTTTTATAGTAAATGATTATTTGTTAAAAAGCTGTTTTTTTATATTTTTTTAATGATACTTAGGAAAAAAATTCCTCAGTACCTTAATTTTACACAAATTACATAATATTTTTTATTGTAAGTATTTCTTTAAGATTATATTATCCAATACAGTGATAACAAAATTATTACCCATCTGTTTTAAATCTTACAATTGAATATTTTGCAAATATTTTCACCCTAAAGTATTTTTTCTATATAATGTCAAATCTGGAAAACTTCTAAAAAATCTGTAAATTTTTTTTAAGAATGAAACACAATCTAGTTGTTAAAACTGTTGATCTAATAGAATATTTGCAAGTGAAAACAAATCCCTCATTTCTTTCGAGAATTTCAAATTGTGTCAACAGTAAACAGAGAATCATTTCTCACCTTCACCTTAACTGTTCATCAGGTATAATTTTCATTTCTTTAGTGTGTATAAGTAGGACCAAGATGGATGCTGAGTGTTACCACTCTGGCTTTCGGTTCAACAGTTCGTGAGTTCGATTCTCACATCCATTTGTCCGGTCATGAAGAAATAAGAAATGATTACATATCAAAGAATTCCATGATAAAGACAAACATTCTCCTCTTTCCACATTGGAAGTATAAGTTTCAGCTGTATTTTAGAGTTTATTTTAAATTGAAGTTCGATCCAAATATCCTCGCTTATGGAAAAAAGCGATCATTGAGTGGCAAATGAAGAAAATTGAACCCACATCATATTGTCAATAGTTCAATATGGAAATTAAGTATGTGATTTTAATTACACAAATTAAGAATGGCAACTTCTGATAAAAAAAAAATAACGCAAAAAATATTTTGATTAATTTCCAGAAAATATCGAATCAATAATTGTGCTTATTTATTTATGTATATACATTTACATATTATTAATAGCAAGAATAGCTCGTACGTATTATAAATGACAATAAATCAACTTGATTTGTTTGAAATGTAATAAAAAATTTCATTTCACTAAACATTGTAAAAGATTTTGAAAAGGTCAATATAATACACAGGATTACAGCATATATTAAATAATTCTCTTCAAATAGCTATCGGAAGTTATTTTTATTCATAAATATTTCGTTTATGAATAAAAATTCGTAAATAAATTTTATCAAAATAGAGGAAAATTATGATAAAACACAGCATAAAGGAAATATTTTATTGTGATAATTTTAATGCAGTAATTTTGAATTCTGAGCCGTGATTAAAAGAGATTAATTGTTAATGCATTTTAGAAGCTGCTTCTGAAAAAAGTTTCATCTGAATAAAATTTTTAAATGAGTCTTCCTATGTTACGACATTTTAATTAATTCAAAACTGAAGTATTCAATTCATTGTCAACATCGATGTTAATGATAAGAATAACTGCTCAGTAATTTCAATTTAAAAAATCTTCGAGGAAGAATTTAGCATATGTTTTACATATAATGGTATCATACATAAATGTTTTGATATTTAACGTTAATCATATATTAATAAAGGAAGAAATAAATTTTCAATTATAAAATTAAACATTATGTCATTTATTTATCTTTGAAAGCAATTCATTTTATTTGTTAGAAATTTCATATGGTCTTTCTTTCACTATTATTAATCTCAAACTGTGTATAATTGATTGCTTCGTTATCTTTATTTTATCCTGAATGAGTAAAAAAATATTAAACTGTAATCTTTGGACATCATAAGCAAAAGTCTTATTTACTAGTCTAAGGATGAGATATTTTATTTGATAATATTCTTAAGGAATTTCAAAATTATAATTCTTAATTACCTTGAAAATACACAGTTGATTTTAACTCAATTAAACTTAGATCATTCTAACTTTAAGAAATTATTTTTATATTCATTTTTTTCGTGCTTAATCTTTTATAAAACTCTGGGTATTTATATCAGCTTAATTTTTACTAAGATGCCCGATTTAAATTATGAGGGTCATATTCTAACGTGAATTATTAAATGGAAAGAGACTCACCTTAAGTGAGGATTGTAGAAATTAGTTGATATTTTCATTGATTCCACAGATAAGACTTACGTAATAAATTCCGTAAATTTCATACACAAGGTGATTGTTTACATTCTCACAACTCATTTCTTTTAAATAGATTCCTCAGTCTTAGTGTTGTTTCTTTGAGTAATACTTATAGCAATGAAACTCGTTGAGGACGTAAGTCGTTTGCTTAAATGTTGAAAATTTGATTCCATGGCTCATCTTGGCCTAGTGGTAGAGACATGCTGTTTAGAATTTAAGATTCCAGTTGCGGTACCAGTCACTGTTGCACTGAAAGGGATTGTTGTTGTCTGATTAGTATGCTCCCCTGTTCCTAGCCTATGTGGCGTAGATGTGGAGAGGAGGGTGCCAGCTCAGGTGTGACCTCGTCTCCTGACCGTGGTTCAAAATTACGAGGCACTTGGTGATGGGCAAGTATTCCAAACTTGTTAACCTAAAAGTACAGTCCGGGGCGCTATGTATGTATGCACCTAGCCCAGAGTTGCTCTCTACCTGTTTGGCATAAGCAGCTGGATGAAACTCTTCGTACTTTTGAAGCATGGACCAAGCAGAAGACTTCCAAATTCCCTTGAAGGATATTGCGACCATAACCTATTTAGCATACTTTAAGTGGACGTGATGTATTTTCTGTTAAATCGGGACAAAGAACTTTCCGATAACGAGGTGGATGCCCTAACCAGCAAATGCCACAGCGAGTTTCACAACGAGGAGTGTATGTTACGTTTTTGCTTGCACAGTTATTCATCCTGTGAACATATGAGATTTTTACTGCCTTCTGTCCATGAATGTAGTCAACAATTTATGAAAGATCTTTTTAAAAGGCAATTCCAAAGGTGGGTGTCAAAAAAGTCTTACTAGTGTTTTAAGCTAATCACTACGTAATGTTCACTGTCCATTAAGAGGCAATAAAAAGTGCAATTTATTGAGATATATGCTTAAGCTTATGCACATTGTGGATAATTTCATTTAATTTAAAATGTGTGCATATTGACATACATCACTTCAATTGTTCATAGAGTTACTAGTGATAGTTTGTGATGAAAGCTTAAAAAATATCTGAAAGCAATTTTAAATTGAATGAAAAGCAATATCGATTATATTTAAGGCTATAGAAATAAAAAAATGGGAAGGGGGAGAAAAGGATTTAACGTTAAATTTTAGTATACTAATACCTTATGATGTGTTGTTGTGTTGTTGCTTATAACACTTGGACAAACCAAGCTCGCTATGCCGTTGGCTATGCGAATTTAAGTCAGTAAGGAGCGTCTTTCGTTTAACCAGAGCACCACGAAGGTGAAAGTACGACTTTGCTCTATTAAGGTGCCTCGTAATTTTGAACCACGGTCAGGTGACGTGGCCACACCTGAACTGGCACCCTCCTCTCCACATCCACGCCACACCAGCGGAAGGACTTTGGACGTCACAGATTAACGTGGACACGTCCCCACCGTGGTCACCCTCCCAACTACTGCTAGCGGCAAATGATGCTTCACTTTGCTGAGCTTACGGGAAGCGGCGTGAAGCTACTGAGCCACTGGAGCTCCTTATGATGTAAAATAGAAAATGACGCTGGAAATATTGCTAGCTTTGATTGTAAGCTGACATGTAAAGAAGAGTAACACTGGTAAATAAAAACTTTGAGTATACCTTGTACAGCTATAAAATCAACACAGTAAGTTCTCATATTGTCAACGAAGTTATTGGACTAAATTATAGTAGTAATTCCCTTTCTTTCAAAAACTTCGAATTTAAAAACTGAGGATTTTATCAAAAGATAATCGATAAGTAATTTTTCCTCTTAAAATATCCGATAAATGTCCAAGGGATTAAGATCTTTGGAGACGTTGATGACCAAATCAGAATATAAATATCTTTTTTCTTACAGAGCCAAATTTGCTTCTGAAAGAAGAAAGTGCACACAAGGACAACCTTTGTGTGGTCAGGAATTAATGTCCAGAATAACATATTAAGTTCGTACGATTTAATGAAAAAACTTCACTTGTAAGATTTGGAAATATTATTATTCATGAAGGAAAAAGATTTGGAGCTATATTATTCCTTTTAACATGAACCCTTTATACAAGAATATCAGTGATACCAAAGCGACCGATTTCACTGATTTTTGCTGGATAATAGAATATCCAGGTTCTTCCCACATGAAATCTCATCGAGGATAGCTTTTTAAGCTACATTTCGTGATTAAAAAGGACAAGTCACCAGCATCCATATTTACCAATAAGATCCGAAGGTAGAGGACCAGCAATTATATTTCTTCTGCATAATGCCTTTAAAGTAACAGAATTTTGTGCGAACATAGTGAATTTTTCGTGATTCTTCTGCAACCTTGTTCAAACCTTTTAATGATTGCATCCGATGTCTGAAATTGTTGCCATTATCTGAAAATTACAAAATATGACACTTGAATTTAGCCACATTAGAGGATCTTACGGATTTAAATATTTGTTTTTTAAAATGATATGTGAAAGCAAGGAGCAGTAATATTGTAGTTTATTTTATGACACAAATGTAAATTAATTATTAAATAATTTTACCGGTTTTTCAGTATTTATTCCATATAAAATTTTTCAACATTTTTAAAATTTTTATGCCCAATTTTACTGGCTTATCTCGCAAATATATAAAACTCTAAATTCAAAGAATATATTTTAAGTTTTATAGCTTAAAATGCTTAAATTAAAAAAAATCATTAACAAGTTACATTAATGTGAACTAATAAATTGTTTATAAAAACTTTTAATTCTTTACACAATCTTTGCTCCGTTATCAATCATTTTATGCAAAATATATACAAAACGATTGATACATGCGAAATTAAAGCACAGTTAAAAAAATTATGCTTTCATTTTATATCATGAACTGAAGCCTTTTTAAATGAAAAATAAAAACATTCTCAATTGTGTACAAAAAAGTGTGATTTGTTTTTATGTTGTATATACTTGTTCTAAAAGCAACTGGAAAAAAATTTCAATATACTATTTAAAAAAATATTTAATACTTCCTTGCTAACATTATAGTCAGCATATAATTTAGCAACGTAATCTCATATCTTTATGACTGTATAAACATGTGGTTCGATTTTTGCAACAGATTTTATTAATTTTCATGAAGCAACAAAATATTTCAATATAAAGGGAAATTTTATATATTTTAGCAAAAGTACTGTGATATTTGATTTAATTAGAAACTTTATCAGATGCTTTGGCTATAAGAAAATGTGATAAAATCAAGTTTCAACCATGTATTTTATTTTATTCATACTTAAATATATACAATAAATAAATAAATTCTTCATAATTTTTGTATTTGCAAAGGTTAATTTTACTGATTTTTCAAAGGTTTTGATATAAGTTTTAAAATTTCAGACAAATACTAATTTCTAACTTAAATATAATATCAATTAAATAAATATCAATCTCAAAGTTGAATTTCTATTTCCCAATACTTAAAAACATATCTAAGATGTACAAAAGTTATGCATGCTTTCAGTCTATATATTTTGCAATGCATATACCTTTTGCTCAATAAAAAAATATACATTTAAAAAATATATTCGGAGTTTTATATCACAATTGAAAGACAACAGTAAAAGTTCTTTCATCTGCATCTTCACTTAAACAGTCTTCGTTTCAAACATAGCCAAACTCGTCATTTCGTAAAAGTTCTTCGTAACTATCCAAAAGAGAGGCATAGAATTTTCCGTTTTCGAAAGGACCCAAGGTGCCATCGAATTCTTCAGGCAGCAGATCAGAGGGTAACAATTTATGTAAACTGCTCATGCTATCACCATGGAAGTGGATCTAAAATGAAAAAGCATCTGTTAAAAATTTAACCTGCAATTGAATATTATTTTTCAAAGTTAAGTGGTAAAAACTATGTGAGTTAGGAGAAAATGCAAAAAAAAAGTATATTTTATCATTGAATATAAGGAATGATTGCAAAGAAGTAAAATTGTTCACAAGCGCTTTAAAAGCCTTTCAGTGCTACAAACATGGCACAAAGGAAGCATTTAGATGATGTTTTACGTAGTAGAATTATCGGCCGTCTGGACGCACCTAGCTGAAAGTATCCGAGGAACTTAGAATCGCCCAGAGTGTCATCTCCAGGCTTTGACAACGGTTCCAAGATGATGGTAATGTGAATAGACGTTACAGCACAAGTCGCACCTTAGTTATAACGCCAAATGAGGACCGGTATTTGGCAGTTACTTTCTAAAGAAACAGACGGAGAACAGCCTAAGACCTGTATCGTCAGCTCTCTTCAGCTATCGGCACCAGTCTTATTCTCACCGAACTTTCATATGTAGAGGGCCAGGTACCCTTTACCCCCAAGAGAACACCATTGAACGACACCGTTACTGTAGTGCAGTATTGCTCGTTTGGGGGGGGGAATCATTCTGGGTTCCAGAACTAACCTGCATATTCAGAATGTAACCATGACAGGCCACATCTATCGGGATGTCATTCTGGAACAACATGTACGTTTGTTTTGAGGCGCCATGGGTTCAGACTTTCTGTTTATGGATGGCAACGCCCGTCACCACCGTGCAAATATTGTAGACGAATGCCTTCAATCGGAAGATATCACATGTATGGACTGGGCAGCATACTCCACGGACTTGAATCTAATTGAGCATGTGTAGGACATGCTTGGCCAACGAATTGCAACCCGTCAACCCCCTCCCACATGTCTACCGGAACTTCAGAGAGCATTGCTTGATGTGAGTGGTGCAAGATCAGATCGATAATTTTATACTCAGCATGCTTAGGAGTTGTATCGTCTGAGGGACATACTATGTATTTACCATCATACGAACCCTGTTATATTGGTGTTTGTAAATTAATTCTTCTTTGAAATTTGCTCCAGGGAGTAAAAATCGCAATTTTTATTAATGATGTTAAACATATAGCATCTTTATTGTTCCTTATCATTTGTTTAATAAATAGACTTTACAAATAAGTCACATTTGTTTTGCTTCTGACTCTTTCTTTGCCTGAACTCGCATTATCCTTAATTTATTGACACGAGTGTAGCTAAGACGTTTCCACTTTACTGTGTTTTTGCTGTTAATATATGAGTTTCATTTTAAATTAGCTGAGAAGCACTCTATTTTTCTTGCTTCTATTCACTAGTTATATATTTCCAAAATTTATTCTGTTCTATAATTTTTATTAACAAGTACTTAACAACTAATGTATTTAGTTTTAGATTTTTAGCTATAATTCATTGATAAATAAGCTAGAAGTACTCTCTGTACTTTTAAACTTTTTTGTTATAAAATTATTTAATATAGTTTTGAATCTGGTTGAACTTACCCTACTCCTAATCTTTGCAGTCAAGAAAGGTTTGATCATGGAAAATAAAATGGTGAACACATTTGGAGTATTGACAATGTGGATCGCTTTATGCCGAATGGGAAAACAATCCTGAAATAAAAATAGAAATATATATGGCTATTTTCAATATTAATTTATATAGCTTAAATAATTTAGATAATTAGATTCGACGGTCACCTTTAAAATATGCTTTTTAATTATTTTTTTTATTTTTTTGCTAAATATCTTTTACCTTAATATTATACCTTTCTGTTGCATACATTATTTCCTCATGTTTTTGATAATATAATCCATTTTGTATCAAAAAGTAAGGAATATTTAATATAAATTAAAAAAAGCTCTTTCATATGTTTCAATCGAATCAACAAGCATTTTCCTCTAGGAAATACTTAATTCAAAATTATTAATTTAAGCAATTATTTCTATCATTGTATTACCTGTTGTTTTATAATTATTTAAAGATTATGAATCTTCAAACGGTTTATGAAGTAATAAATAGGGTAAAATAGAATTTACATATATTTCAAGCATTTCAATTTCAAATTTATTTTCCGCTGTTGAAATATAGTTGACTTCTAAACGCTAGTTTAAATGAAGTAGATCATAGAAATAACTCCTATTCATAATTATCTGAATAAAGTATGATTATTTTGATGAATCTTCGTACATAAATTTTAAGTATAATTTTGATATTTTGGAAAATGTCAACAAACTGGACATTTTTTGGCAAACACTTATATTAGAGTTAAATTATAGAACAATGAAAAATATTTTTCAGCTTAAATTTGAAAGGAATGTGATTCAAATTGGAACTGAATTCCAGGGTAAAATGAATGTTCGCTGCAAAGGAGAAATAGTCCTTGATTTAAGTTATTTTACACTGTACTGTAAGTAAAGCATACTTATAGTCGCTCCAATTCTTATTTCAATAAGTAAATATGAGCCATAATATTTCGCCTTTCCTGAGATTCCTCCCTAAGAGAAATGTCCTGTCTGCGTAATGGTAAGATTTGTGAAAAAATACAAAAAAGTAAAATTCATAACTAATTTTAATGTTTGTGAAATCATTTTAAATATTTTTAATGTTTCTCTATTTTTAATAAATAATTTGTTTCGTTTTTAAATTTGAACAAAGGAATTGAAGTACTCTATAGATATTGAATATCATTATTAAAAACTTTTGTGAGAAAAAAGTAAGGCATTTTTACCATCGTCGCTGAAACAAAGCATTTTATGGCTCCTAGTGATAATTGATACAGATGAGTTAAGGAAAATTCTTTGAAGTCTACTAAACTTATGATGCCACAAACTTGCGTCACAGGGTTTTGAAGAGCTTTTTCGTGACAAAGTAGTCCAAACCTTAAGATGGATTCAAAATCACACATGTTTGGATCCCACATACCTGAAAGGATATTATTTTATGAATAATCAAAAGGTACTAAATATGTTTTGGAATCACATTCTATATCAAACACTAGTATGTTTAATGAGATTTGACTTTATATTACAAGGAAGTTACTAACTTAAAATTTATTAAGACTGACTTAGTAAATATACGAAAAATATTTTAATTTAAATTATAAAAAAATAATATAGATGAAGTAATTTTACACACACTTTGAAGTACATATTTCATATAAATTTCAATATTATATTATTTAATTTATGCATTTCTCATTTCATCTTCTAACAATATAATATAAAATATCATTTTTGCTTACATTGATTTACAAGTTTCAAAGCATCCTTTTTCTTATTTTAGCTATAGATTCCTCCCCTATAAGCGGATACCTATGGCATGTGTTTACTGAGGAAGTCGGATTCCACATCAAAATATGGTTCAGTTGGAAAAGTTGAGCAGGGTACCCCATAATGCCAGCCTAGCTGGCACAAGACAACAACAGTAACAAAATTATTTATGAATAATTGTGTTGAACAGAGCATTTTATTATTATCAAATCATTGATTTCTGAATATTTTAATAAGGTTGATAAATAACCAATCTTTTTCATATTGATTTAAAATACTCATACCTTTTATATAAATCTCATATTTTATAGTCTTTAGACTATAAAATATGATATTTATATAAAAGGAAGATACAAATATATGAAAAATAAATTGAGTCCCGTATAAAAAAATTAATTACAATTTCTCATTCGAGAAGCTAAAACAAAAGTATCACAAAATCTTAATTTGAGTTACGTATATATATATTAAATACGCTAACCCTACATCAATGAACTACAATAGAAATCAATGATAAATTAAGATGCACTTAATAACTAGTTGATTTCCTTGTCTAATGACTGATTAAATTTAACTTCATCGACCATATGTCTAAATAAGAATTTGGTAAACCAGATTATAAGGGCTCAAAAGCTATCTTAATCAAGTTTATTTAGTACATTAAACTATTTTAACTGTACAACTTACCACATCTCGCAACCCATAGCGCGCAGCCGTCTTGAGTCCTTTTAGGCAAAAACCCCATCATGTTCATGTTCATAACCTCCATGACTTTCTCGAGAGAGTTGTTTCGGTACATAGAGTTGTAGTGTTTCTTGTGAAGATAAAATCTCTTCAATAAATGGAAAGATTTCTTGGTATCGAATTTTCTGGCCCTCAAAAACTGCAAGAGAAAATCATCGGACATGTTGGCTAAAAGATTTTGTTCACCTGCAAATAATTGCGGATTTATTATATGTAACTGAAAGGAGAAAGAAAGACTAGCTTTTTTGTCTGTTCATCTAATTTCCAAGCAAAAGCTATTGAATAATAAATTGTTGAATAATACGTAATTAGCATTATTCTCTGCTGAAATGTATTTGGAATCAGTAATTATGGTAAAATTATTACTACTTTTTGATATTTCTTTTCTTCCTGCAATCATTTCCGCATATATTAGGGGAAATTTTTTAATTAGATAAAAATTTGTAGAATTTTAATTTAAAAATGTTTACTATACGGAAAATCTTTTAAGCGTTTCAATTTTAAAGTAAGAATGAATTCCAAGCAGTTTAAAGCAATTGAATGTTTGAACAATTTAAATTCAAATATTAAATATGTTTTTTTTTGTCTTCATTAAATGTTGCTTACAATGTTTTTTGTCTTTATTTAAAAATCATATTAATCAAAAATTAATTAAAACTCATATAAATACAAGTATATAAATCTATAAATGAATAAACACATAAAAAGATTGTACAAAAACTGCACTTTAAGAATGTTTCATTTCACATAATTTTAAAATTTAATGAAATCTCTTCGCGTATGTTTTTAACTATGCATTCAGAAAGTCTAACATGAATTCAAGGGAAATTTATTAATATTTTTATTATTATTAATTTTTATATTAATTTATTTATTAATATAAGCAGTTATTAAAAGCTGCAGGGATCAGTCTTCTGATGCATCCTCATATAATTAACCAAGTAGTTTCTGTCATCAAATTCAACTATATAATTCTTCAAATTAATGTGTAAAATTTTTTTATATAGTTAGATAGTATATCATACATTTATTAATCAAATATTTTGTTTGTTCTGATATTTTATAATTTAAAAAAATATACAATATTCTGTTTTTCTCAAAAACTGCTAAGTTTCTGATACACGGAACAAAATTGCATTTTCAGTATCAAACCACTATATTTGTTTAAAAAATTTTTTATTTAACGAATGATACTACATTTCAATTTTCAAGTAATATTAAATTTCAAGCGATAACTTTAACACATAAATAATAATTGCTTCCTAACTTATTTTCAGTCAAAGTAAAATTGCAACAGCGTTCAAACAATCATTAGTATTCTTTAATAGTAGTTAAATATTTTTCTATATTAAGTTTCAATGCATAAGTTTGGCAGTCTCAAATATGTATATAAAAAAAGTTTATTTTACTGTTATTAAAATACGCAACTATAAAACATGAAAAGTTTCCATTTCCTTTTTGTAGAATAAGTAAAAATTTAAAATTATCTCTATTATGAAATATATTTAAAAATTATAGTTATATAACCCCTAAAAAAGCGATGACAGATAAGATCGTGAGACACTTATAAGTTTAAATTAAATAAAATAACTAAACTATGAATGTGGAAACTTAGTATCTTGTAAAACGAAGCAATTCATTTTAGGTAAAATGTAAAATGTTTAAAATGAAGGTAAAAATTTTAATATGATTGTATGTACAATCATATTAAATTTTACCTTCATTTAAAAAATTTACAAAAATTTAGAAAAGTTTTAAATTAGCATGAATGATCAGCATTATTACACATAAATCAAATTTGAAAAATTATGTAAAGTATACTAAAATTCTTAAGAACAATCCACTTATTTAGGTAATTTAGAATGCTAGGGAGTTGACTTTTGTTTCTAGTTTTGAAAATACTTTTTATTATAATTCACTTACAACAACATTACAAAAATGTGGATTTTTTGTCTAAAAAAATCAATGTCTGTTATACATAAAATACATTCCATTAATGATAAAAAAGATTAAGAAATAAAGAAAAAGTTTTTTTTTGTCATATAGTAGTAAATGAAAAATATGATCCCATTAAGAGAGCATTTTGTTAAGCTTTTTCATAAATCTAAAAATATTTTAATTTTAAGCAGAGATAAAAAATTTATTTCGAATGATTATAAGGAGAAAATTAAATACAAAAGAGGCAAAGATGACGTATAATCCAGGATGACAAATTCTGAGTTTGGTAATTTCTTGGTGGATTTTCTTATGTATTTGGCAACCTGGTTTTTATTACATCATAAATATGTGGAGACCTAAAAGAACTATGCAGAAATTCTATTTTGGCAACCCTACTGCTTATGTCATTGCGGACGCCACAACATGTCATCTGGGCAACATTTCTTCATCGCCAAAATAATTCATCCTGAATTTATACAGCAGAATTTAGCATTCTGGATTATACGGCATCTGTGCCACAAAAGCTTATGCTGACTACGGAACTTTCAGAAGCATTAAATATTAATAGAGTGCCAGATTAAAAGACACAGCTAAAATGCGGAGGACTTAGTATTCGAGGGAATGGCACGGAATTTGACACAATGATACAAAATACATAAATTATAAAACTCATTTTATTTCTTTGATTAAAGAACCTGAGATTTTATGATTATTTTAATTAATAACTGACTTAAGAAATAAAATTAGCGTCTAAAAATATATATTTAAATCTTAAAAAATGTGTACCGTATTTACGCGAATTTAATGCGCATCGTTTTTGCCCAAATGTAGTATACAAAATTGGGGTGCGCATTAGATTCGAGTGCAAGGTCAGCAGTTCGCCGATGAATTCAACCAAATTTAAATCGTAACAATGGATTACATGTCTTTCTCGGCTACATTTACCGTTACAATTATCGTTGACACATTATTGCACAGAGGATACAAACTGTAGAGTGCTTAGTCACGAAATGGTGGGGAAACAGAAGAATGCATATGACGCTACTTTCAAACGTAAAGTAATTCTTTATAGCTGAAAAAAAATGACAATAGAAAGACAGGGAGAAAGTTCAACGTAAGTGAGAGTTCGCTTGTGGCGGCAACACACATTGGCACTGTTTGCAACTAAAGCTAGTAGAAAGATATTCACTAGAGCCTCGCAAATGAAGACACCCTAAAATTGAAGAAAAAGTTTTGGAATTTGTATGCGAAAGGAGGAAGAATGGACAACCTGTGACGCCATAAGAAATAAAGCAAAAGAGGAGGAGGTTCTTGGAATACCGAAACAAGAGTTTAAGACTAGCCGTGGCTGGATGGATCGGTTTATGAAGCAGGTGGGCTTACCTCTAAGACGCCAACAATATGCCAAAAGCTTCCTGCTGATTTTGAGGGAAAACTACTAACATTTCAGCGGTATGTCATCACACTTTGGAAGGAAAAGAATTTTTCAATGGGGCAAAAATTTGCTACGCTGACGAGACGCCAATTTGGTTTGATATGCCTCGTAACTACACCATTACGGAGGAGGAAACTGAGGAAGTTATCATCAAAACTTCGGGATGTGAAAAACAACGCGTAACAGCGATGCTGGCAATAACAGACCGGGTGTAAACTTTCCCCTTTCTTAATCTTCAAACGGAAAATATTTCCTGAAACCCCTAAGAATTAAAAGCTGTTCCCTGATGATGTCCTGATTCGAAACCAAGAGAAGGGGTGGATGACGGAATCATTAATGCTTGATTGGCTCCGAAATGTATGTGAACGCCGTTCCGGTGGCTCTCCAATCCACCATCAGTACTTTGGACGTATTTTGTGGTCATCTCACCGACGACGTAAAAAAGAAGATGCACCACCTAAGCAGTGATCTTGTTATCATTCCTGAAGGGATGACGTCTGTGTTACAACCCATGGATGTTAGTATAAATAAACCTTTTAAGGGATATGTTCAGGCGGAGTACGAAAAATGGTTTTGTGAGCCAAACCATGAATTGACCCCGACAGGGAAAATTAAGCGTGCTGCACCACACATCACACTGGGTTTCTGTTGACTGGAAAAGCATCGAAGCACCAATGATTGTGAAATCTTTCAAGAAATGTTGCATTTCAAATTCATTGAATGACAGTGAAGATGACGTGCTCTGGAACGTCAAAGATGACAATGATGATGAGGAGGAAAGAAGAAATGAATCTGCTTCTGACGAAGAGAGCTGCGAGGATTTCAGTGATGAAGACATTAGTGAATAAAAACGTTTTATTATTAACCACTGATTGTAGAAACTGTTAGCTAGATAGAAATGTTACGATTTATTTCATGTTCATATTTTACGATAGGTACCATATATACGGTAGTGGTAATTAACAATGATTGTTTCACATAGCAATAACCCACTAATAAATTAATTCTATGTTCTACTACTTTATGTATAAATCCATTGTTGTATAAAATATGGGATCTAAATTTAAATAAAATTATTATACCATTGATTTATAGTTTATATACAAATCCATTGTTGTATAAAATAAGATTCAATAAATTGCTCATACCATTGATGCGCATTACATTCGTTGACAAGCAATTTTTTTACTATTTAAAGTTTTAAAATGGGGATGCGCATTGGATTCGATGGCGCATTAAATTCGCATAAATACGGTATATCATTCCATTACTTAATGTAAGATGTAATCTATGACAACATATACTAAAACATGACAAATTTTTTAAATAATAATGTAACATTATAAAAATTCAAGTTTGAATTGTAAAAGGAAATGTCTTGTTTTAAAAAATTTTTTTCGAACTTTGTTCATGGAAAGTTATTTCAAATTTGGCACAGGTGCCGTGTAGGCCAGGATGCTTACTTCTGAGATTGGCGATTTTTTTTGGCGGATTTTCTTATGTATCTTGCAACCTCGTTTTTATTACGTCATACATATGGAGACCCATAAGAATTATGCAGAAAATTCTATTTTGGTAACTCTAGTATTTACGTCATCGCGCACGTCACGATATGTCATCATGGCAACATTTCTTCACCCCCCAAAAATTCAGAATTTGGAATCATGGATTATACGGCACCTGTACCTAAAATTTTTAAATAAAGTTAAGTTAAAAATAAATCTGAATTGAGCAACTTACCTCTTATCAATTTCTTCAATTCTTTTAAACATTCTTCTTTTGTTTCAGATGTTTCATGAAGCTCTGTTTTCGCTTTGAGAAGAACTTCTGGTGGAAAATCTTTACATTCTAAAGATAAATTTCTATTTGCCATCTTTTCCGGTATTTTCCTACTTAAAAATAATACAAATTTATGTAAATAAAATGTATATTTTACAGTTTATTAAAAATTCTAGCAATTATAAGCTTCGTTATGGGATTACATTTGTTTTCTTTTTTAATTAAAAAACAAATAGTTCTATAAATATTTTGAAATGATGTCTTTATCAAATTATTATATGTGTATGATATTTGAGCACAGGTGCCGTATAATCCATGATTCCAAATTCTGAGATTGGCGATTTTTTGGCGGATTTTCTTATGTATCTGGCAGTCTTGTTTTTATTACGTCATACACATGGAGACCTATAAAAATTATGCAGAAAATTCCATTTTGGTAACCCAGTATTTACGTCATCGCGTACATCACGAAATGTCATCTTGGCAACATTTCTTCATCGCCAAAAAATTCAGAATTTGGAATCATGGATTATACGGCACCTGTGCCGAAATAAGTAACAATGATTGCACTTATATTTTTAATGAATGTGTTCTAAAATTTATAATAATAAACATATGAATTCTAATGGATTTAATTTTTAATTTTATAAATTCGTTTATTTTTATATTTTTATTTAAAATATCGAAAGAAAATAATACCATTTTTTTAAGGATAAAATTTTTTTTTCAAATGTGATTATATGTGTTTGATTAAATGAAAATCAAGTTAAGAAATTATATTTTTCCTGCAAAGGAAAATAAAACATTTGGTAATCAATTTTATTTTTTTTAATTGCAATAATTTCAAATTCTGTATAAATCTCTTTGCAATTTATTTAGTTCCATTCCACTAATAAAATGCAAGGAAAAAAAACGAGTGAAATAAATAAAAGTTAAAAAAATTAAAACGAGTCATTTCAAATATACGGCAAATAAAATACATTGACGCTAACTTTCCTGTTTTGAAATCATACAACTTTAAGCTATAAAACTTATTAATCAAAATAGTGGCATTTTCAAAGATTTTTGAGAAAGAAATGTATTATTTTTTCATTATATAAACAAAAAAATCATATTTCTCAATAAATGTGGTATAATAAACGTGTATCTCACTATGATTAATTTATTTTCTTCAACTTTTTATTGATGTGTACTAATTACTTAAATACTATATATAATGCTGAATTTTATATTTATTGTCCATTTATTTGCATTAATTCTTCTTTTTAACACATATGTTTATTTTTCAAGTGAGTTTTCTACATCGTTTTAAAATTTTGTAAATGTACTTCTCCCCCTTCTTTTAGGAAATAATCCAAAATATATATCAATCGCTTAATATCACATTATATTTATGAATTTTAAGATTTTATTATCGTATAAAATATAGTCTATAATACATAAACTCTTTAACTGCTCTTTTAACTGTTTGCACATTTACGAAATGCTCTAGCTAATCATTGGTTTAAGCACAACAAACGATAAGAATTGAATTCTGAAGACTAACTTAGAGAAGCACTTATACATTCAAATGCTTATTCATTTTGTCGTGAAACATATGAATATCTGTAATTTTAGACATTTTTACATTAAATATTATATTAATGATTGTAATTTTCAAAAACTCATTCTGCTGATTGTTTTATAATAATTAAGAGGCGAATAATGCATTTTTTTGCATTTTGCTAAACAAACAGTAATATAAAAATTTTTTTAAGTCAATTACTACTGAGATTAACAACGAAAAATTTAACTGTCAATATATTTACAGATAAATCTTTCAAATTCAACAAAGAAAAAAATTATATTTTTCTTCCATATAAAACTGTGAAATTAAATAATTAAATTTTTAGTGAAATAATATTTGAAAAAATTGTTTTAATATCAAATAACATCCACTGCAAATTTAATAAAATGATTTAAACTTGAGTGAATGAATAAGAAGTATTTTATTAAAACAATTGAAAATTTAAACAAGATTTATATAGGGAGAACATTAACTAATAGTAAGAATTGAAAAAATATCTAATAATACTTCGCTAGATATAGAGTTGTTGCTTACATGATTTGTTCAGTTTAAATGTAGAATTAATCTGGATGGAGAGCAAGAATATTTTGTTCAAATTGTATCAGTTGAGAAAAATACAAATGTATTAAAATTATTATTTATCATGATGTTGTAAGCAATTATTCTAAGTAAATATACAAATTTTACATCGAAAGACATTTTCTTTAAATATCAGTACAATGCTGACCAACTGCGAAAAAATGCTCTAATGTACCTCACAATTAATTATATTGAGTAAAACATTTACTTAAAAAAATAATAATACATTGAATTTAAACATAATTTGAATAGCTATAAAATTCAAAATGTATTTTTAAAAATTCTTGATTAGAATCAATATATTTATCAATTTCAAATACCCTTATCCTTATTAGGAAAATATTTTCAAAGGATAATATTTATTAGTAAACAAGTTCATGCATTTTCTCTTTTTCAGAGTTACATTTAAACTATATAAATAAATGCTGCATACCAATCTGATAGAGAATAATTTTCAGCTCTTCATTATCATAAGTCACCAAAGAGAAGCAAATAGAATCGTTTTTTTAATCAAAATAAAGAGTTATCGACACTGGACACACATCAAGTGCATCGTTTGTTCTGAGCGATTAACCCAGGAAAGAGAACACCTCGAATAGCCAGCAACGAGACACGTGATGACAATCATGATTAATTTTCTCTGAACAATAACTTTTGTTAAGAAAAAGCTTGTTTTTAACGGATTTCTCTGGAACGTAACTGCGTTCCATTAATAAATTATATAACATGAATTTAAATTATCAAAAAACACAAAACACACAAATATTATCATTCGTTCAAATCAGGCACGCAAAACTCAAAGATAATATAATTACGTCGAGTACTTCAAGGATAAATTAAAGAAGAAAAAGAACGCGAAATAACCGGAAACTTCCATCGGAGACTGCATTCTTTTTTTGGATGAACTTGAATACTGATTAGGTGCTAACTTCCTTCGAAAATACCAATGTTGTTCTGAAGATATGATTTTATTTCCTATTGCACCCATTAGGTGATTATACAACCTTAGTAATCATTAAAAGTGAATAAAATAAAATTTGTTTGAAAATGTTTGCAACGATATATTACACTCTCAAAACTTATTTCAAATAATATTATTAGTCTGTATCTGATAGCTAGACATTCAAATGCGTACTTCTAAATTTTAAGGGTATGATTTTTTAGTGTTATAAAAATACTAATTGTAAAGTAAAATACTTCTTTCTTATTTCTATATAAAAATATTCTTTATTTAGCTTATTTTTATATATAGCTTATTTAATATTCGCCAAGAAATGTTTCGCTTCTTTATTTATAAAAAAACTATCGGTATTAATTTAATTTTCAATTCTATATTCATGTGACCGAGAGCCGATGGAATGTGCACTGCTGGCCACTCTAAATGAAACACCCTGAATGAAGCATGCAAATAACATGAAATTTACAACATGCATTAAAAACTTGGAGATTTCGACGATTTCAAGTTCAGTAATTATGTTTTTCTTGTGGTCTTTTCAAAAAACGATCAACTATACCTCATAGAAAATAGTGATCATTTTCTGATCAAGAATACGAGTTCGACAGTGAAAGGATAGTGGCCTACCGAGATAGTGGATTATCTTTTAGGGAAATCAGTAGTCGTGTTGGACGAAACCAAACAACTGTAATACGGATATGTAATCGTTGGTTGCAGGAAGGTACGACGGATAGAGGCGTCTTCAGTCGCATTCACCTCAGTGCCCCGTTTCACGTGATGACAGGCAAATTGTGCGCATGGCAGTGATGAATCGCTCAGCCACATCACGAACCATAGCACAGCGACATTTAGTCTGTAACGCATCATCCAGAGTCTGCTCGTACCATTCGACGCCGCTTACAGCAGAGATCTGTCCGCAAAACGTCCATTGCTTCGTCTACCCTTGACGCAGAACCACAGACATCTCCGCCGCCAATGGTGCAATAAAAAAGGATGTGGATGGCAGAATGGAATAAAATTGTTTTTACTGACGAGTCACACTTCTGTCTGCAACACCACGATGGGCGCATTCTAGTCTGGAGACACCATAGAAAAAGGATGCTGAACAGCTGTGTCATCCACCGCCACACTGGCCAGCACTGGGTATTGTGGTATGGGGTGGTATTGGATATCATTCTCTCACTCCTCTAATACGCATTGCCGGTATTTTAAAAAGCCAGCATTACATTTCCGAAGTGTTAGAGCCAGTTGTCCTTCCTTACCTTCAGGGCTTGCCCACAGCCATATTTCAACAGGATAATGCGCGACTATACATGGCAAGCATTGTCCAAGGGTTCTTCGTCAATCGCCAGATTGAATTGCTTCCTTGGCCTGCTCGCTCTCCGTATCTTTCGCCGATGGAAAACATGTTGTTCATGGTTGCTCAACGATTGACCCAGATTAAATCGCCAACTACCACACCAGATCAAGTTTGGCAACGTGTGGAAGCTGCTTGGTCTCCTGTACCCCAAAAACACTACTAAAGCATCGTTGAATCAATGGCAAGGCGTATGGCGGCGGTGATCTCCAACAATAGTGGCTACTCTGGCTACTGATTTTGCAGGAACCACACTTCACTGAAGTCTATAAATTTAATCATTTGATACTTGGTCAACATGTTATCTTCAAAATAAATTTTTTGTGATATCTCTTGTCTTTTTTAGTGTTTCAATTTGGGTGCCCAGCAGTGTACATTCTATTTAGTCAAAGACCAATGTGCTGATAAAATGGAAATGCATGGGAAATTATCTAATCTCAGTTTTTCAATTTGTTAAAATCCTGGAGAGTAAGCATTAAATAATGTTAATCTTAATTAATAATAACTGCTTGGTAAAATAAAAATGCTGGAGAAATGGGAGTTTTATATAATTTAATTATCAATGATATATTCATTATCATTAAAAATATATCCTATCTTCCCCAGAAGTGGATTTGAGCTCTGAGATAGACGAAAGAGTAATAACTATTACTGCGCTTTTATACTTTCTTACTAATTTTTACATTTATTTGTATCCATTTTAAATATCCCTTATAATTCTGTAAAATTTGCTGTTCTTTAAATTTTTAATGCATGAAGCATAAAATATATATTTCTTAAACCTAAACTATAAATAATTTGTTGAGGTATATTGTGTTACTGATTGCTTTGCAAAAAAAAAAAAAAAAAAAAAACACGTGTACATAAGTTTGTTGAGCCTGTTTAAAATTATCTGAATTCAAACTATCAAATTTGATTTAATAAAACATAAAATAATTAATTCTGTTTTATTAAATATTAGCCATAAATAAATTTTAATTAAATTTCAAAATTAATTAGAAATTTTTAACTGTATTTTTTTATTCAAACCGATTCAACTTTCAGTTATTCTTATGATCAAGTTATACTTTTTCATAACGACGCGAATTTTTCCTTTTCTTATATAAGTTGTTGTTATTATTCCAATTCTACTGCTAATTCAAGGTAGTGAGAGATAATGTTAACTGTTTTCTTTCTTTTGTTTCTTTTTTTACTATACAACTGGATAGAATTTAAATACTCATGCATTGCACATTAAATAATTTCTTTGAAAATACGCTATATTTTTTTTCGGAAATATTCATCTATTAGTGCGTGAAATTACTAAAAATGCAGTACAAGAATATATAAAATTACTCTAAGCTTGATTTATGTTTCAAGTGATTTTCTGTACCTTTCTTAGGAAGGATTGTAAAATATATGGCAGCTTTTTAATGGAAGAAATGTATAAAATCAATTTTTACTACATAGCCATGAGCAATAAATAAATATATATATATATATATATATATATATATATATATATATATATATATATATATATATATAAAATTCTAAGTTATTACATTCCTTGCTAGTGATGTTAATTTATAGAAAAAGCTATACATGTCTTAAAAAAATTTTAGAAAATTTTTAATTAAATTCAAAATTATAGCAAACATGAAGAGTTTTGAATTATCTAAAACTATAAGAGTCAAATATTTTCAAATATTTTAACAGCTTAAACTTCATTGATTTTACAACTTTTATATTACACCACCACTAAAAATATAAAAGTAATATTATCTTCAATATTTTATATCGTTAACATTTGATAAAATATAACTCGTTCTACCACTTAAAAAGGATTTAAATAACTTAATTAGATTAAAAATTAATTATATTAATAACTTAATTAGATTAAAACTTAATTTTATCAATAACTTAATTAGATTAAAACTTAATTAAATTTAAAGAATACATTACGGAAAAACTAATAGAATACCATAATTAATAATTTCAATACTTATATAGATTCAATATCAATATTTGTTATTTGTGTTTTACTCATCAAAATCTAAACTAAAAGAAATAATTTAATCTAAACAATTATTGTATCAATATAATATTAAGAATTAAAATTATTTAAATCTATATAACAATTAGGATCTAAATTTAAAAAACTTATATGTATATATGCTGCATAGAAATAGAAAAATTATTAAATATAATCTTGAAATTTTCAATTTTAACAATTTTTTTATTTTATTTAGACATTTAAATATTAAAATTTATTACATATTTCTCTCAGTCTCTATAATTATAATTGTTAATTGCTTGATATTTTTTATAAATATCGATTACTTGATATTTAAAATTTATGTAAAAGGCTATTTTATTTAAATTTTACTAAATTCATCAAATGAAATGTTAACAGCTTTAAATAATGTTTCCAAGTACCATTATCAGTAAAATATTTGAATGTTACAAACTAAACACCGATATCGGTAATTTCTTTAAAATTAGTGAAACATGGAAAGTTGATCTAATTAATATCAACACAACAGTCAATAATATTTATTTTTATTTTTGAAGCTCATTTCTAACAGACGATTCGAGATCATTTAAAAAACTTATTAAAGAACTACAACGAAGATTGTTTAAATTTTATTTGAGAAAAAAATGCAAGTATTAAAATATGAGAAATACTTTTGAACAATACTGTTTCATTCCTGAAAAAGAGCTTTTTAAATATAAATTTATATCTCTGAGAATTTTCAAAATGATTTCTTTGTACATATAATTCAATTTAGATGAATACCAGTAATGTTAAGTGTGTGAGACTCTTAACAATAAAATTATCGTAAGGTGAATAATTATAAAACTGCTGCTTTTACTTATGTGAAAAAATTCCCTTTCTTGCTGATAAGAGTTTTAGAAAAGACACGAGAAAATTGAGCTGATAGAATTTCTGTACATTAAAATTAAAGATTACCCGAATATCTTAATCCAAAACTAAAACTTTTATGACAATTTCTAATTGAAAATTTAAAATATAAAGAGAAATTTTGTTTTATTTTGCTTGCAAAATGCCTCGCTTATTTCAAATTTTATTTTGAAGAAAGTTTTCGATAAATAAAATTTTTACTCAGAATATAAAGGCCTTACAGCATTAATTATATGAATGAATTTCTGTTGACATATATACTGAGTATGAATATCCGGGGAACGGAGAAATAAAAAGAAAAACAATATTTAAAATGCCTTGTATATAATCGTAATCGCGTATATTAAAATCTGTAATTATAATTGCATTTTGAACTTAATAATATTTTCGCAAAAAATGTTTCTAAGTTATGAATAAGATGTTTTCAAGTTAAAAACACTTATTTGAAATACTTTTGTATATAATTAACACTTCTAATTTATCACACTTTGATTTTTTAATTATTATAAAAAGTTATGTTCGTGCGTTTTAGGTTGTTGGTTTAATATTCTGAATAAGTAAATTTTACTTTAAAAAAATAATTTCATTTTGTCACAATTAATTACTAAAAAAATAGGCAAAAATTGCGAATAATGAAAATTAATTTATTTTGATGTTTTTACAAAGTAAACTTATAAAACGTAATTTATAGTAATTCCTAATTTCTTCAATACTTAAACTTTTAAGATTTTTTAAAAAAGAAAATGGCTTATTTCATCAAATTTTAAATACTCATCAATTTTGAAATTCTCATCTTACCTTTTGCGCTAAAGTGAAGTTTGTTTGTTTGTTTGCTTGTCGCTCAACGGTCATTTTTTGCACACGAGGGCTAATTAGACCGGGACTTACGGTTTAAAGTGGAATCCGAACCACTACAAACATCCATACCCAAGGTGGGATTCGAACCCACGAACTGTTGAACCGAAGGCAAGAGCCCTAACCATTCGGCTGCCAGCTCGGCGCGCTAAAGTGAAGAGATCCGTACAGAGGGTAAAATGCGCCAAGCAGGCGATAAAGTGGTGCGATAAGTTTGCCAAACTGGTTTAACGGTTCGGATTACGTATATATGAAGTGCTTTTCGTTTATGAGGTAACGTGATCGCGTGACATGCGCGTTTTGTATGTAACCCTTCAAACTATTACAGAAAAATCTTAACACATTGAGTTACGATATTCGATTTTTGGAGTTTGTGTGTTGCTTGCGAAAATTAATAATTATTGGTGAGGATATATTGATTTTACGTTTTCGCGGAGTACGTATGGAGAAAGAATCATCGGTAAAACATAATAGAAGATTTTTTAGATGTGATAAAAACGGTATATTCGCCGAAAAGTAACGATTCGGAGAGCGATGAAGATTAGGTGAGTTATTTTGTTTTTCATTACAATTTTATTCATATTTAGAAGCTAAAGTTTTTATAAAAATGAATGTTTCCATAAGTAAATGAATGTTTAAGTTGTGTGTATTGCATGTTAGTGTCAGAATGTGCCGCATACTGAAATTTCCTTAATGTGGGCGATATATTAAAATTCGAGTTTAAACAAAAAGTGAAATTTGTTAACGTTAGAAATTTAGCTTTATTGCCCGGTTGGCACTGTAGTAGGTAGCGCTACACTGATGTTTATTTAAGGTGGGCGCCATTACTCGGTATATCTAAAATCGAATTTAAATAAAAAAAATGAAATTTGTTAACGTTAGAAAGTTAGCTTTATTATCGATTGTCATTGTAGTACGTAGTGGTACATTCTTTTTTTTTCTTCTTTTTTTAGGTGAGCGCAATTGCACGGTATATTAAAATTCGAGTTTTAAAAATTTCGTTTCTAGTTATTAGAATTTTAAAACTTCTATAGTACTTAATTATAATGAAATATTCAAATTTTTAATATTTGGAATTCGGGAAAATGCGCTATTTCAAAGCTGAAGTTCGAACGCGATCGTTATTGGTTGACGGCTATCGCGCGTAGTGACGTAATTTAGGTTGGCGACAGAGCTGTAGAGCGCTTGGTGAGAAAATTTGAAATCGCGCTAATCCCGTACGGGTCTGGTAACTTTTACCACATTTTGAATTACTTCATTTAAGTAAAAGAGATAATATTCATAAATATGATGATACTCACACACATATAAAAGAAACATTAGAAGTTCTCATTTAGGAAAGATTTTAAAAAGTATATAAAATAAAAAATGAAAAAATACTATTTAACATCATTAAAATGTGCATAAAAAGAAAAGTTACTAAGTTAAAAGTAACTTTTTCCAGAAAAAATGAATTACTACATTGATTAAATATTCAAAGTTTGATGAAAATTATCACTAAATATCCTAAAAGTTATGATTGAGTTTCTGTAATTTACTCAGTAAATAAAAAAACCCGATTATCTTAGTCTCAGATCAAGATAATCGGGTGCTTTATTATTTACTGGGTTTATTAACTTATTATTTACTGAGATGATTTACTATTTATTCAATTTATTATTAACGGATGTTTAATTATTTATTGAGCTTATTATTAAATTTTGCCGATTATCCTGGTCTGTGAGACCAGGATAATCATCAAAAATTAGGAATGACTGGAAAGTGTAAGCACTAGTTTTAACAAATTAAAAATTGAAATAAAAAGAAAAATATAAGTTTTAAACTAACGATTTCAGTAGTTATGATAATAAATATTTTAGTAATATCAATTTATATAAAAGTTTATTATACCCCTTTGCTGCGTAAAATTTATCCACAAAATTCAAATTAATAAAAGTCAAATGAATTATAGATTTTAAATTTCGAAATTTTTGTCGAGATTCATTGCGCTCTATTTGAAAAATTTAATTAACAAATTGTTATTTTTAAGTACACAAATACTATCATACACATTATGCATTAAATTAAAAATTTAAAAAATAGCAATCAAGTTAATTGTAAATCAGTAAACATAGTATTAAATTATTAATAGAAGTTTATAGCAAAAGTAATCATTAAATAAAAAATAGAAAACTTACTTCCAAAGGAATTGGAGAGGTTGAAAGATATTGACTTTTTTATTATTAACAATTCTTTATAATGTTAAATAATTTCTTATTTAACATTAATTACTTAATTTTATATGCATATACATTAAAAAATCACGTATTGTTAATTATGAATCTAACATTATTTTAAAAATTTCATTCCAATAGATGATATTCTCATGTATTCATTCCTAGAAACTAGTAAAATATGAAAACTGCCCTATTTACACATATGAATCTGACGCATTTTTGTTTTGAACTGTAGGACTGCAAACATTGCTTCAAATGTGAGATTAAGCAACATTTTTGTCCACAAACAAATGATAAAATTTTATCATCTTATCGCTGTCTAAAAAAAATAACCTCAACCCAATGAGTCTAAAATAATCTCAAAAGCAGATAACGTAAGGGTGATTAATTATGCAACAACATTTTTCCCAGTTTTATCCTGATGTATATCCGCGCTTTTTTTTTTACCGTTACTTATTTCATTCGAGGTTATAACCACTGCCTATTGTTTTTGTGCAGTGATTCGTTACTAAAGACTTTAATAGTAATGATATTATATAAGCAATATGATATTATATAAAAACCAAAATATAAACAAAAAATGTACAACAGTTTTAGTTTTATTTAGCAGTAATAACTTATCACAGACTATTCCTTTTGTTATTTTTTGAATAATAAATTGTTTCCCGCAAAATTTCAAAGAATAAAAAATAATTATTTACATCGTTAAAAGTTTACAGGTAAATATTAAAAAAATTTAATTAAATTTCTAAGCAATATTAACAAAAGTGATTTCAGCTAAAACTTAAATTATTGCGATCTATTTTATTCTCACATAACTTAAGTACTCAAGAGGTATTTTTGTATTTTAATATTTACATAGTTATATATTTAGGGTATTATCATATGTGGAGTGAGGCAATATCATCCAGAAATATCTTTTGAAGATTATGTTGTTGCTTATGACACTTGGACAAGCCTAGCTCGCTATACCGTTGGCTATGCGAATTAAAGTCAATAGAGAGCGTCTTTCGTTTTGGATCAGAGCACTGCGAGAGTGAAAGTACGACTTTGCTCTATTAAGGTGCCTCGTAATTTTGAACCACTGTCAGGTGACGAGGCTACACCTGAGCTGGCACCCTCCTCTCCACATCCACGCCACACCAGCGGAAGAACTTTGGACGTCACAGATTAACGTAGACACGTCCCCAACCCACGGAGTTCCAGTGAAGGAGAGTACACCGTGGTCACCCTCCCAACCACTGCCCGCGGCAAATGATGCTTCACTTTGCTGAGCTTACGGGAAGCGGCGTGAAGCTACTGAGCCACTGTGGAGCTCTTGAATATTATATACTTAATTAATAAGTTCAATACTTACCTTCCAGGCAACACATACTAAAAATTAATTCCTATGATAATTTATTTTTACTGATTTAAATACTAAAGTAATTTTCTTTTTTGAACAAAAATTACCAAATAACAATAATCATTTAATTAATCTATTTCATTGTTTCTATAAACATTTGTATTTTTCTTAATCAATAAATTTATTTTATCACATATAAGTATATTTTTAAATTGTTAAATACTCAATAAAGCCATATTAACTATGTGTGATTTAATATTTAAATTAAATGTGTGAAGTTTTATTTAATAAAGCATTTTAATATATTGATATAAATGAAATTTAAAATAATGAACAAAATAATTAGTTTATTTCTTTGTAATATTTCACTGTCAGTATATTTACATGAAAATAAAGTAGTTAAAATACACTGTTAGTCTTTTTATAATTTTGAACTGTGATAAAAGGACAAAGTTTAAAGTGATTGTCTTTCTTTGAAGATTTTTCACTATACCAGTAGAGAAGCATTAGATTACTATACTAATTTACGCAAAACAACCTTAATAACATGATAATCTTCCACTATACTAGGATTAAATTCATATACTTTCAATCAAAAACATAAAGAGTTCATATGTAATGATAAAAAAGTTTCTAACTGGTCCACTTCACGATCCCATAGCATCATAACCATAGCATTACTCAAATGCCAAAAAAGATGGTTTGGTTTGTTTGTCGCTCAACGGTCATTTTTTGCGCGCGAGGGCTAATTAGATCGGGACCTACGGCTTAAAATGGATTCCGAACCATTTCAAACATCCATTCCCAAGGTGGGATTCGAAACCACGAGCTGTTGAACTGAAGGCAAGAGCGCTAACCATTCGGCTGCCAGCTCGGCAAAAAAAGATGGTACAGACGTTCATATGATAACATTATTGGTATACAACCAATAATCATTGCGATTGGCAGATGACAGACATCCGTTGTCTTACATAGGCCTATGTAAGACAACGGATATCTGTCATATCTTTTTAATCATTTATGGCGACTACAATGGCAAGTTACCAAAATTTAACTTTTGAACGTGGTGTTATTGTTGGTTCGCAAAATATTAGTACCGTCGATGTAGTTAAGAAATTTGGAATTTCAACGACGACTCTTTCTGTGCATATCGGTAATCAGATAAAGTAAGTTTCACACAACGGTATGGTTTGAAAAAGGTTTGAAACAGTGGAATCATTGACGTTTCACCAGAGTTCTGAAATAAGATGACTGTTATATTTCCTAAAACTACTGGAGATATCAATGCTGAAACATCAACAAATTCTAGTGTACGAATTGTTAAGTATGTAAGAATCTATGTATGATATATAACTGTAGTCTATATGTATCTTTATATAACCTGTAAACGATACAATCGTTGATATGAACTTTCAGAGCCAAACACCCACATATATATCATTGTGATTGCAAGCCATAAAACTGTACACCTCACCAAACATTGCCATTAGGCTATCGTTTATCTAGTTTAACGAGTTGAGTTTCCATTTGTTTCAGCAAATGGATACATGAGAAAACTAGTTGAATCTATGTACCTTACACGCCAATAAAGGATTTTATAGCTGGTTCTGTGATGATATAGAACATATGAGACTAACGTGATTTTGTAATGCTCCTGATACATACAGAGATGATTTAGCTAATGTTAGATATGTAAATAGATTGACAGATCACCTACACTTATTCATGTCCACTGTGCATTCCAATGGACTTGAAAAGTGCCAAGAGGATAATGCTAAACTCCCACATAGAATATTGCTTTTGCATAACTTCAGGCTGATATTTTCTTATTTTAGACACTTATCACTTAAATTCGCCTACATGGGCAGTAAGTCTGGAATGCCTTGCATAATGACATTCTCCATGAGTTTATATTCCTATAGATTTATGGATTCTCTTGTAGAATGAATAGTGTAAAAATTGCCTCCGTATAATTTTCAGACTTTTCTCGAATCCAAGCCAAGTCATGCAATTTTCAGACTTTTCTCGAATCCAAGCCAAGTCATGCTCAGTAGTCGCGAGGTCCCTACACAATTTTAGGTAGGCTTACAAGTGCATATAAATATATTTGATTTTATAGGCTTTAGAATAAGACCGTTGAATAATTTACACATCTGTGTATAATTGCCTTATTTTGCTATTTGTATAATTTTCAGACTTTTCGAATCCAAGCCAAGTCATGCTCAGTAGTCGTGAGGTCCCTACACAATTTTAGGTAATCTTATTAGTGCATATAAATGTATTTGATTTTATAGGCTTTCGAATAAGGCCGTTGAATAATTTACACATCTGTGTATAATTGCCTTATTTTACTATTTGTTTTTAAAATGAAAATAATAATTTATAAATTATTCACTGTAAAATGGAACTTAATGAAATAAGCAATAATTAGATATCATTGACACGCTGTTTTTAAACTATTTAGTTTATTTTCTGCTGGAATAAAATATGAATCTTTAATGTAAACGCAGTGCAATGGAAATTTTTGTTTAATAGTAAATTTTTAATTGAAATAACTAAAAAAACTCGAAAACGGCATTAATACATTTTGAGAATGCAAGTAGTTTCTATTAAAGGTAAGATATTAAATTTTCCTAAACTTTAACCAAGTAAACAAGCCTTTAAAACTTTAAACATCGTGAATTTTTTCGTAATTTAACTTCCATACACATACAAACTATATATGTATACATCTATCTAGATAGATAGAAATAGAGAGAGAGAGAGAGAGAAATGAAATTCATTAATTTAAGTATAAAATGTTTATTAATTAAGAATGGCTTAAAAATGAGAGGTAAAAGCTATCACAGTTTTCTTAAATTATAATATTTGATTTAACTAAATAATGCAAATATAATTCAGAATTATCCCTTAATGTGAGTAACTGTCTCTTTAAAATAACTATCCTAATATTGTAAGAAAAATGGTAATTTAAAATTTCCGTTTCAGTAAATTTTTAAGAAAAGCTGTAGCTCTTGATTTTTCCAAGTCCCCTTAGATTTGAATGAATGTACTTATATGCTGACTTAGAAACACATTTAAGAAGCAACAAATAAAAAACAATGAGTAGCAATATATATTCTGACTTTATTTCTCATATTTGTTAGTCAATATTTGATTTGCTTTTCTTTGCATTTTTTAAATTTCTTTGGGTTTTTTAGAGAGTTACATCATATAACAATTGATTCCATTTAATGAATGTCTAAAACGTCAAAAGTTTGGCTTTTAGAGCATTTACAGCATTTAAACCTAAGCAATTGTTATCTGCTTATGTTTGATTTGTTTGACATTTAACGATTTCTTTTTGCAATATTACTTTTCAATGTAACTTCTTAAATATAAAATAATGTAGGTTGTATTTATGTGAAGAAATGAAGAAAAACTTTAAATCGAAAATGATAGATGTTGCATGTGTGTGTGTAGCAGTACAGATGCAACATCTATGTTTAAATGTTTAACAGAGCTATTATAGAACATGAGTTAAGATATTCTGAACTGTATAGTAAATATAGATAGTATAGTATTTATTATATTATAAAGTCTTCAAAAAATAAGAATTCACTGGTCTCAGATATTTAATTATGTGTGCTTTAAAACATTGAATATACAGTCAGTCACAAAAGTCTACGTACACACTCTGATTTTTGTATATTTTGCACAGAACTCATAATTTCGAACACTCAATTTTATTTTCACAATTATTTCTCATAATAACTCATAATAAATAAATAAAATTATCAACATATTTGTTAAAACGCAATGAAAATAACAAAAGTTTCAAATTATGTGGTCACGAAAGTCTGCATACAGAGACAGGAAACTCAAATTTTTGGCAATAAACAAAAATTAAAATATCATTAATACTTAGTAGGCCCTCCCTTTGAAGCAATGACTGCATGCATTCGGTTTGGCATCGAATTCACCAGGTTCTTTGTTGTTTCAGGTGAAATTTGGGACCAAGCCTGCTGCAAAGCCTTCTTTAGGGTTTCGACGCTGGTAATGGGTTGTTGTCTTATTTTTCGGTCGACTTCCTCTTAAATGTGTTAGATAGGGTTAAGGTCTGGAGACTGTGGAGGTGAATACAACTGTTTGGGCGTCTTGTAGAGCAACCATTCCTTCACAATCTTTGCTGTGTGCTTAGAATCATTGTCTTGTTGGAAGACAAAGTTGCTTCCAAGTCCCAATTTTCTGACTGATTCATGTAGGTTGCCTTGCAAAATCTTCAGGTATCCAAAACGGTCCATAGTACCCTCGATGAAAACCAGATTGCCAACTCCAGCTGCTGCCATGGCACCCCAAACCATCACACTGCCTCTCACCATGTTTTACGGTGGGAGTCAAATTCTTGGGGTTAATTTCTGTGTTTTTTTCCTCCAAAATTTTCCGCGGCCATCATTTCCAAAAATGTTGAAGTTGCTCTCGTCGGTGAACAAAACTGTTTTCAAAAACTCAAAATCCTTGTCAATATGTGCAGAAGCAAAGGCAAGTCTTTTCTTTCGATTACAGATGATACGAATGGTTTCCTTCTGGGAACTCTGCCATTGTAGCCGGCTGATCAAAGAATTCTACGAACATTTTCTGGGTGTACCTGCTTTCCAATTTCTGTTGCAATTTGATTCGCTAATTTTGAGGCACTAATTTTTGGATTTTTCTTCACTTTTCTTACTATGGCTCTTGCTTCTCGATCATTGAGCTTCCTTGGGCGACCACATCGAGATTTGCTGAGCACATGTCTGCGTTTAAAAAAGTTTCTGTAGATTGTTTGCACAGTTGACCGACTTTTGTTTACAATTTTGGCAATTTCGGAGTAAGATTTCTTTCCACATTTCAATTTTACTACCAAATTTCGAAGTTCTAAGGATGTTTCCTTTCCCTGGCTCATTTTAAAGCAATTTGCTATTGTAATATCATGGAAAATACTAACAATGAACTAACTACAACAGTGTCACCTCAAACTTAAGTAACTTTCAACTAATCTTCAGATGTAAATTTTATCTTCTCAACCAATTGTGTGTATGCAGACTTTTGTGACGCGCTAATTTTTACATATTCACAAAATTTCCCAGTAGATGATAGTTTGAAACTTTTTTAATTTTGTAAATCACAGTTTTTAGTGAAAGAGGAAATATTCATTCTATTTTGCAAATTAAAATACATAGGGTTGTACGTAGACTTTTGTGACTGACTGTAATTCAGTCAATTCTAAATAGATTATGCTTGTAACTAGTTATACTCTCTAAAAAAGTTTAATCAAACTTAGCAAGTGAATCATCAAACTATGCAAACTAATTCTTATCTTTTTCAGAAATATTTAAATTATGAAATATTTGTTATCGAGATATGATAAAGGTAGTAAAAAAGTTTCTAAATAAACATAGGATACCTAAAAAATCAAATTATTTTTAATTTTATTCATTCCATGAAACATTGAGTAGGCAAAATATTAAGCGATGTTTTTGTTATCAGAACAGAAGAAGAATGAAAAATTGAGATAAGGTCATTATCTTGCTTTGCAACTCTCGATTTCCAACAAAATAATGACTCCATAAAAAAATAACAAAGTAACTCAAAAGATAAATTTTTCTAGATTACTTGTTGGAAAAAATATCGATGATTATAATGATTGTCGTCAGCAATTTTTGCAATAGAATCAGCAAAAAAGGAAATTCTCAATTTAAAGTAAATTATTTTGTTTTTTTATATCAATTAGAATTTGTTTATTCATTCATTTCGACTTTTTTCATTGTTTTTTTTTAATTCTTTTCTGCAAGTATCCATTCAGAGACTACATTAAAATTTGTACAAACATTAAAATAAAACATTGAACTATTGGTACAATTTCGAATGTATTCTTACTAATACGTACCTCAGAGTATAATGCAATGATTCTATTCCCCATCAGGAATATCTGTTTAAATTCCGTTGTGTAGATGCACAATGATGTATAGGACTTTATTACATTAGTTTCTTTTTCTATTTTTGTAAGCATTTTTTTATTTAGATTATACACTAAAATTGCATAAATATTTAATATTTTGTATGGAAAATATCCGTTTCGAGAGAATGATGATGGACAAATATAAATTGAAAATATATGCCCAAAATATAAATTTTTTTAATCAAGAAAATATTTTTTCTTAGGAAAAAAAACACAAATTATTTTTTGTAGAAAAACTCAACCCTTATTTTAATTTAAAATCTTGGAATCTTAGTTTTTGTGGAATTATAACAATCTGCATCAATAAAAATGAAGGAGAGTTAAAAAAAATATTTTTATAAAAATTGATTTGATTACATTTTCTGAAGCATAATTATAGTCATTTACTTTCGTATTCGAGGATTTTGCCTTCAAATAGGATATTACGCAATTATTTTGTGCATTTTAAAATTCCAAAATTAGTTCATGCAATTCATAGCTCTAACAAATTAATTCTAAATTCAGTATTGAATCCAATATCAGCTAAGATAATATCGTAGCTTTTACCAATGCTGCAAAATTAAGAGCTATTAGATAATGAGTTTGCAAACTCATAAATATCGCTGAGTTCTTTTAATCTTAAAATGACACAACACTTGAAGATTCATAAATTCTAACAATATCTTTCTTAATTTATACCTTTCGAACCATCAGCTAAATAATAACGAAACAAACTTAAATTTTATGACAACGAAAATAATTCTTTTCAAAAATATATAGCATTACGATAGCATATACACTGCTCAAAACAATTAGAGGATATTGCGGTTTTAGGTGGATCTTGTGGCTAGGAAATTTTTTAGCTGATTGAAACGTGGTCGACAGACGTAGTATACAGTAGGTTATATGAGAATAAATTACACATGTTTGGCAGAAAAAAATGCATTTTATTGCGCATTTGTGTACAAAAGAAAAAAAAACATAATTTGTTCATATGAGAAAAAAAGAATACGAAAAGGTATTGTCTTCAAAGGAAGTCATTTTCAGTAGGGGGTATGGTTTCCACGGACGGCCAGCAACGTTGAACACCTTTGAGGCATGGAGTCAATGAGGCTATTCATCACGAGTTGGGGTATTCTGTCCCACTCTTCCAGAAGAGCTCTTTCCAGTTCTTGGAGAGTTTGTGGGATTGGTTGGTGGCCAGTAACTCGTCTTCCTAGAGCATCCCAAACGTGCTCTATTGGATTCATGTCTGGAGAACACGCTGGCCATTCCATTCGTGCGATTCCTTTCTTGAAAAGGAAATCCCCTACTAGGTTAGCATGATGTGGCCTGCAGTTATCGGCCATTAAAATGAAGTCATCTGCGATTGCTGCAGCGTAAGGGACTACAATAGGTCTGAGGATATCATCCCTATATCGGCGACCAGTCAGAGGTCCATCTCGAATGATACAGAGGTGTGTGTGCCCGTCAATGGAGATGCCACCATACACCAACACTCCCCCACCGCCAAATCTGACACTTTCGTGCACGAACGCTGGATTATTCCTACTGCCACCGTCCCTCCAGATGAAAATATGCCTATTATCAGGATGAACAGGAAAACGGGACTCGTCAGAAAAAGAACATTGCTCCTTTCCTTTCAACTCCTGTTCACATGCTCTGTTGCCCACTCCCTGCTGTCACGACGATGCCATGATGTTAGTTTAACACATGCCATCGGTCGGCGAGCATACAGACCTACACCATGGAGCCGGTTTCGGACAGTCTGAGTTGAAACCGTGGTGTAAGTAGCCGAGCGAAGGTGTTGTTGGAGAAGAGTAGCGTTCATATTTCGGTGTCTCCGAGCCGTTAACACTAAATAACGATCTTCATTGGGCATTGTTGCCCATCTACGACCTTTCCCTGCTCTTCGGTCTGTACTTCCTGTCTCCAAAAAACGGTTCCAGATCCTGAAAATCACACTTTGAAACACTCCAATG
Source organism: Latrodectus hesperus (assembly GCA_037975125.1). NCBI lineage: Eukaryota > Metazoa > Arthropoda > Arachnida > Araneae > Theridiidae > Latrodectus > Latrodectus hesperus. Next base: position 57,384,120 of record CM075855.1, read on the forward strand.
GCTTGCGCTACTCGGGCTTGAGTTTGGCCTCCTTCTAACTTACCAACAGCTCTCCAAGCTTCTGAATCGGTTAAATGACTTCGCTGAGACATCGTACTCATCGAAACAAAGCAGTCACTGAATACCGATCATCCTTGTATTCATTGTCTTTTATTTAGTTGAAAATCAAATTTCATTCACTGCCGCTGAAGTGACGTTTTTGACGTTGAACTCAAAATTAGCATACTCCACAGTTTGAAAATCAGAAAAATCTTCATTTGTGATTCCCTTCTTTCATTTTCGGCAAAAAAATTTTCGTTTATATCTTTATTTTATGTAAAACTTACAATATCCTTTAATTGCTTTGAGCAGTGTATATAGCATTGAAAAACGATAGCAAAAATATAGCATTGAAAAACGTACCGCTCATCAAATACACTGCTGGCCACCGTAAATGCATCATCCTGAGGGAAGCATGCAAATAACAGGAAATTTACAGCATATATTAGCGGAGATGAGATATGCAAAATATTAGAATTTCAGCGTAGACGCACAACAAGCGCGCCTGTGGCGCCACTTCAAAGCTCTAGTTAAAGCTTGGAGATTTCGACGATTTTAAGTTCGGCACTAGTGTTTTTCTTGCAGATTAAAAAAAAAACGATTATTTATGCCTTGTAGAAAACAGCAATCACTTTTTGAGTAACTTTTTGCAATCACTTTTTTATCCGAGTTCGACAGAGGAAGGATAGTGGCCTACCGAGATTTTGGATTATTTTTCAAGGAAATCTGTAGTCGTGTTGGATGAAACCAAACAACTGTAATACGGATATGTGATCGTTGGATGCCGGAGGGTTCGACGGACCGATGTGTTCGATCGAATCCAAATCAAATCACCACTTCACGTGATGACAAGTAAATTGTGCGTATGGCAATGACGGGTAGCTCAGCACATCACAAACCATAGCACAGCACATTCAGTATGTAACGCATCATCCAGTGTCTGCGCGTATCATTCGACGCCGTTTACAGCAGAGTGGTCTGTCCGCAAGACGTCCATTGCATCATCTATCCTTGAAGGAAACACAGATGCCTCCACCGGCAATGGTGCGATGAAAGAAGGATCTGTTAGGCAGAATGGAATGAAACTGTCTTTACTGTCGAGTCACACTTTTGTCTGCAACACAATGATAGTCGCATTCAAATCTGGAGACACCGTGGACAGAGGATGCTGGACAGCTCCGTTATGCACCACCATACTGGTCCTGCATCGGGTATTATGTTATGGAGCGGTATTGGATATCCCTCTCGCACTTCTCTAGTTCACATTGCCAGTACTTTAAGCAGCCATCGCTACATCTCCGAGGAGTTGGAGTCAGTTGTCCTTCCTTACCTTCAAGGCTTGCCCACAGCCGTATTTCAACAGGATAATGAGTGACCACACGTGGCACGCATTTTCCAAGGGTTCTTCGTCAATTGCCAGATTGAATTGCTTCCCTGGCCTGCTCGCTCTCCGGATCTTTCGCCGATAGAAAACTTGCTTCATGGTTGCTAAACGATTGGTCCAGATTGCATCCCCAGCTGCCATACCAGTTCAACTTTGGCAACGTATGAAAGCTGCTTGGTCTGCTGTACCTCAAGAACACTACCAAAGTCTCTTTGAATCAGTGCTGAGGCATGTGGGACGGTGATCTCCAACAATGACGGCTACTGTGGCTACTGATTTGTGCAGGAACCACACTTCACAGAATTCTATAAATTTAATCATTTGATACTTGGTCAGCACTTTTTCAACATAAATTTTGTTGTGATATCTCTTGTCTTTCTTGGTGTTGCAATTTGGTGGCCAGCGGTGTAATATTTCAAATTAATGTTTTAATTACATAAAACCAAAATAATTCATTGGTTTTATGCAATTCAATTCTTTCTTTCTTAATTCATAAAAATTCATCCACTGTCATCTCATACAGAGGATGAATTTTTATGTTAGCCTTTCCATATAAGTTTGATAAAACTTACAATCTCTATTTACACTTTTAAAATCTTTTCGAAACTTGCAAAAAAATAATATTAATGATAATGCTATGCTATTTAACATTTATTTGTTTTTCAGCATTAAAGAATAATTGTAACTCGACAGCTCCGATAATTCTGATATCAAAAATGAAAAGTAATTCTTCAACAAATTCCTATTGTTATTGAAAATGCTGTTTACTCCAGAAAAATAAATTAATTTGCGGTAAATAGAGAAAAAGTAATCTTCATATGTACTCGCGTTTGGTTTGAAATCTCATGTGTGTCTCTTTAGAATATTTAGGATGTATTTTTTTAAAAAAAAATATGTACTTTTCATTTTATACAATTCTTTGATTCTTCCTGAAAGATGTTAATGATAATTCGCTTTGAGTAGATGTCATACTTTTTGATTCTTATAATTTTTATGCTAGTTATTTAAGCATTTTAATCGTTCTCTTTATCTATTTAACCTAAGAATTTATTCCTGCCATTACTCACAGAGTATCACGGTAAATCAGTGTGAATAAATTAATTTAGCGAAAACGTTTTAGCTTTGAAAGTTTTTATTACAATCAATCTTAAAATTACGTTTCAGCGGTAGATATCACATTTGTGGCTAAATTTAAGCAAATTTCATCTTGACAAGAAAATGCTGGTTTTATTAATAAGTATGTTTATTAAGTACCGTATTTTCCTGTAATATAATCCGATGATTATGTGTTAAAAAATTTTGAAATTCGTTGTGCGTATTGTACGCCGTAGCGGATAATCTGACAAAAACATTCTCCATCGGAAAAGCTTACAATAAAGTTTTGAAAAAAATATCGCTTATGTTTCATAAAATAAATAACAGGTGCTCCAGGACGTATTTTAACTATAAATAGCATAGTCCAATTACGTTTAAGGACGAATTCGGTTCCTCAATACTATGTTACAATTGCAATTGGCTAAGTCATTTCTCCAACTGTCTTAACCTGAGATATTTAGCTTTGGAAATATTCAAATTCGTGTAGCGTCATATGGAAGTGAAAGTGTTTAAGTTACACAGCAAATTTTAAACTAAAAGCTATAGCAAATAAAAAAATGGCGACAAAAACGTATTAATATCAAGTGAAAAACAAAGCATGCGCAGTACATTTTTTCCTTTAAATTATGAACGAAAAAAATATTTTATTTTTTAAAATGTGTCTAACTTCGTTTTAAGTTTTTTAAAACTTAAAATCGATAAGTTTTACTAGAATCTTTACCTTTGTTAACTTCGCACTTATATCTCAGTTTCTAGCCCTTGGCGTTGAGGTGGATCCCAACTCATAAGAAAAGTTTTCTCTGTACAATTTAGTATATTTTTAATCATACTGTATTTTATTTGGCACCACATTTTCAGCAGTATATATTTCCGAAGATTCGTCGGAAAATTTACAGCGGATTAGGCCACACTTTTATTTCCTTTTACTCGAAAAAAAGGTCTTGTAGATAACACGCCGTCGCGGATTATATATGTTACCTGCAAAGTATGAAATCCTTCATTCTATAGAATGACTAGACATTGTATATAATGCCTAAAACTAGCCGGCGATGTATGAAAGATTTATATATTTCCACATTTCCTAGTCATTCTATAGAATGTCAAATATAAAACCCGCAAAGTATAAAATACATCTTCGATTCGTTTCGAATATCACACAGCATGGCACGTGACTTTTAAAGCACCGCCTCAAGATTAGAATTTGTCAGTTGTACTGAGCGAAATGTGCAGGGGTGTCAAAATACGCAGTTTTACTTAAATTAGTTCAACAATTAGTTTTTTTACAATGTTGCATGAAAATGGTGGAAAAAACTGTAGTATTAAAAGGAGTCATTGTCTATAGACATGAAACAACGATTCGACGATGAACTGAGCAAAATTATTGTTAACACTACAAATAAATTGAGTTTTTTTTTTAACTGAAACTACTAACCAAAAGTTAATAAATGTACAAAAAGTCAAAATGACTAGTAAGAAGGAACCGAGGGATCATTGGTTACTGAATCGCGACGATGTGATGATTGTGGAAAACAAAAATAAACTCATTTATCCTGTTAAAAAAGGAGTGTCCGTACTATACAATATTACATCACAGACTCTGAGTTATTTCACATACTTCATGAAGCTCATTTG